>CM036247.1:29762430-30962430 GCA_020698575.1 Bostrychus sinensis | reverse complement strand
AGAATAGGACTGTACCAAATCTATTCTAGAAGAATGTTCTATCACTACGTGCAAATATTTGAAGTACTGTACATCTGTGCAGACTCATATTGTTCATATGTACACTTTCTTGGTTATTGTTTAACTTTTTACATGTGTCTATTGGTGCATTCACAAGGTCCTCAGAAACTCAGAAAAAAGTTTTTCTGATTTGAAAAAGTTCTTGCAAAAGAACTCGGGAACTCAGGTCAAAACCTGCTGTCCGACTTCCCCGCCATCATCTGATTCACGGACTGAGCAGAAATGAAGATGATTTATTTCCCTGCATTTTATACATGAGCTCCTTGACTAAACATTGCTAATAATATGAGTTAACTATAAGCTGTCGCTTGCATAGAAGTAACAGAATTGTGTTATAAATGCTAATCAGTGCCATTAATTTATTATACCACAAACAGCCAAGTTCTTTAGCTAAAGCTATATTTGCTAAATATATTAACGTTCAGCATTTCAGTAGAGAAGGCTAATGTTAAATCTGACTAGTTAGTTATGTTATAGGCTATACCATTACTGACCAATAACTTTGTTGGTCTTCATATGATGATGCCAGTATCCCAACTTCCTGAGCTAAAAGCACATGGACATAAGTTGGAAAAACAACTTCTCATCTCAGAAAGACAAACACTCGAGGACCACATGAATGCAGCATATATTGTCAAATAGATTGTCCAAAAATAAGTGCTTTAGCATCAGAAATGCAAACCAAATTAGTAAATGCCCATCCAAACCATGACATATTAAACTGAAACAGTTTTTGCAAACTGTACTGATTTCTTCACCATTTACCTGCTGCCATCCCTCAACATTATCTGCTTCAAGTTTAACTTTTGGATTAAACATAGCAATCATGCCACCAAATGTGGTTGGTACCATTCACATTGTGAGTTATTTTTTTCTTTTTACTGTCCTTCAGATACACTTTTTGCAAAAAAGTTAGATAAGAATTGGTGACAGTATATATTAAGTTGTTGTGTTTTGTAATATATTTATAAGTTGGCCAAAACTGCAGAATTCTGTATTAATATAAGTTTATTTGTGTCTTGCATGACATGGTGACAGAATACTGGACTTTTGTCAAAAAAAGTCTTGCATAGCTACATATCATCAGCACGGTCTAATCAGTAACTGCCTTCCGAGAGCGCCTCAGAAGTTTTTCCTATTCACTGAATGTCCCCCTACTATTCAAATCTATCAGTCCTTAATTTTCCACTAGAGGTAAGAACACCTATTGGAATGTCATTAGAGCCAAAAGATACAGTTGCCAGTGGAACTGCACTTTAAGACACTTGGCCACATCATGTTGAATTTTAAGCTGCTTCCCTTTGGTCCAACCCTTAAGATCTTGATTACAGATATTGGCCGGTAGACTTTTGTTCCTTTTATATATTAAGCTTGCATGTGTGCAGATGGGAGAGCGATAATCAAAGTTTGGCAGTAGAGGCCATCTTGATTGTGTAGACTGTTAGCCAAAAGCCAGTGGAAGTGGTATGTATGAAAAACAGATGAGAGAGAATGGTGGAGGATTACACTGGTGTGACAGACAGTGAGCAGATATCAGTGTCAGGGGCTCTGTGGAGGATTTAGTGACGAGTTGAGAGAGATGCTGCGGATGTACTGCTTCACTTATGTATTCTGATATTATCCCAATAGAAATGTGACAGGGTGAAGCAGAGCACTGAGGCACAGGGTAGGGAAGGAGTGTATGCAGCTCCAAATGAACAAAAATAGAGATCATAAGAAACAAACCTACCTTTCTTGGCTTTTTTGGATGGGTGCTTTTTCTTGATGAACTTCGCTGTGTCCTGTTGCATGTCCAGTTCCTCACCATCCCCTGCCATCTCTGCAATTGGTTCAATGCCACCTGAGCAACACAAAATAATATAATTTGGTCATCTATATATATTTTTTGTCACAAGCATTCATCTTGCGACTGACTTCTCCTTGTGTTTGGATACCTTCAAACACAAAGGAACTTCCAAACAATGAATACATACAATGCAGTTTTCAAAGTAGAGAGTTTAATTTATCTATCAGTGTCTTTACACAGCTTATATAGCTCATAGCTCAAATAAGCTGTTTAAATGGACTGGACTGCATGATGGTTGTTTTGTGTCTTTATTTTGAACATTTTTTTTACCTTTACTATTTTTATGCTGAATTTACGCAACAGAATTTTTGGCATTTGATTTTTTTTTATAACAAATTTTTGTTTTCATCCCATTTTGATCTGTAACCCGTTGATATCTGATTACAGGAAAGAAAGACCCTTTTAGTGCGTTTAAACCTATTTAATGTAATAACTTATGGATTGTATAAAGCCTTATCACAAAAAAATAAAATAAAAATAAAACACTGTAATTTTTATACATAGAATTTTATTACACTGAATTCTGAGACAGCATTTTTTTTAGAAACAAATTCTTTATGCAATTATAAAAATTAAAAATCCAAATTGGATGTAAAAAAAAATCTCAAAATTTCAAAGCCAAAAATTCTGCACTACCATTGCATCACTACTTCTGCTTGTTAGACAAAATCACACAACATGGCATTATGCTTTGGTATGCATACAAAATAAATACTCAAAATGTACTGTTAATTTGTTGTTAAAAGATAAAACGCACATGGAGCAGTTTGGTCTAGTAAGTACAGATCTTCTACTCTCAGACTGTTCATTTGCTTGAGTGTATGTGTGTGTATGTGTGTGAAATCCCTGCTGAATCCAGTGGATCAGAGTGGATTTGTGGAGATTCGGAGGCCAGTGAATTGGACGCCTTGTCTCCCTCCGGTCGCCCTGTCTCAACCCCCCTTCCTCTGCTCATTCTCTGTCTCCTCTTCCTCATTTACTCCTCAATCCCTGTCTGTCTCCAGCTTATCCCCCTCTTCTGTCATTCTGTCCTTTACCCTTCACCATTCAGCACTACTCAAACTTACACCACACACTCCTCCATGGTCACTGCAATTCAGAATGGCACTTCTCTAGATCTTCTGTCAGTATTCCTTCTTTATCCATGGTCTTTCAACTCATTTCCTGTCTGGGCTCAGGATTAGGTAAAATTTTATGGATTGAATCAATTTATAAATTTTATATTTCACTTCCATGAGATTACCTTACAGTATATGTTTGTGTGAGTGGTTCGGCTTGACTTTTATTTTGACAGCCCATTTGGGAAGTAATATTTGGTGAAAAATCACAAATCATTTTACATATTTCAAGTTTTTCTTCCCGTCCAAGTCCATGCATCACAAAGGACAATTAGAAAATATTAAAGCATATTTGAACATACTGAAGTATATTTAAATTTTTTTTTATATGAGTCTTTAGTGAAAGTTCATATTGTTTTCTTAAATTGTAACTGTTTAGAAGTTTCTTTTAGGCAGACATAAATGTTTGTTTGCCAGGCTTTACATGTTTCGACTGCTTCATGTAGTCATCATTAGAAGCTGTCACGTGATGTTTCTGTAACTTGTCTTGTAGGCTAAGTAGTTTTGTCAGACAATAGTGAAAGCTTTCGCCCCTTACTTTATGACACCTTTTCCAGGACCGCATCCCAAATGTGGGACAGGGTATATGCCCCGTCATCCCAGTTCATGGTTACCTGATTTTGATGGCTTCACTTATCCAGCAGTGATACTTGGTACTTTCAGGCGTCGGTAGAGAGCGAAAGCTTTCCCTACAGTCTGACAAAACTACTTAAGCAGCCTAGAAGACACATCACAAAAACATCATGTGACAGCTTCTGACCACAGGAAGGAGTCGAAACATATAAAGCAAGTAAACAAACACCTGTCTGATTAAAAAACCTTCTAAACAGTTTCCATCATAGTATAATGCAACATTAGTGATAGTAGATATGCTGAGTCTTCCTACACCTACTTAGCTCTTGGGGAATACTTTATGGTCTAATTCTTAATCCTTTTCAGATCATTTGTCCTGTTAAATGAGTTAAACACATGTAAGGGCCATAGGGCTTCACAGAAAGGGAATAAATCTGGAAGACAAAAACTTTTTTCCTCTACCAATAATCTATCAATGATTTTCAACAGGCCACAGAAGCTATGGTTCTAGTTTGCCAATATGTGACTTGACTGAGTAGAAGAAGAAATGTCAAAAAGAAACTAAAATGAGCTGTCTCTTTTAATATAGCTCCCACACACCAGGCGCCATGCTTTATCCATCCTTTTCTCCTCATTTCCTGTTCCCTCTGTCCACCTTCATACCACTTCCCTTTAACATGCACTACACCATTAACACACATTGTACTCCTGTCTTCTAAGTGTGTGTTTTTGTGTCCACCATCCTGTCTACCTTCAAGTGCCTGAGAATGTGTGTACCCCCCTCACCCACCCACCGCTCTACTACATGTGTGTGCGTAGATTAGCCTATAAGTCCTCTCTAATATTTATCCTGGCCTTCTCTAAAGCCAATCTTGTTCTGTTTGGTGAGAGTGCAGTCTGTGGCTCGGCGCACACACATCCACACTTGTTTGAAATGGGATACCCCCTGCTCTTAATTGGGCAGGTGTTTTTCTAAGGCCGCTCCGTTTTTTTCAACAGTGTCTTATGATTTCACGGGGAATGTGTGTATGTGAGGATGTGTCTGTGTGTGAGTGTGGGTTCTGTATCAACATCAGGTAAGGAAATAGGCCACCTCTGGAGGAGCTTACCCTGAAACAGAATCACATGGGTTATACACACAGCCTGGCTTTACTGCTGACCCCACACACCACTTCTTTTACATTCTTGTTCCATTTGGTGTAAATAGTACATGTAATTTGGCCTGACTGGATTTTAGGGGAAAGAATTTGGGACAGTTTTCAGTATAATGAAATGAGCAACAGAAATGTTCTGTTTTCTGCAAGTTTAAAAGAAATAAAAAAAATAAAAAAAAAGGAATTGTATTTGTTGAAATTTCCAAGAAAACTGTGGGCATGACATCTCACAGAATCTAGTTTGTCCATTGTAAAAAAATATATATAAATAATAATAATAATTTGACATTTACAGTAAAAAGTGGCTCCTGTGGTTGCCAGACTTGTGCTGTAAAAATACAGTGACATTGCCCCAGTGGCACTGGAAGGATGGGTTAAATGCAGAGGATTTACAATAGACAATAAAGAACTGTTAGAGTCAATTCATTTAATTTTTACACTACAATACCCTAAAAAAATAAGTTACATAAACAAGGCGGAAATAGGGATGCAGTGTTTAGTTTTTATATTTAAAAAACAAAAAGAGTGCACCATCACTATTTTTTACTGTAAATTTTTGGCAACCACTGCTGCCAGTTTTTTACCACAAATTTGCTGAATTTTGTATTTTTTTGTGCCAATATATTATTTTATTTACATTAAACCACCGTTAATATAATCAATTTGCTTAGTATGTCTGTGCCCAAAGATTGTGTATGTGTGTCAGGAAGTACCTTCTCCCTGGGCTCACTTGAGTCTTTGAAAGCAGCACTACATCTGTTTAAAGGGATTATAGGCTAACTTTGAACACACAGTATAGGCAAGATATTCCCCAGGAGCTAAGTAGGAGGTGATTCAGGGTGCTTTCTCTGGGGCAGACTGCAGACTCATGATACATTTTACTTTACTATTTTATAGCAAACATTTCAACATCTTTTCCTAATCTTGGTTTTGAAGGAATAATTTGTGCCTTAATAGGGAATCGTAGTCATGGCTGTTATAATTATGTTTTAATGAATGTCATATTTAATTGCACTATATGGGCCAGATTTATCAAAGGTTGGCATGCACGCTAAATGAGTTAGATGTGCTAAAAGTGGAGCAAACCCACGCTGAGGTTAGCTTTTCTCACAGAAGCTAAACAATTATGATTTAACTCTGGTGACTCAATGAATATGTAAAACGAGGAGTTTCAAGGAAGAGAAAATGCAAATTACATCGTTTAGTGGTTGCTATTTGATTTATCACGACTATGGAAGCAAAATCTGCATGCGAATTTTGCACGTTGAAGGAGCTGGTGAAAAGTTTTGCAGAGGAAAGACTGCTGTTATTTATACACATTGAAAATAAGTGATAACGCTTGAGGGCTCAATTACAAAGATACAACAATTATGTGTTGATTTGAAGCCGGAGGAAACAAAGACAGGCTTTACCTGCACCACTTTTTCCATGATTCTCTCTTGGATTCCACTAGACTGCAACCTTTTACAGCTTCTCTCTCTGGGCTTTTAATTTGTTCCATGTACATTTTTAAATCCTTAAAGGGCCCATATTATGCTTTTTTTGTGTCTTTTAAATTAATTTAGGACACTTCTAGATCAGCATCTTATGTTTTGTTGGTCAGAAAACACAATAATTATTGAAAAAACCCTAGTTGAAGAAACTCATCATTTGACTCTGAGAAACGCTCAGATTAGGTCCCTGTCCCCTCCTTCCTCGCGGCCCAGCTGCTGTCACGCCCCTTCAGGCTCACAACATGTGCTGCTGCAAGCACGGTGGGTTTGTTTGGTTGCTGCGGGGGAGATGTGAGCTGAATGGGACTGGGCCGTGAGGGGGGAGAGGGGTGGTCAGGTGGAAATGGCAGACATCGGTGAAACAAGAGGTTTCTGTCCTTTCAGGAAGTCAACATAAATAAATGGAGAATTACTCAAACGTGTGAATGAAACAAAAACGCAACTCCAGGTATGTTATTGATGCAGGAACAACATTAAAACATGGTATAAAGCTCAAAAAAGTTGATTTTCAATAATAGGGCCCCTTTAAGACTGAAGTGAATACTGAGCAGTCTTTAACCATAGCATATAGGCAACATGATGGCAGTGTCAGTCCACTTGTGTTTATCCCATTGCCTCAATTATCGCTGTGACGTGCATCTTGAATAATAGCCTGGTCCTAGCGTGGCTCGAGTCTACCCTTTTAAACAGACTGTACATGGATTTAGCTGTGGTAAACAAAACTATCGTATACATATCAGATGTGCCGCAGCAATTACTTGTGCAGTTTCTCATAGTATATCACACGCACCACGCCCACAAATAGGAAACTTGGAACTTAGCATTTGTCTTTGTAAATATGGCCCTATGACTTTTAATAATGGTAATTCAATTATATAAATAAATTCTATAGGCTTATGTACACAGTATCTACAGTACATTACAGTATCTATCAAATAACCATATAGTTAAATATTCTGGCATTTATGGCCTGGACAATACTGTACTAAAAATATTGCCTAAGGCTTTTTGCCCATTTTGACAAACAGTCATTTCAGCATTGTTTAAATAGTGTCTATTTCTAACTTTTTGTATACAGTTGGAAAATCTTTAGGTCACCAATTGACAACTTGGTGACAGAGTGATTATTGTTTAGGCCCCATTGTAAAAGCCCAGGACATAATGGGCCAGTGTGGTCCTATCTGGGTCAATCACTGACATTCTGGGGCCTCTTCTGGACACCGCTTGGAACACTTTTGGACAGCCTCGGTCGTAGGATGAAGCTGGTTCCAATATACCTCTGTGTGCCCGCGCTGCCGAGTGGAGACACCAGTGCATTCCTGCTTTATTCTGGGCTGCGGTCTGGAGATGGGGGTGACACAGTGCTGCTGCGGTTACCAGCAATTTGACTGTGGGCTTTACGCTATTTCAATCCCCCGTACGGACACACATCTCTGGAGGAACATGTTACACCCACTGATCTGAGCACACTGGGGGACACTCTCAAAACAGGATGGAGGAGTTGCTGAAAGAGTGAGTGGCTGTTAATAAAAGATACTGCACCTAATATAATGTAACATGTATTAAGCTCTTTACTTACTTAAAACCCCATTAAAGATATAAGATGACCCATTTGTGGGCATGAAGACCACAACAACAATTTAACTCTAGTCAAATAACAGGCAAATGGAGCTTCAAAAACAACTGAGGTATTGTAATGTATTAGCATACATTTATTTACATAGTCACCTGCCTAATTCCATACCATTTAGTGGGATACACTGAGATTTACTTATTTTTTCTTGATCATGTTATCAACACCAATTGGCAGGGATCAGAGTAACAATAATGATAAACCTTAACTATTCATCACCAAATTAATCATTAACTAATAAACAACATTTTGAAATTCACAGTCCTTAAAGTGGCCATTTTATGCTTTTTAGGCTTTCTGAAATAATTTTGCACAGCTTTGGTATTTACAGTTTTATAAAGTTTTTTGGGAAGCTGTTACTTAGACTTTCCAGAGAACGTTTGGATTGGTTGCCTCTTGCCCCCTGCTGGCAACAGCGGGGTATGAACAGAATATAAAAGGGCTAATTAGCAAGGCTAACAACATGACGCTAACAGATAACTTCGTAGTGACAACGGTTTAAGTGCTAAAATTATCAAAAGGAGTCTGGTGAAGGTGTATGGGCTTTAGAAATGCACAGTAGGACTATCTGGGGAATGCAGCTCTTGAGAAGGAGACGGTCTCAGCGCAAAGGATATGAGACATGAGTAAATTAAACAAAATACTACTACTTTTGAGGTGCAAACATTATAACATGGTTTAAAGCTGAGCATGATAGCAGACCTTTAATAAGATGCTACTCTAGCAGTATATTTTGAAATGTTCTCTTTGTAGAGAGAAGTAAATATGGACAGATGAATAATAACATATTTTTATAGAGTTTACTCCTATTCAACTAAAGTTTTATCAAAATGAACCCACTCACCTCTTGAGTTTGTTATCATTCCTAATTTATTAAATGCTGCCTCTACAGGTAATGACTATATTTTCCAAACTAGAGCTTTAGCATGTTATTTTTAGTATTTCTGGAGGAGAACTCTTCAATTTGGAAACACCACAAAGTCAGAACAAAGACAGCTGCTGAGGATTACACACTGGAGCTGACCTCCACTTCCACAAACTGAGCACACATAGACATACACTCGCATCTTCTCCCTCTCTTTAAGTCCAAAATAGAAGCAGGCCCCAAACCACAGCTACCAATGGAAGAGTGTGGAAATAACTGCTGCACACTACTACTATGAAGATGGAAGTGTGTGGAGTGTGTGCATGCATTCAGATAGGATGTGACTGTAAACAAACTATTTTAATGTCATAAATATAAGCCATTCTAACAAAAAAACAAGAACTGAAAGAGAAAATTTAGAGGAGCAGGAACAGGAACAAGATGTTCAGGAAGGAATAAACAATAGTCCAAAGGTTAGCTAGTAATGCTAATAATGGTCTTTAAAGATGCTGTATGAAGCCCTTTGACAGACTGCAGACTCACCCAAGTTTAGAAACAAATTTGAGTTCATAAATGTGTTAGTGTGCTTCTCCCAAAGTAGTACTCATTTTATCTGGTTTGGATCCAACGCAGCCAATGTGAGTAGGGATGTCAGGATTAACCGATTATTCAATTATTCACAATTATAAACATCATAGTAGGATAACTGTATGAATTTTAGAAACCACAGTATCTGGCAGGGAGCTCTCGTGCATCACTTCTTGGAGCCCCAGTATGTTTTATTTGGTGCAATAAGGAAACGGAGTGGCTCCTCCACATCTCAGAGCACTGTATGCGCCCCACATTATCCTACCGTGAGTCAAACTCAGGTTTAACTCCATGCTTGTTCTCGCTGTTCGCAGCATTCACGGTGCTACTCTTTTCGTCTCCCTCTCTTGCCTCGTACCTCTCTTGCGTCGTACTCTTGACCGCTCCTTTACACGCTAAATATATGCGCAAATTCTGAGCTAAACTCCACCAGAAACTGACTGAAACGCTGGGACACTGTCCTCTGCTGGGACACAGCATGTGTGGACACTTGTCTGCCCAATAAAAGTTAGCAAAGCGACTGCACACGAGGGGAGGGGCTGATGATTCCTGGTGAGGATGTGCTGTGTGGATGGAGCTATGCATATGTTATTATTTCACTGAGTATGATGCCAGTTACCATCAGAAATTTTTTTTTAAAAAGCATTAGTTGCAGTAATGGCCATAGAAAAGCATGTCACAAACTGGCCCACAGTTTATATATATATATATATATCTTTATATGGTCCCTGTAGCTAATCAATAAATTAACAAAGAAATAAAAACATTTAAAGAATGGGTAAAACAGGTTTAACAGCACTTCATAAAAAATAGTGTAAATAATCATAAAAATCGTATAATAGCAATATTTCATCTCTCGTGACACAAAAATTTGACATTGTGACATCCCTAAATGTGGCTAATGACTATTATGAATTATATGTAAAGATTACTTTTGGATTTATTCACTAGGTGTAATATTCAGTCTTTATTTCAATGAGCTTTGAAATATCTCTTAGTACACTGAGTGCAATTAAAAACAGTCCATTTGAAGGTTGCTTAGATTCACCTGACTGAAACACTAGATTGTCATTTAGTCAAGGTTTTTACATCTTTGGGGCAACTCACAGTTTATGGTACACAGAGAATCTCCTCAGAAAATGATCGTGGGCTAGAATGTTGAACTAGTCACTGTGTAATGTGTCTGCAGCGATGATGAGGTCAGAACACAGCGTCATACCCTGTTGGTGAGTTCACTACAGAGGCATGCCCACAGTCCTCAGTGACTAATGAACCATATGATCAACAGCAAACCACTAGGTGTGAGGGTTTCAGCTGCCTAAGCCAGCTGGGTCACATGATGTCACCAAGCTGCAAAGTCACATGATGTTATGGCTGCTGCAATACTGGTTTCTGATACAGATGTTTGGAAGGTTGTACGTGTAAAAAATAGATCATGTAACTTAAGCTGCTCCAAATGTTGTTTGTTTATCATAAACAAACAATATTCCGATTAACAACTTCATTTATTCAGATTTTAACTAATTGTTTCCTATGTTTATTATAACAATATAATTTCCGATTGACAGCTGAAAACCAAGATAATAAAACTGATGCCAAAAAGCTAACTGACGAGCAAAAAAAAAAAAAAAAAAACTAAAAGTAGTTGTATAATAGGGCTGTGCCAAAAGTCGAATTTTAAGTTGAATTGCGATTAAGTACAGGGTCGATCTCGGTGATAAGCTTAGAGTCCTTTTATTCACGCTGGACAAGTCTACAGCCAGTGCAGCCACAGACAAGGGAGAGGCTGAGGAGCACACTTAGCCTATGTTTGTGGTTACAGCCCACCTGTTACCACGTGAGCCAGAGAGAACAAGAGTGGAGTTTAGAGGAATAACCAACTAAGGTACTACCCATTTAAATACAAAAACATTGTATCCTCTATTAGCGCTCTTGCCACAGATGTAGTAGCAAGAGCGCTAATAGAGGAGCTAAGCTAGCATTTGCTGTGCAGCACAGAACAGCAGTCTAGAGAATAGTTTTACCCTGCAATTAATCCAACGGGCAAGAATGTTAATATATATTTTACCCACAGACACGCTGCAAGGGCTTTGGAAATGGGGCGCGCATGTCGTTGTTTGCAGTAGAAAAAAAAGAAGTGCACAGCTGCGGTGGGTCATGTGAGGCGTGTCAGTGTCGCGCGTCAGTGTCACATCTTGTCATTTGAAAAAGCTTTGTGATCAGTGCGGAGTTTAAAATTAGGTGATTTTACTGGGAATAGTCTGAAAAAAATAGAGAACTAGGTCCAGAAAATGTGTGAAGAGACAGGACAGTTCTATAGAAACAAACTGGAGTTTTCCTGCTCTCATTAATGAAGCTGCAGCTCAGACCTTCAGAGGTCAGTCGTTTTAAAACTCACAACATATCAGCTTGCATCTTTTATTTGTTTAAATCATTACAGTTATTATTGTATAAAAACTAAAACTTGCAATGAAAGACTCTAAATTAAATCCCCCACTTTCCTGTAAAAACAAAATCTAAGGATGAATCAAAGTCATGATTATTAAATTTTAATTGTAAACATAAAATTAAATAAAAAATCGAGATCAAACAATATGGGGGGAAAAATTAATTGATTAATTTTTTTGTCATATCGCCCAGCCCTATTGTATAAATTGTCTGTTGGGAAAAAAGTAATATTATTGTAATATAATGCTTAGAAAATTTGTTTTTTGTTTTAAAGCTTGTTTTTACAACAGAAGTCAGTTTTTTGTCAAATTTAACTTTGTCGTCATTGGTGACTGACCCTTGTGACAGCATATATAAGGAAACAGGACTGGGCCAAGCATGGAGCCTTGTGGCACACCAATAATTCAGTTCCTTGAGTTGTGTGGTAGAAACCATTTAGCACAATATTTATGCTCTGTAATATTGCTGTTTGATGCTGACTTCTGCTGCAGAAGAGACTATACTCAGTAAAAGTGATAATGTGAGTTGTAAAGTTTTCTTCTCGTATAAAGACATTAACAAGCACAAACCAGTGGAGACGGGCGTGGGCTGTGGTGCACGCTCGTCTGTGGTCATCAACGGAAACACTCACACAAATGTAAATAAGTGTGTATGTTTTAGGCTGAGTAAAAAGGCAACATTCGTGATGCCATAAAAACACAGACAATTTCTTAGGTCTGGTCTCTTAAACAGAGCACAGTTGGAAACTGAACCAGACTATTAGATGAAAGCCAAAATCTGCTTTACGTTACTTAAGTCTGAAGTTAAAGTCATGTTGCTTCATTTATATAGAACATTGTGACACTAAGATCTCATATCAGCAGTAGAACTAGGTGTTGAGTCTATATTTGTAGCACTCTAAAACTCTGTAACTATACCATATTGATCTTAAAAGAGTAGCCATTTAAAACTTAAACCTCTTTCAGTGTTTGTTTACAGTTAGATTTGAATAGGCGGCAGTAGCTCAGTTGGTAGAGGCATATGTCCACTAACCGGAAGGTTGGCAGTTCAATGCCCGCCGTGTTTGGTAATGGCCAGAGAGGTCTGCTGCAGAATGGCAGCCACGCCTCCATTAGTATGCCCCGGCACAACTGTGGCTACAGAAGTAGCTTACCATAACTGAGTGTAACTAAGGAGTGACTGAATAATGGACTAATGTAAAGTGCTTTGAGAAACTTGAAAAGGATTGGAAAGCTCAATATAAATCATAAATACATTGTTATTATTATTATTACTGTTATTAAAATAAACATTTTTGGATCATGCACTATTTACATCAGGAAATATTGAAAAAAATTAGTGGACATCCACATAAATATTGAACTTCTACAGATGTACAGTATTTTCACTTTATTTTCCTTCACAATTTCAAAAAAACAGTGCAGAAAGAGAAGGGCTAATGGAGAGTAGACAAATAGGGACCAGAGGAAAGAAGGCCGGATTGTGGGAAGTAAAAAGGCGTAAAGGCACACTGTAATTGATGATCTTGTCAGTGAGCCTCCTGTAAAGTCCAGCCAGAACTAAATGAGCCAGAAAGTGTGTGTGAGCGTGTGTCAACTGTAAATGTATGTTCTTCTGCGCTTACTATTAGAAGTCTGTTTTGTACATGAAAAGTTTAACAGATTTTTTTTCTGCAACAGCGTCTAAGTTTTGTCCTGGTAGTGTAGGTCTGTTTTATAACTTCTTGTACATTTAAAAGACCATGTCTGTGCGCCATAAACACCATGCTGTGAATAGGCCTCATGTTTTTGACTGCCGAAGCCTTAAATCTTCACCAGGGGACATGGAGTCAGTGAAGAAGATGTGGACTCGCGCAGTATAAGTGGGGCTGTCAGGAGAAGCCATAATGGTGGGGGAAGGCTGACAAGTGCTGATTTTATAGTATTTTACTTGGCGACCTTTCACTTGTTGGTGAACCTTGCTTGATGTTTTCATTAGCAGGGAAATGGAAACAAAATATATATTGTCTAAATTTCCTGTATACAGCCCGTCATGAATTTTTCCAATAGTAAAATATTATTACAAATGACAACATAATACAACTTCAACTGATATAATGTATGTAATATTTAAAGAAGCTACACTATACCAAATCATGTTATTAAAATTAAAATGAAAATAAGTTGCAAAATGTCCTCTACCGCTGTATCAGTAAAACTTTATTTATGTATTTATGTTTTTCCTCCCCCAAACTTTTTTGAGACTGGTTGACTTACCAGGTGCAGCCAGGTTCTGGATCTGGGCTGGGACCTGGACATTGGCCTCAGAGCACAGAGACAGGCGCCCTCCTTTACCGATGCGGTCGCACAGCAGAGTGATGTGTTTCTTCAGACGCACAGTGTCTTTTGGCAGTTCAAGTACAGGTCCACCAGTCTGGGCCAGAGATATGGCTTGGTCTTTGGGGCTTCGTGACAGACAGGTTCTCAACAGGTGGGTCACGGCAGCGTCACAACTTTCCTCCCAACCCTATGGACCAACAAGAAAAGAGCAATTAATATGGCATCAAAGATCAGTTTTTATGGCTATAAAATAGTTGTTTATCTTTATCATGTAGTCAGTTAATGTCCAGCAAAATAGACCGGGCACATTTTTTTTTCGTGCATTTTGACAGAACTGTTTATTCACCTTGTAAGAGGAATCATCTTGTGAAAGTAGAATGTGTTAATATGCCAACCAAGCTATATTTCGGTTTGAGGATGAGAATGTTTAATTTGTATCTGCAAGTTTGAGCCAATCACAGGCTTACATACATTAGGGTCTGCTCCTAAGCTTCCACATTAGAATAAGCAATGCTCCCATTAGCTGTTGGTCTACACAGCTTGTCAAGATAGAATCAGTGGCAGTGCAGAAACAAAGAAATTGCATAGTTCAGAGCTGGGTTTGATGGCTTACACATGAGAAACCAGACAAGAAAAAAAACAAAAACAAAAAAAAACAAGTTAGACAAGAAGCAAATATATATAGGATACACTGATGGAACTTTTATGTAGTGTTTTAAAAAATGCCTATTTCTTTGTTAACATTTTTCATCATTTTAAAGTAATTTTCTCTTAACATAAAAACATTCATATATCTTATTTTGCTTATTACCATTAGGGATCGCAAGTGGCTAGAATCCAGCAACTATGGGCCTTATAAAGGGTGGAGACGTTTGCCCAGTAACCCAAAACTTGATTGTTCAATCCCTGATTGTCAGCCATGCTTGCATTAGTCTGCCCCAGGGCAGCTGTAGCTACAGAAGTAACTAATGCATTATTAATATAAAAACATTTACCTTAGACATAATTTAAATAACTTTAGACTTAATAAAGGCCAGTGGATTTTTAACATTTATCATTGTCTCTTACTTTGCTTACATATTTCTAAAAAATATATTTTTTTTTTACTTTGTAAGTAAAGGGCGGAGATGCTTATTCATTTTACTATGGGAGCTACTGGACTGCACAGTTGCCATTGTAAAAAATCTGAGGAAAAACACAAGAGTAATTTATAATTCAACTCAACTGTATACAGATGCAAAGTTTGGATCACAGATGAGCGTACACATTTTAAAAGTTAGGGAATAGAATTAAGGAAACATGAATAAAGGAGAAGAATTTAATTATAGAAGAAATGGCAGAGATGCTGAAAAAACATAATAAAAATGTAATGTCTAACGATAAATGAAAAAAAATGTTGACCTTAGAATCTGGATGCTTTAACGATCCTCTTGACATTTATTAAAGCGTAACAAAATAAAACACATGGAATCAATGAGAGGGAGGAACGCAGTCATATACAGCAGTCATAAATGTCAGGCCCGTGAAAGCATGTTTTGTACCGCTTTCTCCAGTCGCCGAGGAAACCTGGATGAGTCTTATCTGTACATAACATCTCACACACAAACACACACCTGACAAGTCCGACCAGAGACCCCTGACACCAGATGACCAGGCCAGACATGTTTTCTATTTGTAAAACAATGTAAAATACTAGCTCTCCAATAGACTTGATTGTAAAATTCAAGAACATTTTTGTTAATTTTGACATCAGACAGCACAAAGACAGTATTCTAACTTCACAATAACATACACTTTTGAATCCAGTCAAGGAGTTTTCATTTAGCTCATGCACCCAATGTTGTGGGAACGTACTTGAATTTTGTGAATTTTGGCTGCTGGCTTCTGTTTTGGAAGAGGAGCTTTGCTATGAGTGCTTCTACTCATTCATTGAACTGCCAGGATATTCAAAGCTAAATGTCAGCACCAAGGTCCACACAAAAGGTTCCATTGCACATGTATATTTCTCTTCCAGCACTAGCTTTGTCTGCTTACACAACAAAACAGCCCAAAGAAGCAAAACATTAATAGAAAAATAGGACACAAGGTAAAGTGACATTTAAAGCTTGTAATTTAAGGTAAGTCCAATCTTCAGTACTGTATTAAGATTTTGTGGTGGCATATTGGTCCAGTTTTTCTTTTTTTCTTTATGAAATCAAACCAGCAAAGAAAGCTATGTTATTGTTTTAGGGGATGATCAAAATCATGTAGTATATCTTAACCCAGCACTATATGGACCTCAAAGCGGAACTCAGAACCTTTTTTACCTTAAATAAACTGTTTTGAAGTGCACGTGACAGTAAAATGAGTTGTGGGGTAAAAAAGTGCCCTGTATCTTCCCCTGATGTCTCTAGGTCAAAAACAACACTTGCAAGTAGAAGCACCCCTGACTCTGTGTCACAAACGTTTTGAGTTGCAAGAAAGCAGCACATCATAATAAGCCAAACAACAATTCAATTCAATTCAGGTTTATTTGTATAGCCCAATATCACAACAAAAGTCGCCTCAAAGGGCTTCACAAACAGTTGATCAAACATAAACACACAATCAGCACAAACAATAACTACACTAAACTAAACAGATCCAGGACACTCCTGTCCTTAGACCCTCCTTCTCGGTAAGGAAAAACTCCTAAAAAAAACAGCTACGGGAAAAAAGAAGAAACCTTATGGAGCCCATATTGAAGGAGAGATCCTCTCCCAGGACGGACAGGCAATGCATCTAGGACTGTTAGTCCCTTAGTTCATCTATAGGATCATAGATCAGCTCTGTAAGGATTCATCCAGACGAGAGTGGGTGAACAAACTAGCAAAGGCTTTATTTCTTAATTTTTGTCATGGCAAAGTGGCCAAAATAGTCGACCCCGGGAACTTCACGCTTTCGTCCTCTATTCAATTAAATTTTACTTTTATAGCCCAATATTACAACAATTGCCTCAAAGGGCTTTATAAGAATAACCATAAACAATCAAACAAAAAGGCACCCCCTAGCCTTAAACCATCCTTCTCGGTAAGGAAAAAGACCTATAGGAATAAGAGAAAACCTCAGGGAGAACCACATGAAGGAGAGATCCACTGAGGACAAACAGACTGTAGGTGTGTCCAGGACTGATGGATATAGTATATTTGCTCTATAAATATGTAACTCAGGGGAGCAGGGAGGTCACTCTTCAAGCTGCTAGTAAAACGCAAGGAAACTGCCAAAACACTGTTGTTCTTTTTTTGTCATTACTTTAGTTCATTTATGAAAACTAAACTATGAACTTTGGCATACACTAATTCTTCTGTTAAAATGGTTGTCAAAATTAACCAGAGAGGGACCACGAGAGAGAGATAGCCAAAGTTACATTGTTCTGCTTTAAATGGTCAAAATGATATGAAATAAAAAAAATAAAAAAAACATTAAGGCTAAAATTATAATGACTTGCATTTTTTTAATGTAATAGATGAGTGAAAGCCAGTTAAGCCAGCCACAGCTAATCAACACTGATTTACTGTCAATGAAGCAATGAAGCAGGCTAGCTTGTAGCCGCCTGAGCTTTGGGGGGAGGGGTTATCAGACAGGGCGTGTACTGGGGGGGAGGTGGTGCGGCACACTGTGATGACAGGTACCCTCCATTCTTCCTCTGCCCCCCGGCCTGTCGCCAAGCTGATAGGCCCCTAATGAGCCATAATGACAGGTAATCAGGCCTATAATGATGATGACAGAGGGACCCGAAAGAGAAAGACACGAGGATGTGGAAGGTCAAGGAGATGAGATGATGACAGAGGCCAAGCCAGATATTACAGACTGAAAAAAATAATAATAATAAAAAAAACAGGCATGATCCCAGATAAGGATGAACCAAAATGAGAGACGAAGAGGCAGAGGAGGAGGAGGAGGAGGAGTGGTTGGATCTAGGTGACCTATTCTTACCACAATACCTCACCAGGTTATCAAATACATGGAACAAAAGAGGGCCCTGAACATAACAGCAGGCTTGGGTGGAAAGTTGGCAGAGTCATGCATGCGCGTAGGCTGACACATAGGTTCCACATGCTGCGGAGGAAAATGAAATGTCTTTAAAAACCGGCTTGGCGCATTCATCCTCCTGAACAAGAAAAGAAGCACACAAAGAGGCGGAGTGACACAGATTTGGACACAAGCCAGAGATATAAATTAAGAGCAAATTCCCACTAATATAGTAATGGGGAGAGGTTTGGGTCCGGAGTCAAAGAAGGACTTTGTGTGAGCACTTCAACATTCAACTAGAGTTCAGATTGATTATGGCTGAAACCATAAAACTATGTAAATGTATCTACTGTATGGTGCAGATTAAAGTAGGTTAGTTTTATGCATATTTGAATAGTTGCATTGCATATTAGAGATATGCACATGTACAGCTACAACATCTATTTACTGCACTTTTCATATCACTGGTGTATGTTGACATTAATTTCTTACATGCAAACATGATAAAATGGTGAAAAATCTCCATCGAATCTATGCATTACGGTTTTTAATCTAAAATTATTATGCTTTGGGCATTCATTTTTCCAGCAATTGATGCCTTCCATGTCAATATTATTAAACAAACACCACATTTATCAAATAAATGTTAATGGGCCCGGAATAATAAATGAATATGTAATATACGTATATGTGGATAGGTAGGCAAGACATTTTCAAAACAGGCTGAAAACAGAAAATTAAATTTGGTGGAAAGTTTGAACATGGCAATAACCTTTTTGTTTTATTTATCACAACTATGCTAACACCAGGCAACTTTATATACACTATACATACCATTCAGGCATAATATTATAACCACTGACAGGTGAATATTACTGATCATCATTCAACAGTGGGATATACAGATTGTGTTAAAGACAGGAAAAAAAGCAGAAAAAATGAGCAGAGCATCTCTAATCGTGCAGCTTTTATAGGCCGTTCCCAGTCTGCACTGGTCAGCATCAAAAGTGGTCCAAGGAATGAACAGTGGTGAACAGTGCTGGCCCATGTGGTCTGATCCAACAGACAAGCTTTCAGCGTCTTTCAGACAAAATACATAGAATATGTATATTTATATGCATTTTTGGTATATTTTTATGATTACCATCAGCACTACATGTACCTGATACATTTTTATTATGTTTGAAGAATTATGGACAGTGAATTTCAGGACTTTCAGTACTTTTAACAAAGGTTCCATCTGTGTGGACACAGTTGGAGAATTGCTGGCATGCAGTGACTGGTCCAATGTCTTTAAACACAAAAGCATTGTACTCCATGTCACTATAAATTGCAGGTATTGCATTTGTGTAATCAATACCATAAGAATACTAAGCTCGACATTAAAATCTATTTTGTTTTTGGTTGCTGTAAGTTAATCTACTGAATGGCTTCAAAGACAACAACAAAAATCCTTGCAGTGCTGTTGAAAATTCTGGATAAACTGGTTTGGGCCCAGTACAAAATCTTGAGGGACGCCAAAAGAGACAGCTAAGTGTTTGGACAGCAATCCATCTGTCTTGAGCATCAGGACTGGGAAAGTCATTCGAAACTAGAGTTATGGGCTCGGTAAGAACATCCACCATCTCACAGGGATAAAACATCATCCTGTCAGAATCTGAAACATTTGACAAAAAGACTGCGTTTTTTTACAGAGCACATTTTATAGAGGATCAAGCCGTCAGATCTAAAAAGGGAACGAGTGAAACAGAAGATGGGCCGAAAAATGCATGTAAGGGAAGTAGGAGCTTGCTAGACGTAGAAAGGAAAGAATTGTTCTAGTTGGCTGAACCTAAATGAGATGTTTCGTTAGATACCAGACAAAAATTCCTCTGCTTTTGTTATGGTTCTACACTCTGTATTTAGCTCTTGCAACATTGTTCATCCTGTCCTCAGTATAAACAGATGTTAAGAAACAAGTTATTTTGAATGACAAATGTTCTACAATGTAATCAAATCTACATAGAGAGCTACTTAGCTGTTTGACTGGAGAGACACAACAACAATTTTCAGATTGATTTTGAAGGAGAATGGTGCAATGAAATATAAAAGAGTATAGCCAACAAAGCGTGCAATACAATGTTATAGGGAATGGAATAATTACACTCAATTAAAAGTAAATGATGGTGTTGTAATGGGTTTTCATACTGTAGGTCATTCTTGTGCTGTATACATATGTAGGCTGTAAAGGCAATATCATCATAGTAATACACAATGCAAGAAGTTGCTTCTCATAATATTGTCTTGGAGTATTGGAGTTCCTCAGTGACTCCCCTGTTAAGTTGTGTACCCTAAAACTGACAAAAGAGGTGACAATAAAAAGTCCCTACTGGCTGCTATTGTTTCATGATTTGCATGAGTAATTTGGTATTTACACCAGTTGCCCTTCCTAACGCGTCCCTCTCCATCAATCTAGGCTAAGAAGCTTCATCTATTTTGTAAATAACTTTTATTCCTTAAACAAGAAAATATCAAAAATGTTTGTATGTTCCATTTTAGTTCAGATTTTTGTCTATATCAACAGATTAACAGAGTAAATTTACAATAACCACTAGTGTATGTTCACATGTAGTAGCTTTATGCTCATTATCATTTGGTCACGTGTTAAACATTCTACCTTAGTCAGAGTTATCAAAGTATGTGCTGCAAAAGTCTGACAACAAATGGTGACAGTTCAATCAATTGAAAAGTATGTTACTTCAGTGTAAAAAATATATTTAAAGATGTCTGTATGAGTTTCAACCCCCCCCCCCCCCCCAAAAAAAAAAAAAAAAAAAATTAATTTCTCTACAAGCATGTAGTCAAACTGACTGCATAAGTGTTACCAATATTGTACAGTAAGCTTATTTATAACATCTCTTACCTCTAAAAGCGTGCTGTGCTGCTCCAGTGGAAACAGCCCTTGTGCAGTCCTAATGCACCTCAAATCTCAGTAAATCCTGGCTTAACAGTGAAATTCCACAAGGTGTTAGTACACTTGTATTACATTCTAGGCCCAGTTTATCCTACATTCACTTCATCACAAAGCTATAAAACTAATAGCTAAGCTCTATTTCTGACAGTAGACTGCAAGATACTTCAGTGTTGTCTGAAAATAGTCTATTAGTCCAACTGTTAATACTGCGGACATGACCCTGATTACTGCTAATTCATGTCATGCTATTAATCTAATTCAAAAGAACAACCCAGTGTGTTTGCATATGTACAAAACTGTCCCCCAGGCCTCATCAAATGACCCACTCGACCCTATTCAGGCACTACACCGTCATACAATGCTGCAAATAGCTTGTGGTAATGAGAGGTTGGGGGGATTGATCCGGGACATGGAAAAACACACAGGCAGGTAGACATTGAGGGTCTCTGTGGAGTGAGAAATCAGTGGTGGTTTTTACTGCAGCAAATGGATGGGCTCTGTCAACACTGGTGTTTATCCAGAGCTCATAGTCCTACAGTATCTGAGTCACAGGCTGCTTCCAGAGCTGTATGTCATCCCCTCAAAGCCACGCTGACCTTGGCCTTATGGGGGACATGGGAAAAGGGCCAACACAGAGGGCAAGTCAGTCTCTGAAATAAAATGTATTTATGTAATGTTTCCACAAACTACTGAAAGATAGAATAGCAATGTTTCAGGGCCAAAATAGGATTATGTATCTTTCTAATTTGCAACTAATCTACATTTTTACAGAACTTCTGAGAAGTAAATTCATGTATATGTATCATATGTATGTATAGCTATATGTATGATTATAGAAATTAGAAGGTGTTTAGCTAACAACCTAGAATGACTGACACACAGTTGGTAACTGTCACAAATCAGAAGCCCTTTTTAGACATGCATTTACCCCAAGTTTTTCAGACCTGAGGGGACCCTTGTGCCCAGATGACCTGAAGTGCACTAATAGGTGCGTTTGTACAGAAAAGTTACAGGAACTTAGTTCTATACACTGCCCACCTGGTATTCAGTTTTCAGAACTCACATTTGTACTGCCTTTATGAACCACATAAGAACTAGGTGGCGAAAGCACTGCAATGGTGTGAGACATTGCATAAGTGTGACATCCAGCAACAAAAAAAGGTGGTCAATATTTTAAGAGAATTGACGAAGGTGGTGTACATGTGCTTACTTTACAGTACGAAGGACCTATAGAGTACCTGATGTCAGGAGACCCTCCTGAAAATTTACCATAGAGGCATGTCTTATGTCTCTCCTGAGTTTTTTCTATTTTACTTTCCACTGTTTAAGTATGTTACTTATACATGTTCAAAAAAACATAATATTCTAGTGAAATAGTCAGCAAAATGCTCATTAGCTTTATTAGGTTTCGTACCTTGCTTAGCACATTACCCATTGCTATATAACCACAAATTCTTCATCCTCCCGACTTGGTTACACAAAGACCAGAAAATAGACAAGAGGCAAATGCAATTCTCTGACATCCTCTGAAGTGCATGTGAAAAGGGCTAGGGGAGTGACAACTGATGTGGGATTTGGTCTTCGCAGGATTTTTAACTCTGAAGCCTGTGACAAAATTAAAATGATGACTAGGATTTCTAAATCACTTTGGGTTTGAGGTCTATCCATTGCTTTAGTCAACCTCCAGCCTAATGAAAAAAACATATAACTTAGTAAAACAAAATGGAAATTAAGGTATACATAACATCCTTCATATTTTTGTGCATGAAATGTTATTATTGAACATACCAAGAGAGGGTAACAGAATTTCTCAGATGCTTGGTTGAAGACACAAACTGTTAAAAACTTTACTGCAACAATTATAAACAAGTCGTCTTAGGAGCTGACAGATGAGCGTGGGGTTTCTTCCTCTGGGACCAGGCCCACTTCTTGTATTTAGGTAGCTTTTAGTGTGTGTGTTTAGTGAGAGCTGTGTTTACTAAGCAGCTGTAGATGGATGGACAGACACTGGCCAGTTATATACACTCACTGGCCATATTATTAGATACACCTGTTCTAATGCAAAAATGAAACATGGTAGCAACTAAATACATGTAGGTTTTCAGACAAGTTCAAGACAAACCTGCTGAAGTTCAAACTAACACTTGCATTTAGAAGTATTAGCACACGTGTATCTAATAATGTGGTTGCTGTGTCTAATGGTACGTTCACATCGGACGCGAATCAGGCGTCAAATTCGTGTCATTAGCGTCTAGTTGGACACGTGACCATTTTGAATTCACTCGCGTCGTTCGCGCGTGAAATTCGCTCTATTCGCGCGTGAAATTCGCGCGAATGACGCGAATTCACTCGCGTGAATGAGGCGAATTGGACGCTTCATTCGCGTCAAATGAGGGGCATGGCCGCTAGGGCTACTCCCAAATGAGCCTGTCTGGGTTTGGTCACCTGTGTCCCGTGTGGCTGCAGGACCTCTCCCCAGGACACTACTGCTGTGCAGCAGCATTAACCCCAGAGACAGAGCTGAGACAGTCTGGGATTATTTCTTGTACATTAGCTCTGTCTAGTGGTTTTGGGGTCTAGTCTAGTCACAGGATCTGTATTTTCTGTTCTGAAGAGTGCAATAACTGCTAATATAACAAACACATCTCAATAGGCTATTTTGGTAAAGTTAACCCCCCTTTATATTTAATTGTATTTATTTGTGTGTTCTTGATGTCACGATGATCAGAGTGTGCCTCTGTCACAGGCTTGTATCACAGATAACAGCTATAACCACACTCACACAAAGCCTAAACAGCCATATTTATTTTATTTTTATAGTGTTTTCTGTCTTCATCCTGTCTTCATAAAAGTAGAAGAGCTTCCAGTTTTGCTGGATCTCCGAGGCAGGGATCTCCTCCTGTTACGTCGTACGTAACCACGTCATTGCTACAGCAGGTCCCTGATTGGTTAACGCGCCGCGAATGTTCGCAGAAGTTCAAATTTTTCAACTTCCGTGACCAGAGCGTTGGGCGCGAATCTGCGTTGTTCGCGTCTTCCGCTGATTCGCGTCTCCGCCTATTCGCGGGACTCGCGCGTCAAACGCTCAATTCGCGTCAAACGCTCAATTCGCGTCATTCGCGCCGCGCTATTCGCGGGATTCGCTTGATTCGCGTCGCGCCATTCGCGTCATTCGCGCCGCAGGACGCTTGTTCGCGCCTGAACGTGGCTTTCCATAGACTTAACATGGTAATCACTCGCGCCTGACGCCTGATTCGCGTCCGGTGTGAACGTACCATTAGAGTGTATATTCACGTACCAGCTGTGGAGTGTCCTGCAGTAGTGGCAGCAGTGTAGCCTCCAGCAGGGTGGTCTGATCGGGGGGTAGACCCTGCCACAGAGACAGCAGTAGGACCAGCAGGTGGGTGCCACTCCTCAGCCGAGCGAAGGCCTGGTCCAGCTGGGCCTGGTTCTCCTCTGCAGCCTCCGCCAATGCTGTCATCTGCAGAGATTTAAGAAAAAGAGAAAGGGAGAGTTGTAATATGTAGCCAGTGTTTGTAACTGTAAGAATGATATTTCATTGTCCTGAAGTAATAACGTAAGGCCATTTTGATTATTCTCAGATATGAAAAAGAAAAAATGCTTTTATTTTGATGTACACAGTGCAGAAAAATCCCAGAATACCATGAACTTCTGAGTGACAGAACATCTTGTATCTTGTTAAAGCACATACTGCTCTCTCGAAGTAATTTTTTGATCACTCATTATCATCATTTTATAGTTGTACATATTTTAAGACTTTTTTGAGCAAAAATCTACCCCTTAAGTTTTGTGATTAAGTACAGTGTTAAATGTTATATCTGAATATATCAAAACAGCTCTGAAAAAACAGTTTGGAACTGTAATGGAACAATATTTTAGCCTAGAAACTTTACACACATAATTATGGATATATGTAAACATTTTTGGTCTTGCTATGTTCAGTTTGCAGGCAAAAGTGGCCGACATCATACTTTTTTGCCCATATATGACCTGCGCCTGATTTTTTTCATGACAGTGTGAAAAGTACAAATCAGATTTTTTCAAATCTGACCAGGCCACTTTCATATGTGGTCATAAATCAGATACATATCTGATCTTTTGAAATGCGATTGCAGTCTGAACCCACAAGTCACATTTCAATTTGACTCATACTACATTTTAATGCAACAGATACCATAACTCTGCATTGAAGGGCAAATGGTAACAGGCCTGGCAGACAACAGTGGTAGAGCTCTTCAGTGAAAGTATATATATATATATATATATATATATATATATATATATATATATATATATATATATATATAATGAAAAAATATAAAGAAAAAAATAAATATTGGGGAGGGGCACTGACATGTATAAATATATCTGCCTTGACATTCTAAACTTATGGATCAACTCTGTGTCAGTGTGAGTTATTCATTCCTCAGTCACACTCGGTGGGGGTGATGAGCTACTTCTGTCTCTGACTGACAGAGACGTGGCAGTCATTTTGCGCCTACAACCTCTCTGACCACCACTAAACACACAATCACACTAACACAATCATACAGGCAAGGTGGGTAAAGTGTCTTGCCCAAGGTCACAACGATAGTATGAACTGTGGAGAACAGGATTCAAACTTGAGGTTTTTTTGGATGACCCGCTCTACCTTCTGGGCCACTGTCACCGCTCTTTACATCCAATTCTGCTTTGATTATTATTTGTTTATATATTGTGCCACATTACCAGAAAGATGGACTTGTATGACTTTTGGAATTTTGAACTCTATGTATAAACATTTATATAGTGGTGTTGTGGTGTGGTGGTTAATTGGTTAATCGACATTATGGCTATTATCAATATGCTGTACAGTAGAGTAAAAGTACAATTGGAGAGTTGGGGCAAATTAAACATAAAATTAAGCAACTGTCCCCTACAACATACAAGCATCTAACTTTTTGTTAAGACTATGAATTAATTGATTAAAGAAAATTATGTGCACCCCTACTTTCATACATTTTTCTGTATTGTAAAATAGTGGTGTATTCTAGTGCTGTAATTACACCTTCACAACTGACACAGCGCAAACAGCTGAAAACAGCCGCTGAACAAGAATGAGAGAGAGCTGGGCCTGGATTGAGACCTTCATGCCATTAGATTAAGTTACACTGTGACTTAAAACAAATATAACATGTCTGACAAGTTTAGACATCCGTGATCATTTGCTCAAATTTTAGATCAATAAAATAAACCAAGCTAACATTTTAAACAAGCTTTTGGCTGAATGTGGGCAGTGTAGTTATGATTATATGGCTTTCCAGTTCACTGACTCGCCAACTTCAGGGATGTGGAGTGGCACAAACACAACCTGAATGGTGGCTTTGAAATGACATCGCGGACAGGCTAAGGTCCTTCAGGTTTAGTTAAGCACTCGGAGAATAAATGAATGAATGCGTGGATAAGGTGCAGTCTAGGGTGGATGAACTTTAACCTTTAGCCCAGAGGTCAATCCCACCATCCCTCTATCATTACAACACAAGAGTAAAGATGAGTGGGCTGGCATGAACGAGTGATGACAGAACAAGACAGATGGAAGCGAGGATGACAAGAAAGGACAAGTCAGAGACAGAGACGAAGAGAAACGGGAGCCGGCCCCAGGATAAGGATGAAAACGAGGAGGTGAAAGCAGATCTGGGGCTAATGGGGCAGTGTGTGTGTAGATAAATGAGTGATCGGTAGGCCTGAGCGCCAACCACTCGTTTGTTTGACAAATGGATTCGGCGAGGCCATTTGATACTGCTAAAACAAAGATGGAAGGCTCTAAAGTAAAGTGCGTCTATCAGAGTCTCTGTGTGTGCAAGAGAGTGAGCGGTAATTGCCAAAGTAAGCCGTTTTGATTTGTGTAACGCTACACTACACTGTTGGGTAGGTACAGCAGAAGAGGAGCGGAGTCCAGAGAAAGGGATGATGGAAGTCCATTCTGGGCTGGGATCCAGAGAACACACTTTTCAATCAATAAAAAAAAAAAAAAAACAAGCTTTCATTCAATCCTAGGGTCACCTATGGGTGCTGTGTCACTCATGCATGCAAAGCCACCCAAACTTGTCTGAGCCTTTAATTTTAACTTTTAAAGGTTGGCGGATGCTCAATTTAAAAATAGGCCTTGTAGTGAGAGCTGAGTATCCCTCTGTATAAGGTATACTGATGTACTCACTTTACATTCAGGATTTTTACATGCAGGTAGAGAAATTTGAACAGATTTTTTTCCTCCACCTGTTTAAAAGAAATATCTCTGTCCAAAAACAGCGATAATAGACACAAGTTAGCAGTTATTGCTCTGAAATGACAAAATTAGACCACTGAGAGCATGCACAGTAAGTTTGTTTTGTAGAGGGTCATGTGTAATCAGCAAAAAAGCCAAGTTCACTTTCTACAGTAATTGCTCCAAATCTGGTTCACAGCTGCCAATGTAGTCTTATTGTAGTCTTGTTACTATAGATTTGCGTATGGCAGATATTAAAATCTTCATTTTGTGCAAGTGCAAATTTTGTAAAAGTGTATGAAGTGTGCGAGTGCTCAAGCATCGAAGAGTGTTGAAAATGAGAATTGGGACATTCCACACTTGTAGGTAACTCACGTTATGAACGTCACAAGGTAAAAAAAAATTCAATACGGCAAAATGATGCTAAACTGCTGGACTCATAAAGTCAACCGTAGCAGACAGTTTGATCATCATTTCAGCAGATAGACAGCAGAAGATAGTTTGAAACATGTCAACATTTATACATTGTTTTTACCTGGACAAGATGCATATTAATTTACATTTGCAATCAATTTAGAGGTAATGTGTTTTTTAAATCTTTCCATTTTTGACAGTTGAGTTGGCCATTTTTGACAGGGTTAAGACACTGGTGTTGGTGAAGAGCAGGAGATAGAGAGTCTGAGAAGGCTGACGGTTCTGCTGCTGCGGTGGAGTTGGGCGGAGGAGGGTTGAGGCACAAATGGAAAGGTGATTGGATGAGAGGTGAAGGTGGCAGGCTGTGATTGGCTGACAGTAACAGACAGGTTATAGGGAATAGAACGGGGAAGGGAAATTGCAGACTTCCTGGTTGAATTTACGCATGCAGCTTCATATTTCAGCGAAGTCTGCTCTGATCCACAATTGCTGGAAGTGCGCAATTAAGTGTTAAGTGAGAAGGTTACTGGAGAATTGGGACACACTATGCATTCGTGGGGCATAAGTATACAAGTGAGAGTATATGGACAGGGCTGTGTTTTGAATGCAGATCATTAGCTAGCGAGTCTGACTTTCTATCACGCTCCTTTTTAGTCAGTGTGTTTAACCTGACTTTAGATATACCTTTGGTTCGAATGTTGCCTTTCCCCTGACCTTTAATGCACTCCATCTTAAAGCTGAAGGCCGCTTTTGTTAGCCTATGTTCATGCTGTGTGTAAAGAATAAAACCCAGACACTATTCCACATAAGTCAAAAGGTCATGACCCCGTGTGCCTTTTCCTGCAGGTTGTTTGAGGTTAGCGGCAGTTCAGCTACTGTTCTCCACCAATCAGCTGCTTTCTTGATTTATATTTTGAGGCTGTATTTTCATCTTCCTGGTTGCGTGAATATCAGTTTATGACTTCCTCTACCTTTTCCCCGTATAACTGCACATGCAGCGATTAGCTTTGGTTTCCATATGTCCGTGTAGTGTTGGTGTGTCCCGACTAAATGTGTCTTTGTGTTTCTCAGCTGGCATCAATCAGAGAGTGCGTGGAGCTGAGCGGCTGCCAACAATGGAGCCCTTCAGTGGACCGGGGCCTTTTATCAATAAGCACACACACACACTTCCACGGGGCTGGGGATGATGTGTGTGTGTGTATGTGTGTGTGTGTGTGTGTGTGTGTGTGTGTGAATGTGTGTATGAGGTGGAGAAGTGTGGGTCTAAAGGCCTGTGAAGTGCGGTGGATGTAGTGCATTGGGATATCAAAAATGCATGTTCTGGGAAATGTGGTTTTAAGTGAGTTTTATGCAGCTAACATTCACTACTCTTCTAGGGACATTTTGTTGCTTCCTTTTCTTGGATATTGCTTGCTAGGGTCTGTAAACTGTACTGGTACTTTAGTTAAAACAGTAGTTCTCAAACTGTGGTACAGGTACTGCTGGTAGTACACAGGATTCTTCTGTCAGTACTCAGGCTTCAGTTCTGATTTAGTTTTATTCAGAGACAGTTGTATTCCAGTTCTGATTGGGAATTACATTTCAAGTTTAAACCACAGCTAGTCCTAGTTTAGGCAAGTTTATAGATTATTTTTGGTTTATTCCTATCCTAATCCTGGTTTAGACCTGACTGACCTGTTTAAAGCTGGTTAATTCCTGGTATAGTCCTTGGTTGAGTAGTAGTTAAGTCCTGGTTTAGTCCTGATTTAGACCTCCTTTAGTCCTGAGTTTACCCTGGTTTTGTCCTGGTTTAGACCTGGTTTAGTCCTGGTTTAGACCTCCTTTAGTCCTGATTTTACCCTGGTTTTGTCCTGGTTTAGACCTGGTTTAGTCCTGGTTTAGACCTGGTTTAGTCCTGGTTTAGAACTGGTTTAGTCCTGGTTTAGACTTGGTTTAGACCTCAATTCGTCCTTGGTTTAGTCCTGAATTAATCTTGGTTTAAGTCCTGGTGGTTAAGTAGACTTATGCAGGTTTAGTCCTGATTAAGTTGCAGTTTAGTTTCTGTTTTTATTTTTTTCATATTTAACAATGTTCATTTTAGTCTGGTTTAGAAGGTTCTTGGAAAGCCAAATGTTTTCTCAGGTGGTACTTGGTGTGAAAAGTTTGAGAACCACGACGTTACAATACTTAAGTTGTGTTCACACAACAAATTTTAGATTTTCGAGCATTGACAACAACTACTATTTCTCCTGCTTAGACAAAAGATTTAAAATAGGTCAACTGTTTCCATATAGTTTCATATTTTTAAGTGAAATTGATATGTTGTTCTCAAGTTATGTTCACTTATATTTATTAAGTTCATTCATTCATCTTGTGCTTATTCTCATTAGGGGTTGTGGGTGAAGGGAGCCTATATCCCAGCTACTATGGGCCAGAGTACCCAGAAAGAACACACAGTACCACCCAGAGAGTTTGTCTGTTCCCACTTTTTACTGCAGTGTGCTAAAATATTTCAGTTAAATTTACTCACCTAACCCACACTAATGATATTGTCCTCTGTACTGGTAAAAACATGTTTGCACAAATTATTTGGAGCTAAAACTATTCTCTCAAAATAAGTAATCAATTATACATACAAACTTTACATTATGAAAAACTTACTAAATATTTTCACTTTATGGTTTAGATGTTAAATCCTGGATTAGTAAACCCATCAGTTCTGTCTTTTCTTGGCTCTCTGTATTTTCTCAGTGGCTTCCTCTTGTTTGTCTATCTCCAGCCATCTTTTATGGAATGAGGATGTGTTGTGCCACGTTGCTTTATTGTGCCAAACATCCCGCTGTCACTTTCCACAGAGACAGATAGCGAAACATTCTAAGTCTGTATGTGGCTTGGAGTTTAGCCACACTGCTCACTGTGGCTAACGGGGCAGGAAATGTCTAATCTGTCGGCTTGCTGGTGCACACTCACGCGTACAGAGAAATGCACATTTATAGGGCTTTCATTGTGTCATTATATCCTGGTATAAAGTGCTAGTGAATTATTTAACTTCATTCAACTGCTCGTGTTAACTTTGACTCACACTCACTTGTGTTTGACAGGACATGCTTATGTTTTTTGGCTTATACTAACAGTTACAGTATTTATGCAAGAGCTAGTGTGAGATGTTGTCAGCTATTGCAAATAAAAGGAATAAGCCAATATTGTATAGAATTCCATCAAGTGACCATTTTCCCAGTTTGATTTGGAAGTAAAAATAGGTTTACAAAATGTGCTTAATTTGCCTGAAATGACTGAAATAACACAGCATAGCTAACATTGTAGAAATGTTAGACAGTGATAGGCTACTGACAAGCTCATGTGTCAACAGGGTGAACTTATGTGTAAAAGTATTTAAGTTAAATTAACTTAAAACATTTTCGAGCAATGACATCTTGTTCATTTGCCCCACATAGAAAATACTTAAAAAAAACTTTAACTGTAAAATTAATTAACTTATATTTACACAGCATTGAGTACAGCATTGACAGGGAGTTTGGCTTAAACAGAAAAAAATAGAAATAAATAATAATTTAAGCTAAATCAATGTGTTATGCTCAACTTATATTCACAAGTCTGATGAGCTAAAATACTTGCGTTAAATCCACTCAAATTTAAAAATTTATTTGCCTTGTCTTGAAAAAGGCTCAACTGTAAAAATCACTTTTTTTGAGTAAAATCCACGTGTTGTGCTTAAATTACGTTTATTAAATCTGATGTGTTAAAATACAAGAATTTTTTAGCTGTAAATCTCACTTATTTACTTACCCAAGTTATGTTTTAAAGTTAACTTTAAGTCCGATGTGCTGTGTGAACACTTTGAGGTAAAATCATACATTTTTTAAACATTGAACTCAACAGGCCTTACAGACTAGCACCAGATTTTTGTCCAATAAAAATGTGCAAATAGACTGCTAAATCTTCCTAAGTCAAGCTAGTGTTTGTGATAGGTGAGTCAAAAAAGTCAAGTTTGAAAGTGGCAAAATATGGTATAGCTCTTTACCATCCTCTTCTTGCAGAAATCCTTTTTATATCCTTGGCCCTGGTATGACCTGGTATGGACCCCTAACAGATTGTTGGGAACTGTTGTAAGTATTCAATAAAACTATAAATATTTCAGTAGAATCACTCAGTTTTTAATGCTTGGTGTAATTTGGTGGTATAAAATGTTTTTGCCAACCTCTGATTACTGATTAATTCCTTATGCTTATTGTAGCAACCAAATATTCCAGTCATCAGCTGTATATTTAACCCATAGCCACAGAGTTTGTATATGTGTGTGCTCTCAATCATGCGTTTCTAAAGATAAGTGTGGCCGTGACTTGTGTTTGTCCATGTATTTCTTGTGGCTTTGGAACATGTGTATGCATATCGCAGTGCATCTGTGCATGAATATACAAACATGGCTGTGCGTGGGTGTGTGGGATCTCCATGTCAAGGGCTGGACAACATTAGCAGCTGTTTTGTTTTTGACTCTGCATTGAAATAGCAGGATTGATAGATAGACGGAAGGTATGTTTTATTATGGCCCTGGCCAAAAAGAAGCAAATCACTCTTGTAATTATGTACATAAAACCTTTCCTCACAGGCTTTGTCAGTGAAGAGTGGATTTAGGATCTAATGTGGACAGCTTTAAAGTCTAATATGAGGGCGGGACAATATGGTAAATTGATTGTCACAAGCACAATATGCATATAGCAAAGAACTGCTTGTGCTGCAATAATTTTATAATTTTTTATGTGATAGACATTTACTGTTTGCATGTCAATGTAACTGTCCAATCAGAGCCTAAAGCAAAACAAACCAATCCAAATAAATAGGTCCTGGTTTGGTCCTGCTTTAGTCCTACTTTTACTTTAGAACAGGTCACATTTATAATCTTGGGTTGCCTCAAGTGAGGGATGATTAGTGCACCTAGGGGAATGAGCTTTTGCTAGAGATAATTACTGTCTGTCATTTTGATAGACAGGGTAAAAAAAATGAGCTATTTTTGTCCATCATTGTATATGTCCATATTAATATAATTAATTATGAATGACGAAATACCATTTTATTTATAGGGATAGTCTACTAATGTGTAAATGCCATTATCTGTTTTTTATAAATGAATAAATGAATGTGTCTAAAATACAGTAATGCACGCTCATGCTCCACATTCAGAGTTGCCTAGCGGCAGCAGAACGACGCAACTCTTCCCCCTGACACAGTCTGGTAAGCCCTGAATCCGACAAAATACAAACTTTACACAGTCTTTCCTCTGCTCACTGAGCTGCAGGGTACACTGCCTCAGACCAGTGGTGTCTGCAGCTGTACTGTACAGCTGTACGCATTCTGCGTGGCCTACCTTTAGATGTCCTCTGTTAAACTGTCATTGCACACAGAGCCATAGAGGCGTGTGTATTTGCTAACGTGTGCTAAGGTCCTTATACCCAGCACCCGGTAAAACTGTTGAAGTGTGTTCGTATCTGACTTTGATTTCGTGAGGAGGACCTTACGTAATGCGCTCTGAATGTGATACCCCCACTCACCCACCCACCTACCCAATACCCCCCACTCACCCACCTATTACCCCCCACCCCTCCACCCTCCCCCCATCCCTCCCTTGTTGTCCTACATGGGGTTTATATCCTACCACAGAAATATATTTCCCTCAATTAAGGGTAAAATGACACAAAATATTAATTCAACTTCATCATTCTACATCATTAAAGGGGATTATTGGTTTACATTATCACAGAAGTGCCAACATCTATGCATAATCAGGTCTAATACATGTACAGACACGGTGTACTCTTGTTATCTCATAGTGTCTATGGTGTCTTTAAGTCCTGCAGGTATGTTATAATATCACAATCAATTTAGGTTACATTTTTCAGGTGAGGATCTTAAATTGTACTTGATCTTTTCTAGCTCTAAGAACATCTTTGATTTAAGATCTTTGAGCCATACAGATGTTTTGGGGGCGAATGGTGACTTCCATTCCAATGCAATTTGCCTTCAAGCCAATAAGGTTGCAAATGCAATACCTTTTTCACATATTCTCTTAATTTTGTGAGTCTTTGGTACAATACCAAAGATTGTCGTTTCAGCACACATTGTGATGTTTAAAGCCTTGGACAGATGTTTTAATATAGTAGCCCAATAGTTCTGTAGATGTGGGCAGGACCATAGCATGGGTAAGATATTTGCTGACAATTTTCACTTATATTACAACTTTTAGATACATTGGGATACATTTTTGAAAGTTTATAATTAGTAAGGTACAATCAATGGTTTGAACCATTTTAGATTAAAAATTTGAACTGGATTAGATTAAGTTTGCAGCAAGATGTACCATTATTTATCAGAGTCAATGCTGCAGTCCAATCATCATCATCTATGTTTCTGCAAAGTTCATCTCCCTATTCATTTTTTATTCTTTCTAGAGAGGTATTTGTTTTTTTTGTTTTTTTAGATTAAGGAGTATATTTTGGAGATGGCGCCTCTCTTAGTTTCTGGAACATCTAAAATTGAATCTATTACTGTGTGGGGAGGAATAATAACCCCACAGTTTGCAGCTTGTTTTTGAGGACACCCTCAATGCTTTTTTTAAAGAAAAAATTATTGCCTTTAAGGTCTGCAACATTAAGTATTGGAATGCTAATTTAGCAAAATGAACAAAGGAGAACGAATAATATTTACTTGACATTAAATATGTTATCCTGAAACTAGTGAGTTACATACAGCAAGTTTAGATTTTTTACAATAATTTTTTGGGAGAAATTGTTTCTACTGAAAATGGGACACTCACTGGTATTTGCTGAGCCATTCCATAACTCTCAAACAGCTGAAAAAACATCACTCATTAAGTAACTTAAAACTTTGTTTTAACTTAACAATAATTGTTTTTTTTTGTTTTTGTTTTTTTACAGTTAAGTGATGTTAAAATGATGTTTAAAGGGAATATGTTATTCAAAATGGACTTTTCTGAGACTCCTCCCATGTTAAAATGTTGTTTCCAAATCAAAAAAAACAAAAACAAAAAAATCAAAAACAAAGCTGGAGTTTCGTTCACGCCTGTTTGAGTAAGTTGAGGCCTTCGAATGCTTGGTTTCATAAACCTCCGCCTCTCCCACAAACCTCTGCCCACTTCAGGAAGCGCTGACCAATCAACAAGCCCTCATCCAGTCTGCTCTCATTCATTTATCTGTTTTCACTGAATCCTCAGCTATTTTTCATTTTGTAGGAAATGTCACTAAAAGTTTAAGGAAGTGAAGAGCTTTTTTCACTGATTATGTTCAAAAGGGTATGACACAGCTGCACTCTGCTGCCCTCTGCTGGTCTCTTCACTGGTTTCTTTATGGAACCAGTAGAGTGCTTCTTATCTCTTAGTCAGATAATGTTTTAAAGGTTGTAAAATGTGCAATGATGTTCTGTAGGTCACCAAGATTAGTTTAAAAATATGAGTAAAAGTATAATATAGCCCTTTTAAAATAAATTTGCATCTATTAAGTTTAGCTTTAACTTTAATACCATCTCATTCCTAGTTTCTACACATTTAAAATAAACTCCACTGAACCTACTTCCCAGTGTAACATAAGATATATAACGACAGTGTGCCCTAAAGAAAACTGGCAAACATACCTGAAAAAAGTTAGTTCAGCGCCGGGTCAGGGGAATATCTTGTGTGTGTTTCCATGCCTTAATTAAAGTGCCAATTAGAATCCCAGTTAAAAAAATGGCTGGAATCACACAAGCCATTTCCTCAGGATGACTAATAGACACACACTAACGGATAGAGTTACACAGCACAGACTGGGAATCCCTCCGACACTTCTCCACTAATAACACACGTGCACGCACTGACAAATCTGTGTTTGCCATGAAAAGAACACATTTCCTCGGGAACATAAGCGCAGTAACAGATCCCTGGTTTCACAACACATGCAGACTGTAGAAAGCAGAGGCCCACACTTCTAAACACACGTCTGGGCCAAGTTTCTGAGCCAAGCACCTGCAACACACATACACACGGGCACAAAAGTACTGCAGGATTATGGAGAGGCCTGCACAAGTAAATAATACAAATTGGGGAAAGGCAAAATGGCTGTAAGAAATCTATCTGTAGGGATTTCCCACTTAAAGGGATCAGACGTGAGTCATGTTATGATTTGTGGGAATCTATTGACGGTAACAAAAAGGCAAAGCAGAAACATGGCCCCAGATCACCACCCTTTAAAAAGGAAAAAGTACTAAGGCAACATTTTCTTTATATTTACAATCTGATTGCATCAAAAACTTTTACCTTTGAAGACCTACGACAATGGGTAGAGAACACTACCATGTATAGTTTGGATTTGTTTGATTTTCTACAATGTGGTAAATGCTTCAATACTGGTTCACTTGCTGTTAGCATCACTAGCTTAATAAGATATGGGTAGACATAATTTCCCAAACTTATATCAAATACAAGTGCTGAGGGTTGGGAGGGGTTGTGGCGTTGTGTAATGGGATCTATGATGTACATTTTGTGGGTATGGCAATAAAACAGACCAGGAAGTGGTGTTGGCAAGTAGCAGTAGAGGCTGTTTTTAAAAAAATGTGATTTAGCACTGTATCGTTTACTATCTCAATAAAAGTATGCTTAGAACCACCACAATATCATAAGTATACCAAGAGTGCTACATCCCTGTATACTAGGCTAACTTTCTAACATGACAATAGAAAACATAATTCTACAGCTTAGTCTGCACTGAGCAGTCAGACTCTGTGATTGGACACACCGAGCTGATGTTCCAAGTTGGATTTTATTTCAACTCCTCGGCAGCAAGCTGTAGCAGTTTGCTCTAGCACCGTACTGACACATACACATGAATGAAATTATGCCTATGTGAAAGACTTCATGGACCCTCAAGATGGAAAAAAATTAAAGGACAAGTGTCAATGCAAAGTACCAGGAAACAGTAGCAACATAGGCATCATCAGCACCATGTACCATGTTTAACCATGCTAACATTTGGAGCTTATCAGGAGGATCTCCTTACATTGTTCACACACCACAGTCATTCAGGAGTTGCATTAGGGCACCAGGTAGGTTATTCTTTAGGTGAGAATAATATGAGAATATGAATATGAGAATATTATGTGTTATTTTGTGTCAAAAGATGCATAATTGTTTTAAGCCATAAAATTACATGTAAATATGAAAGCTTTAATGATAATCAAAAGTACTAAATAACGCAAAAGTACTTAACATTTCTTAAATGACTGAATCCAATTTAATTTCCACTTGATATAATACTGTAATTTTCTGTACTGTGTTAAGTCAGTCTAAGTAATGTGACACTAAAACAACAACAGTTGGTGATTATAATGCAGCACTGCATAATTTGAGCACTGACTATGTGTGGGTAGCTAGACTACTTCTTTGTTCAAATTGCATCCCTAAAACCAATGGAAAGGCAGCAGACATCATTGCCCCTGACAATTTAATGCCTCTTCATTCACAGGCTGGTATTTGTCTGTGTGCTCAGACAGAGAGGTGGAAGGTAATTTGGGACACAGACAGGCAGCAGACAGCCAGGTCGCAGTGATCTGGTGGTCGAGTAAACTGGAGTGATGAGCATCTCTGATGGGCAGATAAAAGCCGACAGACAGTAACCACTATTGTCCTTGGTCAAAACAAGCTCGCACAGCACTCTGATAACACTGTCTGTCTACAGCCGCTGATAAGAGGGAGGAGATGGAGACACTGCAGAGGAGGCCGAGGAGGCAAGCGGAGAACAAAAACGAGGTGGTTGTTTATTGAAGTTTCACTGGAGAAAGGGAGAAGTGGGTGAACTGGTGATAGGATCTGGCAACCCAACCTGATCCAACCTCGGATGATTTATCAGCAGCTCAGAGCAACTCAGGAACGTACCACACTGATAGGAACTGGGACCTCCTCTACTGAATTTTGTTCCAAATATTTACAGTAACATGCATGTTAAAAAGAGTTGTGTGCATTTAGCTCACACACTGGTTAAAAGGCACGTACTGTATTATGACATGTGAATGATTCTTGTTTGATGTTAATGATTCTAATTTTTGAGACACAGAAAAACAGAAAGAGAGAGAGAGAGAGAGTGGGCACTAATGCAGAAAATCTGCCAGAGTCAGGAATCTAACCTGAGTTGCTACAGTTGATATGGTATATGTGCTTTACCAGGGGAGCCACAAAGACACATGTAAATGTTTCTTTTGGGCAGGTTTCATGGGTATTTGAGTATGTAACTCAGAAATCTTTAGTGTTAAAAATATATAGAGTTGACACCAATTTTAAGCATTTTGTTTTTTTATTATTTGATGTTAAAGAAAGACATTGCAAATTTTGTTTTTCCTGCATCTGAGATACATGTAAACTGTTTATACAACAGCATATCCATTATAATAAAAATTAGAAAGGAATAGTTTCGTATTATTTAATTGTCTCATCGTTCATGTAGAGTGAATGTATACGTATAGTGATTAAACAGAAGTGCTTTCTGTTTATTCAGTAATTAGTAATTTGTGACACCAAGCAGTTATTTTACAAGAACAACATGAAGAAGTTGAATGAAGCTGAATCAGCTTTGTGTCTAGACAGTGAGTTTTAATTTAGTTTTTTTTTAAAGATATTTTTAGGTCTTTTTTAGCTTTATTTATGGAGTAGAGAAGTGACAAGAAATTATGGAGAGATATTTGTCATAGTGTCAGAGACCAAACTCGAACACATAACGCAGAAGCAGGCTGTGGTTGCATATGCGTCACAGGTCTACCAACTGAGCATACTGCAACACTAGATGGTGAGTTGTCTGTAAAACAGAGGAGGGAGATTGACTCGAGCAGCGTAGCAGCAGCAACTCTGACGCCCTCAGTGTAAACTGACACTTTCAAATGAGCATGAGCTGCTGCCATAACATCCCTGTGATGTTCTTGATGTAAATTTGGGGGTTATCATCATACTGTAGTTATCACAAAGTGTATCTGCCATTGTGCCGGTCCCAAGCCCAGATAAATGGAGACGGTTAAGTAAAACCTATGCTAAATCAATATGCAAATCACTTCACGCAAGGAGGCAGATGATGTGCTGTGACAACCAGGGACAGGAAAAATATCTCACATAATGACACAATAATTGTTATTGCCTTTAATTATGTGACAATATGATATTACAATATGGAGTGGATATTGATGTCATCTAACAATTTTGGAACATTAAATTTACTACAAAAAATTGAGAAAATGTAGAAAAATGCCCATTATTTAAAATTTAGGGGACCCATTCTTTACTTTAGGTGAAGCTAGTTTGAAGAAAAACTCCAGGAATGCATCTCACTAATGTCATGATTATACAAGACTTGATGAGGTTTATGCTACAGTTTCTCTTCAGCTCCATCTGGAGACACTGATTTAAACCACCCAAATGTGAAAATACAAGAAGCAAAAAAGAAGGTGTCTGAGATCTCTTTGGTTAGAAAAATAAAGTCCATGTCTTATTTCTAGTCCCCGTGCCCAATCACAGCTGTCAGAGATGCTTTCACAGGCTGTCGTTCAGAAGTGCGGATGGTGCCTGAATGCCTCACGGTGATTTATGAGGCTGTCCCCGCTCCGTCAAAGGGCCGGCTCAGCTCTCATGTTTTCATATGCTTCTCTTTGACACCAGTGTTCACACAGTACTGAACAAAGAGCTTTATTCTGCGCTGATAGCTCCACTCAGAGACCTGCCTGCACTCCATTCAAGGCCTAAGATTTACCAGGCTCCTTAAATCAATAAAGAAGGTGTCACTTTCGACTTACTTTTACAGTGTTCAAATATAACAGTAGTGTAAGATTTCACACATGAAGCTCTATCAAAAATCTATGTAAAAAACAAACAGAAATAACTGCATTACACTGAAAAGCTTAACCAAAAGGCTAAATCATCCTATTTACATTTGAAATCACTTGTGCCAGATACTTAATTCACATTTGATGATTTTGCTGTCATCAACCATCTTAGTGTAATATTCTAAGATTTTTATCTACCTTCTATGTAGAAGTGTAACATGTACACAGTGTATCATATTTACCATTTAAGTGTTTCCCAAAAGTTGTCAATCAAAATGTTATATCATGAAAACTTTACAGCTTCCTAAATCAAAACTGTAATGCTTCCAATCTCTAAAACCCAAGAACACAGTGACATGGCTGCTTTTATTTTAAAAAAGTAAAACACAATTCACCCCTGCAAAAAAAAATTAATAAAAAATAAAAAAGTGGTTAGCATGCCTGCCTCACAGCAAGAAGGTCCGAGTACAACTCCCGGATCGAGTATGACCTAGTGTGTGAAATTTGCATGTTCTCCCTATGCATACGTACAGGCTCCAGCTCCATAAGCACCAAAAACCAGGGTTAGGACTCACCCTGCACAAGAGATTGAAAATCTAGGTGGGACAATCCTGGTTAAATAAAGTAAAAACAAAAAGGGCATACCATAAACTTGTACCCTTTTGTGCACTGCTGTTTGTCTGTGTAAGCAGACATGACCAGCACCGAAACAGTTTTTAAAAAAATTAAAAAATGGATACATCTCACCACCTCATGCAATTACCTGCAAATCTTTCAATACATTGTGCTGATAGTGTATATTTAACAATTCAATGCGCCAAAAGAGGAAAACAAACAATGGCTCCAAACCATAAAATGGCTGTTTTGAGAACTGCTAGTTATTATGTGAACTATTTAAGGTATATTATACGACCCAGTACTGTATATACTACATGACAGGGCCCAGTGTAAAACAATACATTTTGCATAATATAATAATAATAATTATTATAATAATAATAATAATAATTATAATAATAATAATAATAATAATAATACATTTTATTTGCAATGCACTTTACATTTCAGTGAAATCTCAAAGTGCTTAAAGTATTGGTATTACCATGATCAATATTGATGTGTCAATAATCAATCCTATTCAAAATATGGGTAAATTATTTTATATAAATAACTTAGCCATTTAGGAATGGCCAGCAGACTAAGAACTGCTTTTCACATATAATATCATTTCACTGACAGTACTATTGGTTAGAAAAAAATACAAAACCGATGACCTCTATGGCCTTTATTTACATTTCTAAAAAGAACCATTGATACATTATTAATTAATGCAGAGCCTTCCTCCTCCAGAGCCCACACATGTAATTACTTGCAGCTCCACACCTCCTCACACATGCACAGCTGCGCTCGGTGACACAAAGCATATGCATATTCAACACGGCCAAACAGAGAACTCTTCACATTCAGAAACACTCCAGTAACACAGACACAGCTGAGGTCACGAGCTGTCCGAGTGAGCTGGGTGGTCCCGGGCCCCAGACAGAACAGGGGACTAAATTACAGAGCATGACCCACCACAGTGACACCCAACCTGGGATTAACACCTCGGCCAGTCCCGGGCCGCTGGTAGCCCCAGGCTGAAGAGAGGTGCAGAGGTGACCCACACAAAAATTCTGTTTAAAGGCACGGCCCACCAGAGCTGAAATAATGAGGGGTTTGGTCAGTCCAGCTGGATGGATGGGCAAGGAACAGGGTGGGGCTGTACCAGAGAGGTTAGTCCTAATTAGTCTTATCCCAATGTACATACAATTTGTCCACATACCTCTTACCCAGATAGCAATAATACTAAGCAGCAAAACCTGAGCATGACATAATGGACACATGATCTAAACAACATAAATGTAAATTAAAGATGCAGTACCCAACTTCTTCCCTTGTATTTGAGGACAACTAATTATTCAACCTATAACAGCATAGTAGAAGTCATCTCTGAAAAGACTGTAAGACCTCATCTACACTTCAATATAAAGTGTTTTTGACAGAGGGGGAACTAGAGCAGGGACTGAATTTTATGACCAATCACACGCTCAGAACAAGGGGAGGATGGTCCCATTCAGAGCAGGGACACTTTCATTGGTTAGGTCCAAACTTGTGCATGTCTTTAGATAGTGGACCAATGGCATTGGCAAGTTCAACTGGAAAGATACCAATTTCAGGGCTGGAGTAACAGTATGAAAAAAGACAAATATAATAAGATGCAAATATGTAAGGAGGGAGGTGGAGAGAGAATTCAAAAGAGGAAGCTTTACTGCTGTAGTGTGTGAGCTGTTTGTGTGTGGATCAAATATGGTCAAAGCAAGATCACTGTTGTAATTATCTATCTCTAATAATAGTAAAAACCATTACATAGTGAGTATGGGTCCTTATGGCCATTGTGGGAACGACTATCATGTGAGTAGTTTAAGAACTCACATCAATGGTACTAAATGTTAGTTTTATTTTAAAAAGTCTATGTACTGGTACTGGTCTAATTATAAGGTTCTTTCAGTTTTAACGTTTCTGTGGAACAAAAGCAAATTGCATGTGGCCACAGTTCTTCACTTTTCTCAACTCTGCTCGGTAATAGTTACGTCGCCGTGGAAACGCTGCTGTCACTGCGTCGCAACACTAACTTATTAAGTGAAATCCTCGCCGCTAACAGACTCCACTCGGCAGCTTGGAACATCTGGAAGTGACGTCACACGGCCTCCTCCAGAAGGTCACACGAGGTGAGGGGAAACTCTGAGGATATGGGCCTGTCAAATACACACACCTCATAAAGAGCCTGTTACAGCTGTTTCCAAGTGTGCCCTGGGTCAAAGGTCAAACAGATACCCAAAATCCCTAAATCAGTCTGGAATAGCTCACACATAGGCTGAAACCTGCTCCCAAAGAGGCTATAGTTGCACACGAAAAAGCTAACATTAGCGTATTAATAGCATGTGATGTGACCTAGCCCAAGGGCCCAATTTGAGTCGAGCAGCTGCGAGACTCCGGCCCGTGTGTGAACGTGTTTGCTTTAAACCTTCCCCAAAAGCCAAAATACATATGAACTCTGTTGGCTTGTTGAAAAGGTCAATAGTGTAAGAAAACACAGTGACAGAGCAGACACACGGTCGCTCATATATTAATGTACAGCCTCTCGCACTCGGTTATGGGAGAGAGAGGAAAAGTGACTAAGCCACTCCTGCTGGGTTTTAAGCGGACGTACAGTCTGGCTTAGCATTGTACAATTTGAATTGGAAAGAGTCCTGATACACTACCCAGAAAGCAGTAAAAAATCAACGTTCTATACCACTTTTTTACAAAAGCCCTCTACAGACACTACCTCTTAATCTTCTTTTTAGTTTACATGTGAATAAAGTTGCGAGGATTTGAGTTCAGACATGAGAAGAGGATGTCAAAGTGCTTGTGCTTAAAGGTGGGGCATAGACAGAGCCTAAGGAAAAGGCTAATTAGCATGGCTATTGGCAACATGAAGCTAACAGACACATAAATGAGCAGTGGTTTGCACTAGCAGTGGTTTGAGTGCTGAAATGATCAGAATGGGTCAGATGACAGTGTATGTGCTATAGAAAGGCACAGGAGCACTTCCTGCAGTATGACGTAGAGAAGGGGTTCCAAAAGTGGGGGTCGGGACCCCCCTGGGGACCCCTCCTGGGGACCCCTCCTGGTCATGAGACACCAAGGTGTGGGTGGCAAGATGATTTCCAGGAATCATAAAAAAATTAATGAAATTATTTGTATTTATTTCATTATTTTCATAGAAATAGCATATGTTGGTCAAAACTGCAAGCAATTTAAAAATAATGCAAATAAATAATATTACCTTGATGTAGTATATGTAGAATAGTGGATCTAATAGTTTTCATCTCTTGAAAAGGACAGCGCCTCAGCAGACAGGATTACTCAAACATGTGTGCATGAAACAGAATACAACTCCAGGTAGGTATTTGAGGTGGAAACATAATAACATGGTAAAAAAGCTAAGTTAAGTCAATTTAACATTAGAGGAATTTAAGTAGCTCTATACTCAAGCATTTATCAAGGTTTATGGAGCCAAAGTGAAGTTAAAACTGTGCGTTTTAATTGTTTGTCTTTTTTATTATAGGGAGCCAATATTTACTGACATACTAAAAACCTTCACAAACACACCATTTAGTTGTAGCCAGTGGCTTTCACGGTTGTCAAGTTTAAAGCCACTAAAAGTTACATTGACTTTGCAAGTTGTAAGTGTACGTTTTGAACACTCCCAAGTCTTTTTATAACTTCCACTCTGTCACAGCCAAAGCTTTAGTTACTTAAATCTTTTAGTGTGACACACTTTGGTGGAGGACACACACCCACACTGGAGATAACTCCTGGCCCGTCTGATCATAAAAATATCTCGGGTTATTTTAGCTTTTCTTTTCATATGTACTGTATGTTGCCTGTGTGTATGCGGCCTGTGGTGAGTGTGCATGTGCGTGTGTGGAGACAGTGTTTAGTCTGAGCCATATTTAGTCTTTCTAGTCCTGAGAGGAGGCCTATAATCACTACTAGCCTTTCTCTACTCATTACAAGCGCGCACACACACATTGGCAGTGGCCTGTCATTAGCAGTTGACACTCACCTCCCAGAGAGAGCAAGAGAGCACATGTGCACACTTCAGATTGAATGAGATTAAAGTGTGCATGTGAAGATGACACCACACTTGAGCTCTGGCCATGTGGACATCGTCAAGTGCAGCCAGATGTGTGCGGCGGGCGTCCACTCGCTGCTCGATTCAATATGACACTCAGCAACAGCCCGGAGAGTTTATTCCATCAGCCAAACACCAGGACCTATCATCTCATTGTTGTTCTAAATTAGAATCAGATTTTAGTTTTATGTTATTGGTCATTTAGCATGTACCCATTAGACTATAGAACATGCTAATGCCAGGCACTGACATTAAACACATACAGTGTAGCTGTAGTGGATAATGTAATGGATAATAGAGCCAATAAAAATGTCTTGTTGTCTGTGTAAACAGGATCTAGCTGACTTTTGTCCTTGGAATAGAGGATACCTGTTTGTTCATCTTAACGTATATTGGGCTTCCGCAAACCAAAGACATGCATGACTAGGTGAATTGGTGACTTTAAATTGCATATATAAATAATCAATGTATTTTAATGGTTAGTTCAACTATTAGACATGAACTATCTCAGTTGTTGCCCCCAAAGCTTTTTTGAGCTTTTAAACCATGTTAAATTGTTGTTTGCTGCTCAAAAATATACCTGGAGTAGTATTTTGTTTCATTCACACGTTTGAGTAGAGCTAAAAATGCCAAGAAGTGCTTCTGCGCTCATTCTGATGATTCAGCACTTGAAATGCTGTCACTGCAGAGCCGTCAGCTCATTTATCTATCTGTTAGCATTATGTTGCTAATAGCAATGCTAAATAGCCATTTTCTGTTCTGTCCATTCCCCACCTTTGCCCTCAGGGGGCATCAGGCACCTAATCCAATACCATTATTGTATTAGAAGTAATGCAATTTAATTACCTAAAAAAATAAAAATGACTTCCTGTTTCTCCAACAGCCCAGACAAACTGAGCACTGAATTCCAAGAATACACTTTTTGAGCACACATTCTTGCATGAAAATCTAAGACATTAGCAACCTAAACTGATGTAATAATGAGCAGTTAGGCCAGCAACAACACACAGTGAGTTGCAAGATCCAGTATATCCAAGATTGTCATGTAAACGTTTACATATTTTGATAATAATATCATGAACACTGAATGGCGGTGAGTAGGGTAGGGTGTAGGGTAAGAGCACGGGTGTGACAAGATTTCATGCCACAAGATCTCGCAAGATTAAAATGTCACAAGATTCTGCTGAAGGTGAAACTCTGTCTTGTGATTTAATGATCCTTTTCTATTTGCACTTTTTACAGTGGCAAAACCCCTCAACATTTAGCAGGGTTGGTATGTTCTGTTATTGGATATGTACTGTATTTCAGATGATACAAAAGAATGTCATTCATCACAATTTGATGTTCATAGTTCTGTAGTTTGTGATTTTCAGTTCAGACTTATTTCATTCATTATTTTGTCTTTGAAGAATTATTAAAAAATAGTAAAAATGTTGTCTCATCTCATTCTCATGAACCCAATCTCATGTATCTTCTCGTGGGATTTGAGTCTGTAAATGGTTGAGCTAATGTTTCGTTCAGTTCAGGATATAAGTATAACTAAAGTTAGAGTGAAATATTCCTAATCTTAGACATACACATAAATATAAATATGCATAATAGCTTGCTGGCTATTTTGCAAAAGTCTACATTCTTTTATGGCAGAAGTATATTTTTATGTGATGCATATGTCACACTTGACAATGGCAGAGTAGAGATGGCTAAATAGTGGTTGTCCAATTGTTGTATATGAAAATAAATCACACTTTGTGCAGAACATGTGGTTACCTAGGGTTAGTTGTAATCACTCCCACTCAGGTTAAATAAGGGAAGCATGTTTGATGTCATTTCATATACACTGTCAATGAGCAACATCCAACATATCATTAACTAATTCAATATAAATGATGAGAAATGTGGGATTATGAAAAACTCCCAGTATTCTCCAGCAGTGTGATTAAGTGCAGGTGTTCAGAGAAGCGCAGACAGAAACAGTTTGTGTGGTAGTCATTTGTCATCTTCGGACTTCACTGTTTTGTCTGCTAAGATTACACTCCTGTGTTATGATATAATACTGCATATAGACAGGACATTATTAATGTGCCCTTGTCTTTGCACATTACTGCAATAGGGGTGAGTAAGGTCCTCTACATTTACAAAAACAGCAAAAATCTTCTAACAGACTCTTTATTGTGTGGTTTTCCTGTCATGGCAGTTTGTTGTTTAGCTACAAAGCTGGTGCTTTATCCAGTTACCTCCAAGTATTCTAATGAATGTCCCGCCCCTTCACAAACATTATCATCGGGAGCCATTCAAGATTGATATAACGTTAGCAACTTTGTGCTAACGTTATATCAATCTGCCTTTTGCTAGGTTCGAGAACACCTCATTTTACATAATAATTTAATCACTGGAGCAAAGTCTGCCCTGTGTTCATTTAGCACCAGTGGAAGACCCTAACCTGTGCCTCAGTTTGCTCCACTTTTAGCACGTCTTATTCATTTACCATGCAAGTAAACCTTCGCTAAATCTGGCCCTAAATTGTTAGCTTGTCCAATTCCCAAGAATTAGATTAGTCCCAGTCAATTTAAGCTTGATTTTGAAGGGACAAAAAAAATTGATGTAGATTAAATGCAGTAGGATAGACAAAGGGGTCAATATACAGCCAAAGAAACAAAGCATGGTGTAAAGCCTGCCCCTGACTCAAATAAACTGGTATGATTGCTCAGTAGGTCTATTTTTGGCAGAAGATGACCCACTTTTGATTGTTAAGAAGGTGAATAGGTCCATCTAGCAAAGCTAGAAAGTTCCCTCATTCATCACTGCATCTGCCCAACTACTATACATGGCTGTATTTGCTGTTATGTGTTAATGTGTTTCTGGTGTGACAACTAAAGTGATCACAGCAGGGATCAATTGATGTTTCATAAACAACAAAGACCTATGGTAGTGTTAGCATAGGGACATCTACCTGAACTGTTATACCAAAAAGTGCCAGAAGTTGTTTCCTCCTGAGCACGCTTTTACTATGTCCTATGATTAATGACTGATTGCTGGGAATTACTAGGTTGGTTCACCCAACACCACAAAGTCAATGGCCATTCTTTTTGTACATTTTCATTGGTACTTCTTTGGTTCTGTTCAAGATACCATCTCACAAGTCAGTTAAGTAATTGGAAAAAGTCAATAGCAAATCTAATATTGACAAATGTTATCTTATATTAAATATTATATATTGGTTATGACAAACAAATAAATAAAACCTACCATATTCTTTAAATGACACCCTGCCATGTTCACCATGCAATAAACAGTAACCAAAGAATACAATAGAAGATTAGTTGATTGTATTAGACAATTTCCTCATAATAAATTGTGTGGCTTATTTATTGACAAAAAATGACCAACTAAACTAAATGATTTAGTGTGAAGAAACTACTACTTGGACAGAATAATTTTCCCAGAACCCTCTCCCTTATGCCTCACCCGCTTCCACGTATACACAGCCTATACACATGGCATCCCTGCAGCCCAGTTGAACCGCACATTGATGCAGTCCAGACCAGGGAGACCTTAAGGCCAACAAACACATGCACAGTCCGGGCCAGGTCTGAGGTGATGGTTTTGGTTGCGGTCCCAGTGAAAACGACACTAATTTGGAGCTAAGGGGTTTTGGCCAGCGCAGTCCGGATTCCATAAAGGGATCCTCTACGAGCTAATGCTAATCAAAAGCTAACAGTCATTACGCAGAGTAAATATGGGCAATGTGAAGGACCAATAACAGAGATGCTATTAAAAACTAAACTTACTGACTAATGGATGGATTGGAAAAACTCTACTAATATTTAATGTGACTTAGTGAGCATTGTGAGTTTACAAACATCTTGAAAGCCCTGAATGTGTCTGGGTGACTTACCACACATGTATTGGTTTTGTTTTTTGAGGATGGCAACCTATGTCTATATAAGTTTAAGTATATACTGTTGCAATCAAATATTTAACCCTCCCAACCTCAAAAGACACCACAATGATTTGAATGAAAGACAATGAGAATGAATTACAAAAAACCCTCCAAACAACAAAAAACATTAATTGTTACATATCTCCAACCTCTACACTGACCAAAAAATGTCCTTGGCAACTGCCAACAAGCTTCCCACACCTTTCAGCTGGAATCCCTGCCAACTCCCCACGTGCAAAAGCCTCCAGCTCAGTGATGTTGATTGCTGCTTTTTTTTTCTGCAACTCATTACATTATGTCTCTGCATGTCTCCATTGTTCTTAAAAATGAGGTCATTCCCTCACCAATAACATAGGAGACAATGCAGGAGACAAGATCAGTAAATCTGTTTGGAATTTCTTGCAGACAGCAGTGAACAGGTGAACACATCTTATACCTAAATATTCCAGAATTACATAAAGATGTGGTAAATGATTGTGGCAATGATTATTGCATACAGTATCTAATCCAAGGAGTTGCAACCAGGGCTTAATTTGTAAATCAAACGATGCCGGAACAAAAATTGCGCTTTGGCACCGGGGTCCAAAAGGCCAACACTGTTCCCGGAACGTACACACAACACAATGCTTAGGCGCACACACGGCAAAATACCAAGCAACTGCTCATTTATACTCAGTTTTAAATTATATTTTAACATATTTGTTAACATTATTATACATTATATCGTTTCACTTCAGTGTAATGTGTTAGTGTACGTTTGTGTGATTGCTCAGCTGATCGAGAAATCAGCTGCTACACATAATTACTGCGCTTTTGTAGACTCGCTCTGTCATAGACTGACTGTGTGCAGCCACCAGTCTGAAGCAGACAGTCTCATGCAGCTGTGGTCTGTAAAAACAAAGTCTAGACTAGGAAAGGGAGTACACGGCAGCAGTAAGCTCTCAGCCTAATCATGTCTCTCCTTTTGCTTTCGCTTTTTAGTGACTGCCGTGGAGCGCGCAGTCTTCTCCGCGTAATGGCGTTTCACGGCTCCAGGCTCTGTGAGCCTCAGCGCGTTAGCTCGAGCTTACAGATGCATCTGAACAAACAAAAAAGAACAAACTGCTGTGGATCCATGCCCCGTGCGCACATGGGATATAGCACATCGAGGGCGCATGGCGTAATGTTACCCTGGCCATGTAACAGTGACACTGGCGTTTAACTGGCCCTGGGTCTCATCCTGTGACCCACGGTCAGTGCGTTAGCTCTAGCTTCCATATGCATTTGAGTAAAAGAACAAACTAACGTGGCACTGCCATGTCCCGTGCGCTCTCTGGCACATTGGGGAAATAACGCGGCACATCCAAATCACGTAGGTACCCTCCGCGTAACCAAAGTCAGGACAAATGTCAACAGATTTACTGTCTTCTGGCTGTTAGCAAACCCATCACTTTTGACTTAAAGAGCAGCAGTCAGCTGTAGCTGCACTGGCGTTTGCAAAAACACACAGCTTACTATGGCTCTGTGCGCTCTGTGGATGCAGCAGGGATTGGGCGGGGTCGGGGGACATCTCAAGGTGTGCACAGTGCGTACTGCTGTACACCTGCAGACACCACTGGTGTTAACAGTGGTGAATAGATCTTTCAGTCTGACGTGAAGGTCTTTTCCACCAGATTCCCTGTACACTCTATAGACACGAATTACAGCGCCGCAACAGTCTGTGTTGAAGCGCTCATGCGGAAATGAAGCGTGGCTTTTATGTTTAAAACATATGCACTTCTGTGTAATTACACCTCCGACCTAGTTGTGTATGAGTTACCGGATCCAAGCAAACAGTTGCGGATCGAACCGCGTCAAAATAAGGGAGTTTAAGATTCCTGTTCTGGCAAGATCTGGCTCAAATTAAGCCCTGGTTGCAACACATCCAGCTAGCCTTAAGTGTACAGTTTTTATTTATTTATTTATTTGAGGACTCACATTGCGTTTTCTTAAAGCGGTGCCATACAACTTTGCTCCTTTCTTCACTGTTTTGGCCACATTTTTAAGGAGCGCTTTCATTTTTGAGTAAAGCTCTATCGTAAAAACTTACTACTCCAGTTGACTTCTGTGTGACCCCTCGCTCAGCTTGACTCACATTTTCTCCTCCTCATATCTGTATATAAGCTTCCCTCTGCTTTTGGTCACTCTGCCATGACAAACATATCTGAAATAAAGCCATCGCTAGCTTGTTGTTTTGGGTAACCATGATGTGTCGCTTTCTTGCAAAACCCATGACTTCTGAGACACCGGGTTGGTGATCCCACTCTTGGAAGGTTTTTTCACCTTGACTCCGAAAGGTGTTTAATTAAGGTAAAAAGTAGCATTGTTCCCTTTAAAACTACAGTATCTTCTATTCAAAAAATGTACTTACTGCAATTTTCAAAGTTTGAAAGTAGCTGGTTAGTACAGACCTCTGCAGAACGCACACTTCAAAGCCACACAAAGACAAACTCTAAACAACACTAAATGAGTTCAGGCCACACTTAGACACTGCCCTGGCAGCGCAGTGTACCTGGTGTTTGCTGCCCCCACGACTGATGTTTGCTTTCCCCCTCAATGCTCCCCTTTGAAGGACATGGGAGCAAGTGCAGAGGGGGTGTGACAGACAGAGCAGGGAAAAATGAGGAGAACTCTGGGAATTCACTGAAACAAGATAAATATTGGGGGCTAGGCGTCGCGAGGCTGCCGCACTCTTTCACACAAGCCCTGATTACAGAGTAAATATGTGTAATGGTATAAATCGGTCATTGTTTGCTAGGCGGAAGCAGCCCAGAAACACACACACGGGACGGACATGTTGACTCTGGGGAAAGTGAAATGTAGGAGGTGATCAGTCATGTAATGTTAGCCACATACAAACACTATTCACAACTGGGCACAAGCTAAGCCCCACTCAGCTTGGTTAATCGTATACATTTATTTTTTGCACTGTGGTCCTTCATCCTGTAAACACTAAGGTGAAAAGTTTGATTATGCAAGAGATGAAGGAGATGCAAGAGACGCAATGCCAACATGTGGCACTGACAAAAAAGCTAATTTATATACAGTTGAAAGAAAAAGTATCAGCACCCCTTGGAAATACTAGGATTTCTGCATGATTTGGTCAAAAAATGTGATCTGATCTTCATCTAAGTCACAACAATAGACAAACACTGCTTAAACTAATGCTGCAAAAAAAATGAATTTTTTTCATGTTTTTATTGAGCATTTATGTAAACAATCACAGTACAGGGTAGAAAAAGTATTGGAAACCCTAGGCTAGTGACCTCTTCAAGAGCTAATTGGAGTCAGGTGTCAGCCAACCTGGGGTCCAATCAGTGTGAGAAGATTGGAGGAGTGGCTTAAAGTGGCCCTGATCAATAAAAAACACCCCCCAGCTTTGAGTTTGCCATTCTGAAGAAGCATTATTTGATGTGAACCATGCCTCACACAAAAGAGCTCTCAGAAGACCTACGTGGAAGAATTGTTGACTTGCATAAAGCTGGAAAGGGTTACAAAAGTATCTCTAAAAGCATTAATGTTCATAAGTCCATGGTACGACAGATTGTCTGTAAATGGAGAAGGTTCAATACTGTGACCACACTGCCTAGGAGTGGTTGTCCTGTGAAAATGACTGCAAGAGCACAGCATAGAATGCTCAATGAGGTAAAGAAGAATCCTAGAGTGTCAGCTAAAGACTTACAGAAATCTCTGGCACAAGCTGACATCTGTGTTCACAAATCTACAATGGGTAAAACATTGAACAAGAATGGACTTCATGGGAGGACACTACAGAGGAAGCCACTGCTGTTCAAAAAAAATATTGCTGCACGTTTAAAGTTTACAAAGGAGCTCCTGGATGTTCCACAGCACTACTGGCAAAATATTCTGTGGACAGATGACACCAAAGTTGAGTTGTTTGGAAGGAACACACAATGTTATGTGTGGAGAAAAAAAAAAAGGCACAGCACACCAACATCAAAACCCCATCCCACTGTGAAGTATGGTGGAGGGGCATCATGGTTTGGGGCTGGTTTGCTGCCTCAGGGCCTGGACAACTTGCTATCATCAACAGTAAAATGAATTCACAAATTTATCCAAACATTTTGCAGGAAAACTTAAGACCATCTGTCCGCCAACTGAAGCTCAACAGAGGTTGGGTGATGCAACAGGACACTGACTCAAAACACAGAAGCAAATCAACAACAAAATGGCTTCAACAGAAGAAAATACGCCTTCTGGAGTGGCCCAGTCAGTCTTGACCTAAAAAGAGTGATTCACACCAGACATCCCAAGAATATTGCTGAACTTAAACAGTTTTGTAAAGAGGAATGGTCCAAAATTCCTCCTGAGCGCTGTGCAGGTCTGATCTTCACTATAGAAAACGTTTGGTTGAGGTTATTGCTGCCAAAGGAGGATCAACCAGTTATTAAATCCAAAGGTTCCAATACTTTTCTACCCTGTACTGTGAATGTTTACATAAATGCTCAATAAAAACAGCATTTTTTTGCAGCATTAGTTTAAGCAGACTGTCTTTGTCTATTGTTGTGACTTCTATGAAGATCAGATCACATTTTATAACCAAATCATGCAAAAATCCAAGTATTTCCAAGGGGTGCCAATACTTTCTTTCAACTGTACCTATGTTCAATAATTGAAATCACACTATGATAATAATATCTGAGTTTCTTATTAAGCATAACAAACACTTTTTTTTATTAAAGATACAAAGCTAGACTAATATCCACTGTTGCCACCAACATGTGCTTTAAAGCTCAAACAAAGTGGCAAAATATTATTATGCATTATTGACGCTTAGCTCATGAGTTTTCCATGGGAATGCACTGATGCCTGGAATAATAAAAAAACAAAAGACTAATAGTGTAAATTAATTTGGAGACAAGGGGGGCAAAACGTTTGTTACTATGTCAGTTTGAATTGTATCCACTATGAACAATATTATGGAGCTGCAGACTCTGAGCCTGCACTGTGGTCTGCCACACTTTCAGAACCACTGCACTCTCAGGACTGCCACACTCTCAGAAGCATCCACTCTCATGACTGCCACACTCTCAGGTTTGCACCCTAATGTCCGGAGACTGCGGTCCTGAAAGTGCTTCATACTACTCAATATGAAGGCCATTAATATTTCATGTATTTTATTTTATTTTTCAGTGCTATACAGTGCAAAGAAAAGAACACAATGACATTATCAATAGTGTGAGTGCTTCAAAACCTCCCTCTACCCAAAGACATGCAAGTTCTGTCAAAAACAAAACCAAGACAACTGCAAAAGGTATTCAAAACTACTGATGTAAGTATTTTATTAAATTTATATATATATATATATATATATATATATATATATATATATATATATATATATATAAATTATATATATAAATTTAATAAAATACTATATATATATATATATATATATATATATATATATATATATATATATATATATATATATATATATATATATATATATATAAGAAAAATGAATAAAATGCATGAGTACTGCATGTCCAGCAGCATGCCAATATGAGCTTAAGTTAAAGATTTTCTGGGGGATTAGCAGTATAATGAGCATAAATGCCAACCGATAATAAACTGATAATCTGTTTCCAAGTTATAGTTATAAGTTATAAGTTCTTGAATTGTTAGCCACTGAAAATGCAGAACTTGGACAAACCCAAGAATAATTTTATTTCACTTTTGGTATGTTTGGCCAAAGTCACTATTTGATTTGATACAAGATTTGACATACAAGTAGCAAGCAGGTAGGACTTTGAACATATCACTTAGCATTATCGTCAACATCATAAATAGTTAACAGCCATCTTGGGTTACTGTCATATAAGGTCAGGTCATGCTAAAAATCTGTTAGCCTTCACCATAAGCCCAAGCAGACATGTCATATCAGCCATTTCCTTCCATGCACACGCCTCATAAACCTATTCTCAAATCACAAAGCTTACCGCTCTCATTTCTGACTGCCAAGATCCAATCGTACAACGCGGTACAGAGCTTTCTTTTATTTGCATGTTTTCTGACTTACACGGGACACATTTTCCAGACTGGACCCAAAATCCATTAGCCACAGGCCTGAATGCTGATGTGTATACATTGTTCCGCTGTGTTACAGTTCAGCAGACTGCCAGCACGGCCCATTGTGCACATGGTTTTCATATATGCAGACCACATAACACACAGCAGGCACACTTGTACCACAGCCAGGGAAATAATGGAATGACCTGAGTACACAAAGGTAATTGTGGCATTTATGTTACCAAAGGAATACATTCATCAGGAACACATAAAGTGGGCTTTATGATGTGTGTGAGAGGCAAAAGTGCATGGGAATATGTGGGTCACAACATCAAACTGAGTCATTGAAGTTTAACTATGATACTGTGCAAAAACAAACAATGGACCAATTAAATCACAAGTACAACAGAAAATATTAAGCTCTTCAAGTTCTACCTTAAAGGCAGTCAAATACAGAAGGCTAGAGCTATAATAGTGTGGTGGCAAAGCAGATAGTGCTCTTGCCTGCCAGCAAGGAGGTCGTGAGATTGATCTTTAGGCCAGCCGTCATAAGTCTGGGTGGAGGTCTGTGTATGCCTTCGAGTCAGCTGTGTGACTGACTGGGCACTGTCCAGGGTGTAACAGGAAAAATTGGAAGAAAATGAATAAATAAAATAAATAAATATGATGTATTATTGACTTAAATAATCAAACACTTGCATAATCACCACAGAATTCAGTATTTCATAAGCAATGGGTTCATCCACCAACTGGAAGATTGACAGTTTGATGCGCATACTGTCCCTGACCAAGACACTTCACCCACGTTGCCTACTGCAATCACAGTATGTGGAAGGCATCCAGCATAAAAACCTGCCAAATCACTGTGCAACTGGTTCGCAGTGGCAACCCCGAATAAATAAATGGAGCAGCCAAAAGATTAAAAAAAGTTTCTTTGTTTTGTGCCAGCCAAGAAATTGGGATTAAAGGGGCTATAATATGCTTTTATTCATATTTTTAAACCAATCTTTTTGCTTCTAGAAAAGCAGAACATGTAACTAGACTAAAAGAAAACATTTTTATTAAGTATAATCATATAATCAAAGAAAAAGAGCACTTGTGTACTTGATGTACACCATTTTTTGGATAAACGAATGGGAGCAGACAGGATGTAGAATGCTTGAGAGCTTTGAGGGCACAGAACGGCCATGCCAGAGAATAGATGATTGCGTAAACAGGCATGAATTAAGCAAAACACAAGTCCAGGTGTGTTTTTGGTGAGGCAACAACATTATAACATAGTAGGATGCTCAGAAAAGTAAATTTTGAATAATATAGCCACTTTAATCTTGCATTATAAATCTTATCTTATTCCATACAACTTCTGAAAACCATAACCATAACCATATTACGAAATGATAATGAATTTTAGAAGATGAAAATCTTTTAAAATCAGAGGATTATGCCAGTCACATACAGTACATATTATAAGTGGGTGGTCTGCTCATATTTTCTAAGGAAACACTCCCATTGGCACTTGGTCTGCACAGGTTGTCAATACTAAATAAGAATTGGTGAATAGTGATACTGGGATATTACAGAAGCTATTAAAGAGCTGGCTACATCTCCTTACACATTGAAACAGCCTAAAACAAGATAAAATGACAATGCACTGACCCTATGTTTAACACAGTGGAGATACTGTATTTGTGGGCACTGGTCTTAAGCTAAATTAGACGTTTCCGGTTACTTTGTTTTCCTTTTGTTTATTTTATCATTACTGATTTATTTATTCCTCCCTTTCATGACTTGTGCTAATTTTATTTAACATGAATTTCAGTATTTATTTACACCATATCCATGTCTTGTGTAGGGCAGCCAATCCGGTGCAGAGTGGAGAACAGGAGTGGACGTTTTCACTCATCACTGGTGTGGTTTATGGACTCCTAACGTCAGTAAAAACCCTCCTGGTTTATGTGACTGTGGTCAACGCCGTGTAACTCCAGACATTGTCTTCGGAGCGGCACACTTGATTTCATTTACTCTGAGGCCAAACACCAACTTCCCACGAGCATGGTGGAACGTAAACAACAGCCTGCGGTGGCTTTGTATGTTACAGTAACACTATATACCAGGAATATCAACTGGGCTGCTTTACATCTGCGACCTTTGACCCTAAACGTCCATTATCTAAGAGTTGGTTGACTTTACATGAGTAGGAGTGCTGACACTTAAGGAAAATAGTTTAATTAAAGGAGCAGGAAAAATCTAGCCTAATCTGGGCTTTGTAATCTCTGAGCAGCGTGACAGCTTCCAACATGGCGGACTTATTAAATCTCTGCATGGAGCCCAGCAACAGGAGAAAAATGAGAAATAATGTGGTTCAGTAAGGTGGGAAATAACCACTACATTCAGAAGAGCTCAACAAGTTCAATGGTGTCAGTCAGTCATACAACAAGACTGAAGTTTGAACAGTTTAAGTTCAATACTTGCTGTTAGTTCCAGATAGGAGACTTCATATCATATAGAACCTAAATTAGCACAGTATCTAGCACACCATGAATACTACAGGTCATCGCGCACACTAAAACATTAACTAAGCAGACAGACAAAATAGAGAAAATTCATAATAGAGGAAATGGTAATTTTGGAGTGGCTATATCAAGGTGGTGGGAGAGAAAATGGTCTGTAAAGTTAGCATGATGGAGAGATGTAGGCTAACCGGGTAACTGCTTCTGTCATTTGTGCAAAACTTAGAGAAAGGGAATTTTTTAAGGATATTTTTTTCTGGTCACTTAGATAACTAATTAGTCAGTAGTTGACTAAAATGTATTGATTGATTAGTTGCATCCACTCTTTGCATCAATAACTTGTACTTGATCACTTTTATTTTTCATTATATTCATGATAACAACAGTGATTTTAGATAAAAAAATATATTTTACTGCCAATGATTCTTAAATGAATGTGACATCACCTATTTGTGTAACACTCTAGTAAGCCCCTCCCACATGCCTTTGGACAATTAAACACTGTGCTGGGTGTGACTTTGGTTGACAAACCATTTCCTTGAGACTAGTCATAAAGGGGTGACCAAAGGAACAAATAATTTGTTTTCTTTTTCTGTCTCTGAGAGATATAAGGACTGTTTGAATCACCATGTACGTCTGGTGCTTAGTTTAAGGTACATTTCTTTGCTGTTTATTTGTTTGCCCAAACTCTCTGTTCTGATCTCTGTGAACAGGCTGTCCTCATAACATGTAACTATGTGTTGCAATCCAACTAGCAAACAAATGTAAAGAAAGCTCTGTACATGGCTTGCTTTTGTCATTTGGAAGATCTCCTTTATGTATTTATTTTTTTTGTAACTGAAACACAGGAAAATCAAATATTAGATATCCTGAATGTGTGGAACACTTGACATAAATAGCTAGCTTAAATACATGTTGTACACAGTATGGGAACATTAGCTTGGCTTTCACACCAGTAGGTCAACACTACATGTTCACAGTATTAAGCTTTGTAACAATTACAACCTCTATTTAAGTGCTTTGTAAAAAAAAAAAACATACAAGAGGAAAGTTTAGCGTTTACAAGCTGCCCAGTCCCTAACCGTTAGGAACACTGAAGGCTTGGCCTCTTACAACATGGAAATAATGTAAACAGGACATCTACAGAAACAGCAAAAGCTCTAGATTATTACTATAGCCAATGGCTAACATAACAAACTTCAAAGCACAGACTAGTTTCCTTAATATTTTTTTTTTATTTAACCTTTATTTAACCAGGAAAGTCCCACTGAGATTCAGAATCTCTTTTGCAGGGGAGTCATGGAGGGACCTATTGTACATGTTTTTAGTGGTAGGGAAAACCGGAGCACCCGGAGGAAACTTATGCAGACACAGGGAGAACATGCAAACATCCACACAGAAAGGTCCCACCTGGTCCAGGAATCGAACCCAGGACCTTCTTGCGGTGAGGCAGGAGTGCTAACCACTATGCCACCGTGCCGCCCGTGTTTTTAACAACTATAAAGAAACATTCAAGTAACTTATTAACTTATTAACTTAACTTATTAACTTATGAACCCATTCATGTCCTTATTAACCCAAAGGCACAACAGACACACTACACCCAAACGTAAATACTGCAACCTAACCCACAAACACCAAGCCAACAAACGGTGTACCCCATTTTTAAAACTACACATGCTATGAGAGATCTTAATTTTGAATCTTCTTTATCATCCTGGTGTAACATGGACCTTGACCGTGCAGCTGTTCAGTAATTGTCATACTTGCTCTATAATTCTTTCATCTGCAAAACTCATAGAATACACTGAAGTGACTTTCACTCTTGAGCTTCATCAGTGTCACTTCCATTACGTCCCCTTTCATCTCTACCATATCATTAACATTCATTTATCTTGCGTCCATAAATCATATATCCCAGCCTGCCTGTATCACTGACGATACCATCAGGCCGTCTGCCCATATGTCCTTAACTTCAGCATCAACTCATTTCTCTCTCCTCTCTGCACTTTTATTACGTTTTTCATCTATCTTCTCTCTCTCTCATACCCCTCTTGGTCTGACCACATCCACATGTTATTAATAAGGGCTCCTCCGGCTCCACCACATCTATGAGGAAATCCTCTGGCAGCTCGCATACAGAACACCACACATGTTTTATCCAAGCCCTTCTCTCTCTGTGTGACAGTGGTTTATATCACTTTCCAAGCAAACATCCAAAAAAGCCAAGCTGGCCCTGTTGGAACTGAGGACTTTTTGTCTGCACCTGCAACAAGTGCACAAAGGGCCAAACCTGCAAACAATATGAAAGCTGTTAAAGCCAGAGGGGATTCAGTCATTTGGAGGTCAGAGCAAACTGCTGGGGTGGAGTACATTTGCTGAAAATCAAAGCTTTTCAATAAGAATATATTCACTTTAACTATATAGAGCAAAATGAAACACATCAAATTAAAATCACACTCTCTGCATCTGCCTTTTATTTGGTGTGAGAGAAGGGAATGCAGAGGATGGTGTTAGACAAAGGCAGATCCATTGAGAACAACCTCAAGGAGACATTTAAAGCTCCAAAGAACCTAATATTTTCTGTGTCTGTTCCTGTTACAGCCTGGACAAACTAAGGACTGCAAAAAGTGAAGCACACTCACATTTCTTCCATAAGCACAATTTTGCAAATCCTTGGGAAAGAGCCTGGACTCAGATCTACTCTGAAGTCATGAGAAGTTGTGGTAGAGACTTTTGCTTTATCCAGCTACATAACCTACTTCTAAACGCATAGAGTGCATAGACATTAACTACAACATAATGGGACAACATAATAAAAAACATAATTAAAAAAAATTAAAAAAATACACAATCAATTTGAGAAACAAAGCACTGAAAAAAATTCAGCTACAAGGGTGGCTGAGGTGCTGTTAATGCCTGTCCAAAGCCTGGATAAATGGAGATGGTTGGGTTAGGAAGGGCATTTGGCGTAAAACCTACTTGTATATCTATATGTGAATCACTGTACGCACCACTGCACCCCGGAAAGGAAAAGCCAAAAGGAAAGATGAATGTATAATGTATATCAGTGGTTCTCAAACTGTGGTATGGGTACTTCTTGGTCTTTTGCAGTTCAAGTCTTAATTTGGTTTAATTTAGAGGCAGTTTAGTATTATATTTTATTCCTGCCCTAGATTTGTCCTGGTTTAGACCTGCTTTTGTTTTGGATCTGCCCCTGTTTAGTCCTGGTTTAGATCTGAGTTAGACCTGGTTTATTCTTATAGTCGTTCTGGTTTAGATCTGGTTTAGTCCTGATATAGATCTGGTGTTTAGGCCTGGTTTAGTCTTGGATCCAACCTGGTTTAGACCTGCTCTAGATCTGGTTTAGTCCTCATTTAGGTCTGATTTAGTCCTGTTTAAACCACGTTCAATCCTGGCTGAGGCCTGGTTTAGTGAAGATTTAGGCTAGTTTTAATGATCCATTAATGATGGTCCTTGGTAACCAAAATATGCATTTTCTGAGGTGGTACGTAGCGTGAAACATTTGAGAACCACTGATCCACACGGATTTTGAAATTATGTGTTGAAACAATGAAAATGGGAACACTAACAAACTTAATAAGACTCTGCTCACTTTCATATGTTCCCTATCCCATTTGCATTTAAATCCACCTGCACCACACACACTCCACAGAGTATCCATCAGCAGAGTGAAAGACAGCCATTCATTGATAAGACAGTGGCATAAACAGAGGGTCTATGGGAAAACAGGCCAGACCACACCGTCATTCCCCTGTGCTCCATCTGTGTGAGGAACATCTCCTCTGGGACAGACACAGAATAAGTGCGAGAGAGGGAATAGAGGAAGTCACTGGGCTCCTCAGCTCCTTGCTTTAATCTGATACAAAAACACACAGAACATACACAGCAAACATACACAGAACACACCTGAGAGAAGCCCATTCACATGTAGTACTCCAGCGGGCCTTGTTTATCCACGCTGGTTTCCCTCGTGTATACAAATGAAGTAGGATTACATTGACACACTTTACAGTGCTGGAAAAAATGGCAGCCTTTACAATCTCCAACTCAGTGCACTCATTTTTTTCATATGCTGCTATATCAGATGAGTATTATAGTTGAGATGATCATACCATACTGCGGGAACAAGTCAACAAACATGGCAGATTGACTACAGGTGGTAGCTCAGTAGGTAGAAACGTTCAATCACCAAGGTTTGCAGATCAATCCCCACTACCAGCATGGCATACATTGTGTCCATGGGCAAGACACTTCACCCACCATGACTCCAAAATTTGTGGCAGTGAGTATGAAGTGAATGAGTGTTTGGTGATGTCAGAGAGGCTGCTGCCACATGTCTGTTGTTTGCTCCAGGGTAGCTAGCTTCCCCATTCTCCAGGAGCTAGTGTAGAGGGGCAGAAGGGTGTGGATCAGCTAATGCAAACAACCTACACGTGGATATTAAGAAGTATTTTTCTTTCTGTTTGTCATACTAGCATAGATCCATATAAAAACTGTGATTCATATTATATGACAATTACTTTTTCATACCAATAGGTAACTATACAGGAATGTTCAACCCCCTCATGGGAAAAGACATTATAATGATGTGAATGAAAGATAATGAAATTAAATGACAAAAAAAAATAAAAAATTGTTACATATCAGAGTTATTTTGACAACAGAAGCTGGCATAACATTAAAGTTTAAATGAAAATTGTGACTCTGTTAACTTCTAACAAATGTTTTCAGTAATTGCGAACTTCTTACACCTCTCCACTGGAGGATTTTCAAGTGGTGGTGACTGATAAGGACACTCCAAGACATTCCAGAATCTGTCACAACAATAGACAGACAAAAATTATATGTGTCCATGTTTTTATTGAACATTTTTGTAAACATTCACAATGCAGGATTGAAAAAGTATGTGAACCCCTAGGCTAATGCCTTCTTCAAACGCTAACTGGAGTTAGGTCTCAGCCAACCTGGAGTCCAATCAATGTGAAAAGTTTGGGGGTGTGAGTTAAAGTGGCCCTGCCCAATAAAAAATACACCCCAGTTATGAGTTTGCCATTCTGAAGAAGCATTGCTTGATGTGAACCATGCCTCGCACAAAAGAGCTCTCAGATGACCTACAAGTAAAAAATGTTGACTTGCATAAAGCTGGAAAGGGTTACAAAAGTATCTCTAAAAGCCTTGATGTTCATGAGTCCACAATACAACAGATTGTCTATAAATGGAGAAAGTTCAGAACTGCTGCTACTCTCCCTAGCAGTGAACGTCCTGTAAAGATGACTGCAAGAGCACAGTGCAGAATGCTCAGTGAGGTGAAGAAGAATCCTAGAGTGTCAGCTAAAGACTTACAGAAATCTCTGGCACAAGCTGACATCTTTGTTCACAAATCTACAATGGGTAAAACATTCAACAAGAATGGACTTCACGGGAGGACACCACAGAGGAAGCTACTGCTGTCCCCAAAAAATATTGCTGCACATCTGAAGTTTGCAAAAGAGCACCTAGATGCTCCGCAGCACTACTGGCAAAATAATCTGTGGACAGATGACACCAAAATTGTTGTATGGAAAAAAAACACACAAAGCTGTGTGGAGAAAAAAAGGCACAGCACACCAACATCAAAACCTCATCCCCACTGTGAAATATGTTGGAGGGAGCATCATGGTTTGGGGCTGCTTTGTTGCCTCAGGGCCTGGACAAATTGCTATCATCAACAGCAAAATAAATTCCCAAGTTTATCCAAAAATTTTGCAGGAAAACTTAAGACCATCTGTCCGCCAACTGAAGCTCAACAGAGGATGGATGATGCAACAGGACAATGACCCAAAACATAAAATAAACAATAGAATGGCTTCAACAGAAGAAAATACGCCTTCCGGAGTGGCCCAGTCAGAGTCTTGACCTAAACTCTATTGACATACTGTGGTATGACCTCAAAAAACTGATTCACACCAGACATCCCAAGAATATTGTTGAACTTTAACAGTTTTGTAAAGTGAAATGGTTCCAAAATTTCTCCTGAGCGTTGTGCAGGTCTGATCTTCACTACAGAAAACGTTTGGTTGAGGTTACTGCTGTCAAAGGAGGGTTAACAAGTTATTAAATCCAAAGGCTCACATGCTTTTTAAATCCTGCATTGTGAATGTTCACATAAATGTTCAATAAAAACATGAAAACTTTTTTTTTTCAGTATTAGTTTAAGCAGGCTGTCTATTGTGAATTAGATGAAGCTCAGATCACATTTTATGACCAAAACATGCCAAAATCCAAATAATTCCAAAGGGTTTACATATTTTTTCTTGCAACTGTAAATATTTCTGACTGCAATTGTATATACGACTAGCAATAGTAATCCACTGGATGTTTAATTTCTGTAGCAGGCTACTTGCACAACTATAATCTTTGCATTCAAAGCAATATTTTCTGCTGAGGTTTTGGTATAACTTACATAACTTATTTAATCCCACCAAAGGTAAATACACCCATCCACAGAAAAATGGACAGCTCTTAATGTGCACAGGTACAAACGGCCAAATGAAACATGAGCACACATACATCTCGGTGTTGGGAACAAGAACTTCCTCATTCACACGCACAAAAACACTGCAGTGAGAGGCCGGCCATTAATGGTGGTGGTCCGGCGCTTCACAGTGGGATCTGTGTTTAGCCATGTTTAGCCATGTTTAGAGCTCCATTTGGGGCCAGATAAATCAAGTCGCTGTCTACCAGAAGCCTCCATTAGGGGCCCGGCGCGGCCCCCGAACGGCCTGTCAGTCACCCCGTCAGTCAGCGCACTGCCCTCTTCCAACGTTTGAACTCATAATTACAGGGAGGCTCGGCTTGGCTCAGCCCAGTCCAGCTCCCCAACAACCCCCCTTGTCACAAACGTTAGCCCGGCGCTAATGCTAATACTAACAAACGACGGACATTTCACCCCTGGAGGAAACAGCGCCGGGGAAAATATTTATGGAAACTGAAAAGCCTGCCATTTTTTTCTGCACCCTTTGGCCCCTCTTCATCCATTTCCACACACTCCTCTAGGGCTTTAAGTTTTTATTTCAGTGACTGACAGTCCTGGATTTCCCCTCAAATTTAGCGGAGAAACACCAGCAACACGCTAACTCCAGGCTGCCGTAGATTATTCAGAGAGCAGTTACAGGGAAGAGTGTAAAAACAGGGTACGTGATGACTGATGGCTTTTTAAGGCGTGAAGGAGTAACTCACCTCTGATCAGGACTAGACAAATACAACAGAGCTTAGAATCACCACGGTTTCCCACACGTTGACAGTGAGGATGGGGGATGCTCGAGACACTTCAGCAACAATAATGCAGACAGGCTGTGAGATTATTTGGTGGCAAAGCAAGTGAAAAATACCTCGCATTTTTACATAAATTTTCACAAGCAACAGGACCATTCCAGCAGTGCTTTGGAGTCAGTGAACGTATGTTTAACAAGTCTTACTGTATTTAATTATAGTCAAGAAAAAATGTATTGCTGTATAGCTCCCAACCCACTTTATTAATAGTGAGGGCCATTTTCCTTAAAGATGTGGAAGCACAGGTCCTTCATAAATCTGTCCATAACTATGGGCTCTGAGAGTAGACTTCGGTAGAAAGTTTGGCATTCTGTACAGTGCAACATTGTCCTAGCCATCTAGTGGGGCGACAGTAGCACAGGGTTAGGGTTAGGGTTAGACTCCACCCAGAGAGACTGAGAGCTGGCTGGACTGAGGCAAAAACCCACAATCTAAAATCACCCTTTTGTAATATAAATGCTTGTATTTATAGAGCAGCTAATGTTCTCTACCCATCCACTAACAGCACACACATAAACAGATGGTTGCCATTTCACAAAAGCATTTTCTTTATGTGGGATTTTAAATTCATCCATTGAAAATTAAGAGGCAAAAATTACTGTTACTATGGCTAACACCTAGGTTAGCAGCATATAGACAATGTGGGGGAGGGGTTCATTCTTTAAATGAGCTACTGAGCTGAAAATGGGTCATTTAAACTTTTTACAGTAAATTACCTACTTCTCTATTTCTGCTTTATTAACACTAAGCAGTGAAAAATGATTAGAGTTTAGCCAAAATGAGTAACACCACACACGCAGACTGGGAAATTTTGTGCACAGCATGCAACAATGACTTATTGTCCATTAATAGTCATCAATTACACCGGCCAAAAAGTCCAAACAGCACATATTGGAATCCAGCCCATATGCGGTCAGCAAATGAAAAAGTTTCCTGCACTTCCACGTATGCATATGTCTGACGTGGCTCGCAAGCCCAGGAATTCATGAATAAAATATAGTTTGAACAAAGGAAATATTATCCCACGCTGCATAAATGCACAGCCAACCACAGAGTATTCTCACAGGGGGGTCGCTGCTCTTATCTGTGATGGCCAGCCACTACATGTGGAGACACACACTGCTAACGAGGGGGAAATCCCACCAGCAGCCAAGATTGATGCAGAAAATTAAACCGGCAGACATTCCTCCCAGGGCCAAATCAAAGAGGTGCCTGGCTCACCGGCATTCCTGATTGGCCACACATTCCTCTCGCTACACTAAAGTCATCTGTGTGATTCCTGGATGGAAGCCATAACTTTGTGTGGTAAACATACAAAAAACACATATGTCTCACCTAGGGATGCACCGATACCACTTTTTTTCAAACCGATATGAGTACGAGTACTTCCATTTGAGTACTCGCCGATACCGAGTACCGATACGAGTACTTATATAGGGGTAACTTTATAGTTTATACAGTCACACTGCTGTATCTCATTCGTCCCATACCGTGTCGTCTTTTTGCCGTCTATCCCCACTCTGCGATGCTAAGTTATTTTCACAACAGAGTGGTTTGAACACAACTAACCATGGCTAAACTTTGCTCAATATGGACATGTTATACCTCATTTTAAAGCTTAGATTCTCCTCTATTCAGTCGCTAAAATCATTTTAAAGACAGATTGAGCATCTGCGCATAACCGGCGGAGATTCTCCAAGACATACAGCAGCTAACACAATTAGCAACGGTACTTCTTAAGCTTTAAGACAACAACTGCTTTGCGCTTATATAATTTTGGGGACAACTAGGACAACAAAAAGACAACAGCTTAAGTTTTAAAACTCTCGTATGATTTGGGATGTCTGGTTGAGGAGAATGTAAACTCAGCTTTGCTTTTATCTCCATACAGTACACTTTGAAATCCAACCACAGGTTTCTCACTCCTCAGCTGAGAGAGGAAGGTCACGTGCCAGCGCTGTAGTGGTATCGGTTGTTGGTATCGGGCCACTCTTATGAATACGAATACGAGTACGAGTACTTGGACATGGTATCGGTACCGATACCCGATACTGGTATCGGTATCGGTGCATCCCTAGTCTCACCTGGTGAAGTGGTCATTTAAACTGCTGCTGATACTAGAGGGCTGGATTTTGAACTTGAGTCTACAGAGGCACTGATTGACTAGAGGCAATCTATATTCATAAATTTGTCTATACATTAATATCATTGGACAATGGATTACCCACATTAGCATGGGAGGACATGCAGATTCCACATAGAAAGGCAACTCACTGATCAAACCATGGGACTGGAGTGCTAGCTGTGCACCTCTAGATTCTCCTTTACATAAAATCTTACATACATCTGTCAGCATCAGAATTAGCATAGTCAGGCTTGCCCTGTGACATAAAGTCCATTTGAAATTGCTCTCTGAAGCCATCTTCTGCAGAAATAAATCATATCTGACCAAAAACTATCAAAACTGTGTTAAACTGGGTGAGCTTTATTTGATGACATATTATACTAATCGCCGGAGATTCAATAATCAAAACAATCTCAAAAACATACCTGTAGTTGTATTTTGTTTTATTCATGCAAGTTTGAGTAATCCTGTATGCTGAGCCCGTCTATTTGTCTAGACTGAAAACACCCGGTCTCATCACTCTATGTAAACATATAAAACCAGGAAGTGTAAAGCCCATACACCGTCACTGGACTCATTCTGATAATTTCAGTGCTTAAATTGCCGTCACTACAAAAGAGTCAGCTCATTTAGGGACTAACTAAAAACCAGGCATTTCTCCCAGGGGCTTAATGTTCTACATCATACACTCAGAGCGTGTGCATTGCGGTTGGTTGACTTATCTTGGATAAACAAATAATAACCAATCAACATAGACTTTATTTTTTGGTAACAGATTAAGAGATAAGGATAGGGTTGGTTTATTGTTGTGTGAGCACAGAATAAGAGGAAAAAATGTGACAAATAATATTTTACTGCTACATACTTGTACTAATAACTAGGGCTGGGAAAATTATCGCGTTAACGCAGTGCTTTAATTTATTGATTTAATCGCGTTAATTTCAATTGACGCATCGATTAATTTTATCACAACAAAAATATTACGACGACACTGACAGAGGCAGCAACACGCCACGGGTCTTCCAGCGGGGCAGAAATGCATCGCGCGAGCGTAGAAGACATCACATTTCTGTTTCCATCCATCAGGCGCGTTCGAGATGAGCCAAACTTGCGCAGTTTCGATCAGTGTAGGTCTGTGCACAGTACACGCTGGTTAGATTTGTGTCGGACTTGTTCCCGACTTGCTCTGATGCCACAAGTGCAACAGTCACTGTGAGATCCCAACGAGACCAGCGCCTGAGCCACTGCAGTTCATCAGGAGCAACTGCGGAGGCTGCACGGCTCAGTGCAGGATGGGAAAACGCCCAACTGTCAGCGGTGAACGGACAGGTGATTGGATCCGAGTTTAGTGCTGATTAGAAACGTAACGCACGACACTTCACCACTTGTTGCTTAATGCAGTGGAGTGACCAAAAAGACACCATGCTAAATGGACAACTCTGCTTCAAATCATCACCAGACAGCAATATAGACAAAACAAAAGTTATGTGCAGTCTATGCAAGGATGAGTTCAATTACCACTGGAGTAAAACAGTTCATAGTATTTACACTGTTGTGAACCACAACAATTGTTATAATTGAAGAATTAAACTTATTTTTGTTAAAGTTCTAAAAGAGATTACACATGCTTTTTTTTGTGTGTATTTGTTGGTTGTACCTTATTTAGGCAAACTTTGTCTGAGTTACAGGTCTCAAAGAGACTATTAATTTAGTTTTTTTGCAAGTTTTGTTTGCATTGCACAAGTTTACAGTAAAGTATGTGGAGGTTAATTCAAAATAAATGTTTAAATTTACAATTTTGTGTTTGTATGTGAATTCATAATACGATTAATCGTGATTAATAACTACCAGTAATTATTCATTCATTTTCTACTGCTTATTCCCGTTAGGGGTCGCAGGTGACTGGAGCCTATCCCAGTAACTTTGGGCCGTACCCAGCTTGTCGCAGGGCTGACACAGAGACAAACACAGACAGACAACCATTCACTCTCACATTCATTCACTAGGGTCAATTTAGAGTCACCAATATTTTTTTTCAGACTTGCGATTAATTAGTTAATTTTTTTTAATCGATTCCCGGCCCTACTAATAACATAAAATAAACTAATCCTAAACCTATTCCTAATCCTAGCCTTAACCATAACCCTTTTCCTAACTCTAACCTTAACCAATTTGACAAATAAGCTCAAATTTATTAACAAAATGTGCATAAATGCTACTTGAGTCACAGACATGCACCAGGGTTTCCACAGTGACATCCCTGCTAAACCACCTGGTGAAATGCCTGGTTTTTAGTGTGTCCCAGGTCATTTATATATCTGTTAGCATCATGTTGCTAATAGCTGTGCTAATAAACCATTTTATGCTCTGTCCAGTCCCCACCATTGCCAGCAAGAGACGACAGACACCTAATCCAAGCATTCTCTGCAAATTGAAAGTAAAAGCTCCCTAAACCAAGACATTTTCCATACATACACATTATTTACACGTACATATATACACTTATAAAACATGAAATATCAATACAAAGGGGTCCAAAACTATTTCAAAAGGCCTGAAAAAAGCATAATATAGGACCTACCTTGAAGAGATAGCCACAACAAATCATCACCTTCTATCTAAACATATACTTTGCATTCTCTTCTCTCACACCAACTTCAAAATTAATATATAAAAGGGTTATTGTCAGGTTTATTGATTTTTAAGAAGACAAGAAATTTGAGGACTAACTGGGAATGATATGCTACTTCTAAACGTTTCTGTTCACTTTGAAGACAAAGTCCTTATAAGCAGCAGATACTGTACGTGTTGCAGTCCACAAAAGCCAAACTGCTGAGCTGGCCCTGGTCTCAGCATCACGTCTCTTAATACTCAGATGAATTATTAATTTGACGCATTCATCACTCTTCCGTCCAGCTGTCGATAGGATCCATTATAGCGGGTGTGTATACATTACAGAGTGTATAGAGTGTCAGAAACTTCCCGCATGTGAGCTGCTAGATGGCGGGAAGAGCGGCGGACGGAGAAAGAGAGAAAGATGGAGGGAGACAGGCTGATGGACAACAGTGACAGCACACAACAGTACACTGTATAGAGAAGAGTATAGAGATATCACAGTAAACAGTCTTTGAAGAGGTCACACAAAGTTTTATGCAACAGTATACTCTAATATAAAAAGTCAAATTGTGAGGGCATTTATCAGGAAGTGTCATAAATGATTAAAAGTCAGAAAGAGGAATGACTGGACAGAAAGCACAGAATGAGAGAGGCACACACAATATAGTTATTACTATAGGTATTACAAGTATGGCCAAAAGGGTAGGCACATTCTAAAGAGTGTCCACAGTGGTTTAAATAATTAGAGCTAGAGAATCCAATAATCTGTGAAATTAATATTTGTTATAGGAACTACTTTTTAGACTGCTGACGAGCTAATTCTGTCTGAGAATCAAACCCCCGACCTCCCACATTAAAGGTAAGTAACAACTAACAGGGAGCCTATTTCTCATTGCTAATAAATGGCTAAAGTTTTTAGTTTTACATGAGTTTTGTACTGGATGATGTAAAGATTTAATTCACATCTTATCATTTCCCACAGTTAATTTACCATTTCCCTTAGTGAGTGTGTACCACTAAGTGTCAGCCCTTCATCTAACGAGGTAGTCTCCAGCCACCTGCAACTAATGGTGGAAAAAATCATATAAAAATTGCAATATGCAGGCACAACATCCATTGTCTATCTGGACCAAAATTAAAATTGATGTTTATCTTTGTGGATACACAAAAAGAACTTAAAACCTTGCATGTTTGTCTTTGTCCAAAATCTCCAACACAGATTTGTTTTAAATCAGAAATGTTTTGATGAACACAAGTATAGTAGGCCAGAATTTCCTACATATGATCATTGTGTTGTGCGGTCTATGAGGGCAATAGGGGTAATTTTCCTTGGTTCTTTTTTCATATTCTTAAAATATTTAGCAATGTAAAGCTTTTTACTAATATGTTATTGCTTAATTATTATTTGTTTTTTATAATTTAGTATTTATTATAGATCTACAAACCAAAAATGTATGTAGTGGTAGTGGTATTCTTCTCATTTTAAGATGGGAACCTTTTTTTTTTTTTTTTTTAGCTATGATTTATACAGTATACTGTTCTTTGTCTTCATGATGGAAAGTTACTTACTGTTTATGTTTAGTTTTAGACAATGGGGAAAAACTTTTGATTACTATGGCCCACCATAGTCTTTTGTATTAATGGAAAACACTGTTTTCAACAGGCATTTTCTATTTTACAAATGTACATACTGCCAAAGGCTATTCTCACATTCTTTTTCTTTTTGTATGTTTAAATTATGTAAGAAGCTCTAAACACTATTCCAACATCTATGAAAAGTGGCTGTGCATAGTTTCATTTGTCTTTTGGTAATATTTGTGAAATACAGCATTAGATTAAAAGATTTCTCTTGAGTAATACAATTTAGCATACAGTATTTTAATGATAAGTTTACATGTGTTGAATGTGCCTAATATGGTTGCTGATTAGTACTCTCCAAGTTAGTTGATAGATGTATCAAGGACAAAGGCATTAGTCAGAGCTACATTAAAGGCAGTCTTGTGTGGAACTGGCTGCTGATAACTCGTGCTGGCGACAATGAGCTCTAATGAGGCGGATTAGTTTATTTGGATAAGAACTGCATTAAGAACTTCATCACACTCATTTATTCCCTCTCATTAGGCTCCAACACTCTGCATCATGAAAGTGAACATGGTTTAAATTATTGTTTCATTAAAGCATCAAGCTGGCACATGAGGACAGAGTGTGGATCTGATCAGAGCAGGTCAAACAGTGACGTACTGACAGCTCCCAGACCAAATAAGAGCATGAAGTCACAGCTGAAGCCACATTAATGAGAAGCTAATAGTTAGCCGAGCAGATGAAGTCAGTCTCCACAGTAAACAGCAGGGGCAGGGGACCATCACTTTGTCTCCCATATACAAACACAGTGACATGAAGCGTTCAGCTCGCACATACGTCACACTGACACAAAGGGTCACACAGGGACTAATGGTTGCTTTAAAACACATTGTAGCTAATCATCACTACAGCACACCGAGACGAGTGTAGAGAAATTGTGGGCTGGCAAAGTGTGACACCACTGATGTGCAGGGATATAGAGTAAAGCAGCCTATAGGTTAAAGATCCCAAAATATACCCAGATTTTTATAAAGTGGATTTTTGGCATTTTGTCTGAAAAAACAAACAAACAAAAAAAAACAGAGATTACGTGGTAGAAATATGAAATCTCACTTACCATTAGAAAAATTGTCATCAAGAAACTGTTACTAACTGCATGACCCCACATACCTGTATGATTTTGGCACCTGATAATAGCAAAGTCATACATCAAGGTTTTAAATTGGTGATCGTAGGTTGCACAATGTGATCACAGATGACCAACCTAACAAATGTACAACCAAAGACTGCCCTCAACAAAGTTGTGTCACAGGTTTAGGACAATCAAAACAAAACCTACGACAACCATAATAGTGGGTAGCTAGATGACATCTAAATATGTATTCTAACAAAACTGTCACTTGTATTTTGACACTTGCTGACACTACCTCCATTGCACACAGTTTCTCTCATTGCACAGTGTGATAAGCATTAAGATTAAGATCACTATCAGTGGAACCAATGGACAAAAGGGATCTAAAGGGATCTACTACTACTAACAAAAACACAATATGACATGGGTTTACCGTACATTTCATATAGCTACAGCACAAGAATTAAAGGTAACCTATAATGCCAACTGTTTGGAGTTTTCGCAGTTGTTAAAATGTTGTTTAGTAGAGATTAATGAGTTAAAAAAAACTATAAATGTTGTTACTTTAGGTTACTGTAAGCCTGGTAACACCGGGGGTTGGTTTTCTTATGCTTTTATGCTAAGTATTAAAGGTACACTCAAGCTGTGAGTAATCTATGTATGTTATTCATATTTTGCTGGTTATACTTTTAATCAAACTTCAAATAATTTTTAAATATTCATTATAGTAAAAAACTTCAGTGCTGTGAGTGTTTGCAATGTCATGCTAATGTAATGTGTTCATCTTCATGCATTCTTTGTAACTGTGAGGGAAACATACTGGGCCTCACTGTAAATAAGATAAACACACAAAGGCTTAGTTTAGTGTAACTGCCACTAGGGGATGCAATTTAGTGGGTGTGGTTAAATGTTGATGACATCAGAATAACATGATGGGCGTATCACAGGCTACCTACATCATGGGTTGTAAATTTCCACTACTTAAAAGTTTATATAACTCCATAATAATTAACTTGAAGAACTTTTGTGGACGTGACAAACTGAGTGTCCACAGCAGGTGCAGGGGTTCGCAGCATTTCAATTGGGATGGACCAATATGTATGTTTACAAATTAAATTTAAGTAGCAACTGTCTAGACGAATAATAACTTGTTATTTTTAAGGACATATGAAAATTTGTGTTATCAAAAAAGTATAAAAGATCATGTCTGAATGAGTTCGGGGGCTTTTGTGGGGACCGGACATGAGCTCCATTTGTTGTGTCATACAATAAACTTTTCTGCGCTGGACTCTCTCTCGTCTGTTCCTTGTTTTTGGATATATTATATATTTTTATTCTACAGTTTCCTCTTCAAAAACACACACAGAGTAGTATTTTGTTTCATTCATGCATGTTGGAGTAATACTGTCTGCTGAGTCACTGACATTCTCAGGAGCTGAAAATGCTCAGTTTCATTGTTCTAGATAGATGCGTGAGAAACTATGGCTTCTCCAGGAAAAGATGTGTTTCTAAACATACACAATCACTGGACCCTCGTAAATCCATGTATTGCTTAAACTGCAGTCACTACGAATGAGTCAGATCATTTATTCATCCAAGCTTTTTCAGCAGAAAGCGAAAACAAAAGCTCCCAAAGAGAATATGTTTCCAATAAACATTGATCCCTTTCAGTGATAAAATGTGAAAAACTAATCTAGAGGTGTATAAAATTATTTCAAAAAGCTTTAAAGGGAAAACAAATCCTTTAAGCCTTAGTTTTGTAAAGTATTTATGATGAGTGCCACTTAAGTTTAAACACTTGCATATATATAGTAGCACACATACTGTACATATACACACAGGAGTCAATAAGAAGAGTATATGAGAGTATAAATGAGAAGATACTTTGTGAATGGGCATGCAGGTACAAGTGGCCCAGCTGCTGGTTTTATCTGCTGGGCCTTCATGCCTCTGTGTTAATGTGTGTATATGAGAATAAGTGGATCCCATTGGGTGTGTCCTCGCAGCTAATCACCTCAAGACAGGAAGTCCATAAATCAGCCCAACACTGCTCTCACACTGTAAATCTGTAGGAACATGTCAGCAGTGTGTTTGTGAGGGAGACGAGAGAGGTACAAGTGAGAACAAGAAAAACACCCTGCTGCGGTCACTCCGGCACTTGTTGTCATTAGGTCCTTGTGACCAAAACAAATGGAGCGATATGTTTTTCTCTCCTAGCTCTTAAGTTCAAAATACTAAAATAACAATGGTTTCATATTAAAGTAGTTATAAGATATAAATACAATATACCACTTCAGTGTAAGCAATATCTTAAGCAATTCATATTAAATGCACAAATTAGCATTAGCCACCAGAAATTGCCAGTCGTGCATATATAAAGTTTTGGCAAAAGCCAATTAATCAACTATATGTGTTAAATGTCAGTGTCTGGGTAGAAAATGTGTATGAAAAAGACAAGCATGTGTTGGGTGAATTGATGACTCTAAATTGCCCTTAGTGAATGAATGTAAGACTGAATGCTTGTCTGTCTGTATATGTCTCTGTGTCAGCCCTGCAACTAGCTTGCCACTGTTCAGGGTGTACCCTGCCTAAGACCCAAAGTTACTGGGATAGACTCCAGCAGTTGCGACACACGGAAGATGAATGAATGCATGAATGCATACATTTCAAAAACTGGCTAACAGTGCTACCCACAGATGCCGCAATCATAAGTTAATTAATCATGTTTAAATTAGCAATAGCTACAAATTGTGCATAAATTATGTTTTTTGGCATATGGCAACTGACAAACGTGTTTAATGCCAGTGCCTGGGTAGAGAACATTAGCAAGTGGCTTTTGCTTGTTGCAGTTGCAGGTGCACAATCATGGCAAAGTGCAAAAGAAAACCTTAATAAGCAAATGGAAGTGGCAACCAGCTCTGTGTGCTCTTACGTAAAAGTCAATTTGTACAACTAACACAACAACCATCATGATTTTTTGTCATCTAAATCTATTGCTTACAAACATACAATGTGGATGTATAACAATATTATGTCAAGTATCGGTCTGTTATTGACTAGCATAATGACTTTTTTGTGTACTGCTAAAATGCTGTGGTGAAATGTCTTATGTAACATTGGAGAGGCTCATTTTATTACATGCATAAATTGTATGTATTTAGTTGTATGCAGCCTGAGACATAGCTAGATTAGATGACTTTCAGCACCTGGTAAAGCTCCATCTTTACAACTACTACAGGGTCGAGGGTGCAATAAAATGCATACATTTCCCATTGTCAGAGAACCATAAAAATGATTGTGCATCTGTTATTTTAAGGAAAAAATTTGTCTGTTTTCTGCATGTGTATTCTGACCTGATTATAGGTTGCATCGAGAAGTGTGTCTAAGTTCTGCAGAGGAGCTGGAGTCTTGTCCTTGAAGCGAGTTAGAAGACGTCGCTGGATGGCTCTGAACTGTACTGCCCTCTCTGATAGCAGGTCCTGGTACTGCTTAGCACTGACCCGCAACTAACACATAAAAACATATATTAAATAAGCAATGAGATTAAAAAATACATAAAACTAGTTTGAAGCTGAAGGTGGTAACAATGAACCTGGAAGTGGTCATCAATTGACAAGAAGTAATCTTGCAAGGGGATTGGTCCGCTGAAACTTTTCCGAAAATCTTTGACACCCAGTTTGGAGAAATGCTGGTCACATCTTTGGCCCAGCTCCTTCACAATTAGCCACATGTCTTCAAAACTGTCACTTTGAATTCGGTACCGCTCTGAAAACAGACATAAAATACTCATTACGAGATATATCTGGACATTAAAATGGGTTTGGTGCTGAATCGGGTAAGGAGAAATACAGTGATCTAGTTATTACTTACTTAATGGGGAGAAAAGTAGGTGTAAAGTTGAAGAAAAAAACTCCAATATATTTGCTTTTTAATAATAAGCAGTGACACTTACGAGACGTTTTGGAGGCGACCAGGCTTACTTTGGGTCCTGACAAGAACTGGAAAGCTAAACTATTCGCATCTTTTTCTTCTGACTTGCCTGAAAACTCTGTAGAGAGAAAATCCATTAAGATGTCAAATTAACAAAAACATGAAACAATATAATATCTGTCAAACAATAAAAAATGGTTCCATTGCTCTGCTTTGACCTTCTTCCTTCAGTTATCTTCCTGCAATTGTCATAAATCATAATACTAGCAGGACACAGACAATAAATTTGAATAAAAGGCACATGATCGTTCCCCTGATATGAAAAGATATACTAGATATGTGGGAATAAAATTTTGGCCACAATACAAGATGCTATCATATTTCCCATCTGTGAAATACTATCAGTGTCATAAACAGAACCCTTCCACTGATAATATATATAGTCAAGTAAATTTAAAATGCCAAAACATACACATTGTTAACCATCTGAATGAGCTGATTGCACTGATCAGCATCAACAAGAAATACTGCTCTCACATCTATCATGGCTAATCCCTGATGCCAACATCTGTACTATTTAGCGATGTTGTGGTGGATGGTTTTATTTTACACAGTCCTTCAATGCTCACATATGCTGTATCTTTTACAAATTTTATTTTTTACTTTACTTTTACTTTATTTTTTAGCTAGCCTGGGTAGTTGTTTTAACTTATTTCTTTTCTATAAAAAGAATTATTCTGGCCCCTGTTGTTCAGAGGATAGCACCAACATGCTTAGAATAAACTGGCTTTGGACCAGTCAGAGAAACAAAGCATTCCACCTCCCCATTTTAGAAAACCAGTTGTGATTGATAAGTTATGAATGATTTTAGTGAAAAGAATAACAATCACAAAGCAACGACAGTGATTGGGTCCGGCTGTATTAGCTACACTGGCCAAGATATGCAGAGCCAAAATGTTACTTTGAGTTTGATGTGTGAAGGTATAGCATACCTGGGAACATAGCGTGCAGGTCGACTGGTGGCTGGTTGGTGTCTACAGTTATCTTAAACTTAGAGCTTTTGGCAGGGGACGAGAGAACACACACCAGAGCCAATGGAAGACTAAACCTGGCCTGGAGAACTCTGGGAACCCCTGAAAGACAGAGGCATTCAACATTTATTTTAGAGAAGAAAGAACATTTTCACATGTTCTGTGGCTAGAACAATCCATTTTTCCAGTATAGTGGTGGTGTTGCACATGTGCGCCAATGTCCCCTGCAGCAAATCAAAGCGGGCCAGCGCACCGCCTTTCAGGCTTTCTCTCCAAACAGCAGCCAGGCTGACATTTGTTAACATAGTAAACATCGCAGATAGTCGGATTACAGCAGTATCAGAAATGCACACACAAAGAGACTCAACATCAACACCAAGTTTGGAGCAGTGTTTGTGGAAGATCTGAAAGGGAAGTTGTGTGAAGAAAGAGGGGAGGAAGAGAGAACAGAGGAGGAGGGGACCTAAGGCCAAGCATAACTTTGTTCAGAGCTTAAGCAGTGCTGAGCTTGGCAGAAACCTACACTTAGCTAGAATAACAGCAAAAAGGAAGGAGTGATGGAAGAAAACAGTTGTTAAAAAGGAGATGGAGTGGAATGAGTGGAAATACACCAGTGTGAGAGAAAGGCTTGGGGAGAATAAAAGTGACAAATGGGCAGCAGGGCCGGGAGGGAGGAACGCTTAAATTATTGAATGTTCCAGGTTATTACAGAAAGAAATTATTACCCACGACTGTACACCTTTTCATTCCATACGTGCAATTATTATGTGATTATGTGAATAATTCAATTTGCAGTGAGTGGCTGAACAGAAGCAGGGAGAGAATGAGGGGCCAAGGGAAACAGGGTGAGTTTGAGAACAGGGGGAAAGCATGCTGATGGCCTTCCCAGACAGAAGATGAACATATGCAATATAATGGGTCTATGTCACACCCATTACAGGAGCGCAAATGGGTCATGTAATCTGAAAAAAAATGGGTAGATGATGATGGGAAAAGACAAATGGTTTTCATTTTCATGGTTTAATGCCTAATGAAAACAAATTATATTACATTATATTAAAAAGAATTTTATGGGGGATATACGTCTCATGTATGATGATATCACACACCCTCTACAAGCTACAGCTAAGACCAGAGAGGCCTGAGAAAACAGTATAGCTAAGCAATAGACAAATATCAAAAATAAGTAAAAGGTACAAGGGCACTGACGGCTATATTACGCAAAATCGACATTTTGGAGCTTTCAACCATTTATAATGTTCCCTCATCAAAAACATACCTTGAGTTATGATTTGTTTTTTGTTTGTAATCCTGTATTCTCTAACACAGCCTTTCTGTGGGCTCCAAACAAACAACCTTCCTACTTAACCCCGCCACCCTCCATATCCCCTCCTACTCTAGGAAGCACTGACCAATCGACAAGCCTTCTACATCCAATCTTCTCACATTCATTTATCCAAAAATCTATATAAAGCTCTGTTTCCAAACTATTTACTTCTAAACAAAGGCCCAGAAAGCCTTCAGACAGTTTTAGCCATTTATATGGAAGATCTTGTCTTTGAACTAATTTCTATGGGCGAAGCTAGTAACCTATATCTTGACCATTAATTCTATAGTCTTTCCTTGGCTTCAACTCAGCTTCACCAAAACAGCTGCTTCAACTGACTTTTCACTAAATAAAACCATGTCTAACTGTGTCTAACAAAGCCTAATAATGTTATAAGCATTAATCATGAATACCCAGCTATATAGTAGTTAATAGACAGAGGGACTGGCTAATGCTTATCTGAATGATGCATGTTTTAGTCTTTTCCCCATAAATCATAGAGTGCCTTCGTTACCAGTGACATGGCCACAGTGTTTGGGAGTGGCGCTGACAGAAATTGAAGTAGACATGATGTGCACTAGTGATGGATTACCCAAGTCCAGCAGGTTTCAACTCTCTCCAAGGGCATTTTCATAATGTACAGAAATGAATGAAACCACGGGCTGTCTGGGAGGAAGGGAAAACATATTTAAAAGAAATCAAAAACATTTCCGTGTGCCTTGGAAAGTGCTCAGCGGTAAGTCAGTTTATGTGAAATGTAGTAAATGGGCCATTGGCAGACGGGGGCCGAGGTGAAACGCTGGCACAAACAGTAAAATACAGTATGCCGTGTTATCATCTCGGTTTGTGAATGGGCCGCCTAGTGTGGGATTACACACAAGATTCCTTTGGTCCAGCTAAAATACACACAGCATGATACTCTTTCACAAAATCTCTGAATCATATTTCTCAACCGAATGAAAATAAACCTCAGTTGAAAGTCTAAATAAGCTACTAAATGAACTGTAACCTCTCTTTGAAAATTGTTTATTTTTGGTTATTTTTCTCTATTAAATTTACGTCAGTTGCACCAAATGTTGGAAATTTAAAATATGATTAATTTAAAGACATATGAAGGAAGAAGTTGCAGAAAACTGCATGTCATGTTGTAAATCTTTCTTAATATTTGCAACCGCAACTGTCACTTCTGTTACTAACTACCATTGCAGCAAAGTCAGGATTACTTATAAAGCCTAGCACTTTTTAGTGTCTAATATACTATACAGAAACATTATGGCCAAGCAAAATTAATAGTTAAACAACATAAAGAGCATGCTGCTCCACAGGACCCTAATAACAAAAACAAAAAGACGAAATAACAGGCATAAGACACACTATGCCTCAATTGTTACGTCAGAAAGTAAGTAAAAATGTTGTAAAATGTGAGCTTGCAATGAATACAAAGACAGTGAACTCTAGCCTATTCAGTCAACCACATCCATTACACAGCAGACCATAGCAGACATGCTATGCATCTGCTTCGCATGTATTGTGTTTGGGGCCCAAGACTTGCTATATGTTTTGCTGAAGCACAAACACAGCCGAAAAAAACAGATTTCTGTGAAATGCTGTATAGATTCTAAAAAATGCAGTTTCAGTTTAATGCTAAAGGTCTTTAAAGTAAATCAGGCAACAGCCACAAATCATACACCATGTATTGGAAACATATTAAAAGTAATAGACAGTAGAGAGTGAGTGCCAGCGAGCTTCTCTGGATCCACTTCTCAGCCAGTAGATACTAATATGCACTTTGATACAAGCGTTATATTTTAAATATGTTTCTAATACATAGATGTCTTTGATTTATGATGATTCACACCTGATTTTACTCAAAGCTCTATTCATTGTCAAGTGTGTCTTCACTTAACAAGAAAAAGCATAGAAAGGAAGGTCTGGCCCAAAAAAGACACATTTTCTTTCTGGAGCAGCGCTGGTTAACCGGATGACAACAGGATGCAGTGATCAAACATATTGTAGTGCAGTATGTTTTTGAAGAAAATTAACTGGTGGTTCTGAGTTTACCCTCTTTCACTACCTTTGCATACTTTTTCTCACATTATTTCATTAGAAGAGAACTTTGCAATGTCTAACCCAATTAATGAATTGGCCTGTTGTGTTTCTTCACTGATGTTATTTATTCATTTTCTTCTGCTTGTTCCCGTTAGGGGTCACGGGTGACTGGAGCCTATCCCAGTAACTTTGGGCCGCAGGCGGGGTACACCCTGGACAGGGGCCAGCTTGTCGCAGGGCTGACACAGAGATGGACACAGACAGACAACCATTCACATTCACATTTATTCACTAGGGGCAATTTAGAATCACCAATTCACCTAAAACATGCATGTCTTTGGACGGTGGGAGGAAGCCGAAGTACCCGGACAGAACCCACAGTAACACGGGGAGGACATGCAGACTCCACCCAGAGAGTTCGTGTAATCATAAGGCATGCATCAGCACCACTGACTCAATTTGTGCTCATATTAAAAGGTGAAGAAATCCTTGACCTACAGTATAAGGTCTACATGAGGAGCATCATGTCACTATGGGCCTAAGGTGGGGTACATTCTGAACAGTGCCCAGTTAGTTTGAAGGATTGACAAAGACAACCAGCTAGACAACCATTCACTGTAACATTCATTCATTAGAGCCAATTTAGAGTCACCAATTCTTTGGACATTGGGGAGAAGATGGAGTACCTGGTGAGAACCCATAGTAAAACAGTGTAGACAGACTCCATCCGAGATATAGTGTGTCAGCTGGCTGAAACATTGCACAAATTCAATCCTGGGAAACAGGAGCGCTAACGACTCTGCCACCATACCCCCCATATAGAAATTATTTGTTGTATTAGCAAGACCTTGATGTGTTATCATGCTTTCACGGTTGGTCTACACTTCTTGTCAACACTGACATATTATTAGACATAATTATGGGTTCAACAAGATCTTGTGATCCCACTAGATTAAAATATTGTAAAGGTGAAGATCAGTCTCGTGATCATTTTCTGTTTTCACTTTTTACAGGGAGAAGCCAGTCACTTGAGTATTTGGCGTATACAGTATGTTCTGTTCCTGTATGCAATACAAATAATAAAAGTAAATCCAAATTGTTACAAGTTGATTTTAAAATAGACCTAGTTTTGCATTTTATGATTTTCAGTGGAAAACAAATTCATTCATTCATTCACTCATTTATTTTATCTTTGAGGAATTATTTAAAATAGTGTAAAAATCTTCTCTCGTCTTGTTCCTGTGAAACAAATCTTGTGTCTTGTCTTGTGGGATTTGTGTCTCATCACACTAATGCCTATTGCAGAGCTGAATACATCTGCTTTTAGAGGAACAGCCCATAAGAAATAACAGAAATACTTGCAGGACAGCATGGTCTAATGCTAGACCCAAAGCTAAAAGTTTAAGGTAAGCTCAAACTTAAATAGGCTCCAACTAGGTTAAATTATTTTGTGTTGACAATTCCAGTCAATTTTAGTATTTTTTATTTTTTGTAAATAAAATCTAAGCAGGAAAGGGAGCTATACTATTGTTGGTCACAGTTGATGGGATTGGCATCAGGAAGGGCAAAAGAAAATTCTGTTACTGTACTTTAAATTTAGACATTTTGGATCAGCAAATCAAATTTCATATCACAACAAAACAAAAACCATTTGGCAACCCTATGATATTCACAATGATTGCATGAACATAATTAGGCTTTGAGAGTAAAATGGATACACAGAACTATAAAACATACCTCTATGTGCTACATGGGACCTCTAGTCTAGATCATTACATATTACAGGACTTCCTATTGGATTTCAAAGCACATAAAATCACAGACTAAAACAAACACTGGCTAACAACTACAACCACTACTGGTGGAATGTCAGGGAGAGATTAGATTTCAGTGTAATGACTTTTAGAAATGTCAGATAAATGCATATAAAAGGATATTTACTTATGTTATACAGCAGTGAGGAAATATGCATGGATATACAAGTCTCATGCCAAATATCATATTACAGGAGTATAAACACTGAGCTGCAGTCTCTTCCTGTATGTACAGTAGTGGAGTGTATGTTGGAACGCCTAAAGTGGAGTTTTGATTATGTGTGCATAAAACGATGGGTATTCTGAGTGGAATAGCCGGTTGTACAGTATCTCTCAACACAGAGCAAAGCTATTTAATTTAGTAATGGATAAGTACATACTACAGTGGAAGCTACAGGTTCTGCTTGATCTATTCTACCACAAACTACAAACCAAAAACTCACCTCTGGGATTAAGTTCTGGAGAAAAGAAAGAAGGTTTAGGGTTAGCAAAGAAATCATAAAAGCAAGTAAAATACAAGAGGCCAGTTAAAAAACAACAAAAAATTTACTTAAAGAAACCAGTGTTTGAGTCCAAGTCACTTAAGACTGGTCCAAGTCAAGTCTAAGTCGAGTCATTAGCCTCTGAAGTGGGAATTCAAATCCAAGTTCCAAAACAGGGTTCAAAAAACTGAAGTTGAGTCCAGGTCCGAGTCACCAAAAATTTATGTCGCAAGCGCCCAAGTCCAAGTCATTGGTTTTGAAATACAAGAGCTCACTGGTAAATCTCTTCAGCTTCAGGGTCAGTTTTTTATTATTTATAACAGGAGACAGTAACATAGTGCTATATTTGAGCAAACCTAGGTGATTGATGATATGTTGAAACCTAATAAAACATAGAGACAACTGGTTTGCATTAATCACAAATGTTTTTCTGACATGCATTCTCATTAGGGACTCCTGTTCAAATCAATGATCATTTATATATACTTCTTTGTTGTGCCTTAGTATATGCCAACTTTGTGCAAATTTAACATGCAACCATGAACATACAATATGCTGCAGGAAAATTCAAAGTTCCACCAAAAAAGGAAGACATTTTTAATTCCTGTTCCTCTCCTCCAGACTTTCCCAGCCAGACGAGGATTTAAACAGTCAGCCCCTTCTTCTAAAAACCTCTGGGCTAGAGCAATACAATTACAGCAGATTATTCTTTGATTTGATTGGCTGAAGAGGATTTGCTGCTAAGGTGAATGAAAAGCAGATGGTGCTGAGTCAGAAAGCTCTCATTTGATTAAAGCTGATGAAAGTCAAACATACTTTCCTCCACTCTGTCTCTTCGATCGTACAGCGTCTACTGAGTTTATGTTTTGTCATTATAATCTTGTTATCAGTGACAGAGAGGATGATGAGTCTATAGAGCGCAAAGATGTTGGAACAGAACAGAGAAGGAGTCAGATTAACTGCTAAATGTAAAAGACATCTCAAATGGAGCAAGAGGAAACTGTAATCTTTCCCTCACACAGTAGTCAGGTCTGGTCAACTGCCAGCAGACTGAAATAAAAGTTATTTTGGATCTCATTCATTTATCATTCATTCATGTCCTACAGCTTATTCCTGTAAGGGGTTGTCAGTGGCTGGAGCCTGTCCAATGATAAAATAATCGTTTTTAAAACAACGATTTAGCAATACATAGTGCAATATTAGACCAGACCTGAGTTCCCAAGGAGGGGGAGGAAATGGTACAAGGGATTGAAGACTTGGAAATAACACACTTTTAAGTATTGTAATTATAGATAATGATACCGTAATGATATGATAAGATAATGCTTCCAAAGTGTTATTAGTTAATACTAGAGGTTGACCGAGATGGGTTTTTCTATGACCGATGCCAATACAAACTTTTAAAATTCAGAGCAGCCAATAGCCAATTGGCATTGGCTGCTCTGTAATGCTTAATAAAACGGAGACAAAAGTGTGAACAGTTAAAGATGGGTTTTTTGAGAAAACCAATGAGGCAATCTCAATCAAACTTACTGTGCAAGTAGTAAAATGCATTTAGATTTTTAGTTCTACAAGGTTCTATACCAGAGAAATGAGCAAGAAAAATGTTATAGAAAAATGTTATTGCAGGTTGAGCTTTTCAGAGATAAAGCGATTTTGGATGCTTCCTATGAACTGCAGTGTAAGACGTCCAAATTGGCTACAAGATGGCTAGGGAAGCCGGGGTCCTTCAGTCACATTGTTGCCCAGACGTGCCTGACCAAAAATTGCCATAAAAGTGCAAGATTCAGCCCATTACCTATTGTCTAAAAAATACAAAAATAGGCCTGATATGTCAGTTGACCTCTAGCTTATACTGCTAATAACAGATGCTAAGGCTGGTAGATTGAACCCCACTTCCAGCATTGTATACTGCCGTTGAGTCTTGGGCACCTTGCCTTGAGTGTCAGTTGCACTGGTGTATGAATGTGTTGTGGTTGAAGAGGCCATTAGCGCAGCATGGCTGCCGCTTCTCCACCTGTCTGCCCCAGGGCAGCTATGGCTACAAAGATAGCTTACTACCACCAGTGTATGACTGTAAAGCGCTTTGAGTGTTTAGAACGGCGCTATATAAAGCCAATTCATTATTATAGTAGTATTAGTGTTTAAAACAGGACTGTCACAAATCATTGGTCATTAGTCATTGGCAGTTTGAAATAGGAAAAATAAGTTTTATATACTGTAAATGCTGGTGTGACCACTTGATCCCTCCTGAGTGCCCTTGTGTAGCTCCATTGTTAGGGTGTTAGAAAAACCACAGAGGATCTACTAATGAAATTCTTTAAGATTGTAACAGCACTCTTCATCCAGCCTGCTTTGAGAGGCTTAAGGAGTCAACACTCTTCTTAAATGTCAAAGCCTTTTTCAGAGCTTAGATAGGAGCACAGTAGCCATGGGGTGGTACACGGGGTGGGAGGTGTTAGGGTGTAATCATCACCCCTGGGCGAGAGCATCCAGAGAAGTACTTAACAAAGTGACGCATTCCTGCCTTTCCCAAAGAGTGTTTAGAGGATAAAAGAAGACGAGCATTAATACAGATGAGCATTCCGAGAACACACAGACACTTAGTAGGGTTGCTATATGGCCTGTGGTTATAGCAGTCTACAATGAGGGCGAAAGAGAAAGCTATTTCTCCAATTACAGGGGAAATGGTCTTGGAAACCCTCCCATTCAAGACATCTTTTGCCGATATCCATTCCACTTGACCAATCAAAACCACCTAAATGGAGCAAGCATTATGCTTTGTTTATTCATTTTGTTGTAGATTTTCCAAATGTGCATTTTAGGAGGGACTTACTTGACAACAAGACATAAATGCTGTTCCCTAGCATGTACATGCAGACCATACTCAACCTATACTCATAGCCCGATCATACCTTCACAGCAGAATTCTCACCTCTGTCTGAGTTAAAGGAAAGAGTGCTGTGTCCTCAGCTCTGATGGTGCATTCATGTGATCTGTTATTTACTGCAAGCCCTAAACATTTGTATTTGGGTACTTTACATAGTAACCAAAATTTTATCATAAATATCAATGGTAACACATTGACTCTAAAAAATTAAACGCACTGAAGTCAGATAAATGCTTTTGTTATTTGGTAAATAAGCCTCACAAAGCCACATAAATATGCGTGAGTATTGCTCTATATAGTGTCCTGCCTGTTTAGTATTGAGTGCAGTTGAGTGCCTCTCCAAGGTGAATTGTAATCCAACAATAAACCACATTATCAAGGTGCTGTAGTACAATAAGGATAATATTGAAATTCCAAATAACTACCTCTCCAATTGGAGTCCTGCGCTGTAGTATGGAGGCTACGATCTGGTGTCTACAAAAATATATATAATTAACTGACTGCTTTGGCCAATTGGTAAAGTGCTGTCAAATAAACTTCAGCTTTCATCATTTCTAAAATACTAACATTGACCAACATTAATTTGTTGTTCAAAGGTTGCTTTTATTCAACACAGCACATTTCCAGCACTTTGTTCAATGTCTTTTCTTCTTGCGTCATACCACTCTAGTCCAAATGCATTTACTGAGTAGGCCAGACTCATTTTATTTTTAGTCTCACAATAAAAACGGTTTCACATAAAAGTGTTTCTGGGGTGGTTTTGTTCCAAACTGAAGTCTGCCAAAGTTAATGCAATCCAAGGAAAACAATAGTCTAAAACACAAAGTTGTTTTCACATGCTGCTGTTCTCAACACTTCTGAAGGCCTATGACATTTACATAAAGAGTGGTTTTGTTGAGAAATGTCATATCTTCCAGACATATTGCACATGGAAATATGGCTGGAGGGAATAAGGGGATGCACAGGGCTTGTCTGGAAAGAGCCCATTGTGACGTCAAGTGAGAACTCCTCTAACAGCTGCTGTCAGTGTCACTCATTATACTGTTGATGTTAAAGATTTCTTGAATCTATCTTTACATCAATGTCTGCTTTTTTGGAGAATTTACTATGACTAAGTGCCATACAAACTCCTTTGTATGTGTTTGTCTATAAACCGCGTTCTAGTTTGTCCTATATGCCTTTCCCAATGTAACATTTGGCACTTAGTGTGTTTAAATGCATTTGAGTATCCCAGTTATAATAATATTAAAGATAGTGTTTACATAAACATCCTGTATACATGGAAAATTTTACTACTATACTGAAAACTTTAAGATGCTAAATTTGGGGTTTTCGATAACTGTAATCCATGTCATCACAAATTATCTGTAATTAATAAAAAAATGAAATATTTCACTGTGTATGTTCCATATCTATGAGTTTCACTTTGAAACTCATACATAATTGAACTACAAATGAATGAATGAATTACTGAAATGAACTTATGAATTGAATTACTAAAATAGATGTTTTTCCATATTCCAGTATTCTTTTTTTTATGCACCTGTATGGGCATATATATTAATGTAAGCTATTTTGTTCATCCATCCATGGGAATAAAAAAGTTCTACATCCAACTAAAAAGAAGTTGTTGTCTGATAAAACATAAGGAGTACCAATGCAAATTGTATTAGCTGCTGTATGTCTAGGCTAATCTCTGCTGGTTATGCTCAGGTTGTCTGTAAAATGATTGCACCTACTGAACAGAGGAAAATCTAAGCTTTCAAATGCGGTATAACATGTTGAGCAAAGTTTAGCTGTGGATAGTTGTGTTCAAACCACTCTGCTCTAAAAATAACTTAGCAACGCAGACTGGGGATAGACAGCAAAAAGACGACACATTATCTGAATGAGATATAGTAATGTAACTGCACAAACTATAAAGTAACCCCTATATAAGTACTCATATCAGTACTTGGTATCGGCAAGTACTCAAATGGAAGTACTCATACTTGTATGGGTTTGAAAAAAAGTGGTGTCGGGGAACCCCTACTATCAATGGAAACATGGGTGCATATGGCACCAATAATTAAAGCTTTGTGGTTTACCTGTTGGGGAGCTGTAGGACACAGTGATATCTCCTGTTAGGTCAGCAGGGGGATAGCGGCCATTGAGGAACGCAGAAAATGTAACTACAGTTGAAGAACCAGCACCTAAAATGAAAGAATAACAAAAAATTAACATGTAATCGACAATATATGGCAACTTTGTGAAATAAAATGGATCAGGTAAAAATTGGTCATAATTAGACATTTTGTGGTTTTGGTCATCCAGGTTGTCCTGAGATATAGTCTTTTGGATGAGAAAAAACACTTTCAACTATACAAACCACATCCAAATGACATTTCAACCTTGTTTTGAACAATCCGGTGGTTGGTCTGTTCAGTTAGTTTTGTTTTAATTAGGGAAAAAAAACAAAAAACATTGAAAACCTCTGGTAGAGGGTAAGAGGTGGGATATGCTAAGAAACCTGAAAGTCAGACCCTCTATACTGGGTCCCAAAATGTCAACTCTAAGCAAAGTGAAGTGAGTCTGGGAACTTTTCATTCATCTTCTTCCACTTACTCCTGTTATCATGAGTACAGGAGCCTATCCCAGTAACTTTGGGCCTTAGGCGGGGTACACCCTGGACAGTCGCATGGCTGACACAAGGACGTAGACAAACAACCATTCACTAGGGGCAACTTAGAATTCACCTAAGACATGCATGTCTTTGGACAGTGGGAGGAAGCCAGAGTACCTGGAAAGAACCCATAAAAAAAAAGTTATCTACTAACCACAACCATTTATCTAATGGCTTGTCTTTATGGCATAATTAGTTTCTACAACTGGTTCAATAAAGTATTTTTCAAATTGTGTTAAGAAGGCTGGGGAGGCCCTAATTTAAAACTGCAAAAGCTTTAGCATGTTTTACCTCACATTTTAACAATCTGAAAATTAAACTATTTCTCTTTTTCATAGACTCTATAGGGACTAGTGCTCTTGTGGTATATACTGTATACAGTATACAAGTATGTTTTAATTTTATATTGTAGCAATAATACTTAAGTATTGCCTGAATGCCTTCTTCACAAAACCCTTATTCACATCATGGTTTAATTACTGCTGGAGCTAAATGATTTAGCGCAATACATTTTGCCACTGGGAAAAGCATAGGAAACAGTATAGACTACACACTTATGGAGTCAGCATTTTCAAACTGTTGATAGAACAGGATACAGTAACATTGACCAGATCCGCTCACGTTTAAACACAGAGATCTAAAGAAATGCTACAACTTGAGCTGGGGTGAGGAGAGAGAACTTACATCCAGCAACACTTACACAAAAAGATATGTAGCATGAGAGTAAGGTGATGACTTGAAGCTTCCCTTTAAATATCCCAAAGTCAACAGAGAGAAAGAGAAGACGAAAACCAAAAACAGGGATCATATGAGACAGAGTGGAAGGATATATTACAGCTAATAGCCTGGTTCAGGGTGTGTGGTGGACTAATGGGGCGTGATGAGCTCCCACTGTTACAGGTGACTAAGACCAAGTATGTGTGTGCATGTGGACAAGCACCAATAGTAAGTTTAGATTGGAGCAATAGTAATGATGTGGTTTCAATAGGAACACTCTGGTAACATGCCTGTGGAAATTCTCAGTTCTCCAGGTTGTCAGGAGACTTCGGTGACATCTTCAACTCTACAAAACACATTCCTCTTTTCAACCTTGTTTTAAACAGTTTGGTACTTGGTATTTCTGTTAGGGTTTACAATGAATAGACTACTTTTATGGGTAAATTAAAATGTTATGAGGACATTTTTGAAGAGTGACAGTAAATAAACAAAATAACAGAGGGGGTGACAAGTGTATATCAAAGTAAGTGTCTTTGACAAAGCTTAACAACTTAAAACTTTGCAACTGCACTCAGAAAAATTAAATCTGTTGCAAATCAGTTTGACGATAAGCCAAAAACTGTTGTGTGAATATGGCCTAGATGGACTGGAGTTGGACATTGTGCATAGTCTCTATTGCAAACTTTACTTTTCACCCAAGAACCACCATATGGAGCCTATAACCTGATGTGAGTGCATTCCATGTTTTCTTTTTGCACAGCAGATGCCACAAAGTTGCAGCATGTTTTGTGGCATGTTGCACGATGGATACCTGTGTGCTTAAGTTAATCATAATATCCTAGCTTTAAACAGGGCTTTTAAAACCAATGCCACAAAAGACATTTGACATATGAGTTTTTCTAATCTTATGTTATTTTTCTGTTTTATGATGTTTACAATGAGACAGGTGTTAAAGCTACCATCTGCTGATTTTAAATGACCTCTTCACTAGGCCCCCAGTTAGTTCCCCTGAATGGTGCGGTGCAGGAGGTCAGGGAGTTTTTAGGAGTATGAGAGAAGTAATCAAATGAGGAAAAATGTCCTAGAGCAACGACTACATGTTTTTTTGGCTAGCAAAGACACATGCTCTTATGACACTAGCAACCTTATTTGTCAATTCTGTTGGTCTTTCTAAAATGTATCTAGACATTGCAAGGTCATAAGAAACAAGGTCCAAGGACAGTATTCATAACTAAGCTGAGTAGTATTTAATACATTTTTTTGAAGGAACTAATGGGCGTTTATGTTGCTGCCAAACATGGTCCAATATTCCACCCAAACTTCTATAGTCTGAGTAATATAGTCTGTAGCTTTTACAGAGAACGTAAGAGGAAGAGAAGTTATGACTAAACTTTTTGTTTCCCCAAACTTGTGTAAAACAAGTGAACCTACACAGAGCCGTGGGCTAAATGAGGCCTCAGTTTGAAGATAGACAGAGCAGGCTGACCTGAGACGGATGAGAGCAGATAAAAGGAGATGATGACACCTCATCTTAGTCATTCAGGAGACAAGATGGACGACTGAGCGCTGCAGACATCGATACAAGACAGAGATCTTCTCAACGCGCTGTCAGACTCTTTGACAGATTGACCTATCATACCGCCATATTTCATCTTACTTCATGTTCCAAGTCCATTTCCCTTTCATTAAATCTTCTGCATGGTTTCCACAGCTCTCCTTCCCGTTCCCTTACTATGTAACTACCGCACCATTCTGTCATCCTGTCTTTCAGCAGAAGGCTTTTAACCTCTGAGACCCCTAGGTCAGAGTGGTCAGACTGGTTTAAGTGCTTTAAGTGTTCCCAGGCCCATTAAGAGCAACAAACAACACCAAAGGAGACACTGAATAATCCTCTCCATCCATCCATCCTGCCTCCTCTGTTCTCCTGAGCTTTTCATCATTTGGTGTGGGCCATCTGTACAAGGCTGGATCTGTCTGGGCGTCTAACTTGCAGGTACGAGTGTGTGTGAGTGACCCGAGGGTCCGAGCCGGAGAGACTGTTCAGTGTTCTCAGGCACATTAACCCATTAACACCAGCGCCAACCAAAACAAATGCTACAAAGAAAGCCTAAATTCTGCCTATCACTGCCGCTCCGCTTGCTTAACTTTTCTCCGCTTTACCTTTCCCTCACCCCTGGATTTCCATGATTTTAGTAGGTACTATACATTCTCAAAAGGATTGCTCCATTAAATGTATTTCCATTTAAGGTTACATAAAATAGTTTCCATATTGTGCCACTTTATTCTATGCATTATGGTACATTTTTTCATGATCCATTCATAAAGTTCCAAACTTTCTTGTATTATGTCTGCATTAGATCCGATCCTCAATGCTCAACACCTCTCAGGAAACCAAGACATAAATCCCATCTGGACAGTCATATTTTGGTAAGGACCACTGTAATAAAGGTGGAATGTGTGTTTCTTTATATATTTTTTTTAGATTTTATTTTTGTCTTCTGTCTTTATTGGCTTGGTCAGCAGACTGGCAGGAAATGGGTGAAAGAGACATGGGAATACCATGAAGCAAATCTGCCCAAGCCAAGAATCGAACCCGGGTCACTTTGTACTGTGGAATGGAGGCCAACGTGTAAGCTACCACCGAATAATTATCACGGAATGTGTTCTTTTTTAGTTATACAGTAATCAAAGCAGAACAATGTAATTTTGCTCGTTTCTTTGCTGTTTTTGTTTAATTTTTCTCTACAGAGCTCCCGCTACACTTCTGAGTGACCCCTTGCTTGGCTATACTTTTGTTTTCCCCTCCCTTTTAGCCATCACACAGACTCCCATTTAAAATTACCATTATATGTTGTCATGGCTTGTTGTCTATGTCTAGCCTTGATTTAATTATTTATATTTATTTTTTTTTCATTTTCTACCACTCCAATAAGGGGTTGCTTAATTGCAGGACCATACCAGAATGACACCCATTCACTCTCAGATTTATGCAAAAATCAGAATGCTCTAACCCCCTATTGCCTTCATGTTAAAGCAGCATGTATAAGAATTACAAGCGTTTTCTATGTCAACATTTGTGTTATGTTAAATCGGCCTCTTTCTTTCTTGCCTCTTTTTCAATGAAAAGAGGCAAGAAAATTGGCAGATATTAGCACAACCAACTGGCTGCTTCCTTAAAAAGTTGATGTATTCTTCTTTGTTCACTAGTCCACAACAGCCTATGCACATACTGCTTTATATGTGTGGATGTGCAAGCTCTGGAAAAATGGACTAACGGAGTATTAATGTGTCTTTAGTTGGAATGGAACTCAATTTAAAGGGGAACGTTTCTCGTTTCTTCACTGTTTTAGCCTCATTTTGCTCTATGGAGCTCCCCCTACATTTCGAAGTAAAACACTATCATAAATACAAGTCCAGTTGACTCTTGCATAATCCCTTGCTTGGTTTTACTTTTGTTTACCCCACTGCCTATTCGTAGAGTTTTTCTGCCATTTGTCTGCTCTGCCATGAACGAAAATGTAGAAATAAAGACATCGCTAGTTTGTTGTTTGGCTATCGCCAGTGTGCTGCTGTCTTGCTGGACTTCATGCCTCCCAGTAAATCAATGCTCATACTTACATACGTGTGATTTTTGGCCCAGAGGCGGCAGGGGGAGGTGCCGGACGCTTTATTCACCACACAACACCCATTTAACCATCACGCAAACTCCAAAACAGTTTATTTACTGTAAAAAAAAATACTGAGTTCTGCCTTAATACTCAGTTTACTGAGGCATTAAGTGGTTAGAGCAAAATAGATATTTTTGGACTTACAGTAGTTTACGCTTGGCTGGCTACTTTTGGTTAGATTTTTGTCTTTGATCAGATCTTAGTGCTTATGTGAACTTATGAAACAATAAATGCACAGATAGTTGCAGTACACAGTGAGAGTAAAATTACTTATTGACTGTCTTGCCCAATACGTTTGAAGACTACCGTTGATTTTCTTTATTCACTGAAATTCATTGTTGCAGACTTCTGTGTGTGGTGCCGATTATACCCCCGGGGCTCAGGTTAAAGCACTTGACAGCTCAGGTTATACAGGCTACTGTTTGTGCAAGGTCAAAGGTCAAGAGGGTTGGAGATGGGGATCTCTACCGCACAAGGCGACGTGAATGGTGCGTAGAGTTTTTGTGTGATCTCTGCGTGGCTCGACTTTCTTGGCCATATGCACGTAATAGAAAAAAAAAAGCTAAATGGTGAGAGACAAAACAAATCTGGACGGTAAATTTGTCCAGAAAATTCCAGGTCTGCTCCTGTTTTACCTGTGTGTGTGTGTGTGTGTGTGAGCGAGGAGAGCTTTATGTCGACACAATTAAGAGGGCAAACAGGAGAATCTGAGGTGACCATTAGAAACAGGGCTAAACATTAACCTCTGACTTGTGCAGGTCAAGACTGGGTTCAAATGCTGTGGACGTGAAAGTGTGTAACGCCTTAGGTGCAACTGAGCACTTCTTTAGAGAAAATTGTGTTGCGAGTTTACAGAGACTTGAGAGACACAGTTTGGTTGGGTTTTTAAAGCAACACTAAACCTCATTCTATGCATTTCCTTCAGAAGATGTCAGGAAGATGCCTCTCCTGATCACCCATGCAAAGAAAGTCGAGGGGGGGGGGGGCACTGCCATCTACAACACAATACTGGCGCACAAATACACAATCACAATGACTTTGAAGCTACATTTTTGATGATTTTAAAGACATGTTCTGTTATAGAGTTACACAGTGGTTTCTTATGGTAAGTTCACACCGGATGTAAATCAGGCATCAGGCGCGAGTGATTACCATGTTAAGTCTATGTAAAGCCACGTTCAGGCGCAAACAAGCGTCCTGCGGCGCGAATGACACGAATGGCGCGACGCAAATCAAGCGAATCGCGCGGCGCGAATGACGTGAATTGAGCGTTTGACGCGCGAGTCCTGTGAATAGGCGAAGACGCGAATCGGCGGATGAAGCGAACAACGCAGATTCGCGTCCAACACTCTGTTTGTGGAAGTTGAAAAATTTGAACTTCTGCAAACATTTGCAGCGCGTTAACCAATCAGGGACCTGCTGTAGCAAAGCAGTGTGAAATGCAAAGGTGTCCAAAATTATTTAGAAAATACTAAAAATAACACAATGTATGACCTTTAAGCAATCACCCTTTCAAGATATGACTATAATAGCTTTCTTTTGTTACTGGTTTTGTTAACTGTTATGTAACACAATTTCACTATAATATGATCTTAGGTTTTAGTAAAACAAACATGGTGGGAGAACATGTTCAATAGCCTAGTCAGCCATCCTTGGTCTTTTTCAATTTGTATACAAAAAAAAGTATGCCAACACAGGATTAAAAGCCTCTGGGCCAGCGCAGTTTGAAAAAATTATTTGATTGGGCTACACGATTGAACTTGGCAAGAGACGCCGGAATGGGAGTGGTTAGCAATAGCCATATTATACGTAGCTAGTATTCTTAATGGCCAGTAATATTTTTGGTAATCAAAGAAAGCCAGTATGCTTGGAGCTGGCCCTAACTTTTGTATAAAATTCAAGCCATTTATCTCATGGTTTATTATTTTGTACTGCCTAGTGCATACACCTTTTATTTTTCTAGTGGGAGTCAATGAAAACTAGCATTTCTAGAGCCAGCCCTCAATTTTAAAGCCTCTGGTCTCACGGTCCATTGTTTTGAACTTATTTAAAAGTAAAACATTATTTTCTTAGAGCTACAGAGTTAAACTATGCATTTTCATAAAACCGTTGGAATGCACTTTGGATGAATTTTAGCCAAAGTTAGGAACAGTAAAAATAGAAAAAAAGAAATAAAATAATAACAGCATCAACATGAGAAAAGTCAGAAAAAGGTAGCCGGGGAGGGAGCGAACGGGTAGGGAAGGCTGAGTTTGCAAGAACAAAGGAGCCAGTGTGCGGTGACTGGGGGATTGAGTCGCCATCTGAGACGAATAAAGACTTGAATAACAATAAAAGTCAGAAAGGCGCTACCTCCCCTCCTCTTCCTCCTTCCTCCTGGCCCTTCACACATTACGCGGCATAAGCGAACACACAAACATACCGAAATAAAACAGAAACATGGTAGTTACCAACTTGTTTGCTTGGTAACAAATATCAGCCATGTTTTTTGGGAGAATTTAACTGGACTTGACATTCACAATAAAACAGAAAGCCAGATACTCATATTAAAACTGTGGAAGCAAATTGAGTTTTAGAATCAAAGACACATGGCGGGATTAACTGGGAAACACAACACTGTTTTTAAGTAATAAAGTGTAAAAGGCTTTTTGGGCATCTTTTCTCCAGAGCATGTCTGTAACTAAAGCAATTTGAGTGCCTTCGTCAAAGTGTGATTATTAAAAACAGACAAATAGTGTTGTTATTAGAAGCTAGTCTAAATAAATTGCAAGCACATTTCCAATAAACACCACTTTGTTGCTGTTACTGCTACTGTTCTCCAGGGTTAACTGTGTGTAAATCTGATGACAGTCATGAAATTGGTAAATACAAACATAACAGGGTTTGATATATATACAAGGAAGAAACCAACATTAGACCAATTTCCACTTCATTTCCATTCATTGAAAACAGTATGACCCTGCAGGGCTACCATAATATAGCTGTTCACATGCTCTCAAAAGACGTAATCTGAGGTGTGGATTTGCAATCTGTATCACTGCTATTAGATGTCACCAAAGAGGAGAAAAAAAAACATATTCAATTCAAGTTCAATCTCACATATCCAATCATGCTAGCTGGCTATTTTAAATTGGGCAAAATATCAACATTTGTCTATTCTTTGATGTACTTATTAGGTTAAATTTTAATACAATTTGGCAAACAAGTATACAGGAAAAAACTATGATTCATTAATTTATCTTCCGATTGTTCCTATTTGGAGCCTATCCCAGCAACTATAGGCTGACACAGACACATACACTGACAGACAACCACTCACTCTCACATTCATTCAGGGACAATTTCAGAGTCACCAATCCACCTGACACATGCATGTCTTTGGGCGGTGGGAGGAAGACAGAGCACCTAATTGTGGGGCCCCAAATCATCTTAATGTGACTTTTTTCAGTTTTTCTTTACAACAGCTTTTAGGGAATATGCATTCTAAAATCTGTTTCACCTCTTTATAGAATTAAAACATAATTTAGCCTTCAGATAAGCTGACCCTAAACACTATATTCAATTAGGCTGCAAGAAAAATCATTTTGTGGTACAATGCTAGATACAGCAACCTGATATAGATATTTTCACAAATGAAGGGCCAAAAGTGGTCAAGAATTCTGCCTGGACTGTAAGAGGGTAGTACTGCACAAATTAAAAAAAGTATTGAGTAAGTGAAAGTATTTTTAAATACTTAAAGGGGCTATATTATGCTTGTATATTTTTAAACCAATCTCTGTCACCTCTATAAAAGCATTTCCCATTTTACAACTTTTGAAAAACATTAAATAAAAGAGAACATTTTTAATAAGTACTCTACTGGTGTCATCAAGAACGAGGTGAAGAGACAGGCAGAAGACAGCAGAGTGCAGGAGAGTGCCGGCTGTTGTGATCTTTTGAACATAATATAAAGAATAAAAGGACCTTCATTTCCTTAAACTTTTTGTATGATGCTAGTTTATTCCAAAATGAAAAACAGCAATACGAATCGTGTACAGCACCCTCAAGTATTGTGATAATATAATATTGTGACAAATGTGTATCGTCCCAGTCCTAATACTGAACCACCATCCCATGACCCACTGTCTTTCCCCCCAATCGTGCACCACTGTTCCATGATAATGTTTTATATTATTTGTCTGTATGATTGAAGATTTATGGTTGCCAGCACTCCCTCAACACTGACTCATAATTTACATCTGCATAAATACTTAACACCAGGCATAATTCCATGTACAACACAACCACATCCCCTTCCATCCATTACCAGAAATGCCATTTTCTAAATATATTTTCTGCAAAAACCATAAGTTGTGAGTGTCCCAGACAGTCTCCAACATTTTACCTTTAACATACATCACAAGGGCTTGATTAATTAATTTTTTCCTTTAATTTGCCAAGGTAAGAGAGGATGTGGAGAGTTTGCAGGCTGGAGAGAGCCTGCAGGAGAGTAAATTTTACAGAGCATTTAGGGACATTAACAAAAGAGCAATGGGTGGAGCAGAGTGGAAAATTTAAATGCAAATTTTAAGATGAATGAAAATGTAATTGTGTGTATATTGACCTCATATTTCTAAGAGGAGAGGTGATGAATGTGGATATTATAATTACAATTCTGTCCCACTGTCTATATTTGCACAGTATGCTAAAACACGTGCTTGTAATTATGTGTCTTTTGAGTCATACTGTATTTTGAAGTATTTACATAACTCATAACTTCTTGTGGCTAGGTTATTGTGTAATGGCGAATGTGCACAGACGCTAATGCGTGCCATGTGAAAGTGACCGCTACCTAAACCTGTATAAACAAAGGCTCTCTTTAGTGGTTCAAACGTGACAGTGCAGTGACTCACAGCCTCTGATCCTCAGAATAAACAGTCAAACGTCCCTGCTACTGCCAAGACCCAAAATGGACAGATCCAGTGTGGTTTTCTGCATTTTCGGTCTGTTCTTCAATTCATTTTTTGATTAGGATCAGGAGAATTTTGTTTAACACTGAGGTCTTCCCTTTCACTCAAAGTAATATTTGGTTAAGTTAAGTAAGCAGTGATTTTATATTTGTTATTGGCAATTTGTTGGTTTTAGGTGCAGGCTAACTGTAAGGTTTGCAGTAAATAAAACCATTGTAATAGGACTAAAAATGTCTGTGTCTTTGGTTGTGGTGATTTCCTTGGTTTAAGTAATAGCTCCCACCCTAAAAGAACTATTAAAGGTCCTGTTTTATGCTAAGTTTACTTTTTTGAGCCTTTAACCATGTTATAATGTTGTTTGCACCTAAAAAACATACCTGCAGTAGTATTCTTTTTCATTCACGCATGTTTGAGTAATCCTGTATGCTGAGCAGCTGTCCTCCCCCAAACGGTCTCATCACTTTACGTAAACACGTGAGACCAGGACATACTCCAGCGCGTTTCTAAAGCCCATACACCAGACTTGTTCTGATCATTACAGCATGTCATGTTGCTAATAGCCATGCTAAATGGCCATTTTATGCTCTGTCCAGTTCCCACAGTTGCCAGTAGGGTACAACAGACACCTAATTCAAGCAGTCTCTGCAAAGTCAAAGTAACAGCTCCTCAAAAGAAGACGTTTTCCATACATATACATTACTCAAATTATAAAACATGAAATACTAATGCAAAGATGTCCAAAACTTTCAAAAAGTCTGAAAAAAGCATAATATAGGAGATTTAATGTAAAAAAAATTAAGAATGTATAGAAAAATATCATTACAACAGCTACTGCACTTGTTGTACTGTAGAAGTGACAAAAAATATCAAGACTACTTCTTCAGTCTCACATCACACTGTAACTGAATATTATGATTGAACTACAGACAACAAGAGGCAACATCAGCAAGTTAGGGTGGAAGAGTCAAAAGAGCAAAAACTGTCAGTATTTGCAAAGAGCGTATCAGACTTATTCACTTTCTTTTAGAAGAGAAGTGGGTCTGGAACCTCATCCATTCAAAGTGAGTTACAATATAATTTTTACATGCTCAATCATAACTGAAACTCGAAAATGGAGTGGAATAGTCAGTGACCATGCCATTTTTTGTATGACTGTGCCAGCTAACATTTAGCTACTATTGTTTTAAATAACAGATACTTTCAAATATTTGTTACTGATAGATTTGGTATATGACAGCTCGTCTTTTATAATTTCATCTACAATGTGTCATTTTCCAAAGATACATGAGCAGGTAAAACTGGTTCTATGTCCTATGCCTTGATACATTCTAAAAAGCAAACACATTTACAATGACAACCTTTAAGGCTGAACGTCCAATGGGACCACACATTTTTAAAATTTATTTTCACATTGGACTGTAGATAAAAGCTTTGGGTAAATGGTTAACATTACACACGCGATATATCAAAGTTTTGCGCATCTGTTCAAATCAGTTCAAACCTTTAGAGCAAATCTTGTGCAGGAAATTTGATTTACACATATAGTTACCATGCCTACACAACACAATGAATGAGAATAAAACCATAAGCTAGAGAAAATATTGTGCAGTAATTCTGACATTAGCTGTATGCCACAGCCAAAATCTCAAAATATGACAACGGTTCTACCCTAAAATATCTTTGGAGACAGTAAGATGGCTAAATGATTTGTTTCAGGGAGAATAAAGCCCCTGCCCCTTCCCCTCACATATCTTTGTGAAAACCCAGCCTTCCAAAAATGGGACCACCAACCAAAGCCATGTTTGCCATGGCAGAGTGGCCAAAAGGCAGAGGAAACCTTTGTATGGACACGAGGAGGAGAAAACGAGAGTCAAGTCAAATGAGGGGTTACAGAGGAGTCAAGACAATAGTGCTTTACTATGAAATGTAGGGGGAGCTCCAGAGAGAAGATTGCAACCAAAACAGTGAAGAAACAAGCAAAGTTGCATAGTTCCACTTTCAAGATATTAGAACTATGAGATGGGTTGGTTGGTAAAGCTGATCGATCTCAAGATTTATACATTTATGTAAATTTTGTCGTAGATGTAAAATTTATGTATTTAAGTATCTCTACGTGTTAGCATTTAAGGGTCAGCCATCTCTACATGCTTATTAGAGGAAGGAAAGTGAGGGCTGCTATAATTTTTTGGGCCGAAAGAGAGTTGGAATTGCCTCTGAATTGGATAGATATATTTATGGCTATGATTTTTAAAAAATCTGCTTGTTTGCAAACAGTTCTAACCAGAAGCAGCAAATTAAAACCACATGATTCAAGAAACAATTCATAGTTCTAAAACACAACTAAGTAATGATGGAGTGAGCAATATAAACTATCTCATAAAATCTAAACGGAACCATATGAATTATGAAATATTAACAAATAGAAGACGCTTACAGGAAATGTTGTGTGTTGTGGAATACGCTCCATCGTGTTCTCATTAACAAGTCGAGGGGTCATGCAGTGTATATCCATAGAGATAAGAATGCGCTGCGGTAAAGGGCATTACGTTTTTGCATCAACGCATCGTGAATCATGGCTAAGTCTGAGGCGAACAGTGGTCAGCTTGATTCAAGGCTCAGAACAAATAGAGGTTTTCCCAAGCGACTAAGAATGCTGCTCACATCTTGAAATCATAAATCCCAAATCCATAGCGTTCCTTGTCTAAAGATGTAGGGACTACTCCTTTGTGTGATGGATGATACTTCCAACAAACGCTTGAAACATTTAGGCTTATGCATGTATAGTTTGGGATGTTTCAGAAATACACACAACAGCCTACCAAAATAATCTAATCACTATGGTTTGGGAAGCTGGTTCTATGTTCTACGTTGAGTCAAAGTTGAACTCCCAATGTGACCACAAATTTTAAAAATGTATTTTCACTTTGGGCTGTAGATAAAAGCCTTGAGTAAATGGTTTACATTTCATATACTATAAATTTTAAACACACGTTAAATCTCTAAAGCAAATCTTGTGCGGTAGAATTTGATTTGCACATATAATTATCATGCCTTTACAAGGAGAACAAAACCATAAGCTAAAGAACATATTGTGAGTGCAGTAAATCTAGCAATAGCAACATTTTACACTGAAGCTGCACAAATACTTTTCAATATGCTTCTGCTTTGGTCTATATTTTATGTTCTTGGGATATTTTGATCAGCCCCATTAACAAATACCAGTTTTGGCCTGGGCTGCTGATTTTGAAATTACAGACACAAGTTTGGGGGTTAATTCATTTTGAAAGCTCACTATTAACAGACAAACGCGAAACTCTAACGTTTTTATCTAAAATAAACAGTTTCAAAGTGTGTATTTGACAATTTAAAAGCTTGAATCCAACTTAGATACAACCTGAAACAAAGAGGTATTATCTATCCAAAACAATTTGTGCGAATTGTTACCCAATTCTTTAAGTAAACGGTAGTGGTTTTTTACAGTGCAGAGGAGACAACCCACAAATAAAAGGGGGATGAAATGCATTTACTAATAGTATTAACAGACTCGGTTACAGTTCACAAGGTTACCAGAGGACCATGGAAATCCAGCGACAACCAAATATAGACCATGTATGATGCCACTTACCCATAGAATCCAGTACAAAGTTGTTTTGAGTAACAGCCAGAGGAGGTTGTACTACCACAGACAGCCTCGAGGATTGGAGGACACTACTGGACTTCAACTTCAACTGGAATGAGATGGAAACAGAAACAGGTCCAGTCAACAATGTGTGACAAAAGCAAGGAACACACGGCCAAAAAGTGAGTAAAAGAATCCATGCATGTACACAAAATAGAAAACTGCCTCATTAACAATCTTACCTGTACAGTGACTGACGGGACAGGAAGCCCATCAATGTCATGGATGAGAGCTTGCTGTAGATGATAAAAAATAGATTATTACAAGAGCTATTACAAGTTGGGTTTTGTAGTGGCACAATACTTACTGAAGGGTTGTCCATGCTGGATGATACAACAGCTGTCACAGTTAGGTCTTCCTGAGTGTCCGCTTTAGGCAGGATATCTGTAATGACATGTTAGCTACATTAGTTTTACTGACTCTACAGTAAAATGACAATATATTGCTCAAGATATATTTGGATGTAAAACACAATGACCACCAGTGTGGACAATTTTGGCTGTGGACAAACTACTATGAATAATGCAATGTAAAGTGTGCATTGTTGCATCCATTATTATTCATTAAATTAACACAATTTATAGAATATAGTCACATAGGTAATTGGCTTGCATCTAGAAGGCCTTTTTACAGTATGGTATAAAAGTCTAATTACTTGTGTATGAGTATAAAAGAGTTTTTTTTTTTTTTTACTTCAACCAACTTTGTACAGTGTTTACTAATATGCAACACCTACACAATGAAGTGAGCTATTGTTTATGAATGAGCAACAACCTCAGTGCTAGGTGCATGACCTAGGTTGAGTTCTGGTTCGCATAAGTGAAAAACCTAGGGCTACAGTCTGTACATAGACTTGCATGTGCTGATGTGCCCTACCCTGAGTCCTGGAGGCTTCTCTGATGTACTTCTGCAGGTTTTTCAGCTCAGTCTCCATCTGCTCATAGTCCATGTCTCTGGCATCCACTTTGGGCGTAGAGAAGAACGAGGGGTCCGTGCCCATGTAGGAGCACAGCAGGTGACCTTCTGAACTCAGGGAGACCACTACACCTTTCAGCTCCCTAAAACATAAAATATGGAAAGAAGAAGTCAAGCAAGAATTACAAAAAAAATACTAATTGAGACAAGAAATCGTAAGTAAAAAACAACTTGACATTATAACCATTATCATCATGAAGAAAGGTGATGTATTAATTTGCACATTACACATTGACTGAGTTGGTCAGTAAATAGCAATGTTAATACTGCAGCAGTAATGACAAAGTTAGGAAAACAACTCCCAAACTTAGAAAATGTGATGATTAAAAGGAGCACATGAACGCAGCAGAAATTCATACCTGGTTTATTTCATTTGAAAATCATTGTCAAAGCAAACTTACTGTTTTATTCAAAAATAATTGGAGAGGACAAGAAGGCAGGGAACATAAGTGTTTGAGTCATCATTTTTAACATCTACACCACAATTCCGTTACAAGCTATTTTCTTTTTGACAAAACAACATAAATCATTTTTTCCAGACTTTTTATACATACCCTGGAAATTTCAAATAAATTTCCATACTCATTGGTAACTGGGGACTTATTTAGTCATTCTGACAGAACTGGTGGCCATAAGTAGGGCTTGCAGATATATTACAAATTTTAAGTTATACAATAAACACAATATCTGCATCGCAAGAAGCTAAATTTATTATAATATTGTGGTCCTGCATTTGACTAAGATTTGTTGTCAAAATCATTGTTCTATCAGTTCTCTCAATAAAACTGCATTGTGACCAAATAAAAATGTTAAATTGACCTAAAAAAATGTATCATACTTTGTCTAAAAATATATCCAAAGTCATTGTCATTGTCTACTAACAAAGTTATCGCATATTGTATGTTTTCCTAATATCGTGCACTGCTAGTCATTAGCACTGTGTACAATATTGAAACAGACAGAAAACAGTGGAATGTGAGGAAATGCTGAGTGATGCAATATGTTTTAAGCGTGTGTGTGTTTGTTAAGTGGTTGCAGATGTGTTGTGGTTCCAGGCCAGTAAGGCAGTGTTGGGGTAGGGGTCCTGACCAGCAGCCAGCTCCACACCTGCACAGAGGGGTGTCCGAACGAAGTGGCATAAAACTTTAACTGCTGCAGATACACACATACTGATAACACATGCAATTCTATCCTTTTGCTAAATATAATAAATTGTCCACTCAAAAGCGATAATAAAATCAGTTCCCATCATAGAGAGAAGCTGCTGTTACATTGGAGGTGTCGTTTGTAGTGGTCACGGACATTAACAAGGTTTCCATTATATTCTGGAGGTCATTTACCAGGTCGTTCCTTTCACATAATGGCTTCCTAAGCTAAAGGGGAACTGAGTTATATCACCTTTGGAATGCTATTATATTACATTTGCAAAGACAGGTTTTTGCAGGCACTGGTTTTATGGTTGGGTCGTTTGTTTATAGCTTTCATTGTTTTATTAGCAAGATAACTGAGAATGTAATGGTTGGATTTACTGTAGATGACATTTTCAGGAAGACTAATGGACCTTCTTGTTTAACTTTTTTTACTAAATTCTACTGGATGTCAGAGACCCTACACAAACATCTGTACCCATAAGATTAGTATAGTTTGCGCTAAATGGCATTAAATCCCAGTAGTAAAATACTGACTCCAGCCCCTAGACGTCAGTGAAGAAAAAAATAATTACTTTGCAATGTTTTAATTGTAAATAGCTCTTATATTTTCAGAGATAACATAATATTTAAAAAGACATTTATATTTTAACATGACAGAAAATAGTCAGCTATATTGCATTTTCCAGGAAACAGAAACAAATAAAATTTCAGTGAAATCAGTGAAATTCTCCACATTACTATGTACATCGTGCTTGTGGTTATTTGAGTTACTGCTACATTTCTACTGGATATCAGTTGTGATTATGTGATTACTGACAACTGGACATTAGCTGACCCCATCTGTGCTCCTGTCACAACCTATATGGACTCCCCCGAACCCCTTAATCTCATCCCCTGTCTGGATGAAGCCTTCCTCCTCTGCTGCATCCTTGGCTTGAACTCTTTTAGCAAATTAACTATATCCTCCCTCCTGGGAGTGAATCTCTCCTTCATGTGGTTCTCCCTTAGGTTTCCCTTTTTTTTTTTTTTTTCCATATCGTCTAAGTACAAGGGATGTCCTGGGACAGTCTATTCCTGTAATGCCCTTTAAGGCAACTGTGATATTGGGCTATAAAAATAAAAGAGAATTGAAATTTGAATTAATTTGATGATTGGCTATCTGCAAAAACAAAAAAACAAAAAAAAACTAACTACGCACCTGAACAGGTGTACCGAGTGAAGTGGAGATAAGTAGAGCTAAATATGAATTGGAGCAACAGAGCAATAATGTATGTAGATGTTTATGCACAAAAAATATGCATAAACCTCTGATAAATGTTCAACAGTCTAAAATTCTGCCTAATTTATATTACCTCTACTTCAGTATTAAAATGAAAAATCTCCGGGGTTATATCTGTACATCGCAGTATGTAGACATCTGGCCTGGACTGATTAAAATGGATGTAAATTTGTAGGTTGTTACCAGATATTAGCAGCGGTCCTTCCCATAAACAGACTTTACTTAGGCGAGCCGCCCAGGTATATCATTGACTGCCAAGGTACATTTGGCTAGTCACTTTAGCATGTCGAGCCTTTCCCATACATTGATTTATTTGTGACGGCCTGCGGTCACTCTCACTCACATAACTATTGACAAGTGAGCGGGTTGTGAAAATCCCCACCTCTTCAGGCCCGCTCTGGATCAGATCACAAATCACATGATCGGGACCTGCTGTTAGCTATTCCCAGCAAAGAAGACAGCTGAGTTTACAAATGGTAAGTATCAGGAACACCTCGCACAAATTTCTCAGAAAACTGATGAATTCAAGGAAACATTGTTAATATATGTTATTATTAGGTCATACGTTAATATTGACAGATACTTAGAGTTCCAAGTTAAAAAAAAAATTTAATCTTGTAACTGGAGCATAATTCTTGTCTCTGTGTTTTTCAAACTCAATCTACAATAATAAACATAAACATATTTTCGTCACCTACAGATTCTTAGTCAATATATACACATTGAGTATACCAACTGGCAACTGCTTTCTACTAATCATGCCAATAATGTGGTGTGACGCTGTGATTGGTCAGTTGTTTTTACAGAGTGCCAATGTCAATCCTAGGAAATGCCAGAGAATCAGTCCAATACACCAGCAGATCTTTGTAATATTATCACCATATCTATAAATGTAATATCTATATCGCATAGAACTGCTTGTACCAAAACAAGAGGAAATAGTTTGACCAGTGCAAATGAAAGTTAGTTGTGTAGGGCCTTGTCTTTCATTAGCATTATAATCCAATTCAACTTATACTATGACAGTAGATTCAATTACTGCATGTCTTACTGTTGCCACAAAATTCATAGTTTTTACATATGTTTTTCTCATACCGTGTAGCTCTAGAGCAATGTACATTTAAAGGTCCTATATTATGCTTTTTTCAGGATTTTTGAAAGGGATTTTGGTTTTGTTTTCACAAACTTTAAAATAATGTTAAATTAGGACTGCAACTAAAAATTTTTTAATAATTGATTAATCTGTCAATTATTTTTATGATCAGTTGATTAATAATTGGATAGTGAAGCACGAGTAAAGTGGTTAAAAACTCGAGGTGTTTTATTGTTACCGTTACAAAATTTGATAATTCTACCAAAAATAATTTAATTTTTTACCAAATTTGAAGCAGATGAAGCCATGAGTATGCCATTTGAGGACATCTGGATAGAGCATAGTCACACACAAAAATATTTTTTTACAAAAACACAAAATGTACATTGTTTTTAACTTTTTCTGTAGCTCTACAGCTCTTGGTAATAAACCCTCCTCTCTTAGCACATGGCATGTTTCAGAGTGTATGAATACCCCAGTTAACGATTAAACAATTACTAAATTAGTTTACGATTATTTCAATAATTGATTATAATTGATTAATCTGATTAGTTGATGCAGCCCTACTTAAAATAATATACATGTATGGAAAACGTCTCCTGTTGGGGAGCTATTTCGGGGCGCAGTACCTCAGTCGGTAGAGACGCTTGCCCACTAACCCAAAGGTTGGCGGTTCAAGCCATCAGTGTGACTGTGTTTGGTGGTGGTTGGAGGCGCTGTAGGCGCAAAATGGCAGCCACGCTTCCGTCAGTCTGCCCCAGGGCAGCTGTGGCTACAGAAGAAGCTCACCACCACCGAGTATGACTGAGGAGTGAATGAATAATGCACCAAATTGTAAAGCGACTTTGAATGTCTAGAAAAGCGCTGTATAAGACTAATGTATTATTAGTTTAACTTTGCAGAAAACAACCCCTGCTGGCAATAGTGGGGAATGGAAAGAGCTTAAAATGACTATTAGCAACATGATGCTAATAGATAAATGAGCAGACTTCTTTGTAGTGACAGCATTTTAAGAGCTGAAATTATCCAAATAAGTCCAGTGACAATATATGGGTTTAGAAACATGCAGGAGCACTTCCTGGTTTCACATATGTATCTACATTGAGCAGTGAGACAGAGCGTTCCCAGATCTTCAGAACAGACAGGCTCAGCATACAGGATTATTACAACAAGCATGAATGAAACAAAATACTGTTCTACTCCAGGTATATTTTTGAAGTGGAAACAACATTGTGCCATGGTAAAAAAAAAAAAAACTTAAAAGGGTTGATTTAGCATAACAGGGGACTTTTAACTTAAGAAATATTATGTATGATTTTATTTTAGTATATGAATTAAAACGCTACTTATGATACCAGTCAATATGCATAAATAGGACTTGAATTAACAGGGCTGTCTACTATTAGCTTGTTTACGTACAGTAAATATTTGCAAACTAGTCTAAAAAGCTACCTATTTATGTATTAAAATCTAAAATCTCTCATCATTCAAGCACATAGCTAACATTACAGACATTTGTGCGGAATGTTTTCATGTATGTATTTGTGCTTGGTCCTCTCCCACACTGCCAAGGCGAGGGCATGATGACTATCAAGAACTTTAAAACAACATCGCCTCGGACTAAACCAAACAGCTTGCCAGACCACTGCTATCTGCAGCATCTAAAACACACACAGAGAAACCGCATCATTTTTCACCCATGTTTGTCTTTTGTGTCCTAATTGTATCAAATTGTGGTTTGATTTCAGATGTTTTGGAGAGAGATAAAAGGCGATTGGCTGCAGCTGGCCCCTCCCTGCTGCACAATGATTGGCCAGATGGAAAACATTGTCGGATTATTTCCTGATAGAAGTCACACAGTGGATTTCACAAGCTGATAAACACAATGACACTCCTATTAGTGTGTGCATGTTTGTGTCAACAGCAACTGCATTTCTCAAGCTGGGTAAAAAAAAAAAAAAAAATAGCTACCATATGAATTTAAGGGTACGTCTAGGGTACATATAGTCTCTGTTATTCTGCAAGATTGGATTAGAAAATAATAATGAAATCTAAAAATAAAATAATAATTATAAACATGACCTAAAACTGTGATCTAATGTTTAGTTTTGAGGGTTATACTTACGGGAAGCTGGCGACTCGAACAGCAACGGGCACAAATGGCAACTGCGCTGCCCACTTCAAAGTGACATCCTGGTACACCAGCAGCATGTTGGTGTGGTTACCCAGCAACAGGTTAGTGGTGCCATCCATCACTGAAGAGAAAAACAGGAAATTTGAAAAATGGTTTATGACATGAATTAACAAATCCCAATTTCAACTGTTATTGTCAATTTCACCTTGCTATCAATCACCACCAAGTGGAAAAAAATACATATTTCTGCACATTGTTACACACAGCACAAGCCTGGAGAAAGGCATCCAAAAATATAAGCCAAATTCAATAAATTGTGGTGACCCCTGAAAGAAAGGGACCAGTCGAAAGGGTATTTTGTCTTATCTATTAATATGTTTTGAATCCAGAAAGCAAATTATTTGCTAGACAAGTTCAATTTTCTCTTAGCCTGTCAACTCGGGGTAACATAATCAGCAGAACGTACAAAGAACATACAAAGAAACTAACTCCAGCCACAAGAGGTCAGTAGAGGAACAAATAATTTAATTTTGGTGTGGATCTAGATCATTATCTGAAACCAGTAGTGAATGTGAATGCCCTGGTGGAGGTCTGCTCTCTCTGAATGTTTCCAGCTTATATAAGCCATTTACACAGAGCACCACCCAACCATTTTAGGAGAAGTGCCTCCCGATCAATTCAGGACCCGTGCATTCATGCATGTGAATAAAGTTGGTAGGATGTCGGTAGGATTTGAGTTCACACATGAGAGGAGGAACACATCCAAGTGCCGCAGGGGGGTGAACAGAGTGGGGCATGACATATTAATTAGTGCAGCTGTTAGCAAACTAACAAATAAAAGAGTTGCGTCTTTTGCAGTGACAGTGGTTTAAGCGCCGAAATGATCACTACATATATTCGAACAAATGTGGAACATAACTACACAGAAGAAGATAAAGCACAGACAGGTTGTGAAGCATATGAGGCTTCAGCACTGTGCGCACTCCACTTGCACCATGAGATGCATGGCATACATGTTATCGGGTGGCTGTGTCTTTTCACACCTCCCGGGGTGCCCAGGCAAGAGAGACTGCTCCAGACGTGATACTAGGGCCCCATAGTGGCATATCTGAAGGGAGTCCGTGTTACGGTGCATGTGTGTAAAGAGCTATAGAAAGAGAATACAAATGGCTCGCCAAGCTAAGAACTATGACCTTGCTGTACCAAAGTTGGTATTTATAACTTAATATCTACCAAATACAGTCATTGAAAAAATCATCTAAAGGCACATTGTAAGATAAAATACACAGATACAAATACATGCACAATATTTATTCATAGCATATATTCAGCTATTTATAGCATAAAACTTTTGGAAATGTAGGCATTTTTATAAGCAGCAGCAACCTATACTTATCAAATTCAGTGACTATTTCTCTGTAATTTTGCTTTATAAATGAATAGTGGGCACTTACAACAACAATTATGATCCAACTAATGGCTATAGTAAGAAGCTAATTTTAGTGTAAACACATTGACAACATTTTGGATGTGGCAGCATATAGTGAGGCAAGGTCAGGTTCTCCAAGTACAATATATCATAGACTGTACCTCCATATCCACTTTCTCCACTAACTTGTGAAACTTTTAATATAAATACTACTTCTATTCCATGCATACACATGTATACCACCAATGGTGCAGCTACCACCTAGTGAGATCTGAGGTGATGGCCACACGCAAAACAAACATGGCTGCCTCGGAAAAGATGGTATTATATAGTAACCGCGGTCAGCCGGGTGGTACACAGTAGGGGTCAAAATGACAGAGTGTACGTCTTCACCACATAAAAGCAAACACACACCTTCCCTCTTCGACATCGTTATAATTACAATCTAATTATAATGGCCTTGCACCGAGAGCTCGTCTAAAATATCACCGCTCTTCTTGTTATCCTTCCCCTGCTACTATTTATATGTTGTCATCTTTTGCTACACACCCTCTATTAACCTGGGTAATATTTCAAATCCTTTTATTTTCCTTTGCTTCCTTCTAAATTTATGTGCCTTTCAATTCTCACATGTTGTAAAAGGCAGAGACAAATGGCTATAGTAAAGGCAATGATTCAGTAGAAGTGAGGTTAGGAAACGCACATGAGAGAGTGTAATCTATACCTGTCAAAGTCGAGGCCTGTGGGCCAAATCTAGCTCATGGGAAATTTTGTTTTTATCTAGCCAGCACAAACAGTTTGAAGGTTAATATGTTGGCCTGAGAAGGTTTAACAGGTGGCAGGTTAAAAAAGGCCATAACAGTACAAAAGGTATTTTAAAAAAGATAAATTGGAGTGTAAATACGGCAGGAATAGATTGATAGCCTTAGTGTAATTTATTTGTGGTGACCCATACACCCCTAGACTCATAGCAGCTGGATTCTTGCAAGATTTGATAGTTCACAAACTTACTAAATCTATCTTGTCTTGCTCAGGGTAATGTGTTTGCACCCAAAACAATATCATTCAGAGTCAGCCTTTACAAACAAAGACGTTAGTAAAGCTAGTTTTAATGTTGCTTTGTAAGCAATATGGCACTGTACTGGTTTGATAAAACTCAGAGTTGGTTAGTCCAGACTCTGACCAGGCATTTTTCTAAAGCAGTAGTTCTCAACTGGTCTGACTGCAGAACTCGATTTTATCCCTGAATATTTTTGACAACCTTTAACAGAACTTTTAAGGCACATATTTTTAAAAATCTGTTACACCATTTCATGTAATCCTCAGTTTGGGAACAGTTAATCACTGTCCTTTGCTTTGGTAACACTTTATAATAACTCACCACTATTAAGCAGTAATAAAGTGTTAATAAATATGTAATTAACAATATTTTAATACCTTTTTTTATAGATAAAGAATTGAATAAAGATTTTTTTTATAAATCTGCATTGGTTTATATGAGCTTGATACTCAATAATTAAACATTAATAACAATGTTTATAAGTCAGCGGTGTTCATTAATGTTAAAGTAATGCTTTGCAAATGATAAATAAACTGTTTATTACTCCAATTCAGTCTTCACTGCGCAGCAGTGGCTGAGGAGGTAGAGCAGGTTGTCTAATAATTAGAAGCAGTTCTATATTCACTGCCCCACACGTCATGTTGCCGATGTGTCCCTGGGCAAGACACTTAATCCACTTTGCCTGCAATGTATGTGTATACTGGTGTATGACTGTAAGTGTGAATGGGTGAATAAAATAATGTTAAATAATTTCAACTCTTTACCCTTTGTCATCGTGAGTTTGACACCACTAAGCATTGCAATTCACTGTGACCAACATTTTTGTTCTGTTGAGATCCTATGTAATACTTTGGTCTTCATTTGAGCAAAACGCTGAGTGCTGCTGTCAAGAGCTTTATTGAAGTCGCATGTGGCAGCGTTTACATTCAATGGGGTCAACTTGGACAATAAATTTTCAATCGCGGACATGAGAGTGCAGATGTTCCCACGAGTAACTGGGATTTCTCCTTTGGGGGATTTGTGAGCGGTTTTGATTGTTGACAGCAGCCGCATCCCAATACAAGCTGCTTTTGTTGCACTGGCACATCAAGCAGTCAAATTATATTCCACTTCCAAGAGTCATTTGAATAATCCAAATAGTCTGGAACAAATATGAAAAATGAAAGGCCCTTTGAAAACAAAGATATTTTAATTTCTCAAATCAAAAACAGATATGGAGGAAAGACATTGGCCGCACTACAACCTCCTTCAAATTCTCCATCTGGATGTACTTCTACTATTGCCTACATATTTCATATTTTATTTAAATACTATTTCATTAACTATTGATATTTTCCCTGAATGGTCCATTTAATCATATTCTTAGGCCGTTCTTTAAGAAATTTTTCATTATTTTATTTTTTGGAGGTGTGCTATTGTGCACCAATCACAATGAAACACAAACACCTTCTTGGCCAGATTCAAAAGTTTGTGTTTTGTTTATTTAGAACATCGGTCGCGTATAAATTAGAGGCCAATCCTGTTTCTTGATGAAAATTAGATTTAAAACTTATAGAAAAAAAATGACAATAATACATTTCAACCTATATTTTTATTTTATAAAATTTAAGCTCTTTTAAACAGAAACAGAGAAAAAAAGCTTTTGTCTATTCTAAAGGTTTTTGAATGATGCCATGTTACTACAAAATAAAAAATGTATATGAGGAATCAATGGAAACAGAGCTGTGTACAGTTTTGTTTTTTTGTTTTTTTGGATCAATGAATGAGAGCAGACTGGATATAGGAGGCTTGTTAATTAGTCAGTGCTTCCTGGAGTGGGCAGGGGTTCGTGGGAGAGGTGGAGGTTCGTGGAATTGAGCCCCATTAATCATTTTGGGAGGTGTCGTTATGCCATTGAGCGGCAGCCACAATGAAATAGACACACCTTCTTGCCCAGATTCCAAAGTCTGTGTTTTGTTTTGTAAGAATGTCGGTCACGTGTAAATTAGACGCCAATCTGCAACAGAATCATTGTGCTGTTGGCAAAATGTGATATTGTGTAAAGGGCCCCTAAAGAGCCAACTCTTGTTCTGCCTAAATCATAGCTCTTGGTCCTCTGCTGCAGTTTGAATGAGGTGAGAATGCAAAGTAGAACTACCAAAAGCTATTTGTTGAGGAAAATAGAAACTTAGATTTAAAACTCATAGACAAAGAATGACCATAATTTGTTCCAATCTATATTTTTCCTAATCCAAATACTTTATAAAAAATAGTTTTAAGAAAGTCTACCATATGATTATATAAGAATGTGAGCATGTGTTGTTAAATATGTCGATACTTAATTACCCGATGCATATGGAAGAAAGCAGCTGGGGTTGTACTCCAGTTTTTTCATGAAGCGGATTTGTCCATTGTCACGTAAACAGTAGAGGTTCCTCTCACCCAGGACAAAAATAGATGAAGAAGAGTGGGAAAAGGAGGGTACAGAGAGTTCTAAGGCTTGCTCTCCCAGAATCAATGTCCAGTCGGCCTAAAACAGAAAATGATCAATGCATTAATAGTACATGATAAGACAGTTCGAATTGAAAATGTTTCTACCTAAAAATTATTTTAAACCTACCGTCAACCTCTTGCCTCCACTTTTTACAGGAAGGTCAGGGTCCTGTCTGTTCTCTGCTTCTGTGGCCACTGCCAGAGTTTCATACCTGTCAAACAACAAGATGGTTCAAATACAAGCAGATTCACACCCTACTTCCAATTCTAAAGCTATCTGTTACAGTGAAATTTCATTGCTTTGCCAAAATTATTATTTTCAAAAGAGGAGTCTCCTGGCAGCTGGAGAATGATAAAGTGGTCAGTGTAATCTGTGTTAAGTTGGTTTTGGCATTAGTAGACTCTAGCACTAAGACCAGTCTTCTGTGGATCACCTGTGTTTAACTGCAGACCACATACAGGTACTACTTTAACTTTAGGCTTGCCCAGTCAGTTATTTTAACACTAGGTATATGTTGACCAAAACTGTATAGTTAATCAATGCTGACAGGTCTGTATTCCATTCAAATTTAGAAAACAACCAAAATCCAATATGTCTGACAAGTGCCATGGCAAAAACCTGGATATTTTTTCCAATCCCATTTCACACACTGAGAAATAAAAACATTCATACTGCAATATTATTCAAACAGGTGAATGGATTAAGGCAAACTTCCTTTGTCAAGTTATACATACAGTACCAGTCAAAGATTTGGACCACTCCAATCTTATAGGACAGTGATTCTCAAGCTTTTAACACCAAGTGCCACCTCAGAAAATATTTGTTTTTAAAGAACTAAAATGACCATTCCAAAAAAAAAAAAAAAAAAAAAAAAACTAAATCAGGACAAAACAAGGACTAAAACTGGACTAAAACAGGACTAAACCCATTATGCGGCGGCCTAACAAAAAGAAAATGTTTCCAATAATTACTTTACAACTGCCATAAAGAAACAAACAGAAACAAAGAAAAAAAACATTTTACTTCTTTAAACTTTTTGTATAATGCAGTGTTACTACAAAATGAAAATAGCTGAGAGGAATCAGTGGAAACAGAGCTGTACACCATTTTTTTGATAAATGGTCATGAGCTGACTGGATGTAGAGGGCTTGTTGATTGGTCAGTGATTCTTGGAGTGGGCAGGGGTTCGTGGGAGAGATGGAGGTTTGTGGAACCAAGCTTTCTGAGGCCTCAGAAACTAAAGGATTACTCAAACATGCCTAAATGAAACAAAACAGAACTACCGTTACGAGAGCAACATAATAGAAAAAAACTCAAAAATTTGACTCTGCATATAGCCCCTTTAAATTGCATCATTAGTGAATATTACCTTGCCTAACTCTACACAGTAAAGTTTTCAACCACAACGCAATCTGTTCCCTGCACTTTGAGCAGCCATTTAAAGTGATCAAATTATCACTATATCTCAACTGAAATGAAACCTTTTACTGGCCAGACTTACACGCATGTAAAATATCATAGACCATATCACACAGCGCTCTAAATTTGTGTGTGTTTTTTTAAACAGTGGCTGTATAGTTGCCATGTCCACCTTCTGTGAACAGGCTAACAGGCTGCTTAATGGATGACTGCCAGTATAGAAACCTTTTCATCAGTCAAACCATAACCATTTCCTGACAAAGAGAAAATGGCCTATAGCTAAATTAAAAGTGTCAGGGTCTAAAGCTTTTGGGCAGCGTTGTGGATGGACAGGCCAGCTTCTGCATGGATTTGATTTGGTTATTAATACTAAAACAACACCACTAAATATGTCTATGACCTTTCTCTCACTAATGATGGCACATGAGGTACTGGCCTGAATGAATTAAACGTGCACAGGCCAGTCAGTGGGAGTGAGCCATTCATCAGTGGCTGCTCTGAGTTTGATTAATGTAAGTATTAGAAAAGGCTAAAGTCACACAAAGCTGAGTTTGTTCAAAAGAAGGAGTTAGAAACCACAGACATCTATTATTCTACTGCTGCTTTGCACCAAAAGCTGGGTCAGCATTGAATACACACTTTATCAAATTAATTCCACAAATGGACAATGCAATGAGTTTTAGAATGAATCAATATTAGAAAAATGTGATATGTGCAAAAATGGCACCACAACATTACTGAAATACAATGATTTTGGTGATTGCCGGTGTTTAGAAAAGGCAAATAACAGAATAAGGTAGTATAATATATAATATTTTATTTTACTAAGACAATATAAAAAATGGTTTCCAATTTAATCACAACTACTATAATGCATTCTTTTTTTTCTAATAAGCATTCATATATGAGTACATGTGTTACAATGAACCATATACTGTCATAATTTGGAAAAATACAGTGATATAAATTCTTGGTCAATTGTTTTTGGTCTTTTCTTAAATTTAACATAATATTTAATGGCACGCTAGACAATTATTTACAGAAATGTGTTGGACCACAATAGTTTGTGTATGAAAAGGTCATAAAAATGTCTCAATAAGTATATGTATTTTGCTGCTCTGTAAAAATGAAAGGGAAAGAATGGTGATCTTGGCACCAGGCTGAGTGCACAACTTATCTGAATACGTCATTCGTGAAACGGTATATAGGCTTTTTTGAATTAAATATGTTTAACATCATTAATCAAGATATACATTTTTGAAAACAACCAAGGTTAAAAAGAAGTCACCTGGGTATGGTTTTTAGAGATAAAGTTATTTCGTCTCTCATCCAAGTATTAAGTTAAATCACAAAGTCTGAAAAATGTAACATCTTCAAGTCTAAAAAGCATGCCCAGATGACTTCTTACTAACCTTTATTGTTTTGATAGTGACTGGCTGGATGACTGCGAAGCTTCTCAGACAATACATGTTTGAGTACGTATTATATGGGCACTGTTGTCATTTACACTCTGGGACAGCTCAGACTGTTGTTTGGACAGTAATTAAGTCCATTTCATCATTTTGTTCCACATTTTGTTCTACAATGGCTTAAGAAAATCTACATGCTTGGGAGTAGCATTGCAATAATGCAAACTAAAAATAATACATATGGCCCGTTCAACTCTAAAAAAATGTCCCATATAAATACTAGAAAGGGCTTTGCTTGTGGTTATAAAAAGAGTGTATTGGTAATCCTGCAGAATGTTATGTCAGAGGCAGAGAAAAAAGACCTTCTTATTGATATGAAAGGAAAACTCTTGGGCAAACATGCTGATTTACTTTTGGCATACACATCATCTAAACATGGAAACATTCTAAATATACAAACACGCTGTATATGCACTTGCTCCCACTGTGTCATAGACAAACACAAACTGCAGCTCAATGCCGACGCCAAAGCTCACACCGATCCACCGCTGCTACATCAAGCTCTCATTCATGAGTGCAGGAGAAAGTCCAGCAGGCTAAATAAACCGGGAGTTGGAACAGTCATCCGATATGAAACCTTAAACACTGGCTGAACCTGTGACCTGGTGATCTGATCCACTCCATATAGCAGTCCGGAACGCCGTAACACAGTATCAAGATGCTCAAGATGGAAGAAATACACTATACCTCTCTCTATTTTGCTAAGGAAATGTAAAATATTAAATTAGATGGTCCGGTCCAATAGAATTGAACTCACCGCTTGAGGTTCTTGGAAATCATGGTTTCTCTGTCATAGCACACCTGCCTTTCTCATGCAATCGGTCAAACAAGACAGCTTCTTTAATAATCAGCACACTTTTCACTCAGGGCTATATTTAGAAAAGTTTGGAGTTCTGATTTATGCAATGTTTTTCAGTCGTCTGTTGACTTTTGTTTTGGCTGTACAAACTACGGTTTTAAAGTAGTCAAAATGGGACTTCCTGTGTAAACGACTATGGTTACAACTAACCTAGATGCAGGAAAAGTAATAAATACACCAGTAAACACAAATATGGAAGTAAAATGAAATTAAACCTGCACAATATACTATGCATCCAATATAAACATTCAAATAACCAATTACGCAACTAGAAGACGTCAGAGAGAACAGACCTGTTTGGTCCTATTGCAACGGTGTAGAATCTTTGAACCAGATAAATAATGCTATAAAGTGTGTGACTCAAAAGTTAGTGCCAACAATGCATGTTTTCAGAGTATCATACTGCTGAAAATGAAAATGCATACTTTCTGAGTACATTTTTATAAACACTAATTTTTGATAAGTATTTCTGAGCTCAATGGCAAGGATGGTAGCTTGTCTCACAACCCTGAGGACCCAAGATCGATGCCAGGTTTGGATGCAGTGCACAAAGCAAGTAAAAGAAGTAGTAATAGTTCTGGGCTTCAAAAGTAATTCATTAAAGTGATTGTGAATTAATTGGTTTAACAGAGGACTTTTCCACAGTGTTAGAGTACACATTGATCACTTAACAATTCTTACATGAAGGTAGATTTATTAGTTTGCCTCAGCGGTTTAGGGTTAAGGCTAAAGTATACTTTGTCGACCAGTAGGTAAATTTGTTCTCTGTATTTGACCCATCCTTCAGTGCCACTGGGCCAGCCTGTCAAGAGCAGTGGGCGACCGCAGTGCAGTGCCAGGAGACCCTTTTCAGATTTAGAGCCAGGAAGACACGTGGAGAGCATGCAACATGGAAACTCCACACAGAAAGGCCCCATGTACTTAACGTTGTCACAGCACTATTTGGGGTAACTTCTGCCACACTGCATCATTCTCTTCAGAGGAGAGGTCATTCCATAGCCTTTGTTAGCTTAATAACAAGACAGCTGATTCTCCTAAGGTGGAAATCACCTACACCACCATCACACTTTCACTGGGTCAAGGATGTCCTTTATTTTGCCAGACTAACGAAAACTAGATACTTGTTGAGGGGCTCCCAGGAGAAATTTTCAAAGATATGGGACCCCTTCTTTGAATATGTTGGGAAGCTGGTCTTCCCAGAAAATCTTGAGTAATTGTCTCATTATCTGTTTTATAAACTGTACAATGGACCTAGGACCATCTCACTTGCAGCTAGCAGCAAGAAATATCTTATTGTGTCTTTATTTGTAATTCTCTTTTTTTGTTTTTATTTGTTGTTGTTGTCTTAGTTTTTATTAGTTACTATTTAGATATACATTGTTTATGTATACTTCATTGATGTCATTATTATACTGTATATATATATTTTTTATTTGTGTCTGTAATTATGTTGTTTTCAACTTATTTTGAATTTTTTCTTTTTTAAATTAAGGGAAAAGAAAGGCCCCACATGGTTTAGCCAGGAACCTTCTTGTAGTGAGGCGAGAGTGCTTTACCTCTTAGCCACTTTGCTACTGTGCCTTTTATCACTTTACCGAGACTTGCATTAGTATAAGAAACCAATAAGTAGCATGTACAGAGTGAATCAGAGTCATAATTAAAGTGTAATTCATGTTTGTACACAAGCATATTGGTAGTAATGACCACATTGAAGTGGTGACTCCCATTTGCCCTCTGCTATAGTTACTGTGTACACAGCATATATGCCAGGAGTGGGAAGGAGATGTGAAGTCAGTGTTTCCAGAGGAGTATCTAATCTGAAGAAGCTCTTGATACAGTCGGGGAAGATAACAAACAGCTGGAGGGAAAAAACACACACAGTCTGGAAGGCATCTGAGGGCAGTCCATGCATCAGACCCCAGTGTGGATGTGCTCTCAGTTCAGAGGTACCTGCCAAATCAGTCCGCCTGTGTGCGTGTTGGCCCAGGTCCGACAGCTTAGCTCTATCCACATGAGATCTAGACTTAGAGCAGATGCTCACTAAACACTGGCAGCTGGAGACTGGACCACAAGGAAAACTTCTAAAAAAACAATCAATCAATAGCAGCTTTTAATATCTTCGTGGGATCGACTTACAAACATTAGAACTGAGGCAATGCACTTGTTCACAGCACTTCTAAAGCCTTGTTTTCAATGGCGTGGTATGGCATGGGTCAGTATGGATAAGTTTACATCATCAAAAGCCTGAATCGTCTCTAAAAAGCCTACTGTGCCATATTACTTTAGGGTTGCCTTGGCCAGGGACTCCTACTCTGTGGCCCTCTTTAGAAAATGTGGAGCTGAACAGTGCCATATGTTTATTGGACAATACGGTAGACAATCCTCACTTGAACAAAACCGCAAGCAAGAAGCAAAAGGGCAAATATGTAACAGATATGGTTCCTAAATAAAGTTGTGGTGAATAGTCAAGAGAATTGCAAAATGTTGTACTTCTTTCAAAAACAAATCTAGGGCTATTAGAATCAGCAGTTTCAAGTTACCATGACCATATTGCTCACACTTCACAAATAAAAATGTGTTTACATTGTGACATTAAATAGAAATCTAGAATTAGCGCAGCTCTATGAATTTAAAAAGTTTGGAATTAACTGGAAAGAACCTCCCTGCAGCAGCAAACGTCTATATTTCCACCACCTTGCAATGGTAAAAAGAATTAGCTTTTTTTCTTTATATCAATTATTGGCAAAGTTAGGTCACTTTCAAATTTAATTAATATCTCATTTATAAAAACAATTTTATTGTTGGACTCTTGTAACATCAGCATTTATTTCACTTGACAAACCACTTTAAAAAAAACATCAGTAAACATATAGTAAAGCACAACCAAAACTTATTTTTAGTGAAAGATTGTTTAAAAAAAAAAAGGTTGACATCAAGAAATGGATAGATGAATAGAGATGGATAAAAAAAATCAAGAAAATGAACTGGTTTCAATGCCTGTTTGAGGAGGTATGTATAAAATCGTACTTGTAGCTCTCCAGCTGGCGTGCAGAAGACACAGTGAGAAAGCTGTCGGTTCTGGAGTTGTAGACCAGCGGCCCGGGCAGCAAGAAACCAGGGAGAAACCGGCCAAAGCTGTAGCTGTCCTGCTCAAAGAACATCAACATTCCATCCATAGATTGGATACACAGTGAGTGGTGACCTGGAACACATGCACAAGAGAGTTAAAGTAAAGTCAATTCTGATTTGTTGTTTTCTAATTTTAATTTAGGTAGTAAGTAAAATGGGCCTGAAATATTCCATTGTGGTCCCAGCAAATCATCTGCTGCCTAGAGTGCAGTGATTTGCATAATTCATTTGACATAGGTGTTGGATGCCATTCCTGACACAACCTTTTCCATTTATCCAGGTTTGGGACAAAGACTACACTGGTTAGTAAGCCCTTGTGGTCGAATTAAAAAAAACTAAAATGTCTTCAGATGATAGTAATTTAACAACACTGATTTTACTCACAATGTCAACAGCTGATTGAAATAAAGGCTTAATTCTAAGGCCTACCCAGGACGTGTCTAATTGTGTAGGAGCAAATGAGCCAAAATGCATGAAAAAAATTACTGATATGTTTAAAAGATGTTCTCAGAGGAAAAAAAAAATATCAGGAAAGGGTGTAAATTCTGGCCTCTTACAGTAAACAAACTAATTTAACTACTCAAGGAATCTGGAGAGCAAAGAGCAGGAATGCTGAGCAGATGTGACTTGTCAAAGATGAAATAATCATGTTTTCATATTGTGTCTACTTAAATGCAACATTCATAAATATCACTCGAACTCTTTCTGTCATCCCAAAGTTTTTCTGATTCTTCTTCACAAGACTACAGTGTTTGTTATCATTTAGTTGGAGGTTTTATATTGATGATTCTGAGTTGTTGCAATTGTTGTTTCTACCATGTAATGAAGTTCCAAGATGTGTTGTTCTGAAAAACAAAATGGCCTCCTCTGAAGGGGTAGATTGTGACAAAGACACAGCACCTAGACCTGACATGCAGCCAGCAGACAGCAAATCACAGTTGCTCCAAGTGGCTCCCCGCTGTGAGACCAAAACACCTCTGCCAGTGTTTTCAAAAGGTTGCAGATTTGGAAACGAAAACCTTGTCTTTGTGTAAAAATAAGGCCAAAATGTAATCAAATCATTGTGTTTTTGCAAAGCAGGTTGTTATCTAAACGCCCCCTAACTTTGGATTAGCTGCATGTCACCCCCTGCTGACAATGCTGGGGGAATGGACAGAGCACAGAATAGCTAATTAGTCTGGCTATTAGCAACATGACACTAACAGATAGATGACTGAGCTTCCTGTTTCATAGTGATGGCAATTTAACCTGTGAAATTATCAGAACGAGTCCGGTGACGGTGTATGGCCATAAGAAACAGCTTAGGAGCACTTGCTGGTTTCACATGACTACGCAGAGCGGTGAGACCCGAGCGTTTTCAGATCTTGAGAAGGAGATGGCCTCAGCATACAGGATACTCAACCATGCTTGAATGAAACAAAATAATACTCCAGGTTAGCATAATAGGGGACATTTAAGAGCAAATACAGTATCTATCTATGTTGTTTTTTACAATATTTATGTCATTTACATTGCTTCGTGTTACATATCACTTGACACACAACATGCAATTTTGGGACCGTTAATGATTGCCCTAAATTATCTATAAGTGTCTGTTAGTACAGTTCATGTGAGAAAGAAATATTAGATGGTCACTGTACAGCATATAAAGATAAAGCATTGCTGGTGTTGTCTTTAACGTCTATCACACTGGGAACTAGGGCTGCACAATATGGAGAAAACATGCGATATTCAAAAACTATGTTGAAAATTGCAATAACAATATTATTGCAATATTTGAAAACAGAGCCTACTTTTATCGAACATAGTAAGTTAAATTCACTATATTTCACAAAAATGTAAGTTCCTGTATTTACAGGTCACAACAGCAACAAAATCAAAAATTAACAAAGACTAAATCAGGAATAAAACAAGGCTAAGATGTGACTAAATTAACTAAAATAACCACTAAAACTGGACTTTTTAAACATTTTATTTAGTCACAACACATGTTCTTTTAAGGCTCTGGTGGAAAACGATTCTTCAGTGTAAATCTCAGTCAGATGGAAGACCACAGCGTTTTTGTGTTATATTTAGATTCTTGTGATACGAATATTGCTTTGCTGATATTGCAATAACGATAATTTTGCGATATATTGTGCAGCCCTACTGGGAACTATAATATCCCCATTTGAAGCGGCAGGAATCCTTAGTGACACTGGCGGCATGTGTTTGCTTTCAGCTGTGATGCCATGTTGTGCTGAGGTGTGCTTGAATCTGTCATATCCAGTAACACCTCCGCACACACAAACGCACACAAACACCTGGCTCTGGGCATGAAATTGAATAGGTGTTTGTTAGAAAAGGGCTTAATGTAGGACATATTGAGCACCAAACCCACACTTCAGCACGCGCGCTCATAAAGTGGGCCTCTGTGTGACCAGAGGACTATAATTAGGTCTCAATGTGCTATTAAAACTCACGCTGCCATCAACTAGAGGTCAAGGATACAGCCACCTACAGCGCAGTATACACACACACACACAAGCTCAACATCCATCACCAAGGATTTATGCCGACAGAACTCGCAAAGCTGCACACCTATGCTGTGTAAACTTGTGTGTTGTACGGGTATGGCTATTTTCAGTGCTATTTTTATTTTTTTATGGATATCTGACTCAACGTGTTGTTATTGTATACACAAGTAAAACTAGGTAACATTTTACCAGACTACGCCTTACCGGTATTCATTTAAATATTGTTGTGATGGAAGTTCTACAAAAAGACTATGGACTATAGAGAACAATAATATATTAGGTGTTCCTACAATCTGATAGTGCTTTGAAGTTGGCCAACAATATTGTAAACTGGGTGAATGGGTCTGAAATCCCTTTCCTTCACTACAATTTTGTACTCAAAAGAAATTACCTTTACAAATTATTTATATACTTTGTAAAATGACACTGTTTATTATATTTCAAAGGTGGCTTCTGAGAACTGAGTATGTGTAAACGTGCAGAGATGTGATGGCACAATGAACAAACAATGAAAATCCAATAGAACAGATATACAACCAATCAGAAACCAGGGGCGGTACCAATGCAGAATAAACCACCTCTGAACCAATGCAATTTGAAAAACATAACCAATCTGAAAAACAAAGCATTATAAAGTGTGCCCATTTTAGATAAAAATAATTATGAACGGCCCAGTTTAAAACCAGACCCAAGACACCTTTATTTTATTTTATGCTAAAGCTTGGCTAGAGTATATTGTTAGATATATTTTGTATAGTCAATCTCTGTACTACAACTTTACGCTAACAATTAAAAGCTAAAATGTATTCATACATTCAGCTTCTTCCACTTATTCCAGTTAGGGGTGGGGATAAGAGTCTAGCAACTATGGGCATTAGGCAGGACACAAACTGGATAAGAGCCAATTAACTGCAGGGCAGATAGAGACACACATTGACATACAACAATTTACTTAACATTAAGGGCAATTTAGATTAACTAATGAAGAACTATTCCATGCTATCGCCAAAGTGTACCATATGTTAAAGATTCATGCAGTGAAAGCTATCTGTCTTTTTTAACAAACCATCTTACCAAAACCTACACAAATATCTGAAATAACAGCGCTTAGAAACAGCTGCATGAGGAGTAGTCCATCCTCTCAGGCAGACACTGAGCAGATCTATGGGGTGGCCCGAAGAACCGCTTTAGGGTCAAACCAACACACGCCCAGACAGCCAGACAGCGGGCCGGATCATCAATTATACCAAAAGTGCTTCATACTGAGAACAAGAGCAGGGCTGTGTCATAATGGCAAAATTGAATGTGTAACCTAACACTCCCACACCCGTGTATAACATAACAAGAGGCCAGTATGAGAGCAGTGCGCAGACACAGCAGAGGAAACAGGCCTGTATTAGTGTCATTAATAAGACATGTCCAACAAGCACTCGCCGCGGCCAACAATCCACAGAGCCAGGCTGCTCTCTGCACTGTTTCATCTCTGCATCTATGAGCTCAACATGGGGATGAATCACAGGGCTCAAGTGAATAACCATGCGGGGAAAATCTGTCTTTTGTGCAGGTGTTGCACAGTGTTGAATTGTGTTAAGACTCTTGTAATGATCGTTCTATACTTCAAGCAAGATTAAGTTAATGATAAAAAAGAGCCATAAAATCATAAAAAAGTTTTAGTCATTTTGATCTTCCCTAACATGAAGAAGGATTAATCTTTTGTTATCAGAGTGTATCTAACTCACCACATACACAACGATTCAACACACACAATAACAAAGCAGGTTGTCAAAGCAAAAAATGCATGCAAATTAATTGTGCATCTAAAAGTAAATAAGTCTTTTTAGATGCCCGATGACCTATAAGTCTTGATGTAAGAGTGTGTTTAAAAACATGAGCTTTTCATCCAGCTGTTGTCATCTGCTCTAAATGCAAAAAGAACAATTTTGATCAAATTATATTATGTTGAAAACATACTATTAAAGGTGCTATGAGCAGTATATATTTTTTATATTTCATAAAAAATACCCACGTGTCCCAAGATATGAAGTAAACATGTTTAAATCAAATATTAGTTTTACTGATCACAATGGTATTGATTTATTAACAATAGTTGTTTTTGTTTACGTTTTTTGTTTTAGTTCTGAAACTGCATTGCTGATTGTCCAATCAGAAAAGATGAAGGGATTGGCAGCCCACAGACCATTGTTTTGATTTAGACTGCAGTACTGTTTAAAACCAGTACGAGCACATGCTGCTTCCAGTACCTTTAAATTAAATGGAGGGCACAGTGCCGAAGTGATTAGTGCTCTTGCCTCCCAGCAAGGGGTGACTAACTGGCCACTGTCCAGGGTGTACCCCACCTAAGGCCTATACCTGCTGGAAGAGGCTCCAGTCACCTATGACCCCTAACGGGAATAAGTGGAAGAAGATGAATGAAAACAATGTGTTTCATTTAGCGATTTACAAAGTTCTAAACGTCTATTGCAAAAATTACTGCAGACTACTGGAAAAGTTTGGCTGACGATCTCAGGCACTAACAGAGAAAGTGTTAAACATACTTTCGTCACGTTCTTTAATTCCTTCTCCTGTTTCACGTACTGTCTATGTGTCAGGCTTGCGACAGGCCCATAGTCACTCAAATAGGAGGCTCCTGCCACCCACAACCACTAATAGGAATAAGTGGAAGAATATTAATGAATTAATAGCTTGTTTGTTTTTCTTCATTCAAAACTGTCAATTCTCTCAGGAATTTTTTAACAAGCTCTGATGACATCCATCTATGTATAGTGTAAGATTTGGAAAGTTTATTTATTCTATTTTATTTCTGTCATTGTTTAGTATGTGCATATACCTGTATGCATAGAATCAGGATCAGGTATTCCATCATGGCTGTGTGTATGTGTGTGTCAGTGTGTGCGCTTGTGTGCATGTGTGGCCTGACTGTGACCCAGACCCATAGGCAGTGAGCTATTAGAGGCATATTAGTACAGAGCTGCTATTACAGCGCCTACAGCACTGCTAAATGGCTGCTATTATCGAACCATGCACACACAAAAACGCTGCCTCTTCTCCTCCTCCACTGTTCACTGCAGCTCTGTCCAAAAACCCCAATTTTAACTTAGCCACCGCAGATAGAAGAGACATCTGGTTGGTTTGGCAAATGTTATCAACTGTGTGCCCATATTTTTTATAAATGATGTTCTATAAAGTGTATATTTTTTAATAAATTTTGTAAATGAAGTGAAAAGTTCATTCTCAATTCCCTTTTTTCCTGACCGGTACTCCAGCCCTTTTGGCAATCTGTTATGTTTCCAATGCTGATTTCATGGTCTGGTTATTTTGAAGAAAAAGGACATTATTCATCTTTGCATAAACAATTTAACATTAAAAGTTCCTAGTGCTACTGTTGTGAGAATGTACTTTGACCTCTGACCTCTTTTGCTAAGGTGACTAGAAGGATTTTTCTTTTAAAAAAAGGTGAACTGAGGATTAAATTCAAGTCAAAGGACAGCAATTATAAGGTGTCTTGCTCCATCTAGTGGCTGGTAGGCAAAGTGCTAAGATTGAGATCAACTAGAGTGGATTATCATTGTGGTTCTAAGCTTTTGCATTTAGTTATCTTCAGACGGCGCATTTATGGGTCTTTAGAAAGGGAAGCCTTTGTGAGAAATTGCTTTTTTTTTTTAACTGCAACACATTCTACCAGTAAAGCCGCACGTGGAATGGCACACACTTAGAGGTTCAATTTCTGCACGTGAATTCAGGACAAGCCAAGATACTGGCTTAAATAGGGCCATACTGTTTTTTCTATCAATCACCGTAAACATGCAGTGAATTACGGGTCCACCATGCCAGGCCACAGTGTCTGGTAATTTCTCTGCTGACATAGACACCTCCACAATACAGCCCTTTATTTGCAATTGCCATCCGCTTTTTTTTCCTAGAGTTAAAAGGGGATTCCCCAAGTGTGTGCGTGTCCATTTGCACGTGTTTTTCTTGGAAACGCACTAGTCAAGGGCTTTCCCCTTCTAGGTTTTTCCACAAACCCAACAGGCTGCAGAGAGAGCAGATACATAACCCCTCGTTTTTTTTTGTTTTTTTTTCTTTCCACCACTTACCGCTCCTCTCACAGATTATTATAATTTGCTCTATTTATTCAAAGCAGCCAAATACCACCAGTGCCAGGATATGGCAGTGCCGCATGGCTGTTCAAAACATGTTCCACTGGAAGTGGGTGGTGATGAATAAAATGGTGTCGTTTTGGGCATGTGTTGTGGTCCTCACCTGTAACACCTCCAAAGGTGCCGTAGGTCATGTTACAAGCAGTTCGTTGCAGGTTGTGTTCATAAACTAGCTTTAGCTGGTACTGGTCACCATGCTCCACATTTCCTGCAGTGCCTGCACACACAAATGTATATGTGAATGTATAATGCACATTGATAATGACACATTGTTGCTCCCAGATTTTTATTATATTTCACTATGTAATTGTCTTTTTGTTTTAGAGACCGTTTATATGTCAACGCCTTTTGCTGAAAGAATTCTGTTGTGGATTGGCTGAAGCTTGTGTCATCTCTGAAAACGATAATGTAACAGCCCCATCCTAAATTGTTTTTGGCTGCCTGTTGTTTGCTGACTGCACAGGTGACTGCAATAACAACAGAAAACAAATTGTGATTTTGTGTTTCATAAATTTTTATTTTGAGATTTTACTGTCTGTAATATATGTATAAATCCTTATCAGCACTGCTCCAGAAAGCCCCAGGATTAAAAAGTAGTAAATGTTGTAGAGTGGGGCAGTGATTTTTTTTGGTGTGTAATGACTTTATCAGAGAGGTGCATAGCCAGTTTTCTTCACACCTGACTCTGTGTGAAAACAAATTGTTTTGATCATGTTACAGGACAGCATTTGTTTAAGCTGTGTGTAAATGTCCCCTAGGTCTTTAAATAAACTTAAAAAGTCATTACTGGGCAGTGTAATACCTTTACCTGAACCTGAGACACCTGTATATGTTACAGTATACCAACTAGATTTTGTAACTTGAGTCCATTTATAGCAAGACTTTATTTTTCTGTAAATTATGAGCATGTAACCATTCAACTTAGTCTTGCAAATTATGTCTTTAAATAGGTGTTATAAGTGAGTAGAACTATTTGTATTGATCTGCTTTACAATCACTAAGACATTTTTGTAAATATACTAATGTTGTTTTAGCATTTAATTTTCTTATTTTAAACTGATTTTAAAAGATTCTGGCCAATAACAAATCAAACTTACCTGACACAGAGTATACCGACAGCTTCCTAGGGTGAAGAATAGCCAGGTGAAGGAGTTCTGAACACCTGAATAATAAACACAGAAAGTCATCATTGTACACAAATGGTTAAGTGTGTAAAATGAATGAATAATATGAAAGTTTGCATTTTTTCCTGTTAATTGAAGAAAAACTTTAAGTTGTACATTGTGAATCCCCCAGTCTCCTGTAGCTGCTCTATTTATTCTAGGAGTCGCCACAGTGAATCATTCAAATTCATGGGTATTTCAGGTGTTTATGCCAAATGCCCTTCCTGACACCACCCTCTCCAATTATCTCAGCTAGAGATTGGCACATATTGTGACTAGAGATTTCGGCTCCTTGTCAGAGAATGACACTTTATAATCTGATTATAATGCTATATCATGATTAAGGGTGTAACGATAAAGTTACTATATCAATGTATATATTTTTTTATTCCTACAATACAACTATATCAACACATTACCTTGTACCGAATCATATCGTTTTGCACCTGGGGTATATCAAAAAACACAGAAAAAAATCTATTGTTGGTGTTTCAGATAATAGAAATGTCCATGTTAAGAAAACCCAGATTGTGTACCTTTAAATTTGAATGTAATATTAATCTTATCTTATCTAATCTTAATCTTCTGAGGAATCCTTGCTACAAACTTAAACTAAAGTATATACTTTCTTCTAGTTGAGGACTGCACTTAAAATTACCAATTTTTTTGCAAGCTTTCCTCAGGTTTTTGAGGGAACGCTGCCCTGAAAACCACAAGTAACTATACATGACATGTCCCAAACAGACAGCGCCATTCTGTTCCCAGTATGATGAAGTGGGACGAACCACCACTGCCGTTCCCAGAATCATGGCCTATTATGGGAAAATGCACATGTCAGCACTTTTCTATACAATTTAGACATCCAATCCACTAGAAAAAAAGTCAACACTGCTTGCATTGTGAGCTTGTTAATGTAATTTAAATGCAGAAATATCCAAATGTATAAAAAATAAGTTCAATAATATTAGCATGATAGCAGCTTGTGGTTAACCAAGTGTGTGTCTGTCAGTGCAGCTATGTTTGGGATGCTGGGAGCCTGATGGATTGCTGTAAATCACAAGGAGCAGGAAAACCCATGAGAAAATAATAGCATGTTAATGTGGTGGTAAGTGAAGGCAGGGATAGTTTTCTATGAATGAAATGATGTGAGTTATGAATGGGTGTTACTGCCTGGAATTCTAATGCCTTATTAAAGGACAGAAAAAAGCAAAGAGATTTATGAGAAAAGGATATCATCAACTGTAGCTAAGGCAGCTCTGTGAACTGAGTAACAGTAGTATAAACAACTGTACATCAATAAAAAAACACCCATCTGCAGGTCAAGGTTCTTAAACTCACAACATCTTTTTTTAAAGCACTATGTGTCGTTTGACTACATAACATAAAATATTAAACACAACTTAGCCAATATGTTAATCTAATCATGCCATATGTTGCAATGTAACTTTGCACCAGTGTAGTTGTAGTTCACAGTATTTTGTGACTGCAAACCTTGAAAAGTTACCCTGTGCAGACTTAGATCTCAATGCAGTTGTAGCATACAAATACTTTTTTTTTAGTTAAAAAAAAATTATTATATTAAGGAGAATAGAAAAATACAATGCTGTTTATAAGTAACTTGAAAGGCCTGACATTAAATAGATCGGCCTGGTATTTTACTGTTTTACAGTTTGTTATATCCTACTCAGTAAATATGCAGATTTTAACAGACATTATTGTCAAAGTGAGACCTACAAATCACTGATTTATTGTAAATTATTTCACTGCAGTTTTTAGGACATATGTTCGAAGTGTATATTTGGGTATGCATTTGGAGGTGTAACACTTTTTTTTTGTCTTGCGGTGTGACACAACTTGAAGTAAAATGCAATGAACATTAAATAATAATTTCAAATGTAAATCAGTTGTAGAAAAAGTGTAAAGAAACCTTTTATTGCAAGCAATTCACAATTTTAAGCTTAACTATTATTTCTGGATATTAAAAAAGGTTATATCAAACAAAAAAACAAAAACAAAAAAGGATTTTTATTGTATAATATTACCTATTTTGCACTGCTAATAGAATTTTGTAGGAGAAAGATCAATTAGCAAATATTTTCAATTGATTACCAAAAAAGTTGGCGTCACTGCAAGTACTCATTTACATTTCACAATGAACTTAATCAGCTGTGGATCTTAAACTGTCTTTGGTCTTTGCAAGGTTTTTTTAAATAATAAGTATATCTATAAAAAGGTTATTAATATTTTACTTACGAGACAAACTTGCCCATCTCCACTTGGATGATTGAATTGTGAAGGTTGACTTCCAACAGCTGAGATTCAGCCAGTCCCTGGGCTCCTTCACTAGGTTTGTTGGTATGAGGAGAAAAGATGCGCAGCATTCCCATGTAGCTGCCAACCACCACCTTATCTACAGGGCAGAAGAGCAAAAAAGATGCATCGTATGACTTTAAATATTATATATATATATATATATATATATATATATATATATATATATATATATATATATATATATATATACTTTTCAAAAAAAAAAAAAAACGGTTAAAAGAATATTGTGATACCGGCATACCACTATCAAAGAAACTGGCTAATAAAGTCCTGCCTATGTCTTGTTGCACAGAATACAGCCTCCCAGAAAAACATACACATAGAAAGCAAAGAGAAACACAGAATAATACTGTCTAAGCATTCATGTGATAATTTTGGGAAGCCATGTTTAAACACTCATTTTTAATTAAATGTTTGTTTGTTTTTATAAAATGTATTGGTGCTCAAATTAATCAGTAACAAGTAGTTTAAGTCAACACTGAAAAAAGATTAACTGCCAGTAAAATGTGTCATAACAGCAACAGTATTATCTTCAGCTTCACTTCACCATCCTAACAAATAGTGTTGACCTTAAAGGGGCTATATTTCGTTCTACCATATTATATTGCTGTTCCTTTATCAAAAACATACAAATTGTGTTTTGTTTCATCCACACATTTGCGTAATCCTCTATTCTCTAGGGCTGCTTTCTGAGGCCTCAGAAAGATGGCTTCCACAAAGTCCACCTCTCCCATAAACCTCCGTCCATTCCAGGAAGAATCCCCCTCTATATCCAGTCTGCTCTCATTCATTTATTCAAAAAACTGTTGTACAGCTCTGTTTCTACTGATTCCTCACAACTATTTTTCATTTTTGAGTGAAATGATTACTTATACTAAAAGTGTAAGGAAGAAAACCATTTTTTTTTCACTGTTTTTGTCCATAGGAGCGCAACAGCAACACTCTGCTGCCCTACACCAATATTTACAGTATTGGAAACCTTTTCTTTTAGTCAGACAACGTTTTTAAAGGTTGTAGTAAAACATGCAATGCTGTTCTAGAGGTGACCAAGTTTTAAAAAGATACGAAACAGCATAATACAGGCCCTTAAACATGAGCACACACCATGTCCAGTTCCGCTGTTGTCCACATCTCCAACACACAAACATCCTTGGTCATACTCTTCTCCTTCGCCCAGAGCTGATGACCACCAATCACGGGCTTTGAAGAGAGACATGCTGCTTCTGAATGGTGAAAGAGAAAAGAAAATAAGCACTTCCATATATAGACAACAACAACCTCTACTTTAACATTCTCATTCTATCATGTGCTTTTTTTTTTACAGTTTTCTATGCATTTCCTACTTACAGTATCTATTCAGAACAGTCAACCTCATCCAGTAGCAGAGGAGTAGTCGTAGGCAAGTCATGTGACCAGGATTGATACAAATGGGTGGAGTGGCATGGGTAGGTGGGGACAAGCAGCTTTTCTACTCGCTAAGTGCTGAGCAGGTGGAACAGGCAGTTAATCCAGTGGAACAGAGGAAATAGGCACCCTAGTGTAAAAGCTCCGGTGGCAGTGGCAGAGAGAGTACAACTTTGTCTTCTATCTTAACAAATATTTAGCATGACAATTTATTTACATTACACATCTTGCATTATATCTTATACTAAAAACACATTTGCTAATTTCTGTGTTATGTTAAATATATATGTGTAAAATGTATGGTTTAGGAGTTTAATAAATGCACTGTAACTGAATACACAAATAGGTTACTACTGAATTTATAGTAACCTTTTGGTTGCATTTGCCAGCACCCGCTACACTACTTCTACTGTCTTTTTGTCTATTTTACACGTTTTATCACAGCCTAAACACACGCTAGTTAATTGTATTACACAAAATACTATTTTAAAACCAAATTTATTTTAGCTGATGGACGAACCTTTGGCTGGCTGATATTGCAAACGGTGTGTAGTTCAAAACACACAGCATATACAGCCATATAACAACTTAGCTACTAATAAAATGGCTTTTGAACAAGAATAGCTTTTAACACCTGTAGGTTTAATGGTTTTACACACTTTTTTTACTGTGTTGTATACTCGACATACGGTAAACCACATTGTTGTATCCGAACTGAAAGACTTAGAAGAAATTAGGAAAAAGCAACTGGTTGTGAACTAAACAGGTAGGCTAGCTCAATGCTAACGTCACCTGGCTGAATTAACTTTAGCTTAGCCGGCTAATTCCCTTATGAATCTTTTTTCCAGCTACCGGGCGACAAGCTAACATGCCAGGAACACGAATCTAAACGCGCTCTCACGTATTTGGTGTTTTCTTACCTTAAAGATAACAAGCCAGTCCCTGAAACGTGCACAATGACAACACTCTGTTCACATAACAATCACATTTCTGAGTTGAGCCTTTTCGCTTGCAGCCATCGTCCCGTTGTCATGGCACTGACGCTCGGCGGACAAGCCGGGCGGTACTGCGCAGGTGCGAAAAAAACAAAGGGGCTGCTGGGATTAGGAGTTTTCTGCGTGGTTTTCGTGTCGCCTCTTTGTTTATATGGACAATTGTAGAGATATGTCGGTTATAACGAGCTCCCCCAACTACTCCCTTTACATGCTAATTGCTATTATGTTGATAGGAGTTACTTTGTGTTTGGTTAAGTGCACTGTTTGCTCCAAATTTCTTGATTTTTTTTTTTGGAAAGTTGAAAAAGGACCCTATTTCAGTGAAGATGCATAGTTCATTGTGAGTGCTCTCTAGAAAAATAACATCGTGTCGCCATAAAGGGCTCGTCCGGGATTTGAACCCGGGACCTCTCGCACCCTAAGCGAGAATCATACCCCTAGACCAACGAGCCACGTGACTCGCAGCCTGTGGTCATGTGATAAGACCAAGAGTAATGTACAAGTGCCAATGATACATTTCTGGGACTGCAATTTTCTCTTAACTCTCTGGAACCTAATTTTGTTCACAGCTTACACCTGTGCTAATTATTGATGGGCTATCAAATAATAATTTACTTGACAGGTTTTTGTGACATTTAAAAAGTTAAAATCTTTAAAAATAAACGAGTACCAGTAATACCAGTAATTAGGTCAAATATAGAAGTAGAATATAAAAATAATCATAGGCGTATATAGACTATTTTTAGAGCACCCCTAAATTGAATTCTTAGAACCCCTAGAACCCCTAGTAGAATATACACAGACATATAAACATACACACACATTTGAAAACACCCACACAAATTTGGAAACACATAAACAAAATTTGTAAACAGAAATTTGGAAACATGCACACAAATACAAAAACACACACACAAATTTGAAAACACATAAAAAAATTTGGAAACAGAAATTTGGAAACATGCACACAAATACAAAAACAGGCACACAAATTTGAAAACATGTACAGACTTTTGGATGCACATTTTTATTTCATCCAAAAGTCTGAAAGCAGTTACCGTAAACAACTATATACAGTAATAGCACACTTTCAGCTCATTTGATCACACTCATTAACGAGCATTAGATATGTCATCTAGGCAAACCCATGATTTTAGGTAGCCAATTTAATAAAATATACATCCAAAAGTCTTTGAAATGTGCTCAGCTGCTTCATAAAAGTGATGTTTGTTTAAACAGCACACATGCTAATCAGGTAACAGAGAGGGAACAGCTCTGTTCTGTCCAACCACAGTCAAGCACAATGATCCTACCCTTTCTGTAATCTCATTTAACGTACTGTTATAGAGTTTGTGTGCGTGTTTTTGAATTTGTGTGCATGTTTTCGATTTTGTGTGCGTGTTTCAGTTTTTGTTTGCATGCTTTGTATTTTGTTGGTGTGACTTGCCCTTCAGGGCCACTGTATTACTGTACATAAGCCGTACCATTTTTCTCCTTCAGGTCTCTGCTCTCTCTGGCCTTACCTTTACTTTTAAATGTTTGATTAGGGGTCAGTCACAAAGCCACTATAGTCCTACTCACACTATTTACCAAGATAAAATACAACATTTAATATTTATCCAGTGCAATATGTTTCTTTTATTTGTTTCTTCAAGCTCCCCTAAATCTCTAATGCTAAAAAGGTATGTTAATATTTGTTTCACAGTTTTTTTTGCTACAAAATGAAGAGCATGTTATACTCCTTTAACATCCTCAGTGTGAGCATTTGAAAGTGCACAACTGAAACTGAATGACTAATGAAAAAGGAGGTAAAATTGTCAAATAATATCATTTGAATAATATTATATTTGTTTCATATTTTGTTTCAAAGGTACCACAGAATATGGAAGTGGAAAATTGTTGGAAGGTTATTAGCTTGTGCTTCCCCTGTACTGCTGGCTTTGTGGCCGCAAAGTGTCGCAAGATGACACATGTGCAATGTAGTAGCTATTAAATGATTGATTTGTGATGTATGAGTAGATGGGACGAGGGCCGGTCCAACTTGACTAGTGGGCTGGTTCTGGACCCCGGGCCTCCTGTTGAATAACCCTGCCTTAAAGACAATGTTACAAAGTTTGAGCACAAAACGGTCTCAGTTGGATTTGTTTAACAGGGATTTTTCTTTTAATGACAAGGGGAGGATGTAAGATTCAAAACATATATGAATGTTCACTACAATTTATTTGTTACATATTTTACTATTCCGGACTGTTGTTGCACAGCAGCTAGAGCATGTTCAGTTGTAGGCCTATGTTTATTTGATTGATTGAATTAGGGGATCTGATGTGACGTGAGGGTGGAGGGGTGTCCTCGTGGTGATTTTGATGCATTAATTGTGGCAAACACTGCAGTGTAATGTTATTGTGTTATTTTATGTACCCATGGAGAGGCTGAATAAAGACAGCCTTGTGAATCAACCTTAGCGTTTATTTTATTTTTCAATAAAGTATTATAATGCATTGTATTACATAGCTTACGCAATGCATTTCCACTGAGTAAGCTACAGTATGATCTTGCTTACTCTTCAGTGGAAAGTAAGCAAGATTATGTTTTACTAACTTTAAAGGTCTACCAATAACCCATATACCAGATTCAGCAACAAATAATGCACTAAATATGAAAAGATGAAAGCTTTTTTCCAAACAATATCTACAAAGTTGTCTGCTAAAAATAGCAATGACATGCATGTAAACTGAAAGATCCACAAGACACATTTGTCATGGTCCTCCTAGTTCTATTTACTGTAAGTTATACAATACTGTTATTCTGTAATAGGATTCTCAGTCATCCAGGAAGCCCTTCACAAACTTCCAAACATCCATCTTGTGTCTTATGTTCATGATCATATGAAACATACTGTATCTATAACTTCTCTAGATCTTCACACAGAAATGGCTGTTTGTCCTTGAGTATTCTGTAGAAGATGTCTTTGCCTTTGTCTCCACTGGACTTCAGTGGTCCTCTAAAGAGTTCCCTCATCTTCTGCTGAGGGGTGGGGAATTTGCTGATCGTGTCATAGACTTCTGAACCAACAACGCCTTCTTTTTTAAGATGATCCAAAATTTGTGCAATATTGGTCACTCTCTGAATGAGCTCTGGTTCAAATCTATCAACAAAATGACTTCCTGTAAACAGGGGGAAAATGTTTTTTTTTAAAATAATTATTATTCAAATACAGCCTCCGCCTCACAGATAAAAAATACAATGTTTATTACAGTATTAAAAGTATATAAAATATATAATTTATTAATTTTAAGATAAATATAATGTATCTTACCTTGTGGACAGAGAGAAGCTGAAACAGAAAGGCTCATGATAAATAATATAAATCAAAAACACAGTGAACTGTGTGTAGGAAACAATGCATTAACTTGGTTGGATCTATTACATATAATATTCTATAAATAAAAAAGTTTTAGAAATGGTTGAAACTACATCTTACCTTGTGCTTCCTCAGAGTAATCACCTAAAGAAATAATTATTCCAATTACTTTCATAGCTAATATCTAAATAGAATACAAACTGTATAAATTCATTTCAAATAACCAGACCTTGTCGAATTATACAGTGCCACACTGGAACAAGTTCCTTTTCTTTTGTAAGCTCCAGCTTTAAGTCATTCTTTGGATTTTTTTTGTGTACTTCAAAGAAATTTGGGTTTTTATATTGGAGTTTTAATTTCTGAAATAGATGGACAAAATCAGACTGGAAGATACAGACTTGACACAACAGTTTTTGCACAATTTAATTATCAGCTATGGAGGACACAATGTGCCATGTGCAATGAAAAAAAAAAGTTTTCTAAAATTGCTTTTTAAAGAGCATTTATGAGATGGATTATTAAATACTTTTACAAAAACAATGAAAAACAATTTTATCAAAAGGACCATAAACAACTTTGAAAAGAAAACTAGTCCTGTTCACTGTCACATTTTGAGTCCATTATAGCGACACAAAGTGATAGAACCATACTCTTTCTTTACTTATTAATTATAATTAATTCATAAGTATTACATAGTATACACAAGTATGTAATTTGTAAATGCTCTTTAAAAAAAAAAAAAAAAAAGGCAAATGTTCTTTTAAAAACTATTTTAGAAAAAGCTTTGTTCCATTGCACATGGCATGTTGCATCCTCTATTGACTGCACTACATATGAAAAAAATACAGTCTCTGTCCTTTTACCTGAGGAATAATTTCTATTGTGTCAATTTCGGCTCTGAGCATAAATCGATCTTGCATCTTCAAAGATTTTTCTGGATTTGGCTTTTCAATGTCAGTGTTTCCCTTTCTCTCCTCTGTTCTTCGAATTCTCTGTTGAGAAGTATTGTTTGTTAGTGTGTGTTTTTGCATAAAAAGTATTGATTGTATGTTGAGTGTTGACCCACCAGAGGGCTGATCCATAAAACTGGCTATTTGAATGAGTCTGGCTTATTTTGTTCCATAAAACAGGCTCCGCTCAGTCACTAGAAACTTATGGAGGCAGCTCAGATTGGTCCAGAGCAAGTATAAGGTCAGGCTCAGACCAAATATGTTTTAAACTTGAACTTGTGCACTTTAATTACACTCAAACTTTAAGAGAACTCGCGTTACAACTGACCCTGAAACGTTTTATTAGGTTGATGAACTTTACTGAGGAAAACTGGCTACATGTCTAGCTAACTTTAAATGAATCATAACATAGGGCTATTTAATATGGATCATAAAGACTATGCCTATAAATCGCGTTCAGCGTTAGTTTTGCTGCTCCTCCGTGAATCGGTTCCTCTTGGGTTAAAGGGATGTTAGTGGAGGTGGGCGTTTTCTCGTCATAGTTTTTCTTTGAGGCTCAACTGGATCATGTCTCTACTTCAATGTTCTGCAACACCAATGCACGGTGTTAGCACAGCTCATTCAGTCTGACTCCCATTAGCTCAGTTTTATGAGCTCAGAGTCATCTTTGTGGAATGGATTTAGCCTCATCTCCTATTTTTACTGTAAGCCTTGCTTTTCTGAGTGACTTTTATGGAACAGCCCTCAGTTGAGTTATTATTATTTACTAAATTTGTTTTCTGTCACCTCTTTTAGACCAGGATCACATGGAATGAGGTAAACATGGAGAGTGAGGAATGCCTTTTTTGTCTTGTATATCAAAACATTGCAATTTGCTTTCACAGGAACATCATTTTTTATCAGCACTGCTCTGGGGGAGAATATTGGCTCAAGTAGCTTCACATGGGTAGAGGCGACCTCCATTACTTTTTCCACAGTATCTCCACAGTCATCAATATGTAACACTGCCAACTTATCGTCTATGTTTGGATTGTCTAAAAAGAAAAATGATGTATCTGTAACACACAGATTATGTTGTATCCTTGGTTCTCTGAGTAAAGACCTCTCTGAGGTCATTCCCTGTATTAATGTAATGGAGTGGAGAGTCTTGAGACAATAGAGAACTTGTACAAATACACTGCTTACCTATGCAGACCCAGTGTGGTAGATAGACCACGCCCAGCCTGCCAGAGCTGACAGTGAGGTCTATGAGAGGACCTGCTGGCATGTAGTGCATGTTCTCCACTCGCTCCGCATGTTCCTCCCAGGAGCCAAACTTAAACTGAAAACTGACCTTTTCCTCACAACACCAACGCAGACCAGACACACTGCATTCATAACTTCCTGCATCTGACTGTAGTCTAAACACAGAATGACATGAATAGCAATTTAACTACAGTAGTTTTCAGGAATAAGACACAGTTAACAAAATATCCCATTAATTCATCAAATTGTCCACACTCAAAATTAGGCACAGAAACAGTTCATCTACTTGTAATGAATGCCTTTTTTGTTTACCTGTATATTAATTGATTGTCTGTGTCTATTTCCTGCACTTCAGGTTCAAGTTTGGTCCAGATGTCCTGAATCACAAACATATTTTTTAAATAAATGTTAATACATTTTATGGTATACTATTTCAGACTTGTGAGAGTAATTACCATTGCACTGGCACAAGAGTCAAGCTCCACACGTCCTGCCAATGCTTGTAAAAAAGGAGTTATTCTATTAATCCAAAGCACTAATTAAATGCAATAGACCAAACTGGATCATCCATAAATACCTTCAGAGGTGAGGCTGGGGTTGGACATTTTCTCAACCAGATCACATCTTCCCATCTCTGTCAAAACTGTTTGGATTATGCTGATGGACTTTGATTCTCCGTGAATTGCCACCAATAGGTCCACTAAATCTCTGGGGCCTGAATGCATCCTGATGTAGCTTTTAACAAAATGTCTTGATAAATTGTTTTCACAGATGATTTGTAGATGCTTTTGTAAAACCTGCCTCTCCTTGCAGTCAGTCAGATCCTGTAGGACAACCAGAACCTTCTCCAGATCTGTCGAGACTTTTAAATTCTGAAAGAGAAGCACATAATTACATTTCTTCTCCAGTTCAATTAATTATTCTTTTAAATCAATCACATACATAGGATTAACAAGATTAAGCCACCAACCATTTTAAGACATGAACCAACTTGGCTAATGACGTGTGAATCAGTGTCATCTAAAGAGCAGTCTTCCTCTGTATCTATTTTTCCAAAGACAAAAATGGTCTTTGTGACAGTGGCATGAATAGGACAGAGTAAACTAAGTTTTGCAACTGTCATGTCTGATGCATATGAACATACATGTTACTGAGCAAGCGATCAGATCACTTCTGTTCATGTAATTTAAAACTTTGCTGATGACCTCCACAGAGCGTTGTCCACTGGTCTCTATGATGAGATCTACCAGGCCATCTGCATCCCCCTCCCCCTCCAGGACGGTCTGTGGGATCCACTCAAGGCCCATTTCACAGTATGTCAACTGCAGCGTCCATTTGAATTTATCAATCTCCATATGGGACAATCCAGCCATTGTTTTGCAAAGAACTTCTCTAAGATCTACCATTGCTGCCTCCTGAAATAGAAGTACTGCAAGTAAACAATCAGTAAACAAACAGTATTTTTACATGTAACTAAAATAAATAAATAAATGAAACATTGCAAGGATGTTCTGATGCCACATACGTATGGCTAAACCTACTAACTATGAGTACTTTGTACAAGTATGGAAAACGCTACAAAATTGTAAACCTTAAGAAAAGGCAGACTCCCTTCTTGTAAAAGATGTTCACCTGTGAAATGGAGTCAAACAATGAATGAAGGTTACTTACACAGAACTTACAGTCTGAAGTGTTTTAGACTTGAACTTACTTGTAGGAGTGTTCATTGCGTATTGTAGATTTTGTGCCAGATCACTTCTGTTCATATCCATTAAAATCCAGTAGGTTGTCTCTACAGCTTTCCAGCCATAGGTCTGCAGAAGAAGAGTCACTGTTTCCTCAGCTTTAGCAATGGCCATCAAACTCATGTCCACATGGGGAGGATTATGGAAGATAGTCTTCAGCAAGAAGAGTTTCTTAAAGTGTTTAAGCTCTTCACAGCTCAGCTGATTCAGAGTATCTCCAAACACCTCATTAACTGCTGCCATTGTTGCTACCTACCAAGGTCAGAACAAGAGAAAGTAAGTTAGAATATTTATGTGTGGAATAACAATAATAAATACAATATAGTTTATAATTATGAGACATATACACAAACACCATAATTAATATGGCAACTGTAAGAGCCAACTACACTTGTTGGTTCCTTTCTACCTCTGGCAAAGTACGTTCACTACTAATTTAACTGCTGCTAATTGGAGGCACATTGTTTTTGAATGTGTGCCTATGAATGTTCCCCACAATGTCAAAAAAAAGGCCATGTGAAACCAAAGTGTAGACAGGAAACTGTACAGTGGACACGAGGAGGTCAAAAAAGACCAAACCAAAAGGCCATCTCCTAAAAAAAAAATGTAGGAGCGCTCTTCACACTGTGAGGGTGCTTTTCAGTACATAGAAAGCCGCTCTCTAGACTGCAGATCCATCCATGTGCCACCTCTGAGGGAACTGAGAGAAGACCTATTAGCAGCAATAAAGCCCAAGGGAGACATCTCAGAGAGCCAGTGAACTGAAAGTAGTTCAAAAGCAAGTCACAAGTGGAAAGCAGAGAAATTCAGAAAAAACTGTCATAGCTTGCAGCCCTAGTAGACCAGTGTTGGCACCAGGCCGGAGACATGTCTGTAGACAGTCCTGCCAGTGGCACACACACCTGAGACACCACAAAGACCCCGTTCCAGCCACATCTGAAGTGGTATCAATCCAGGAGGCAAATGGCGGGACTTAGCAACCACACTTTCCATGCAGTGTCAGGTCGGGTGCCCACATCTGGCCCCCTCCCCAGTGTGGTAATAATGAAAAGATACCTCTTCACAGCCATATGGCCATCACACTCATGGCCCATCCAAAGCTCCCCATTGGCATAGCTCACACCTTTTCTGCCGCACCCAAAGGCCCTATGGAGGCTAACAACCCTTCCAGCCAGTCAGCCAAACGTGCTGATGCAGGTTAGACCTAGAAAAGTTTTTTCACTCTCTATTCAGTCTTTATTGAGGACAGTATAATGAAAAAAGGCCTATCTTGTGAAAAAAGAGCTGCCAGGAATATGTGGTGAACATCATACTTGAGCCACCAATGTGCCTCGAGGATCCAATTGTACTGCAAAAAGGTACCATAAAATTACATTACAATTATTTACAAAATATGTAAAAAGTACATCTTAGTTACTTGATGAATTATTATTTTTTGCTCAGCAGAAAGTGTCATTACTGCTAGGCCAAAACTCCAGGCCAAAAATGTCTCTCTAGTGGACACTTTAGTTGATCCACCAGCATATTTGCTATGGTCACTTACTTTTTGGATCAGTCCAGACATCCATTCATCTAAAAATATATCATAACAAGTTATGAAAAACAATGAATGAAAAATTTTGAAATGCACGTGCCTTGAATTTTTTTCTCTCACCACTTGAATCTGAGTTGTCTTTTAAAAGCCTTTGCTGGAGATCTGTTCGTCCAATTGAACCTAATAGGTTCTTGGTGATCTTCACAGACCTTTGGCCATATGTTTGAACAATAAAAAACACCAGATGGGACATCTCATAATGATACAGCCTAAACAACAGTATGGCAGAGTTTGGGCCAGTGGTCAGTGGATGATTTGGGTCAATGAGTTCTCTGACATTAAGATGTTCAAGGGTTCTCATAAGAAGGTTGACAACAGCCACCATTTCTTCTACCTGATAAAAAACAGACATGAAACAGCTCTTACAAAAGTGGTTTCGGTTTCTAATTATTTGCTGTTATTTTATAATTAACTAATAACAACAAAAAAGATTGTAACCGCCTTTAGAATATGTTGCAACAAACATTACTCACTTTATCCTTTACTCCTGGCCTCATTTGAGCAAAATGTCTTTCCTCTGTGTAAAGAAATAAGTTATTTAAACATTTTCTAATTTGGGCCACTGTATAGCACTGTTGGTAAAGCATATCCAGGGCAACTACAGGCGCAGAGTGGCTGCTACATTTCTGTCAGTCTGCCCCAGGGCAGCTGTGGCTGCAGAGGTGAATAAATTATGGACTAATATAAAGCTTTCTTGCCATGTATCTAGAGAGCAGGCAGAGACATTCAGAAAATTGTTGGAGCGCAAATTCAATTCCATGACACCGAGACGAGCGCCCCACCTCCTCTACCTACTGTGCTATACCACAAGCAGTATTGTATGGCAGAACTACCACATTTTACTGGCACATTAGGGGCCCACCATTAAAATGCTGACATAATATAACATGTTAAGTTCATGTGCATATTTATTGACGAGGTGTGTGGAGGCTATATACTGTCTTTGTTTAAATATAATCTGTTTATTACAGACTGTTCAGCCCCGAGTTTGGCACCCAACCCCAGTAAAGATGCTAAAAGTTTGTCTTTTTCCTAGTATTGCGATAAATGCTAATTAACATTCTGTGGTTATCACATCTTACAGTGTCCTCAGTCACATTTCTATAGCACTTTTCTACCTCCCTCAGCATTCAAAGCCCTTTTCATCGTGTGCAAACACTGGAGGAAAGGTGGGTTAAGTGTCTTGCCCAAGGACACAGAAACATTATGCAGCGGTGGGGGCGGGGTCTGAACCACCAAGCCCTGCCAGCTACTGCCGCCGTCAAGGGATACTCTAAGGATACTAAAGTTTGTTTTTGTTCTCCTACCTTTGAGTCCTGAGATGGTCTCCAGTTTCTTTGCCAGGTCATCTCTGTTCATGTTGATGAACACATCCCTCATCACATCCAAAGACTTCTGACCATGTTTCAGCACCACTGCACTGATCATAGCATCACATGCCTCTTTAGCTGTTAATGGAGAAAGTGTAGTGGCTATAAGTTTAAATTCTTGAGTCTGACTTTCACTCTTCAGATCTGCCCAAGAAATGCCCCTTTGGAAGCAGGTGAACTGGACAAACCACTGAAAGTGGCTCAGCTCCCTGTAACTCAGCTCATGTGCAGTGTCCAGGAGCTTCTCTTTTACAGAAAGGACCCATGCTATCTGCAAATTCAAACAAAGTTGAAATGCCAGTGGTCTGAGATCACAAGTTAACACTTACTTAAATTAACACTAAGCACCAAGAAGAATAACCTCTCAAGACAGCAAGAGTGATGGTGGTACCTTATTTACATGGATGTATGACAGTGAAACATACCCAATAAAAGAACAAGTAAATAAGTGGCCAAATAAAGGCAGAAGCTTCTACAGTAAACACAGTTTAACATTTAGCATTAATAATTTAACTGGAACAAATACACATGCCACAAAAAAAGTGTTTTTCTAAAGCAGTAAAGGTTTGATTTGCATATTCCATAGTATTCTCCAGAACAATATGTGAAGTCTAAACTTTTGCTTACCTGTAACCACATGTGATATTTAGGAATATTCTCAGGACTCCCTAAAGAATAAAGAATATAATAAAGAATACATGACAGTACATTGTGACCTTGCAAGGACTTTTAAATGAAAAGGTACAAAACCAAGACAATAAGCTGCCCAGTATAGAGTACCTTTCACACTACTTCTCCCAAAGATAATTATGTTAAATGAATGACCACACAACCTTTTGACAACAGGAAGCAAAGACGTGAATATCATTCACAAAAAGAGACACAAGACACAACACTTACTTAGGTCGCTTGTTTCAGAACTGCGGGACATCAGTTTCTGTGCCACTTGACTCAGGCCCATGTTAACAAAAATATCTGCCACCTTCTTCACAGACTGTGTGCCGTACTGCTGGACTATCCAGAACACAGTCTCCTCTGGATCCATCTCTTCAGGGGGTGTTCTTCTTTTTAGATGTAGAAGGTCAATAAATGTTTTCTGAAAATCCTGCCATGACGCCTCTGGCAGGTCATGAAGTGTGTCCAACAGCAGTAGTATCTCAGACATCATTGGTTCTGTTTGCCATATTGAAATAAAGTTTATTAATATGCTACTATGCACTTTTGAAATATATCTGAAATGTAAAAAGAGTGTTTTGTTCTTATTTCATCTCAGTTGATAATATGTATACTGTGGAAGTTGACAAAAAGAGACGAGCAACAATCTATTGAGTTTTAAATGGTATAACTTCCAACAACAGCAATAACTTTTTGCGGTATAAAATATCCACCGCTCAACTTCTTGACACCAACTCTGCCTTTTACAAACCCTTTCAGAGAAACTGTGTACACTCATGTGTGATACCAGTCTCAATAAGCTCAATATGCTAAACTGCAACAAAAACACAATTCAACATAAACTGTGCAAATACAGTATAAACGCACGGAGGTTATTCCTCACCAGGTTATTCTCGGTGATTTCCGTGAACTTACCTATAAGCTATCCTTGTGCGTGAAAAATATAAAACATTGCACACGAAAAATGTAAAATGTGTATAAATCTACTGTTTTTGTTGTTGTTTTGTAAGCCAAAGGGTCAGCACAAGTCAGTTTCAGGAAGTAGGCTATATATTTGCACTCCCTCTCCACAGAATAGACCATGCCTGGACCGAGTCTGCCCTCTAGTGGACAAGCACAGACCTGCACGCAAGCTCTTCCATACTGCCCGTATTTGTTTTATGAAAAAATCGTTCCTTCTGTTTCCCCTTTTCACCCAATCACTTCAGCTATCATTGCTTACATTTAGTGAAAATTGAAAAAACTGAACTCCATCTGAACCCAACACATTCACATACCTTATCTCTGCATTACTTTACCTTTAGCATTTGTCAGTAGCAATTTCGGTTGTAATTTAGTCTGCATCTCGTATTATAAATGATATTGTATTATTAAAAAAAAAAAAAAAGATTTGGATTCAGTTAAATGCATTACTTTTATTTATGACAATAAGTATAGGGCTCATAGAACAAGTGGTTTATTATGAGTGTTTTTAAGGTAAAACACAACATCAGAGCAAAATATAGTTGCATTAAAACCAAAAGTGAAAAGCAATGCTGAACAATTTGCAAAAATAAATAAATAAATAAAATCAAAATAAAATAAATAAGTAAAATAATAAATAATAATAATAAAATTAGTTGAGTGGTAGAGCAACATACTGCAGGCTATGTGTTTAAATGAATGCACAAGAAATTAATGGATGGATAACTTTCTTTAGAGTCCATTTGGAGATACCGTCCTTCACTCAAAGAGTTTCAATATAAAGCCTATAAATATTTGGAGGCTAATTTTGATTTAAAATAAATAAATAATTTACACACATTCAAATGCATCTTATTGTTGGTTTATTGACAGAGGCAGCTTCTGTGGTAACTCTTTTTTTCAGTGTTTTTCTTGCTTTGCTTTGGAGCTGCTGGTTAGACAGGCAACTACCAACATGTAACAGCAAAATACATTTATGGGATGAAGCTGTTACTTACTGTGAGGCCATAGTAACACATGGAGCAGTGGCTGTAGTTCTGGCTGTGGACTGTGGGTAGAGTAGAGGGCTTTGATGGACTGTTTTGAAGTTTATGAAGGTCAAAGATTTTTTACTGGAGGTGTTGCATTTGGGAGCTGCCATTTTAGCTTTGACTCCTGTTGCCAGAGTGGAGCCTGATGGACAAACACATTTTTTTTCAAAGTTAGCTGGAGTCAGAAACACTGGCGGAGGTGGAAGAAGAACTCCAGAACTTAAAAATACTGTATTGTTATTTGCTCTAAGTAGAAGTTAAAGTTTTACTTAAACTTAAAAAAAAAAAATAATCATAATAAAAATAATAATAATAATAATAATAATAGTGTCAAGTGCTTCTGAAGATGTTTGCTGTTGGGATTACTGCTACTATTGGTACTGCTACTACTACTATTGCTAATACTACTACTACGATTGCTACAACTTATACTACTACTACTGTTTGTTGGTCAAAAAAATAAAAAATAAATACAAAATGAGGCTACTGAGAAAGAAATTTAAAAAACACAATGCTCATTAAAATATTTAGAAAATTTATTCAGAAAGTACTGTACAACTGAAAGCAGTTAAGTACAGTGCCTTTGAGTCCACACGACTTTAGGCGGAACAAGGATCTTGTGGTCAACAATGTCAAATACTGATTAAAAACAAATCATTAAAAACTTTTAAAAGTGCTGTTTATGTGCTATGACAAGATTTAAAACCAGACTGGAATTTTTCTGCGATATTATTTGAGTTAAGATACAATTGCAGTTGTGCATAGACTTCTTCCAAAACTGCAGATAAAAATGGAAGTTTTGAAATAGGCCTGTAGTTAAAGGCTTTTTAAGAAGAGCACAGCCACTTGTTTGAGAGGAACACAATGAGAAGCAAGAGAAGCATTTATCAGCTTTAGAATGCAAGGCCCAAAAAGAATGAAATACATCTTTTAGGTGTCTTGCAGGATGGCTGTCCAGAGGGCAGTCAGTGGGTCTTAAGGCTTTGGACTAACTTAGATAATTCAGACAGAAATAGAGGCTTCACTTATTTAAATAGGTCTACAGCTGGACATACAAAAATGATCAACAGGATTTGGCCCAGCATAAGAAATGGTTATGGACTGGATGTTAGAGACCTTGACACTAAAAAAATTAACAAAACCTTTCAACATCTCCATGGATTCAGTTGGTTTAACAATAATAAAAAAAAATGAAAATAAAACAAATATAGTAATAAAAAAAACAAAAAACAAAAAAAAAACAATTGTAGTTTCACAAAAATAGTTGTCACATATTTCTTTTAGACAAACATTAAGACCATGAGATAAGTTGCACCAAGATGTGTGACTACTGAGATTTTCCAGCCTTAACTGTCTTCAGTCCAGAGTCTTCAGTCCATGCACAACAACAAAAAATAATACAGGAGTAGCCCAATGAACCAAAACTCTACAAATAATGCATATAGCACTATTCAGGGCTTGACCAAGGCAGAATAAATTATATATTTTTGCATGTGATCTATCCGAATACGCAAGGGCGTAACTTTGTGTGTAAATTATGTACTTTTGTAAAAGGAGAATGCTAATTTGGAGTTTCTGTATTAGAAATGCATTATGATAATTTTACCTGTGATTTAGCGTCAGCTAACTTGACAATACTACTGTTCACCTCCTCTTGGGCAGTACTTTTTTCTTTTTCGTTGGGGTTGGCGTTGACCAACACTGTAAAATTGCGGACTGGCTCTTTGGTGCTTTTTTCATAATAGCACAGGTTAGAGACAGGCAGCTGTCAGCTGCTACAACACCAGTGCCTGAGAGACACACAGCAAACAGCACCGCTCAGGAAAGACAGTGGACTGGGCCGTACCAAGTATTCTGCAAAGGGAGGGGAGGGGGTGGAATAAACTAATTACTATTTTGCTGGCAAACAAAATTAATACAGAAAGTCGACAAGGTATTCATGCAAGATAATTCATATTTGTATTCATCGCAATGTTGTGATTTTTGGGGGGGTCATAACCCCCCTAACCCCCCCCCTGCGAATACATGATTTTAATATTTTTTTCTCTGATCATGATTAATTACTGTATACTAAATTAGATCTCTAAAGTTAAGATACTGTACACGCATGAAATTCAACTGGCCAAAGCTAGTGAGACTAAATGTGTTACCAGCCACAATGAAAACCTACCAGCATTTGTCAGGTTGGCTAGTGTTAATGTAAAGCCCTCAGTCTATTATTAATAGATAGGCTACAATAAAAAGAGGGGTATGCGTAGTCTGCCTATACAAGTGTGTCAAATTGCTATAATTCCTGTACGGACTAGCTTAATAAATAGCCAACACATTATTGCAACAAAACTGTGTGGCAGCTTATTTAGAGACATATTTTAAGACATCTTAAAATATGTTAATATAGGACGAGGTGACTTCGTTTGGCTTGAGCTGGGCGCGGACTGCAGCGTGTTTACATGTTAAAAGAGAAACTACGGCGGTCTTTAGCAAGAAGTTGCGCACTTCCTCCAGATTCAGGCTTCACCCGTTGGCCATAGATATTTGTAGATGCTACATTAATATTACACATATGGACTTATTTTTGCCATTGCGTGCTACTATTATGTTTCTGACGCAAATAGAATAGCTGCCAGGTAAGTCGTACCGAAGTTTGCCGTCTAACTAGCTAGCTATAAAAAACAAAAACAACTAGCTAGCTATATGTGTAGCTATCAAAGAAATCACACTAGTAACTAAGCTGCTATTATCGAGAAATATTTGTTTTTTAGTCAAACGACGGCCAGTAGTGGAGGACGTAGCCTGCTCAATTCTTTAGTTAGCCTAAAGTACAGATAAACTAGCAAAGTAAAAATGAAAGTATCACCTTAAAACTTAAATAAAAGTATATAAGTACTCAATGTACTTTTTAAATGTACTTGCAAGTAAAAAAGTAACAGACTCAACAACTTATTGATGTGTTAAATGTGAAGGACTTTGCTGAAAAATTCTGTGAATGTGATGAAATGAAGAAACTGGTGCAGTAGAAGAGACTGAATCTGTCGCTGAGGTCTTCTGTCTTTATTATTCTGAGGCTTCTAAAAGAGTACAACTTTACTGCATCATATATTTAAGTACTGTGTGTACAATGAGGGCATGACCAAAACACATGATTTTACCAAAACTCAAAATACTTTGTACTTCAAACCATTTCATAAATGTAGTGGAGTAAAAAATACAGATACTTGCTCTAAAATCTAGTGAAGAGAAAGTCAAATTTCTCCTTGTAAAATTTACTCAAGTAAAGTACAAATACATGAAAAAAGTAAAGTAACTAGGTACTTTAACTTCGTTACATTCCACCACTGACTACTCATATTCTTTTAGTGACTTTTTCTGAATTAACCCTTAGGGACCTTTTCAATATTAATCACATTCAGAAAGTTAAAATACACTTTTTATCGCTATAAAAAAATATAAGAAATTATTATATTCTGCTCTGAGCTCATTAGAATCAGCTACATCTGTGTTAAATATCGATATGAAATTCATATAGCCTATTTGTAAAGATGTTATCCCTTTAAATCCCATTTTTTTGTGATGATGCCATAACAACTTCAGATGATGACACAAACAGGGAATATGATCCTGAGTTTGACTATTTTGTTTTGTCATGGTGACATCGTCTCAAAAACCTAAAATTTAAAGGGCTAAAAATCTTTATAAATATGTGATTATTTGGTATCAATAGTTAGAAAAATGTGCGAGGACAAGATTAAGTCAATGAAAGTAAGAATATAAAAAGAAAAATTTATATAATATAAAATGTTTTTGTAAAGTGACAAAATGAAAAGTGCATATGTTACATGCTTAACAGTATTACCGATTTTCTCAATTGCTTTGACACATTTCTCTATTCAGAATTGTCATTTACAAAACGGGTCACACTGAAAACCCAAACAGCATTTCAGATCCTCAAAACAAAGGTTTTTGTTTACCCTATGTGTTTCTGCAATCAAAACTTGTAAAATATCCCTCAAAGAGTAATTTTTATGCAGTTTCCTGTTTGTATAAAATGAGCAGGAAATAAAAAGATCATATAAAAAGACACCATCTCACCAAAAATCATACCTTTTGCTAAACAGGGCAAAATTATCAAAAGTACAACAGTCCCAGAGGGTTAAAAAAAAAAAAAAATGTTGGAAATTTGAGGGGGAAAAAAGACATACTTAGTTCACTAACACACTGTATAGCATAAATCATATTGTATATTAATGCACAGCATGTTTTAGTCTTGTAAAAATATTGTACAATGCATACAGCCTACCAGGTGTACTGACTTTATATGATTTTGAATTAGGAAACATGGACTTCAAGGAGCTTCTATATGAAACCTTATATGAATTCACTACACCATTGTTAGAAAAATTAAAATGGAGTGTAAACATTTCTATGAACTGGATCTTCAGACAACTCCAAAATGCAGACATGTATACTGTTGTTGAGCTGATACAGAAAAGCTCCGCAGACTGTGTGGAGATGACTATCAAGATATTAAAAGATGTTGGCTTGCTGCACAAGTTACAAGCTCAAACTGATTTTAACCCCAAAACCAAAGGTAAGGCAAAATTATGCATCAAACCTGTACTGACTATAACTAGTTTGTATATGTCATTTGAATCCTCTCTTTTTTTATCAATAGACACCTTGAGGCCTATTTTGGAGACACTAAGGAATCTAACCGATGTGGAATACAATACATTCATATCCAGACTGGAAATTGAATTAGCACACCTCTGGAAACAAAGACTGGATGAGGCTAAGCTGTCAAAAGTAATACAGCTGATGGAGACATTGTTCAGCAAAGACCCAGCTGTTTTGACAAAAATGGTTTTAGGGGAGATGGCCAGGCTAGAACTGATCAGCAAACAGACATATCAGACCACAACGACCAAAGGTAAGACAAAATGAGGTTAATTACACCACAGCGATGAAGCAAACATCCATTTTTGGTCAGTTTGTGTCACTTCATGTGAATTGTTCTTTGTTGTATCCAGATGCAGGTGGTGCACTTAGTCATTTAAGTCACTTGGAATTTGAAAAATTAAGGAATCATTTGCAATACTATTTGCCTCACATCCCTGCAAGTGTGCTTCAAGAGGTTAACAGTCAGAACTTTATGGTCCTGATGGAGATAAACTCTCTTCAAAACTGTGTAGAGATGACTGAAAAAGTGTTTAAACGAATGGAGAGACCTGACCTGATGCACAAGCTGTCACAATCTGAAGGTGGGACACAAAGACCAAATTAAGTGTAATATAATAATAATAATAATAATAATACCTTTTTTTTTTGCAACCACCTGAATGTTTGAATTTTCTGTTCAGCTTTTACAGAAGACATTTTGAAAACCTTAATGGTTTTAGATTCTGTAGAGTTACACATTTCCAAGGATTATTTGAAAATATATTTACCACACATCTCAAAGAGCAAGCTTCAAATGATGCACTGTGAAGAACCTACTGAGCTGATGATGGATCAAAATACTCATCGAACATGTGTAGTGTTAGAAAAAGGTTTTTTTAAACAGATGGAGAGGCCTGACCTGGTTAAGAAGCGAGAGACCAAAAATATACAGTAGGATAAAGATATTATATCTTAATTGTTATATTTTCTGCCCAGGTTTTAAAGAAGACGTGTATGAAGAATTTGCATGTAGGAAGACAATGGGGATCTTTTATCAGAACACTGGCAGGCCTGACCTAGGGCAGAACTTATTATACCACCCCCTAATAAACCATGGTAAGAAGACCAACACACTGATTTGGGTATATTTTTAGTACAGACTATGGTGGGAAAAGTAAACAGTGTTTCCCCTGAAGAAGCTGAAATCTATACACTGGTCTTTAAAAAACACAAGCAGAAATTAGTGAAAAGGCGCCTAACCTTCCTTTCCCTCTAATAATAATTAATTTTGCATTTGTTTACAGATAAACTAAACTCATTATTGAACTGCTCTAGGGCTGACAGCAGAGTTAGACCTGATGCTGGAGAATGCTCCAATTTCTGACATTCATAACATGAGCTGACAGAAACCATGCTAACAACTTTACCTCTTACTGGGTCTGGACTGGATTTTGTCTAATTACAAAGTGTTAGCAAAAGTTAATACACACCTGATCAAAATGTTAAGATCAGATGAAAAATGCAAGAATTTACATTTGGACCTTAAGGAGGTTCTAAGTAGAGCTTCAAAATGCAAAAAGAAGAAAGGGGAGTGAGACAAAAACAATTTGAGTAAGCAATTTATTAAAAACAACAGTTAAAATGAAATAGGCTGTTCATCAGCTGATCAAAAGTTTAAGCCCACAGCCTTTAAAAGCCAACATCTACACAAAAATGTGGATTCTGTCTTATTTTCGGTCAGATATCCACACTGTCATGACCTGATGGCAAAGGCAAAAAAGCTTTCTCTCTTTGAACTTGTTGGGATTATCGAGCTGTTTAAGCAAGGCCTCATGCAGCGCGCCATTGCTGCTGAGGTTGGATGCAGTAAGACAGTCATTTTGAATTTCTTAAAAGATCATGAGGATTAAGGAACAAAAAAGTCAAGTGCTAGACCCAAAAAAATTTCACCGCTGCTTATCCCAGAGAATCCGACTGGCTGTCCTGTCAAGGACACGGGACAATTCTCGACCCAAATAAAGGCCGTTACTGGTGCCGACTGCAGCCCAATAACCATCAGATGGCATCTGTGAGAAAAGGGCTTTAAAAACAAAAAACGTATTCAAAGGCCTTGTCTCCTTTAATGCCACAAAATTGCCCGTTTGGACTTTGCAAGGGAGCACCAAACAAGGGACACTGAAAGATGGAAGAAAGCTTTATTCTCTGATGAGAAAAAAATTTACCTTGATGGTAATAATAATGCATCAAACTTATATAGCGCTTATTAGGACACTCAAAGACGCTTTACATATACAATAAATAAATAAATAATAGATAGAGAGCTATGGAAAGGCCAGTTTAAACAGATGGGTTTTGAGTTGAGACTTGAAGGTATGTATTGAGTCCAAGTTCCTGATGTGCTGTGGGATGGTTTTGATGGCTTCCAACGTTACTGACATGACAAGGAGATAGAGCTGGAAACGGGCCTTAAAAGTCAGGCCCGACATGGCCCGAGCTCGACAGAATTCGACCCGAGCCCGACACGCACATTTTGATTGACAGCTTTGTTAAAGCCCGAAACTGTTTGCTGCCCGACCTTATTCAAATGTGCGCTCATGCACACAACTCTTCCTCCTTTTGTCAAGAATGAGTCGTTTGGGCTTAACATTTTTTGAAATCTTTTATTCATGACTAAAAGGCCATGTCTGAACAAAGAAGTAAAAAAAGTTCTCTGTTAACATTGCTGGGTACAGCCGTCTAAATAGAATTAAGATTTTTTTTGTCAATAACGAAATAACACAAAAAGTTTCACAAAATTCACATTAGGTCCACGGGACAAATGAAAACCGGACTTGCTTACTGCTGCCTCTCTCCACAATCACCAAATTTGAATATTAATATCAAAATGTGCCAATAAAAATTAGTCTTTCAAATTAATACAAAATAATAAATTAAATTACCATAAATGCATAGTACTGATCTAGCTAACTTTGCCAATTTTGGGTTGGATGCTTTGTTTATCTTCCACCAGTCAAGAAGTTCCATATTATTTTCCATGACATGGCCGTTTCAGTGTAGCGAGTTACCGGGTCATCTTCCCAATCAGCTTGCTGTACATTTACCCATTCAGCAAAATGCGCTCTTTTTGCTGGAGGAGGGGGTTCGACCCCGGGGAGTTCCACATCTGTAGGCCTATCTTCAGCTGTGGCATGCAGAAGAGTTCGGACATGAGCAGATAAGGCATTCCTGTCTAAGGGTGACAGCATTCTCAGCTGTTAAATTTTGGCCAGAGGAATGTGGCGATGCTGTGGAGGTCCTGTATTACCACTTTCCGTGTGAGTCAGTCTTCGTGCCGTTTACGCACGACAGCTTGCTGCGGGGAGTCAAGGGCATTAGGCTGACAGTGGCGTTTCATTTTCTCACGCCAGAGACACACACAATTAAGTGTTGTATATTTGTCTCCCTCAAGCTTGCTTCAGAGAATGGCTTCAGAAACTCTATCGGAAAGCTCAGTGTGTCTGGTGCTATTTTGTCAATGCTCTCCCCGCATGCCTCCAGCTTCTCATGGAGCTCCTGATAACTGGCCTGTATAGAAGTCAGTGTGAGGTACACCGTACTGAATCAAGTGTCTCCCATTTGCAGCAACGTTGTTGACAGTTGTGCAGCCAACCTCGACTGCTTAACATACTTCACTAATGCTTTAGCAGCAGAAAGTGTGTCTCCTATGTCTGGAGCACCGTCGGTTTTGGATAACTCGGCGATGTCGAGTCCATGGCGCAGTACCGTATTGAGGACATGGTCAATGCAGTCCAATCTCTGGTATGGCCGCAGAGCTAATTTAATGTTTTCCCCCTCATCAGTCACCCATACAATTTTGTTGAGAGCGGAGGGGTGAAGGCCAAACTTAGTCACGAGTAGTTTCAATATCACCAGTTCCATATCTTTGCTAATGACATGGCATGTGATTGTCAAATAACTAATCTTCCGATAGTCATCTGTCCACATGTCTATGGTCATTGTTACGAGTATTTAGTGTCTGCACTAACTCCCTATTTTCTTCTGCCATGTCAGTGCACCTGCTGGCAATTGTCTTAGGGCAGGGAATAACAGAGTTTATGGGAACCCTCCCGTACGCAGCCCCCACATTAATTAGTTCTTGCGCCAGCTCTGCAAATCGCTCTCCATTTACGCCATTAAAAGGCCTAGTGTCTTTACAGCAAAAGCCGACACACTTCTCTGTCACCGTTTGTTTCACTTTTGTGGGCATGCGCCTTGGTGCTGTAGGTTGATTCTGGGCAAGTTTTGAACAGCTCTGATCAACATGTCTTGTCAGCGACGAATTTCCTGTTGTTTTGCTGTCAACTTTTTCAACTTTTACTTCAACAAAGCGTCACATTTTTGGCATTTAACAGTAACCCACTGGCTCATTATTTTCATTGTGCACATGGTCAAAATTCTTCCACACCTCAGACCTTGCTTTCGTTGCTGGCTCAACCAAAACGTAGTCACCACAGAGTAGCCTCCGCTTCACCTCCTCAGCATCCATTATGGCATCTTTCTCGCGCTGATTGAAACGCATCACATGACCACTCATTTACCACGAAAGTCATAGTGCAAGCCCGAGCCCGGCTGGGCCCGAGTAAAATGGTAAAAATTATGCCCGAACTCCCCGAACCTGTTGGGGACCCGACGGGTTGGGGGCAAAGTTTTTCAGGTTTACAAGGAGATCCCACTGAAGATGTTTTCTATGCGGCACAGTGGAGGGGCGCCATCATGATCTGAGCTGCTTTTTCCTTCAGTGGAACTATGGAGCTTCAGGTTGTGCAGGGGTCAAATGGCGGCTGGCTCGATAGTGCACCTCCCCCATGACTGAAGGCCCTCGTCTGGGTGTGTGTCCATTTACCCGTCAAATTAATTTCGATGGGTAAATGGGTTAAATTTGCACATGGATGTTTGTGCATACATAAGTGTTATTAACATTTGGTTAAGGTCCTTTGTATCAATAAACAAATGATGGATGATTAAAAACAAAAATTAAACACTAGCAATGCATTGTCTGTGCAGTGGAAGAGGATAGGCATGGTGCCACATTTGGTTAGGACTCAGCAAAGTTCATGTTAAGGGCTTTGATTCACACTACACAACTAAAGTTCTTGTGTTGTTATAACAGTGACTATCCACTAGCCACTGCTTTTTGTTTTTTTGTTTTTTTTAATGTGTAGAATTCTGTGATGTGTTTATTATGTTATTATTATATTTATTTATCATTATGCTTCCACAGCACATCAGTTTGATTTTAAAATGAGACAAAAGGTAAGCAAAACTTCCAACTTAACATTTTGGCAGAATAATTTAAAATGTGGATTAGGAAACATTACTACCATAATAGGCTATGTCATATTATGCATATGCTTAGGTGTACATGCTTGTATACAGCGTTGATGGTGATGTAAAATCATACCATATTCCATATTTGCTATTAGAAAAATGTACAAAACTGTCGCCTCCAATGTCTACTTTTTCTTCCCTATAGGATAGGTGTTAATGTGTAATTGGGACTGGATTTTTTTTTCTTCTGGCAGCCCTGTTGTGGAGAATATGCATTATGGTGCACTGACAGTCCATTGCCCTTTACTGTTCTATTTATATTTACTACCTTCCATGTATGACATTTTAGGCAAAAATATTAACTTGACTGTTATGACAGTAGCATGGATGTCTCAAAACAATTTTGAACAAAATTCTACAAAAGAACATTAACATGACAGCAAACTTAATGGGTTAATGCAATACTAAAGTATTTTGCTAATGTCTTCATTGCGTCAGCTTCTTAAAATCTTATATACAACAGATTATTATTGTTATTAAAAGGCTTTCTTTATATGTTTTTTCTGAGATGCTGCATAACAACAAGAATGAAGTTATCTTTCAGTTAATAGATAATATATTGTGACAACCTAACATCCTGAAATGTACATGAATAATAACATCACAGGCATAAACAACAAGTATAAAGAACAATGATATTTATGTTAAATGTTTATAGTACTTCATTAATGTATATTATTTCATTTTGGCAGAAAAAAGCAATGGAGAGTATGATACTACTGCTGTTGGACACACTGTATCGGTTGCCAGATGTGTCATTGCAACATTTTCAGAAAACACTTACTGGCCTTCTACATTTAAAAAGAAGAACACCCCCTGAAGAGATGGATCTAGAGGAGACTGTGTTCTGGATAGTCCAGCAGTACGGCACACAGTCTGTGAAGAAGGTGGCAGATATTTTTGTTAACATGGGCCTGAATAAAGTGGCACAGAGACTGATGTCCTGCAGCTTTGAAACAACCGGCCGAAGTAAGTAAGTTTTATCTAAAGCATCTTTAATCTACGTTAGTTTAGATGTTTTACTCTTCGCTTCCTTTTGTCAAAAAAATGTAAAAGCTTTTGTGAGGCTACTTATGTTCACATTCTTTTTCAATAGAAAATCCCTGCTAGGTCATTCAAATCTGAAATGTCTGCTATTCTGTGATGTGTTCAGGCTATTTAGATATTCGAATTCGGTTTTGGAAACATCGGTACCTTTGGTTACAGGTAAGGAAACATATTTTTCTAAATACTTTATAAGCTTCTTCTTGTTCTTCTTTGACTAAATCTTTATACATACATACAGAGGCAAAAGACAAAAATTGACTTAACTTTTTTGCTTTCTCTATTGTAAAATGTACTAAACTGTGACACATGATTTCAGACCATTTAAACTTACTAATAACTGTTGTGAATTTGATGATGCTATTAAAACTACAGTTTCACTGTTATTGCCATGAGGTGAAAAAACAAGGGCAATTTTAGAACTACAATACTGTATATTAGATTCATAATATCTCTAATTTTTAGGTTTAATGCCTTTGTGTGGTCCAGATTGTTTTCAGATTAAACAAATGCAGATGAGTGTAAAATTTTAAGGGCTCTATCTTGCCAACTGGCGCACGCCTGATCTTGGCGCAGACAGAGGAATTTGATATTGTTGTGAACACTCACACTGTTACGCAGGAAACATGGCGTTGGAAAGAAGGAATTACGAGACACAAATTTTCCAAATTAATGTATTTTTTCTGGGTGCGATCAAAATTAGGCTACACTTAAAACTATAGGCAATAAGAAATAGCAAAGTATTTATTCATATTTTAACAAGACATTAAGCGATTTTTTATCTCTAAAATGATGGATCAACAAATTAGTTAAGCTTTTCCTAGAAAACAAAAAATAAATCTTTAAATATCAGATAAAATAAAATTATAAATAATATTATTAACCACATAATATTTTTATTAGCCCGTTTTTTATTAATTAACAGCCCGCTTTATGAAAGTGTTTTATTCTGATACTGCTGATCCTCTCATGCTGCAGAGCTGGGAGAGAGCTGCTCTGATTGGTTTAGAGTTTAGAGCAGACACCACCTTTGAACTTGTGCCAGTCCCAAGTTCAGCCTCTTTAGACTAATGCTGTGTTCATGATACATCGGAATCTCGGAAATTCCAACCTCCGAGTCGGAAAAACGGCCTTGAACGGCGTCTCGGGTCGGAATTTTTGCTTGGAAACTCGTGCGGAAGTGTTCAGAATTCCTGAGTTGACGTCACAATCATAGGGGCTCCCTCTGTGAGAGGTAAACAGTGTGGTTACTAACGAGGAAATAATCGTTTTTTTAAAACAAGAGATCTCATACTTCTGCAAAAATGTACTCATCGTTATATAATGAATGAAGTTATCAATGCTACAGCTCTGCAACAAACATCTTTGAATGTTCATTTATCAGTAAATGACTAAAGTAGAAATAGAAACATCCCCTGATATAACTCAGTGCCACACCAAACACTTTTATCAAAGTATTTATTTGTTTCCTATAAAACAACATGAAAATGCAAATATGGTTTTGTTGTTATTGTGCTGATCCATGTGTGTTTTCTGAGCTGAACTCGTAAACGGACGTTTTAAGGCGACTTCCGAAAAACGGGACTTCCGAGATTCCGATGTATCATGAACGCAGCACAAGTTCTGCACCGTCGGTGATAATTGATTTGGACACGCTCCTAGGTGCGCAGCCGCCCACACCGCCGTCTGCGTCACTTGGCAAGATAGCGCCCTAAATGTTTATGACATTTTTGTTTGAATTCACAGATGGCAGAGGTCCTTGCTGTGAGAGAGCTGTTTTTGGACATTGCACATGAGCTGAGTTACAGGCAGCGGAGCCACATGGAGTGGTTTGTTCAGTTCACCTGCCTCCAGAGGAACATTTCATGGATCGATCTGGAGAGTGAAAGTCAAACTCAACAGTTTAAAATGATGACCACAACACTTTCTCCATTAACAGCTAAAGAGGCATGTAATGCTTTGATCAGTGCAGTGGTGCTGAAACATGGCCAGAAGTCTCTTGCTGTCATGGAGGATGTTTTCATCAACATGAACAGAGATGACCTGGACATCATTGATGGATTCTGGGGTAACGCACTTATAACCTGTTGACAGAGGATACAATAAGATGAAACACGACAAGATAGTGGGAGCTGGCATTAATTACAATACCATACAGTTTTAGGCTGTTACTGTTTACAATGTTAGGGTGACCATGATACCCCACAGTAAACTGATCTTATTTGCACTTGTACTTGTAAGTTAATGTATAATTTTTTACCCAGACATCGCCACAAAATTTATGAACAAAAGATGGCTACCACTGACCTACCATTTAACCCTCACCTTGTTCCTAGCGTCATTCTGTCGCTGACTCATTTGGGTCTGAACCAGTTGTGGTGTGGGCAAATAGTGTGGTTTACAATGGTTTACAAAATTTTGACATTTCCCACATAAAATTAACCCAAATATTCAAAATAATATACAGTCAAAAAAATTATTTGTTTCATTGTTTACTTTTTCTCCAAAAAGGCAATCTTTTCCCCAAAAATTCTAAAATCATGGGAACATTTGTGTCAGTGAGTTTGTCTGAAGTAAGACTAAAGGTATAACACAAAATTCTTAGAAAAGTTATATTTTATGCATTAAAAAACAGGCAAACAAATTGGGGTCATTCTGACCCCCAAGGACAAGGCGTGTTATTCTGGGCCCCCATTAAAAAAATTCAGATGATTCAACGGCATCTTCACTAAATTTTGTCATTTCCCCCATAGAATGAACCCAAATATTTAAAAAAAATATATAGTAAAAAAAAAGTTTCATTGTTTAGTTTTTCTCAAAAAGGGTATTTTTTATGTAAACATGGTCGTTTTGGCAAAAATTCTAAAATCAAGGGAAATTTTTGTGGCAGTGGGTTGGTCTGAAGTAAGACTAAAGATATAACAATTATTTGACAAGTTATATTTTATGCATTAAATAACAGGCAAACAAATTGGAGTCATTCTGACCCCCGAGGACAAGGCGTGTAAGTGTAACAGAAGGACAATACTAAATGGTAATGAAATGTGGTAGCACTGTCATAGAAGGCGTCTGCTCTCCTGGTGTGAACAGCCTCTGGATACAGACATAGTGATGACAAATCAGGTTTCTGTTATAATCATATTTTTCTTCACCCAGAGAGAAGGCATTTGACTCTAACAGGGTTTCGATTAGATTATAAAGTGAGTATTATTTTTTAAGTGTTAAGTAGGTCTAAAGACAACTGGTTCAGGAGCTGTTTTATGTCTGTTTTTTATCAGGTAGAAGAAATGGTGGCTGTTGTCAACCTTCTTATGAGAACCCTTGGACATCTTAATGTCAGAGAGCTCATTGACCTGAAACATGCACTGACCACTGGCCCATACTCTGCCCCACTGTGGTATAGGCTGTATCATTATGAGATGTCCCATCTGGTGTTTTTTATTGTTCAAACATATGGCCAAAGGTCTGTGAAGATCACCAAGAACCTATTAGGTTCAATTGGACGAACAGATCTCCAGCAAAGGCTTTTCAAAGACAACTCAGAGTCAAGTGGTGAGAGAATGAACTCATAATCGTTATTTTATATTTATAGTTTTTTGTCTGTTATTATCTTATTTTATTTTTCAGAAGATTCTCCAGATGTCTGGTGGTCTAGACTGATCCGAAATGTGAGTGAACATAAAATAAACTTAAAGTAACATTAGCCCAACTATAACCACTAACTATAACTACAACTGCAGCTATAGAGTTATGAAACTAGAATTTTGGGATGAATTGCCACTTAGTAGACTGTCTGCAGTGTTAAAATCAGTTTCAATAAAGTATTTTTAGGTGCCTTCCTTCCATGGGTTGCCATAGCTAATCATATGATTTGGATAAGTAATTTAATAAATTTAATAAACTGTTTTCTGTGAATCCAGGTCTTAACCAGGTCTGAGCCATTATAAGATTGGCACAATGCCTATCTTAGAGGTCAGTCCTCTCAGAGTTCTTGTAACTTTGTGTATTCTGCCAATAGGTATTGATTTTATTAATGCTTTGAGTATTTTATGCACCACTTTTTATGTACTGTAGTTGGCATTATGATTGTGCTGGTGTGTAAATGTCTCTCACCTCATGATTAATATTATTTAACAAACAAACGTTAACTTACTTTCTTCTGTTCTGACCTTGGTAGGTAGCAACAATGGCAGCAGTTAATGAGGTGTTTGGAGATACTCTGAATCAGCTGAGCTGTGAAGAGCTTAAACACTTTAAGAAACTCTTCTTGCTGAAGACTATCTTCCATAATCCTCCCCATGTGGACATGAGTTTGATGGCCATTGCTAAAGCTGAGGAAACAGTGACTCTTCTTCTGCAGACCTATGGCTGGAAAGCTGTAGAGACAACTTACTGGATTTTAATGGATATGAACAGGAGTGATCTGGCACAAAAACTACAATACGCAATGAACTTTCCTACAAGTAAGTTCAAGTCTAAAACACACCTGGAAAAGAGTGTAGAGTGTGTAAAGTGTAAATTGACCTCTATTTTATTGTCATTTGTCTTCTCTCCTCAGGAAAACCACCTGAACAAGTGAGTCTGATATTTCAAGGTTTACTATATTGTAGAGTCCATATACCCAGAGCCACCATACTTGTACTAATACTGATCTCTGAAGTCATTGGTAAAACATCAGAAAAATATATTTGGCTCTGAAATGTGTGCTTTATTATAATCATAATGTTAAAGCTATAATATTCTAAAACTCCTTTCATCATTTATTTACTAACCCAAGTATTAGGTAATAAAGAACTTATTACTATTTTCAAAATACTTGCTAATTTTGAATTTGGGCTACACAACTAAAATATGTCAGGAGAGAGGCAACACAAGGCTGGAAAGTAAAGTGGTTCTAAAAAGTAGCAGTGGCAGAAGTAGAAGGTTAACTATTGTCAACATGACTGGGTGGAATGTTTTGGCAAGGCAGACTGTGTTATTAGTGTCATTAGTGTTATTAGTGTTGAATTCCCCCACTGTGGAACAAATAAACATTTTGTTATCAATGTGCCTGTGATCTTCAGATTCCCAAGTTGCCCTGCATTAGAACAGGTGTGATTGTATACTCAACATTATTGCATGGTTCAGGAACACTTCAAGAAGTCACTGTAAACACAGTTTGGGCCAATTTAAGCTAAATTTATATCACTTAAGAAGTGTGAAGAATGTGAACGTGATCCAGAAACACTCCTGGGCCAAACCTGTTTAAAATGGACTGACATACAAACACACTTGGCGCTTTATAAATTGCTGTTTTCAAACTTTGTCAACTTACTGAAATAAAAACAATCAACCTCATTGCAAAATACACCTCCAGCTGTTTTATTAGTACCACTTTCTTTTCAAGCATTTTGTCTCTGTCCTTGCCTTGAGACATGTTACTGCCATCTATATGAAAAAGATGTATTATTTTTCATGAAATGGTGCATCTGTTTCAATATCTAATATGTTCTATGTATGTATCTATAGGTTTGGGACTGGTATGAGATTTACATTTATCAATGCAATCCTTTTTTATTTACATTTTGTGACAAAGTGAGCACTCAAAAGCCAATGGAAATGCTAATTTAAGTAGAAATGTGATTGGCCAAAACTTATCATCACAGCTCTGAAGGTTCTTATCTAATATAATTCTTAATAAATTCAAAATAAATTACAACCTAGGAGTTTATTTTCCACATGATTAATTTTATTCCATGTGATTAAGTGAGAAAACATTTTACTATAAAAGCAAGAAAAAAATAGAATACTGTCTATTTATTTGGTAAATTTGTGGTATCAGGATAGGCTCTTAAAATCTTAAAATCCTCTGCTGGGTTTGCTTTACTTTTTCAGGTAGCAACGGTGGAAGATCTTAGAGAAGTTCTTTGCAAAACAATGGCTGGATTGTCCCATATGGAGATTGATAAATTCAAATGGATGCTGCAGTTGACATACTATGAAATGGGCCTTGAGTGGATCCCACAGACCGTCCTGGAGGGGGAGGGGGATGCAGATGGCCTGGTAGATCTCATCATAGAGACCAGTGGACAACGCTCTGTGGAGGTCATCAGCAAAGTTTTAAATTACATGAACAGAAGTGATCTGATCGCTCGCTCAGTAACATGTATGTTCATATGCATCAGACATGAAAAAACTTGCAAAACTTAGTTTACTCTGTCCTATTCATGCCACTGTCACAAAGACCATTTTTGTCTTTGGAAAAATAGATACAGAGGAAGACTGCTCTTTAGGTTACACTGATGCAAATGTCAGCCAAGTTGGTTCACATCTTCGAATGGTTGGTGGCTTAATCTTGATGTACTGTAATGTGTGCAATAGATTTAAAAGAAAAACTTGTTACACTGGAGAAGAAATGTAATTATGTGCTTCTCTTTCAGAATTTAAAAGTCTCGACAGATCTGGAGAAGGTTCTGGTTGTCCTACAGGATCTGACTGACTGCAAGGAGAGGCAGGTTTTACAAAAGCATCTACAAATCATCTGTGAAAACAATTTATCAAGACATTTTGTTAAAAGCTACATCAGGATGCATTCAGGCCCTAGAGATTTAGTGGAACTATTGGTGGCATTTCACGGAGAATCAAAGTCCATCAGCATAATCCAAACAGTTTTGACAGAGATGGGAAGATGTGATCTGGTTGAGAAAATGTCCAACCCCAGCCTCACCTCTGAAGGTATTTATGGATGATCCAGTTTGGTCTATTGCATTTAATTAGTGCTTTGGAATAATAGAATAACTCCTTTTTTACAAGCATTGGCAGGACGTGTGGAGCTTGACTCTTGTGCCAGTGCAATGGTAATTACTCTCACAAGTCTGAAATAGTATACCATAAAATGTGTTAACATTTGTTCAAAAAATATGTTTGTGATTCAGGACATCTGGACCAAACTTGAACCTGAAGTGCAGGAAATAGACACAGACAATCAATTAATATACAGGTAAACAAGAAAGGCATTCATTACAAGTAGATGAACTGTTTCTGTGCCTAATTTTGGATGTGGACAATTTGATGAATTAATGGGATATTTTGTTAACTGTGTTTTATTCCTGAAAACTACTGTAGTTAAATTGCTATTCATGCCATTCTGTGTTTAGACTACAGTCAGATGCAGGAAGTTATGAATGCAGTGTGTCTGGTCTGCGTTGGTGTTGTGAGGAAAAGGTCAGTTTTCAGTTATAAGTTTGGCTCCTGGGAGGAACATGCGGAGCGAGTGGAGAACATGCACTACATGCCAGCAGGTCCTCTCATAGACCTCACTGTCAGCTCTGGCAGGCTGAGCGTGGTCTATCTACCACACTGGGTCTGCATAGGTAAGCAGTGTATTTGTAGTTCTCTATTGTCTCAAGACTCTCCACTCCATTACATTAATACAGGGAATGACCTCAGAGAGAGAGATAGTGTGGAGATAGTCTCTTTACTCAGAGAACCAAGGTTACAGTGTAACCTGTATATTCTCTATCATCTCCACTCTGTTACATTAATATGAGCTCATTTCCTGTACTAAAGTAAAGGAGTAGCGAGATAGTGTTGAGACAAGGATATGTAACTTGTACAATGCTTAACAGTCAGATCATTTTCTTTTCTTTTTAGACAGTCCAAACACAGAAGATAAGTTGGCAGTGTTGCATATTGATGACTGTGGAGATACTGTGGAAAAAGTAATGGAGGCCACATCTACTCACGTGCAGCTACTTGAGCCAATATTCTCCCCCAGAGCAGTGCTGATAAAACTTGGTATACCTGTGAAAATCTATTGCAGTGTTTTAATATACAAGACCAACACTGCATTTCTCACCCTCCATGTTTACCTGATCCCACGTGATCCTGGTCTAAAACAGGTGACACTACATACAGTTAGGTCTATAAGTATTTAGACACTGACACAAGTTTTGTTATTTTAGCTGTTAACCAAAATGTATCTAAAATACACTTAAATGATTAAATGTGCTTAAAGTGCAGATTCTCAGCTGTAATTTAAGAATAGTCTCATTCAACAGCTCTTTTACAGCTCTTTAATGTGTAGCAACCTCTTTTTCAGGGCCTCAAAAGTGATTGGACAGATGAACATTACTATAAATAAAATCCTTCAAATCCTTTGCAGGCAATAACTGCCTGATGCCTGGAGCCCATGGACATCACCAAACACTGGGTTTCCTCCTTTATGATGATTTGACAAGCCTTTACTGCAGCTGTCTTCAGTTGTTGTTTGTTTATGGGTCTTTCTGCCGTAAGTTTAGTCTTACAAGTGAAATTCATGCTTGAAGCTCTAAGATCTGGGGACTGACTTGGCCATTGCAGAATAATTCACTTATTTACCTTAAAAAACTTCTTGCTTGATTTTGCAGTATGTTTTAGGTCATTGTCCATCTGAAATGTAAAGTGCCACCCTTCAACTTCTTGGCTTTTGTCTGAACCAGAGCAGAAAGTTGAACTTTTCCTCCAATTTGGACTTGAATTCTCTCAAATTACAGCCAAAAGATCTGATTATTTTTGGTAAAAAGGCTAAAATAACACAACTTGTGTCAGTGTCCAAATACTTATGGATTTAACTGCATAACAACATTCTAATACATGTCAAATTAAATAATAAATTCAATATTTTTTTATTTATTTTAGTCAATGGATAGGAGTGAACAAGAGCATGGATACAGCATTATCCGCAAGCCACATCCAGACAAGTCTCTTAAAATGCGTGATCGATTTGTGCTAAAAGCAGCAGACCTAGAGACAGTGGAAATCACCCCTCAGGTATAATGTTTGAAATGCCCTTTTTCAATTTGGGCATTAGGTATGTCACGTTGTCTTTATTATATACTGGACCAATTAAATTAATATGTATAAACAGCGCTTCCTGATGCTCTGTCTGTCTTGTCTCTATGGTTTGCAGAAATTAACACTCAGATATCAAAGCCCTCCAAACTTCTTTGAAGTGTATAGCAGAAATCCAGACTCTGACTTCAAACTAGAACTTACAGAAGAAAACAAGCCTCTCACCTCTGTGTGGAGCTGTACAATTCGACAAGGTCTGATTATTTTATCTGCATGTATACTGTTTACTGTGATATAAAAGTTGTGGAATTAATTAGAAATAATATTCCTTTAGATGATTACACTGAAAGAGCACCAGGTAAGGAGTTAGTTGTCTTTTACGACTTTTACAACTTGTTTGAATTTATACAAGTGTTAGCTAACACCTACACATATTCAGAATGGAGGTCTGATATCATTTTGATCTGAGCACTTCTTTTTCAGCTGTTCCCAATCAACAAGGTGAGGCACGTTCTATTCATCTTAAAATAAATCATAATTTGATACAGAAACAGTACGGTTCTGAGCACTACTTTTAATATAGGAAACTTGAAACTTTTAATGCAATAAAAGCTAACCTAAAGACTTTAAAATGTATTTTTTCTCCTGTCCTTAGGAATTCATTTTGTGGACAAATTCCAAACACAGCTCATTAATAGAGTGGCCAATATTGCAGAAATCTTGGATTGTCTTAAAAAACAAGGAGTAGTCAGATCAGAAGCCTATGACGCGATAAGAAAACTCAACACCACTCAAGAAAAGATGAGGAAACTCTTTAGTGGACCCCTGAGGTCCAGTGGAGACAGAGGCAAAGACATCTTCTACACAATACTCAAGGAAATAGAGCCATTTCTGTGTGAAGAGCTAGAGATGTCATAGATAGGTTGACATGGACACTTTTTTTTTATCATGCATTCCTATAAAGTGTCTCATAATCTTGCTAATTTTTTATTTATTTTCATGCATAGATTATGACTACAAAACAGTAAATTAAACATACAGTAAATACATACAGCATAAGATTGTATTGCTACTTTTTTCTGTACTGTTTTTTACATTGCGTTTTTTAATAAAGTATTCGTCCAATTATTTTTCTTTTTTTTTATAAAGGAATTTTAATAGAAATAGAATAAATAAAAAAAAGGGAAGGGAAGTGAGAGATAAATGTATTCAGGAGGTGTTTAACAGTAATTGTAGGATGGCATCAGTCTTTTGCTGAACTGAGAGCAACAAGATTAAGGTCAGGTCTAATGTGGTGTAATGCAGTGGGAACTCAGTTCAGTTTAATTTTTATTTTTTTTTATTTTTATGAATCAATAAAAAACATCATTGACTGTACGTAAACTTTTGTCTGTTTTTTCCATTTATTTAACACGAGGGGGTAGCATTACCTAGTAACTAACGAGATAAAGCGCAGAAGAAGCAGCCAAAACATCCGGGACAAGTTACCCGGATGTTCTCCTCTGAAAGTTGCTTATGAAAGGGATTGTACTTCGGCTCACCCATGCATAATAATCAGGTTTGTATGGTTAAATATCTTTCAAGGCTTTATTAATACTACTCGTGATGTGCTACCTCGTTAAGCCGGTAAACAATTGCTAGCATAACAATATCCAACCATTTTTCACCTTGCTTGCCTTGTACTATATTATAACTATAGCCTATTCGTAAGTCATCTTTAAAACATGTAACCCACTGACAATACATGTGGTATAGTGGTTAAAATAATATTACATAGGTATTTTATATTCAGAGATTAAATTTATTGTTGATAGTTAGATGGATGGATAAACAAGACACGAAATAGCACGAGATACTGCCATATGACTCGTTGTTGTCAGTTTGTCAATTTATATTGAGTATTATTCACATTCCAACCTGCTCTAATTAGTAAAGCGTACAAAAAATATTTGAATCGTCGTCATTGTTTTATATTATTTACTTGACTTGTCCAACTATAATTTTATTAATTCATTTATTCCTATCCTTCTGATAACCTGGAGTTGCGCGGGCACTGGGGCTTATCACAATAACTTTGGGCATAAGTCGGGGGTACAGCCTGGACAGTGACCAGTTAGTTGCAGGGCTGACACAGAGACACACACAGAGACATTCCCTCTCACATTCATTCACTAGGGGTGATTTAGAGTCACCAATTCGCATAACAGATGACTATTAAGATCTAATTTAATAACGAGCCGGTGTTCTTTTAGAAAACTACAATCCACTCCTCACTATTGTTATGGTTAGGGTTAGACGGGACTTAGCGCCCCGTAGACATTGAATGGCGGTAGCTTGTTTCAACAAGGCAGCACATCTTGACAGAACACTGGCCCGAGGATTGATCTCACAAGCTCCTATCTGGGTGGCAGGAGCACTAACTGCTAACTAACTAACATCATTCTCTGTATATTCCTCATAATACTTTGTAATATTTGACTCTCTGTTCCTCAAAACTGATCTTACAACAATTTTATGTTAATATTAAGATATTTACTGGTTCTTCTTGTTCCCTAGGAGCGCGCCAGCCATGACTTGCACTTTCCACCTCCTGGTTTCCCACTTGAACTTCTACCATGGCCGCTTCCTCCACATCTCGCCTCAACATTTCCTGCTATTCAGGTGGCTCAGCACCGGCCCACAGATAAGCCGCAGCCTACAGGAGAGCTACAGACTACTGCAGCTGCCTGACGAAGCTCAGAGCAGCCCCGGCCAGGTCAAAGAAGCCTACCTACGCCTCGCCAAGCTCTACCATCCCGACTCCGGAGCTCCCACTGCTGACCCTGTGCTGTTCGCTCGAGTTGAAGAAGCCTACCGCGCCGTACTTGCGCATCAGAGCAAGAAACAGCATCATGACAGAGGAACAGAAGAGGAAGACGAGGAGAAAACAAGAGGTGCAGCACTTCCACATAGAAACTACCTCAGCTATGAAGGTTTTGGTACCGGCACGCCGAGTCAGAGGGAACGCCAGTACAGGCAGATCCGTGTGGACAGAGCTTCCGAGCAGGTGCTAAACTATCGGCAAAGAGAACACGAGAGGGCAGCGGCGGGAGAGGGCGCACTCGTGGAGCGGGATATGAGGCAGCGTAGTCGAAAAATCAAAATTACCCAAGCTGTGGAAAGACTAGTAGAGGATCTCATTCAGGAATCAATGGCCCGCGGAGACTTTAGGAACTTAAGTGGAGCTGGAAAACCACTCAACAAATTCCAACACAACCCTTACGCCGATCCCATGACGCACAACCTCAACCGTATCCTCATTGACAACGGTTACCAGCCTGCGTGGGTGGTCACACAAAGAGATATCCGTGGAATGACAACCCGCATGCGTGATAGGTTACTAGAAGGTAGATCCAGGCTTGGGGATCCTATGACTTCCAAGGAAAAGAAGGCATGGGAGGAGCTGTGTGCGTCCATGGGAGAGGACATAGTCAAGCTTAATAAACTGGTGGATAACTACAATCTGATAGTTCCCATGCTCAAGATGCAAATGATACACTTCAGCTTACACCGAGAGGTTGAGCGGGCTGAGAAATTGGCACAAAAGCAAAGAATGGAGCAGCAGAAGGAGAAGGGAAAGGATCGAGAGAGGAGGATAGAGGAGAGGAAAAGAGCCAATGCACAAAATAAACAGAAAAATAATAAACAGGGACTTATGACATGGATGCAGAATTTTCTCAAATGAGATTTTATTTTTCCATTGTCAGAAGTTATCAGAAGTTGTCTGATGTTATCTCATGCCTTTGTAATGAGAAAACATACATTTCACTTAATGCATTAGATTTCTATTTATTACAATACAGTGCTAATTAATGCACCTGATATGGACATTTTATGATAAAATCTTAATATAATTTCCACATATTACTTTGTCTGTGAGAACTAATATTCTAGAGCAGTTATAGAAATTAGTATGTGATGTTAAGGTAGATGACAATGTTCCCACAATATTGTTTGATGTTTCTGTGAAATTCTTACAATATAAATAGGATTAATTGGTTGCTATGTGACATTAAAAGTTAAAAATAAATTACGTCTTATGACATAAAAAATATATGTACATTTGTCATAATTCAATTTGCTGTTTTATATTATTATTTAGTATTATGGGTTAAATATTAAACGGTGTATTTGTGAAGACTCTCAGCCATCCAGGTCCTAAGGATTTTAGAACTCCCCTCGGATAACAGGTGAAATGTCTTCAACTTAAAAACCAATTCCAGATGACTTCTTTTTAATCCTTTTTGATGTGATGAAACAGCTCCTCTTTATTGCAACAATCAAACTAGAATACATTTTGTTGTTTTCTATCCCATTTTATCCAATAAAAAATGAGAACTCGTCAAACACTAAAAATCAAAACTAGCTATGGGTGATCACTATTTTACTAGCCATTTAGATGTATGTTGGGTCAGTACATTAGGTTACTTCTCCATATAACTTGACATAAAGTTGGCAGGCCATGTTACTTGCTTTATCCTGACCAGGTGTAACTGCTGTTTGTTGTCATTTCTAATTGCAGTTCTGAGTTCTGGTTGGTTTCTATGTCCAACCAATTGCGCTGAGAGATCCAACTGCATCCATTTCTTCTTCTGCACTTTGGAAATCATACCAGGTCCAGGGACTACACCAATATTTACTAAGAATTTAAAAAGATAAAATATACAACTTAATTGGCTTCTATTGTCCTTCAAATACCCAGATGCTTGGTTTATTTGAAATGGTATCTTTACTGTATGTTCCGACTCCAGCCTGTCTCTTGGGCGACATCTAGTGGCATTACTGCAGTTGGCAATTCTACAGTTGACAAGCCACAAGCACAGTGTAATAAAGATGAAATCTAGTTCTTAAATGCCTTTAATATTCATGCAAAAAAGAAACAATGTGTTCTCTCTCTCTGGTCCTTCCATATGCCTTTTTTGTGTAAAAAAATTGCATTCATAAAGAAAAGGTGGGTGAAGTGTCTTGCCCAAGGCCACAACGGCTGCATGCATTGCTAGTAGCGAGGATCGAACCACCAACTTTCAGGTTAGTGGGCCACTTTTTCAGTAGATTGTTTTTGTCTGGAAACCTGATTGGCCAGTGCTTTCCAGTACATGCTAAACATTCTCATCTCTTAAAATCCTTCATAATAAAGCCTACATGATGTCTTTCAGTCTTGTATCTGTTCTTGCGTCGCAGGATTGCAGATGACTGTGGACTCCTTGTTGTCAGCGCTGTTGCCCCCAGTGATCCCTCTGAGAACTTGGGCCACAGCCCGAGTTGGGGTCATCACCTTGGACCAGTCCTGGGCAATGTACTGGTGGTAAGGGTCATTCGAGTTCTCCAACTTTTTAGAGCGAATGTAGCTGAGCATAATCCCAAATGTGAAAAAACTGAACATGCCGACCACCAGAAGGATGTACAAGATGCCCGAGGACTGTGCTCTGTCTCCAGCCAGATGGTGCACGGCCTGCTGGGAAGTGTAGTTCTGTGGTTTATTTGATGTTAGGAAACTCGTGTTGTTGAGACAGTGCTGTACAAAGGACAGCAGAAGGGACTGTAGCTCTGTGGTGTTGATGTATGACATGACTGGCGACATCTGGTGGACTTCCAAAAAACTGCAACTGAAAAGTGAAAGGTTTTAGAGGACTTATTTTATTCAAAATAACTTCTTTTATAATATTAACAGAAAACAATATTATGTGTTTTCATTTTTCTAGAATAAAGTTCATTTTAGACCCAAATTTTAAAGATGACCTTTTGTATATGTTGTCATTGCTATATTATTTTGCAGCATTATTGTTTCCAAATTTTTTAAATACTATTTTAAATACTATTTCTTATTTTCAACACTTATTTTCAACAAGCTTATTTGTTAATTTTTTCCCACTATGTCAGAATAAGTTTTCTTTTTGTATAAATTTAGTATAAGGTTATTGTGAAGCTTTTGACATCCAAAAATCTATTAAACAAACATTTCTTACTCGAATTCTTTTAAATAAAAATTATAAATACTGACTGATTAAAAAAAGCTAATATTCAAATCTTAAATTTGACTCCAACTTATCAAAATAATAATCTGTAGTGTGTGTGAAGAAAATTTACAGCAATGGTCTAGATGTCTAAGAAAAAAAGTGACATTTTAATTAATATAGTATGTGTTCATTGCAATGCTAACCAATTTTATGGATTGCATACACCAACTTATGCATATATTTATAATAAAAATTGTTTAATTTATTGTCACACTTATTAGATTTAATTTTATTATCAGATAACATTTTCCAATATGGCTGATTATAATGTCATTCACAAATTACATGTGCTTTGCCAGGAATTTAAAATGAAAAAAAAAAAAAAGGATACTTACAATGCATTGGAAAAGAAGTCATTTCAGACAAACATTTGCAAAATCTAAGCTTACCATTGGATTCTTTGGCTTTAGTAGATGCTCACTGACTGTTTTCTGTTCCCCACACATCCACAAGAAGTCCATAAAATGAATCTGACAAACTGCTCCTCAACACAAAACCTGATTCTCAAAGTCTCCACCTTCTATGCTTTTTACACAGATAAGCCTCACCATACACCATGTCAGCACATTTAATGAAATGAGGAGGTCACAGGGCAAGGTCAAAATGGTGCTTAAGCCCAAATTTTGCATGACGTGGGTGGGTTGGAGGACATTTTCATTAAGTGGCATGGCGGCAGTAGAAGAACAAAGCGGCTTTCAGACTTACAGTAGTGAGGACAGATCGCAACACAATTAGTCAGGATTTAGTTACAACCCATTCACCTCCAAATGTCCTTAAACTGTAGCTATACGCTACATGGAAAAAAAAACAATGTTATAGGAAAATTAAGTCAGTAAATGTGAAAATGGTTGTCTGTCTGTGTATGTCTCTGTGTCAGCCCTGCAAATAACTGTCCATTTTCAAGGGTGAACTTCGCCTAAGGCCCATATTTGCTGGGATAAGCTTCAGTCACCCGCAAGCCCTAATAGAATAAATGGTAGAAGATAACTGAATTAATTTATTTGCATGTGTATTTATGCATGCAAAAATATTCTAATGTAGGTTTAGTAGTTGCTGGTGCCTAGTAGTCAGATTACAATTCTATACCTCTCATTCCTTAATTCTATAATAGGCCATCTAAGTACCTACGGTAGCCCTGTAGGGACATGATGTGGTCTATGAACACACCAAGTTGCACAAAACTGTCTGTTACAAATTTATTGTTAATATGATGAACAGCATTCAACAACTTTTACCATAGTAAAGTGGATTCAAAAATAGCAAGTTAAAATTATAAAAGCATAGTAGAAGCACTCGGAGAGCCATCAACGCATTGGCTCCATCTCACAATGGTAAAAATATAGTGCTCTGACTCAAAACAGAGATCTTATAGTTCAGGGGTAACTCACAACAAAAGGTTTAGGTGTTGTGATTCAATTAGCCTGGATGAGTGGAAGAGTTTTTTACTCATAATAGTAAAAAATACACTAAAACTAATCAACTCTTTGTTTATTTACTAACCCCTCGTGGCTGGAGTTTATATTTTAGGCTCAGTATCCTAATCATACAGAGTCCAGGCTGTTTACATAAAGGAAATTTAGGTTGACACTACTCACAGGTATATGCAGGTATAGTTTGTGAGTTGGAGTTTAATTATATTTTTAGGTAATTTATAGCTAATTGTCTTTGTTTGTCTTTTTACAAAGTCTTCAGTGAAAAGGTGTGCCTGACTTACTCTTGTACAGCATTTTGATCATCATGAAAATGTAACATTGGGTAGGCTGCACAGGACACCGTGGCACTATTCACTTTGGGAATGGCTGCTTTAATAAAAATCTTGTGTCTGAATCCATGTTCTGAATCCATACCAAAAACAAATCCTTCCCTTGCTGACCTTTGCTGAAAATGTCGTCAAAATAAATTACTTGTAGATTTTTCCAAGTATAATAAATATTTTATACCGCGTGTAGTGTACCAAGCCTTTAATGCAGAATGTCTAATGCTGACTTTGTCCACATTCGGAAGTTATTTTTATCAAAGAAATCAAAATCCATGAGAGCATATTTTAACATGATTATACACTTATAATGTACAGCGGGTTTGAATTATGTTTGATACAACAGCATACAAAATATGCACTAAAGATAGATGGATTTAGGCAACAAAAGTCATGCAAAAACATCAACCAGCATTTTTCAGTAAAAAATATACATGTTTCCATAACAAAGCATTAATTATAGATATTTGGCACAGCAAAGGTGTTGAATCCTGTAGATAAAAAGAGAAAAATGTATTCGGTCAGATGTACTTGGCCATATCAAATTCTCCTGATGTGCACATTCTCCAAGCCCAGCAACTGTAACTGTATAATACAAGGGGGATATCTCAAATTACACTTACAGATAGTGTTACTCCAGCTGCACACCATCGCAGTTGTCTTTGGATTCTAAGAGCCTGCAAATACAAGACATGATGCATAATGCCTTATTAATACTTATTTAGGGTTTGTAAACATTGGGTGTGTACATGTGGTACCATAGGTTAAGCAGACCGCAATATATTTTTATTGTGCAAATCAGCAAAAGCCACAATAGCCACAAAAATAAATAAATAAATAAATAAATGAACAAGTGTCATGTCAGTGCCTTGATAGAGAACATTAGCAACTCGCTCAATATTTAGCCATTTTGTTTGTATAGTATATATAGGAGCAATCAATGCTACAAGCTAAAGGGGATTTGATTACAACCCCCATGTAAGGATCTGTTGTGTAAATAATCCCTCCACAGTTGAAACAGTGAAAGCGATGATGAAAAAACTAGCTACTCACGCTTCCTCCTGGGCCTTGAGAGCTTTCTTTGCCTCTCGCCTTTCATGGTCAGCTGAAATCTTCTTGTAACAGTAAACCAGGACCACAATGAGCCACAGCTGCAGGACCACGATCAGCACGAACATCATGATCTCTGATATCACTGCTGTCAGCTCCCGATTGGCTGAAAAAGACCACAAATATCATTATTGTGAGTAGACACTCAGACTAGCATGGGTCTATTCAGCCCCAGAGTAATACTAAAATACTTTCAGTGTATTCATTCATTTATCTTCTTATTCCGCTTGTTAGAGGTCACGGGTCTATCCCAGCAACTGTGTGTACACCCTGAACAGTGGCCAGCTAGTCACAGGGCTGACTCAGATTCATTTATTAGGGGCAATTTTTAGAGTCACCAATTCACCAAAAACACATGCATGTCTGTGAAGACTTGCAGTCACTCCAGGCTAATTGAATCACAACAAAAGGTTTAAAAAATAAGTCATTTGGGCTTGATTTTCAAAGTTGAAGATGTTTCACTTCTTATCCAAGAGGTTTCTCATTTCTGAAATTGAACTGGTAAGAGCACGGTGGCACGGTGGCATAGTGGCTAGCACTCCTGCCTCACAGCAAGAAGGTCCCAGGTTTGATTCCCAGACCATTCTGTCTCCCCATGTCTGCGTAGAGAGTCCGGAAACCGGAATTCCCAGACAAAACCCACAGTAAAACAGGAAGGACATGCAGACTCAACCCATAGAAATCGTCTATCAGCCAGCCCGAGAATCAAACCCACAATCTCCTTGCTGGAAGGCAAGAGCAGTAACCGCTGTGCCCCCATATTAAATTTGAGCAGCTGCAATTCCTCAGTTGGCCAGTAGATGTACCTAGACCATTTACCATATTATTAACTGACATACATAAAACAAAAAGCTAACTCAGAGTTGGCAAGGTCAAATATATCTTTTAAAAAAGCTGTATTTGCGTGTTTATTATGTTAGTATTTGTTTAGTCTTTAGCATCACCAACTACCTTTAGGATGAATGTAATTTTCTAACTCCTAACATTTTTATGGGTACTTTTCATTCCAGTATTCATGTCTTTGGTCTTCACAGCATTGAACTTTTACTAGGTTGAAGCTTTCCACTAAAACCTGAAAAGCTGAAGTATAGCTGCAGATCTTTAAACTACCACTAGCTGCTGGTTCCAAGAATCTTCAAGTGAATGGTCATTTAAGGTAAGAAAAAAACACTACTGCTTTCTGGAAATACAAGATAGAAAACATTTCGTGTGTGTGCCCACAAGAACTTATATAATGAAATCAATGTTCACAGTTGTTCAACCTGTTAACATATGTAACTACAGAAAAAATCTAGGAAGCTGACCTGCGGCTGGGACATTACTTGCTGTATAGACGCAGTGGAATGCAAGAATGTTAAGCTGTGTCCATGCCTGTGTGTTTTTATGTTACACAGCATAAACCATGCATACCACAGCATTTGATAAAGATAAAGATTTTGTGAAGGACAGACAGCTTACCTACAGCCACCACAGTCAGCTCCACCTCCTTTTCCACTGTGACCTCCTCGTTTATCACGGACAGGAAGAGCGTCCGGTGGAAGGTGCAGAGGTACGTCCCCGTGTCGTTGAAGGTCACGTTACTGAGGTAAACGGCTCCGATTTGGATGTCATCATGTTTTGTGCCATGCCACTCCAAACGCCCGCTGAAGTCTTCATGGAGGATGTCAGCATTAGGATGCTCATAGTGGAAGATCTAAGAGGGAAAAATGTAGCATAGAATAATACATATCTTCTTTTCTTTGGTGGTCGCCAAAAAAAATCTATCTCCTGACACACTACTATACTACTACTATGCATTATTTGTCTTTCTCCCATGTTATAATGTTGTTCCCTCGTAAAAAACATTCCTAGAGTTGTGTTTTGTTTAATTCACGCCTGTTTCAGTAATCATGTATTCTCTGGCCCTGCCTTTCTGAGGTCTCAGAACACTTGGTTCCACAAATCCCTGCCCACTCCAGGAAGCAGTGACCAATCAACAAGCCCTCTACAACCAGTCTACTCTCAATCATTTATCCAAAAAAATACTGTACAGGTGTATGTCTTAAAATGGCATCATACAAAAATTTTAAGAATGTAAACAACTTTTTTGTTCACTCTTTCTGTTCAAAAGAGTGCTGTTTCTTTATGGCACTAGTAAAGTATTTATTGGAAATGTTTTCTTGTAGTCATGTTTTAGTAATGTTTTTAAAGGTTGTAAAATGTTGTTCTAGAGGTGACAAAGATTGGTTTAAAAAGAGAAATAAATGCATAATATATCCCCTTTAAGTAGCTTGATGGTTGTACTCACATGCCTAAACTCTTCCTCTCCCAGGGGTTTGAAGTGCCAGTCTACAGTGGTCCGTGCCAACACCTCTTCTCGCCTTTTACATGAAATGCAGCCCAGTAGGAAGTCCTCTCCAGCTACGGCTTCAGTCATGGAGTCCACTTCAGCACAGCCACCAAGAACATGGTGCACTACATTTATAATAAGGCAGCATATAAGAACAGATTAGGCATGAAAGGTTGCACTGAATTCGTATAAGCAACTGGGAATTATCAAGTTAAGAATCTGCTAATATTAATACTATTACAAACTATTACCTCTACATTAAACAGGAATCAAGTATGGGGGAAAGTAACTAGATAAGATAGAGTATGTACTTTCTGTGTACATGCTGCAAAACTTTTACTTGAGTAATTTTTGAGGGCAAAATGTAAATTTTCAAAGTATCTAAATGAGTAAAGATATTTTTACCTGGATGGTAAACTTGGTAAATCATGCCATAATATCATCACAAGGTCCTGGGTTTGAGCAAGGTTAGTAGTAATACTAGTAGTAGATTGAGATTTGACTGTGGAATTACAAACAATCTTTCAGAAGTAAAATGCAAAGTTTACTGTTAACTTTCTTAAATGGCCTATATTATATTTTTTTCAGGATTTTTGAAATAGTTTTGAACACCTTTGTATTAGTATTTCAATGTGTATGCACGGAAAATATCTTCTTTTGAGCCATTTTATGCTTTGTCCATTTGTCCAGACACCTAATCAAAGCCTTCTCTTTGATTAGGTGTCTGGACAAATGGACAAAACATAAAATGGCTATTTAGCACAGCTATTAGCAACATGATGCTGCTAACAGATAGATAAATGAGCCGAATGCTCGGTGTGAGTCCAGTCTGTATGAGCTTTAGAAATGCGCAGAAGCACTTCCTGGTTTCACGTGTCTATGTAGAGTCGTAATACAAAGTGTTTTTAATCTTGAGAGTGGTTCAGCATACAGGATTATTCAAACAAGTGTGAATGAAACTAAATACTACTCAAGGTGAAAACAACATTATACAATAGTTAAAAGTAAAAAAAAAGTTGATTTAGCATAATAGGGGACCTTTAGATAATACTTTTCTTGTTCTATTTATTCTTTTAAGTATTGTCATTTTAAAGTATCTGTTTTTTACTTGAGTAGAGGTTTTGAGTACTTCTGCACACCTCTTAACTATATTAAGACTTTTAGAAGAACAAAACTCCTCTTATTAACAAAAGGCATACAGGTGTGCCGTGGTATAGCTCAGTTGGTAGAGCTTGCAAGTGATTATAGCCTGCCTCGGCATCGCAGGTTCAACTGAGGATTTACTGAATGCCTCACCCTTCTCTTCTCTGTGATTTCCTGTCACTAATTTCCTGTTCTATCCAATATGCATCAAAACCTAATGCAACTTTACACATGCAAATTTAAGCATGGTTCAAGACTCACCAAATAGACTGAGGACAACTAGGAGAGAAAGCTTGCAAATCATCTTTAAGCAAGGGAAAAATGTCTTCTCCAACAAAACCCTGTTGATTACATTACTGCCGTAACATTTACTGATCCCTGGTTGTATCCGTCTTGTTGGTCATGGCAGGTGTCAGTCCAGTTTGTCTCAGATCACACTTTGTTGATCTGAAAAGTTGACAGAGTGTGTTCCCAGCAGTAGTTTTAGGTCTCTCCCGTGCGATCCTGTCTGACTTTAAGACTGCTAAATTTAGAGTGTGTGAACCAGGAGAGACGTAGTTGAGTGTCCAGAGCCAGCAAGAAATCTGAGATTCGGAGACATGATCCACAACACGACTAGACTAAAACTTCACACTCATCTTCAGTCATTTACTGCCATTGCTAATTCCTAATCTTTTTGAATTTTGTTTCACGTTGCCTTGATTTATTACATAGGCTAAATCTTTTTTATAGGTGTAGTTACATATTTACAATTTACTACCATGAGTTGCAGGTCTCTCATGCAAAGTAAGCGCTGACATGTTTTGTTAAGCAAATAGTTTGTGAACAGACTGAGTGAACTTTGGAGCCATACACAGATATGATTAACATGGATCAAAATTATAATTAAATACAAATATTTATTAGGAATTGTAAAAGAGGTTTTTTCTTTGGCGCAACTGGCCAGACATTACAGAGTTTCAAGGTTAAGTGATGGGGGACTCTCGATTTTATAGCACCACAAACAGATACATGCTAAATATGTTATGATTAATCTTACAAATAGGTATATTTATATGTGTATTTTTAAACATACACATGTATTGTTGTTGTTGGAACCTGTAATCTATAAACAAAGCCTTTTTTGTATAACTTTGAAATGTACATTATTTTTCAGTTTTGGGTAACCTTAACCTTACCTTTTATTAACCTCTGGCAGTTCATCACTTACCTGTCAAATCTATTCATTATACTTGAATTGCTTGAATTTCAATAAAAACGCTAAAAACACTTGTGTGTTCTAAAACTTTTGACCGGTAATGTATATCAGTGTTGTAATTGGTGACATTATAGTTAATGAGTGTAAAATATTAAGTGACCTATTTTTAGGTGATTGGACTGTACCCTTTCCTCATGCCCAATGCAACTTGGATAGACTCCAATGCCTCACATCCTGTTAAAGATCATTAAAAATGAATGAATGGTATGCTAAGACCAGTCTCACCAATTGCAATCAGAGTTATGTAATTGTGCTAACCAGTCTTGAGTTAAAATCCCAAGGGAGTCTACTGATTTACTGATTTTGTAAGGAAACATGTAAGAAGTAAATGTTCATGTGACACTATTTATAGTCCTATGTAAAATATAACCTAAAACTATAGTCTTTGGATAAGAACCAGCTGCATTAAAATTATGTTCTTCATCTGTACTAAAATCTCTGCAATGGCTTCCCTTCAACCATGCATTTACTTAAATTGTGTATTGTGGATTAAGGTAAGGTATACTGTATTGTCCTCATAGGAATTTTTTTCCACTGCATTTGACCCAAGTATCATCTAATCTAAAAAACAAACAAACAAACTTGAATTTCCTTTGGGATCAATAAAGTGTCTATCTAATCTAATCCAATTTGACCCATCCTTCAGTGTCGCTGAGGAAACCTGTCAAGAGCAGTTGGCATACTAAAACTAAACTATTACCGTTTTGATGTTTTTTGTTATTTTCAATTCTTTTCTTATATAATTATTCTTACTGTAAACCACCTACATTTGTCTTCTGTTGTATTACCAAAGGTTATTTGAATTACCTACTGTATGTATAGTGCTATAAAGTATAAATCAGGGATCCTAAAACTTTTCACACCAAATACCACTTTAGAAAAAATGGGGCTTTCTGAGTACCACCTTTAATGGACTAAAGTTAGCCATAATCTTGACTAAAACAAAACAGGGACTAAATTTAACCAGGATTGAACCAAATCTAAACCACATCAAAACCATGTCGAATCCAGGACTGAACCAGGACTAAACCAGGTCTAAGTTAAACCTGGACTAGGATGTTGTAATAAACAAATTTAGGCCCAAAACAAAGCAGGATTCAAACAGGAATAAATGAAACTAAACTAAGCTTTATGGCAAAAGACTCAAGAAGAAGCCTGCGTACCACCAGTGTCACAAAGTATCACCATTTGAGAACCACTGCTATAAATCAAACTACCTTCCATGCCTATTTCCTTTTCCCTATATGAAAAGATGCTGTCCTACCATTTTTGTCAGTTAGAATTCCCCACATCATCCGTCTGGACATCTGGAGCGGCCCACCACCAAACGCTCTCACCATCCATCAGTGCCAGTCGACCTGTCAGCACAGCAAGGCCGCTGAAGTCAAGGCTGCAACAACACACGCATATTCAGTCACATGGTACAGTTGTCGGTCCAGTCAGTGTCGACATGACAGATGCATTGAGCTGCTTATTTTACCCCTTTTTTTTACTCCCCCTTATCACAAGTCAAAGGTCAACTTATACCGAGGCCTTGTAAACATACCTCGAAATGTCCAAGCCTAAATGTGTTTACGGGGGTAATGGGGCTGAGTTCTGCTCAAGGCAAAAGAGGGGGGGGATTAAGTGTATTTTGGAAGAGGTCAGGGATATTGTCATGTGATGTAACCAGATGACACACCAAGCTCATGATAAGGCCCAGTTTAACCTTGACAATAAAATGCCAAGTACTTTGCACAAGTGAAAGCGAGGAGTGGAATGGCATCAAAAGAAAAATGCAGGTGACTGTTGACATTAAATAAACCTTATGTGTTTACCTGCACCTTCTGTGAGGCTCCATGCATTGACGAACACAATGACACACCTCCTTTCTCGTTTTGCTGCTGGTGATGTGTGTTTTTTTTTTTATTTATTTTTAGCTCAGATCGAGTTTCCAAGTCCCAGAATCAGCAGCCACACACAAGCTCAGCAACACAATTCCCCGGTAACCTCCGGCGCTGTCTTGTCCTGGTTGGCAAAGGAACCAGACCATGTTTTTTTTTTTTTTTTAGTTTTGTTTTTTTGGGAGGGGGGTGCTGCTTTTTTTGGAGGAAGAAGTGTTGTTTTGAACCAGGGAAGCACAAGAAGTGAGCGAGAGGGTGTCCTAGGAATCTGTGGATGATGTATAAAAGTGCCAAGTCATTGTGATGCTCTGTTGCTGATGTAGAAGGAAACAACTGCCGAAGAGAATGGACAAAAAAGGTAGCATTTCTTTGATTAGTATACATAGGATGTATTCAGTAAAACTGCTAAGCTATATACTAAATAGAAGAAGCTCTGTATGTAGTGATAGTGGCCTCATATGTACTTCCCCTAAACTTCCACGCTGACCGATATTTATGTAAATACTGCAATATGCAAAGCTTGTACTGTAGACAGTTTACTCTGAAAACTTCCTTGTTCTCATATATTTTAATGCACTCTTTGTGCAATGCAATTTATTTTCTGATTTGACGAAAATAACCAGCATCTAGATTTTTAAATCTATGTGTTTTATTTTTTATTAATAATTTAGCATTTGAAAATGAGTTGATTATTTTGATATTGATAGGCTAAATGTTTTGTTAGAAAGATCTTAAGTTAGCTATGCAATGAATTTGTACATATATCCCCTATTTCCCATTAATTCAAAAGACTATGGTGGGCACCCATAATCTTATTTTTTCCCCATAGTATAAAACTGAACTTATAAAATCCCAAAGTCTTCTTGTAGTATGCACCCAACTGACAAGATACTATTGATACTACTGAGGTTGTGGCTTTAACTTATTTTTTTACACTATGATAAAAACACAATGTCTTATATTTGTATGTATATTTGCAAATTATAAGAAAATACCCACATCTTATTGATCTAAAAAAATAAATAAATAATAATCAGCATTAAACTGGTATTAATTTTTAACTCTAAGGTCATGTTGTTCTCTTTTTCAGTTTCAGCCTCAAATAACATGTTGTGTACACACTTTTGAAGAACATGTCTTGTGCCTTGGAAGTTTAGCTCTGTAGCCTAAACTACGATGCCACAAACAACAGAAGGTAGGTTAAAATTATGATTTATTTACCTACATAAATATATCCAATTAAAAAAGCTATTTGTTTGTTTCTGAGGTATCGAATGCAAAGAAAGAAAGCAAAAAAAAAAACATTAATTTTTATCTGACGCAAGAGGTCGCTGTCTCTCCGTTCCCGTGAGACCTAAAATCTCGGCTCCCTTTAAAGTAACTCGGAAATAATGCAGGATAAACATAGAACAAATACAAAGCCATATTTTCATTGTCTTGTTCCGGTCGCTGAGACGGTTAGGTCGCTGAAAGAAGAACTGGGACATTAAACAAAACGTACCCGATGTAAACAGTGGTCTTACCTCTCGCCACATCCTGTGAACAGTTATTTTCCCTGGACCGTACCAAAAAGTTTACCCGAGGGGGTCGTCTCGTCCTTTTGGATACCGTATTTTATATTTGCCTTGTGATGCTAATTTATACCAGGTGTTTTACCAATATAGGAAATTATCCAGCTATAACATTGTGTATTTATCACTCCAAATTGGGTAACTGTTATTATTACTTAATTTGGACTTCCCCTAACGCCCCCCCACTTACTTACTGTCCCGGCCGTCTCATTTCGGTCTTTTCTCGACAAAAAAATGCAGTCTTTGTTGCTGTTCTTTTCATCTAACGCCAATGTTAAACGTACATTGGTCTTTAAGCTTGGATTTTGACGTTTTAAAGGACATTTTTATGATGAAAATGGAAAGCGGAGTAGTAGTTTATATGGTGGGGCTGAAAGCCTGTTAGAAAGTCATCTTTTTTGTGTGGTGAGAGAGCTGTCGGTGTTCGGAGGTCGCGGGGTAACTTTAGCTAAACTTGGCCGTGTGTTTAGCAGCAGCCGGCAAATGCTAACTAAAGCTGAAAAATGTTAATGTTATCCTGTGAGAAAGTGGATTATAACGTGACTTCCCGCACCGTGGCTCGGCTTGTTTTTGAGGCCGAGCAGGACGGCAGAAACGGAGGAAACTCGTCCAATGGGAGGTAGGAGTTAAAAGGGTACTTTCATTTCTTCACACAGCGAGAGGCTTGTCAACATGTTGTCGAACTTCACGCTTGTTTTGCCCAGTGAATGTGTGCTACTAGCAGTTGTCTACTACCTTGCTAGTAGTGGAGTGTGGTAACTTGCCCCCCTGCAGAGACAGTATCATGATTAACATTATTAGGAGTAAAAAACAATCATAAAAGTAGTGTCTTCCATTAACTGAGAAGACTATGTCAGCCCACCATATTCTAATTCTCTCCCCCATAGTCTAAAAACATGCTGGACAATAAATTTGTATAACAGGAGATCTGATTTGATTCTTATATTATCATAAAAATATCTATACTGTACTAAAAAAAGACTGCTTTAAGATTAAGTAGAGACATCAACTGACATTTTTACTCTAAAAATGTTCTTATATAAAAGGATTTTATTAAGGATCATCAGCCGCCACCACCACCACGATAGTCTCAAAAGAAATGTGTGGGAAATACTGTGAGAAGTAAAAGTAGAATTACATTTTGCTTACAGACTTTATTTATTAGTGTGAACTGATGTCTTGTCTTGTTTTAGAAGACTTAAGGAAATGGTTAACTGTTTTGTTTAAAGCAATTTTGGTGCTATTTTGCGACAAATTTTATTACAATAATAATCATGCATAGTTCAGTATATGTACAGTTAAATTTTGTGATATTTTTCCTACTTTTCAGATTTATCTAGTTTGGGCACCTGTTTCTTTTCGTGCAAACCTCTCATTTCTTCTGAAGTGGTGTGGCTTGGCCTTACAAATAAACCTTCAGTGCTTTACACATTAGCTTCATTTTCTTGTCTTGGCTGTCTCATTTGCATTCTGAATGATTGTGTTCGGTGTGATTTCATTTTCTTGATAATATTGTGTGACGAATAAAACCATTTGTTCGTTGACCAAAGGGTAACAGGCTGTACGGAGAGATCATGCTATAGATTGCTCTGGGCAAACAGACCTGTGCCAAGATTGTTCTTGTTCAAACACATCACTTCAAATACTGTCAGGCGTCTCTTGGCTCTAGGCTTTGATAGTGCTGGCTTTGAAGGCAAAACAATGGAGTGACACACGCAGGCCTCAGCTGATGAGGGACTGATCTGGGACTATGTTTTCATCCGGGTATAACCTTTGTAACCTACAGTGAGAGTTTTTACACCTTGTCTATATAATTGACTTGATGATGTTTTTGCGCCACAATCCAAGCTGCTGTTTACAGTATATCTCCTTTTTTTGACACCTTTCTACACCACATGACTTTTAAAAAGATAACTTGCTTAGTTGTTGACAAGACATGTCATAGCTTGTTTCCGTACATGGACAAGTCTTTACTGGTTGCCGTGGGAATACTCTTTTACTGCATATTTCCGAGTTACAAAAAGGAAAAAAAAATTCTTTATTTATGTTTGCTCAAGGCCATTTCAATATAGGTCTCACCAATATTAGAAAGAAATGCAATTATGAGTTACTATTTTGATTGCTGCAACATTGATATTGATATATTTCAGTGCAGTCAATAAAATATAGCCAAACTAGGATGAAATCAGTAACCTAATCAGAATTAGTAATATGCAAGCTATAAATCAGGACTAAAAAGGTCTTAACTATGACTCAGTGTAGGAATAAACCAGGTCTAAACTATGTTTTTTTTGTTTTGTTTTGCATTAAGAGTTAAGTCTTTGATTGGACACTTTTGACTTACAAGCAGTTAATGTTTTCCACATTGAAGACTCTGATGTTATTGCAATACAGATATTACAGTTGCAGATTTCTCATTAATAATACATTTCAAGTTTAGAAGGTTCATGTTGTCTTCTTGATATAGTATCTTGTTATTATTATTATTATTTTGACAACTGTAGATTACAGTCAAAACATGTCAAGTTTAAAGTAACATCTTCTACCTACAATAGAATAATAACATAATACTTACATTAATACATTTTCCTTATATTGTGACTAATGACTTTACTTAGCAAAAAACAGGCAATCCTGCTTTGCTTGGCATCCAATCGTATTTAAAAAAAAATTATTAATAAAATTCTTGCCTCAGCAATTAAATATTCCAAATACACTAACAACCATGACAAACCTATTGCTCCAAGCCATAAATACCCTGTTGATTCTCCTCTGAACGGGAACAAGGTTGTATTACAGTTCATTGGCATTCGATACCTCAGATTCCTAGAAATGACCAAGCAGACGGATAAACAGACTTGGCTGCCATAATGTTGTTACATTAATTAGATTATGTCTACTTCAGTTGGTGTTTTACATACAGTAACTTATATGAGGGGTGGTATAAGCTTGAAGCCATTTGCATTGATCTTATTATCCTATTAGAAAGTGTTATATGTTCTGTTACCAGCAATTCAACCACTGTTTTTTTTTTTAATCTAAACTGCTTTTGCCAAGGCTGTCTGCTGACTTTGACAAAAATCAAGGCTTAATTTTTTTTTTCATTGGCACTGACTTAACAGCTTTTTATGTATAATTAAAAATTGATAGTCAGCTGTAGAGCATTTTGTAATTGCTAGATTTTTTTGTTCTTTCTGCACCTCAGGTCACTTCTTAGGTAGTCTGAGATCCCAACTCTTGCAGGGAACATTACGCAAGTGAAATCTCGAAACTCACTAAAGAGAAGAGAACAGAGAAATTAAGAGTGATTTCAGATGTTACAAAAAAGGAAGGAAGGGCGAGCACCATGCAGTAAGAGCATCTCTGCCTCTCTCAGCTAGTGTCTTAGAAGAGTTGAAGACTGGGCTGCCAAAGAACACAGTGAAGAACCATGAGAAGTTCTGAGGTTTTTTTTTTGACAGAGGAAATGGTAATGCAGGAGATGCCATGCTGATAATTAAGGATCAACCAAATTTGCTTTGGATGTTTGTTGGACAGTTTGGATGTGAGTAGAGCCACACGCTACCGGAGGCCCCGAAGATGACTATGACCTCTCCAGACCGCATCAGTGCAGCGGCAACCCAGCCCATCCCTGTCCCAACACTGACTGTCCTGCCGCCGTCTTCAGACACAGAGTCCTGGTCACGCTCCCCCAGCCCCAGACAGTCCCGCTGCACCCGCCACAGCCGCTCTCACCGCAGCCGGACAAGGACAAAGAAACAAAATGATGTGGAGGATCAGGGCTGCACTCCTATCAAGCGCCAATGGAGTAAAAGTCCCAAAATGAAAAGTGTGGAGGACAGTGTGGATGATGGGAGCATGCGTCAGCGTAGCCCCTCTCCCTCTGCTCTCTGTCAGATGAACAAAGAAGAGCAAGGTGGGGACTGCCTACTGTTACCGTCCCGCTCCTGGTCACGCAGCCCCTCACCCAGCCGCCGCTCCCGCTGGTCCCTGAAGAGCCTGCTGGGTAGAGATTCTGACTGGGACAGTTGCAGGTTAGTGAGTAGAATTTACAGCATCTTTGGAAAGTAATGCAAATAGGAAAAGTTATACAGTTATTCATCCAAAAACTGGGCAATTCAAAGTGTCTGGGTAAAAAGTAAAACATATTACACAGGTGTTTTGACATTGCTAAGAAAAGTTTTTTTTTAACTTGGAATAAAATTGTATTTGGCTGCTAAGCCATAAAACAACACAGGCAGCGGTTTGTAAGTGTCACTTCTCTCAATAGCAGGAAACCAGTAGAGAGATTTTAGAAGGGTAATGTGGTTGTACTTCCTGGTTGAGACTAAAGGTGACAGCTGACACTTTCTTTTTGTTTTATTGGCACAAAGACAGTTATTTATGCCCTGCCTATTTTATTTATGCAATTTCTACATTTCAATGGCTCTGTGTAGTGCCAAATCACAACAAAACTGTCTCATGCCATTTTATAATTAGAGTGGGTAGGTATAGCCTATACTCATGTAGTTTGTCCTTTGTTTAGTTTACAAAGAAGTGAGTGCAGTGTTTTTTGTTGATCTAGTGCAGGTAATGTATTTGTGTGCCATGTGCGTAGTAGGACATTTTACTACTAATACATTATTGGACCTAATGAAAAAAACAAAAGTAATGCCAAAATGCACTCCTGTGTGTGTGGAAGTTTGATACAAAACTAAAATGAAATTTTCTCAACATAATTTGTAGTTAAGTGCATAGAGCAACATATCTAGATTCGGTTGGTGAATATTTCTTACTAGGCTTAACTATTACTTAGCTTTATCCCATTGAACTTTAATCTACTACCATTCCTATTTCTAAAGAGCACATAAATGTAAGGCAATCTATTACATAACTCCTATTAAGAAATCCAGCAGCTTAATATACAGTAGATTAATGTGTAACAACTGTCGAATGGCAAAATGTCATTTAAGTCCATCAAGCTGCATAACTTTAGTTAAAGGTAAATAAAAAATATCCAGTTTCCAACAGATACAACATAAAACCAAATCAATCAGTGTTTATCCACAATCATGTTTCATGACTTTATTATTTCCATTGGTTTGGAATATGTTTGGTAACCTTATCAAGTCTGCTTAGCTGTAAGGTTGAGTGAGTCCAAATGAACAGTCTTTTCTGCCTGTCTCAAGGGTATTGTACCCCCATGCCTCCCTGTGTGAAACCTTATCCCATTTGCATTCATGCTTACTCTTCTCCTTGCCTGCAGTGAGCTTCTGGAGTGACTAGTCTTTCATCTGTGCACATCAGTGAGAGGTGAAAAAAGACTTGCATCTGACAGATTTATGGAGCTGACTCTCTCAATGCTACATGAAGTCAAATAGGGCAGGGTTGTTTTGTTAATTAGCTAATGGCTAAAACTAGTCAGAACGGATTATACAGCTAAAATCCTGATTAAGCCCAGCTGATTCATGGTACGCTATGACGTCAGATAAGGGGCAAACATTTAGTGGTAACAGGAGCACATAATGTCTTTATCATACAGCTAAATAATATGAATGACCTACATATTAGCATTAGCAGGCCAACAGTTGGTCCGGTTAGTGACACCATTAGATTATATAAACAAAGAAAGTGAGCCTGTGTTGTGACAGGGAGGAAAATAGACCTAGAGGCGGGGTTTCAGCATTATTTATCCCTTCTCAGTAGCATGACATCACCCTCAGCCAATGGGACGAGGCATGTTGTCTGATGATGTCATGTGAGTCCAATCAGAAGAGGCTGTGGGCATCTCCGCAGTGGGCAACAAGGGGGCAAGCAAAGGCGAAGTCTGTCCTGTGCTCCATACTAACAGCTGTGTCCTTGTGCTTGTTTCTTTATTGACCCAGTTATTATTGTTTGGGGATTATTGTGATAGTGTTTCCTCACTTGGCTCCTCCGTTCTCAGCCACACGTTAGTCTTTTTGTGTGTGTGTGCGTGTGCGTATATATATTGGAGTATGACAGGATGTGGGGAGGGAAGGGGTTGGTTGGGGGGGACATTGCTTTTAACCATGTAAATGCACTTTGTGCTGCATTTTTGTATGAAAAGTGCTTCATAAATAAAGATTGATATTGTGAAACATTTAACCTCATAACTCCCAGCATGACAGACGTGACTGACGAACATGGGAAAATATCCCGGCGGCGGGTTACTTGGCTGTATGAAGTGGCTGTATTATGGCTTAAAATAGAAATTCCCTTAAGTCTTCTAAAACCATATATGCGGACAGTCACATTGCCCCAGAAGACTTTTCCAAGAAAATAGTGGCTTTTCTAGTGAAGTACTGATAGTTCTGCATGCCAAGCTTTTTCCTATCAAGTTTAACCAAGTAAAAATTACACTGAGCTTCTGCAATCTGAACATTGCAAAATAAAAATATTAAAATAATAATTAAACCATGCATAGCTGATCTTAATTTGTTTATTTTTTTTGTCTATTTTACTTGCATTTGTTCTTAATCCTTAAGTTGAGCAGTGCGTTAAAGAAACATTTGCCTTTCTCTACTATCTGCCTTAGTCAGCAGCTCAGCGCAAGATAAAACTGCTCATGCGTTTCCCACAATGTAAAATGTACAGTATGTCACCTCATACACTCAGCTATTTGTTTTGGTTAATTTAATGTGAACATGTTGTGAAATGAATGGACTGTCTGAAGTTTAAGAAATATGCACACAGAATGTACTTGCCTTACTTGATCTTCGTCAGTCTTGAGGACATTCAGACAGTGAAGTATCAGTATTATAAAAGTACGGTATGCAAGAATGTGAGTGGTTAACATTCATGTTTCTTCACAGGTTTGTAGAAGTGTTAAGGGCGGCGGGTAGAATTTGGTGTTTTCTATCTTCCATCCAGTTTGTCAGTCTTTATTACAGGCCTTTGGTAAACTTCAGAAAAGCAGATTACACACTGGGAGGTAGAATGGTGGCGATACAGGCCTGGCTGAGCGCCGTGTGGATTATGATGTAGTCTAATCCAAAGGGATGGAGCGAGAGATTGCGGGTTAAGGGATTGGGTGGGCTCTGGACATTGGCCAGGTGGATGCACTACATGCGAGCTTCATTTTGTTACTCATGTGCTTGATATCCAATCATGTACACAGAGATGGTTTGCCGTTAAAGTCTGCTGGTGCTTTGAACTTGAATGGTTGTAACTCAGAAAATGGATGGCCTTCTCCAGAACTGTGGCCTTGCAAGGTGTTTTAAAAGCACTCACATTCTTATTTAACAGTGCAGTAGGCAAAAGTTTTTACCCCCACAGACTGCATATAAACATGTCAGATATATTATTATACCCTTGTGAAATTATAGACATGATTTTATTGATGGAGTAATGCTGGCTCCTGTCATTTAAGTGAAGCACTACTGTATATCCCTTGCCATTTCCTAAACATGTTATTTAGAGCTAAAAATACAATGCACACAGTCTGAAAAACTAGAGGTCTGATTTCTGTCCTCGTGTCGCACAAATGGCTGTACCTTCCAGTGAACCATTTTGATCTTAACAAGAAGTTTACAAACTGAAGGTGGCTTTGGGAACACTGTAGGATGAATACTACTAATATTAATGTAAGCCAATAATGCATAGCTGCTGTTTATGTGCAATGTTTTAATTCTACAGCCTAAATGCCCAGGGACATAACATCAGGCAGTGCAGGCGGTTTAGGGGCCCATAAAAGGTTTTGTAGGCTACATCTCTTGTCACATCTGGGTTTGAAATATTCATAATAAACCAGGGTTTCTGCAGGGTCTTAAAAGGTCTAAAAAAAGTCTTCAATTTAAAAATCTAAATTTAAGGTCTTAAAAAGTCTTAAATTTGCAGATATTTAGAATATTAGGTCTTAAATACATATAAAAAAGTCTTAAGTATGTCACGTACATTTGATGTAACTATCTGTGTTCACAGCTTATTCTTAAATGCCCACTTAAATTCTCAGGCATAATACTGTTGCTGATATGAGAGCTCCCATTTTCTCTTTCCAAGAACAAACTGCTTTGTGGCACTCACTGTCACAATTAACGACGTGGCCACATTCATGACTTTTTGTGCACTGTGGGCTTATGAACTAGGTTTTAATTTTCTTCAACAATGGTCGTAAAAAGGTATAAAAAAGACTTAAAATCAACTTATTGAGCCATGTAGAAACCCTGCAAACAAGAGCAGCACGAGTGGTTTTAGAAGTTATCATAGTTACCATTAAGCAAAATAACATTATAATACCAATATAAGATCAGAAGATAGGGCTTATGTTTAAATATGATTATTAAAAACAAAAATGTAAAAAAAAAAGGTGTAAAATTATCCCTTAATAAATGTGAATTTTAAATTGAATAAAACTATACCACCTGTATCAACTGTTTTGACAATCAACTGCAATAAAAACAGCTGATAGCGCTGATATTATAGATTAGACATGTTAATGCATGAGTTTAATGTACTTCAAATCTTTAGGGCCCATTCTTAAAACATGCACTGGGGCCCCTCATTACCAAGTTATGCCACTGCAAACAATAGGCCAGTTAAGTGAACAGTCACCTTATTATTATTATTCCTTATTATTTTACACTCAAATTTACTCTATAGACAAGATACAGTATTTGATACATTCATGAGCAGGAAATGTAGGTTTCAAGAGCTAATTCTTATGTATAGAAGTATTTCTCACTTATTACAAAGGCATTTTTGTAAAGATAGCGCCTCATGGCAGTTGAACCTGTTATAGAAGACATGGGCCCTTTTGAATTCAGATAAAGGCTACGTTCAAGTCGCTGCTTAATCATCCTTATCGGTGTACCCCAGTTTAGGCCCATGACAGTTTAGTCAGTTTAGTAGAGCCGCCCCTCCCTCCCCCCTCCACCCTCTCGGTGCTAGTTTCCTCAGGGGATTAGGGATGGACACAGAGACGTGCAGCCCGTTCACCGGCTCCAGGGGCACGGCATAGGGGCGCTGCGGTCCGTCCTGGTAGCGGACTGAAAGGTGCAGGGGGGGGGGAGTCGGCAGAACGATGGGGAACTATAGCATCTGACCGCGGGACGGGGAAAGATGGGCGCGTTGAGTGGTCTCCTCACGTTGAAGCAAAGAAAACGAACCAAGAAACGGACACACAGCCGGGTAGCATCCTCCTCGTTTTAAGCGAACCACACTGGGATACAGCACAGTGCCATCGCGTTACGTTTACAGCCAACCACGGACGTGTTTGGACTGAAGGAAAATGTTTGAGTAAGTAACGTGAAACGCCTCTGGGAATGTAAAGATTAGCATATATGCTAGCTCTGTGTCCAGATTCGTTTTAGCACACGAGTCACATCTTGCGCACATGACTCATAATAATGCCAGGGCAAAAAATGCATGTGCTGTTGGACGTCTGCAAAGCAAAATCGACATACAGTATTTTTTGTGTAAATTTATCCTCAAAGTAGGGTGTTTACCCACTGCCCATCCGGTCATACTGTCCTGGTACCCCCACCCCTCAAGCCATTTCACTGACCACAGCAGGCTCCATCCCAGTACAGCCTACCTTATAGCTAAATAGGCCCTCCTTTCTGCTTTTTTTTTTTTTTTTCAGTGACATTGTCTCATACGCTGCGGTATGGGAGCGTTTTGTTTTGGTTAGCGGGTGTGCTAGCCGCGCGTTAGCCTAATGTGTGTGAAGTAGGGCATATAAAGACGGGACGCTCTGAGGTTAAGTGTGCTCAGTGTGCTGTGCTGCTGACGGATTTAGCCTGGTCTGCAAACACTCATCACTGACAGACAGCTGACTGTACTGCTCACACTGACTGGTCTCCTCGCTCTGGCTGTGACCACCCAGAAACCATACTTTCTATTTAAAAGATGGAGTAATACCACTGTTATTAATGCATTTAAATTTGAAAAGCTATTTCTACATTTGCCATAAAGTAAATGCATTGGTTTTGAGCTGTGATTTGCTCCTGTCATTATGGTCACCTTGGAGATGATGTACCTGGCTCCTGTCACTGGCAACAAACTGACAGCCTCATTATAGGGTTTAAAGCAAATTATATCGATTTTGAGAAACAGTTAACAATGTCTGTTGGCAATAATGCAAAGAAGAGTGATGTATTTCTAGTAACAGAGATGAACTTTCCCTGCTCGTTAAAATGCTGTGGCTGTTTTATAGAAACAAGAGGGAACCATGGAAACTGTTTTGATGTAAATATAGTCCTTGTCACAGGTCGGCCATGCTGGATGCTGTTAATGGTTGCTCCAGTAAGGCACTGAAGGCAAAATTTTACCCTCTCCTTATCTTAACTTTTAAATATTAAACCATTATAGTATGATGAACCCTATTGACACTTAACCTTATTTGTTAGAACCATAAACCATGTAACAGGCCTTATGACTTCTCATAAGGCATGTTACATGGTTTATTTTTCTAACAAATAAGTGAATGGATAATGTTTCTCTGACTATTATGACAAAATTGCCAAATTTTTCACTTAATACATTTCATAAGTTTCCAATTCTTCAGTTCTTACAGATTAAATCACTGTTTCCTGAATAAGAATCAGTTACATGTACAGCATTACAGCATAAATTTAGACCACATTGTGACTAGAGGGCCCATTTATTATGTCAGTTTGAAAATGCCATAACAGCATTCATTTTTAGCTTTTGCATTTTTACACTACTGCCCTTGTCTGGCTCTTGTAGCAGTCAGAATGAGTTCAGCTGATAAGACTAGTGGCCTAACTTGGCCTTTCTTTAGTCAGCAGTTTGAAAGGAAATGCCTGCAGCTTTTCTTTATACTGTTACATTAAAGGCTTTATGAGCAACCTTTGACAGTGACATATAAAAAATATTGTGCCATCTTCCCTGAGGCTGAGTTTTTGCTCTGTGTCTCGTCTGTCTCCAGCACAGCCAGTAACTCTCCACGCAGCACCCCCGGCAGCTCTCCCTCTCTGCGTCGCAGGGTCCTGGGGGGCGGCAGGGCCAGCGAGAGTGAAGGAGGAGGAGAGAAGACCAGTGGAGGAGGTGGTTCTGACAGCCCCCTGCCCTCCATACCTTCTGCCTCCTCCCTCTCATCTGCCTACCCGGTCGCTTCTCGACACTTCTCCCGCAATGCCAAGGTACCTACACACTGGGAGCATCGCCAGAAAACTAAAGGAAAGCTAAATGATTACACAAGAGCTGATTTTATTACATCGCATTATAGACTTTGATCTATGGCAGAACTATTGGCTAATCAAACTTCCATTACTGATTGACATTTGACAGTATTTCAAACCACAAAAATTTTAATTGGGGCACACATATTAATGAAAAAAATAGAAATAAGAAATGTAATTTTGAGAAAAAGCTAATCGTTTGTAAAAGGATTAGGAATGTAGGTAGTTGTATGGGATGTATGTGTAATGTATAATGGCTAGAATAATAACAACACCTTTTACTGTTGCGTTACTGCCAATATTTTGTTTAGACCTTGAAATGCATTTGCAATACCCAAGTAATGGGTTAATTAAGTAGTTTTGATCTTAAAGATTTAGTGAAAATTTATGTAGAACTTTGAATATACTAGTGTAAACTATAAGAACATCATTGCTTAAACACTACCATTTAAAGTGAAGTTTGAAATATTTTTAAAACTTGGGATTAGGGGTGTGATGAGACATAAATTCCTATGAGATGAGACAAGACACAAGATTGCATCCAGAATTTGAAATGGGATTTTTGGACTATTTTTAATTTATCAAAGATAAAATAATTTGATGAAATCACAAAATACATAACTATTTAGGTGCTGTGTAATTATGTGTATTATTATATGCAGTAACAGAACATATACACTGCCAAATGTTTTGCCATAAACAACACCAACTGGCTTCTCCTTGTAAAAAGTGCAAACAGAATCTGATGAGACCAGTTTTCACTTTGACGTGAATCTTTTTGATCTCCCGAGCTTGTCCCACCTCTACTTGGAATGTTTATTTTTACACAGAAGTGCATTATAATATGTCTTTGCAGCAACTGTGACCTTTCACAGCTTTCATAAAAGTGTATTCTTGTGACAGAGGTGTTTGCTTAATGAATTCCCTACACCTGCTTCTCTCCAACATTTTTTAAACTGAGCAATGTTAATATTTAAGGGACACCTGCAAAGTCACTTAACTTAACTTGTACATTTTCTGTTTAGTTAGTTCAAGACTAAACATTGCTTTTCTTTCTTTACAGAAAATGCAGAGCTGGTACAATGTAAGTGTACTACAGAATATTATTATGTGTACTTTTTTGACCTCTAGCAGTTCAGTTAACACAATTTTCTTTTTATCTTAGGTTTTAAGTCCCACATATAAACAAAGAAATGAGGATTTCCGCAAAATTTTCAAAAAGCTTCCTGACACAGAGCGACTAATAGTAGGTGAGTAGCTCCAAAATACAACTATATTCTCTCAGTCAGTACATTTAGTGTAATTGCAGAGCATACTCGGACTATGCTCACAGCTTTGTTAAGCCCTCACTGTGTCCACGTTTACAAGCACCAGAGAGTGTCAAACTGTCTCCTCAGCGCTGATGGTGCAATCATGGGATCTGGGTGTTAAGCATTCGCAGGTAATTGCTGACAAACATGGTAATTTACTTGGGAATCATTGTTTTATTTGTAAATATTAATGATAATATATATTCTGACTTAATCAAGTGGCACATCATATTATATGGCAGTCAAGCTTTTTTCTTTTTAGATTACACAAGAGAACAAAACATCCAAAACAAAACACCAAAGTGCTTTAAAAAACCTTATAATCCACAGTTGAATGAGTCGTGATTTTTATGGTAGCAGGAAGGTATTGATTTTTCTTCTTTATTCTTTCTTTAGACTATTCTTGCGCTCTACAGAAGGACATACTCCTCCAGGGCCGTCTATATTTGTCAGAGAATTGGCTTTGTTTCTACAGCAACATCTTCCGCTGGGAAACCACCGTAAGACACCCACGCTCTGTGTACACACTTGCACACACACTCTTCAAACATCTACCTGCTGCAAGGCGGTTCATGTCACACCTCCAATAGATAAGATTGAACGCTTCTGTTTGCAGATCAATAGAGATGCAGACTCAGACCTTTGCAAGGATAAGAATATTGCATTAAGATACAGTGACACTGCTTTCTCTTTTTCTCAACAGATCACTATCCTGCTGAAAGACGTGACCTCTCTCACCAAGGAAAAGACTGCCAAGCTCATCCCAAACGCCATTCAGATCAGCACTGACAATGAGAAGGTCAGTGGATGAACACTTTCTGTCCAAATAGTCACAAGGCTGTCGAACTGTTGACATTAAATTGGGCCCGTCATCCTCAAGGCCTGGGGGACAAATCCAGAGCTTTGCAAATACTCGTCTGACCAGCTGTTGATTTTTTGCTAATACATCTTGGTACTTGTGGTTTTTTAATAGAGTTGAAGAGTGTAGTTGTTAGCAGAACAAATGGTACAAAGTTGGCCTACTACTGTGATATAAATGAGCTGACTCAAAACTTTTTACTGTTGCATAGAAAACAGAATTTTGTCAGTCTGTCAGACTTATCACGTTCTCTTTGTTGTCCTTCCTATGGTCCTTCCTGTGATGTTCTCACCCTCAGCACTTCTTTACATCTTTTGGAGCCAGGGACCGAAGCTTCATGATGATTTTCCGTCTGTGGCAGAATGCACTGATGGACAAGGTACTGCCTCCTCGACCTTCCCCCTGCGGTTTTGGCCACTGTTAGCCATGACACAGCTAATATTTAACCTCCCAAAATAGGACTCCATGTCAAAATGAGGAAGATGCTTTTGGAATACAGGCTTAGGAGAACATTTGAATAACTGTTATTTGTGCAACTTAGATACCGACATTTATTTGGCTGTCACTACTGCAGAGAGGTAGCAGTGTTGTAGGACAGAGAAAGATGGATTGATGTTTCTTGCTTGTCACATGAAATTAATCCCTTACTGCCATCTCATTAAGTGTTTTTCATCTTGTTTACACAATTGATTTGGGGTTCATGGTGCATTGCATATTCTGTTGTTAAAATCAATATGAACTCACAGCTGCTTAAAAATATAGTGTACTGAGACAGTCAACAAGGAAGCACAATCAGACAGGTGTTAATAAAACAAATAGCCTTGTAGACAGTTTGAATTCCCTTAATTGTGAGATTTATAAGATATTGCGTGTGCTATGCTGTTTTGCAGTCTCTGTCGCCTAAGGAGCTATGGCATATTGTGCATCAGTGTTATGGAACTGAGCTGGGTCTCACTAGTGAAGATGATGACTATGTCTCCCCCACTGGCGAACACATGAACGGCCTACTGTAAGTACGCACAGAAATATAATGCTGTGTTTGTCAAGGGCATATCAAGATATCTATTACCGGTCTATCTGTTGACTTTTGAAAGCCCCCATGGTCATATTCCTAATCCAGCCATATAGGGTTAGAAGCCAGTTTACACTCCGTGCCAATTCCAAGCCTGCATAAATGAAGAAACAAATGTCAAATCGATGCAAAAATCACTGCACACTAGGAGGCAGATGATTTGCTGTGGTGACGTACACCTTACAGTGCTCGTAGCTTAACTAAGCAATCTAGGTGGATTTCTGTCTTTAAGTTAGCATGCATGGGAGTAAATGAGAACTATTGTATTTTTTAGATCTATTAGCATTAATGATAATAAATTAGGCTAATTTACAACAGTAACATTGATGCATCAAAAACAGGTAGTTAAGATTTGTCAGCGTGATCCTTGATCACTATTTTCCTGGTTTCAGGGTATGAGTAGCCAGTTGCTTTAAACACAAATACATACAGCATTTGTGCAACAATGAATCACATTACCCAGGTACCTTTCCACAATTTACAGATCTTCAAATTTCTACCTCCTCAACTGGACTATGAAATTCACATTTTGTAACTTAATCTTCTTCATTTACCTAATCGCACATAATTGGGCAAGTATCTTCACATGGGAGAGCTGTGTTCTTGTCTGAATAAAGTAACTGTATTGTAACTATTTATGGTTGGTGGCTATAGCAGAAGCAACTGGATAATTTCACTCTTGATACTGTTTGCAAATGAAATTACGTACATGTACATGCTTCGGGGGTTGACTTGTTTCTATTCTGTAAATGAGACTTATTCATTTTGGAAACACCACCAAATTAGCCTAACAGACGTCAGCATAAAATTCAATTGTAATGCCTAATTTGTTTGAATTTGAATTTATATTCTATTCTGAACACTGTCTCCTTCAGTTTCCTTGGATCACGTTGAGTGTTTTTTTTTTGTTTTTTTTTTCGTATGCGTTTCTCACTTCCTCTGTGTGTTTGTACCCAGGCCAGGGGACGAGTCGGTCTCAGTCACAGATCTGTTGGACCTGAGCTCGGTGTCGGTTCCTTCCACGGGCAGCTCTCCTCCTCCTCTGGTGCCTCCTGCTAACTCTCCCTCCTGCACCAGCCTCGGAGGATCATCTTCACCCTCCTCGACTTCCTGTCTGCCTATAGAGGTGCCTTCCTCATCGGGACCCAAACTCAGCACCGACCCGCCTGATCCAAGCCCACCCACGTCTCAGAGCTCTGTGCCCTCCACCACTCCCACCAACTCTGCCCCGGCCTCTGCTACTACCTCTTTTGTAAGTTGGCTTTTTGATCACATATTTACAAATACTACTGTGATTGTATTACAGGTGCTTATGAGTGTAAGCAGCTTAGTGCCTCTGACTTGCTGGTAAAATGCGCTTACTAGATTGTAATTGCTGAAAATGTGAAAATTATTCCACTCAACAAAAAGTTGAGAACATTTTGAGAAAATTGCCTAAAAGCTTATTGTAATATTGAAATATCTGAAAAAACAAGGCCTAGCTTTTATAAAGCCCAGCTTTATAATCAATTAGTTTATGAGACAAATGTTCAGTACACACTGTAAGTGATATCTGGAGACTCTCCCATTGACTTATCTAAACCACTTGTATCAATATTGGCTACCAATCTAGATAAGGGGTCTAGTACAATGCTGCGTACAAATGTGTCAGAAAAGAATAACGAGTATGAAAGTAAACAAGAGTAAAGAGAAGCCAAGTGACACGCAGATAAATATTGGCAAGGGATTCAGTGTTTAACAAGGCTAGAGATAATTGTGGGATCAGAACTTAAACTGTCAACTGCTCAAAGCCAGAAGTTAAAAAAAGGTTTCAAGTGATGTATTAGGCTTTTGTGGGAGTAAATTGTGTCATTTTTTCAGTTGGTGTGGTGGTGTTTTTAACCTGGATGGACAATATCCATTGTATAGGCTTTAGAAACGTACAGGAGCACTTTTTGGTTTCATGTGTCTACGTACAGTGGTGAGACCGAGCGCTTTCAGCTCTTGAAAGGGGCAGTGGCTCAGCATACAGGATTACTCAGACATGAATGAATAAAACAAAATACTACTCCAGGTATGAGTGCTCGAAATGATGCCCTGAAGAGGGCTGTTTGTTGGCCGCCAGCCTACTCGTGGGTCTAAGTCCATCCCAGCACGCTATTCTTTTAAAGATTTTATAAACATATAGCCACATGAAATAAAGGCTTTTTAAACCAGGTAAATGAAGAGTGCCTTGGTTTTCTCTTAACTTTTTGAAAGTACTTTGCTTCCGAGCACCAAAGAGCACCTTCAATACAGAATTACTAATTGACAAAAACTTCCTGAGCACTTTGGACCTGTTCTTTTTTGTGGACTACTCCAGGTATGTTTTTGAGGAGGAAACTACATAATAACATGGTTAAAAGCTTAAATAAGTAAATTTATCATAATATGGGACCTTTAACTAACAATTATACATACCCATTTTTAATGTTTTCAATATTACAGTAACAAGAGGACCTGCAAAAACCAAGTCCCGATGACTGCTTTTTAAACCTTTTCTTGTGATATAATTAGCCTTGATGAGTGAGATTCTTCACAGACCTGACAGTCTGCAGTAATTAAACATAAGATTGTTTAAAAAGGCCCTGTACTAAATTCCACTGGTCAACACAAGGGCTAAATATTAAGCAAAAAGTGTACCCTCACTACACCAGCGTTCTATAGATTGAATGTTGGACTAAACCTAGGCTAATACAGGAAAGAACTGAACTTAATAGTTCTAAAGTTGATCGAAATGTTGCAATTAACTTTTTGGGTAATTATTTCTCAGGCAAAGAGTACATTTCTGACATTATAGGCAGCCCTATGTTTAAACTTCAAAAAAATAATTATTTAATATTGGAAACTACATAGACATTTATTTTTCCTCTTTATTGAATCTATATGTTAAAGGCAACTGCAGGAAAAGAGAGGGTTAAGTGTGGAAGAATCAACTTGTTATACACTTCATCAGTTATGAAACAGCTGTGGAACATGTTTCTGTGCAGCTGTTCTCTGTAGAAGACCAGATTAAATTCGATAGTGAATAAACAGAGCTGTGTTTGACTGTAGGCTGGTGTCACATTAATTGCACGGCTACAGTGGTATGTCTGCTCATGCCGCGTCAACATGAGGTCAGCCCAGCAGAGGCCACTTCTCTCCACACTCTTAAGTCATATGACAATGGCCTGATTTGCTTACAACCCTCTTCTAACCATCCTCCGGGACTCTTTCCCTCTGTCGCTTTATCAGTATCTGGAAGAGGGTGGGGACAGTCTGTCGGAATCTGCTAATCAAATGCAGCCCCTACCAACCACCAGCCTGGGAAACCTCTCCTCACTGGATATTACCAACGATGAGGACCTGCCCACAGACCCCAGCAACTCCTCTGATACACAGGAAGAGAGTAAGTTGTTTTGCAGAAAGACACAGACCTATGAAAATGGTTAATGAGATGTCTTTGTAAACAGTAATGTTGTTTTGTGGTGTCCCCCAGGGCTTAGGTCTAGGCCCAATTTTATTTCTGATAGATTTTCTCTCTTGATCAAATTATTTTCCATTTTAAAAATGTGACTTACCACCTTTATACTGATGACATCCAGTTTCATTGCTCATTCAGTGACATAAAGTATAAGGGAGCACTGATTTATTTTGTTCAATTTAATGGAAAATGAAAAAAATATTCATTGGAAACATTGTACGGTACTTCTAAACAGATAAGGAGATATGTCAGTATGTCTTTTGGTTAGACTATTATGAGTGTTGTACTGTATGACTGCTGTCAGTTATCTAAGTATACTGCTGCAGTCAATTATATACTTGACAAATGTGGGAAGAACTGTTTTACTTGGAAACAAACATACAACCATGCTACCCATTTACTTTGTTTTATTGATTTTTGTGGATTGCTGTTTTGTTGTCTATAAGTTAATAAGGTAGCAGAGCAACAAAATTGCTATCATTCCACATCATGGTCTGTTTCTGTTTAAACAATTGGATGATACACCGATGGCCCGCCAGAGCTATTTTATACAATGCTTTGTTTCTCTGATTGGTTGTATGCTTTTCAAGTTACCCCTAAATTCTAAATGCTAGGTCCATCCAGTTATATTCAGTGGTACTTAAATCTGCATCTATTTGATTGACAGGAACCGGGCTAGTTCTTTGTATAGATGAAATTATTAAATAAAATGGGTGGCCAGGCTAGCAAGAATAGCTAATGGCTGTATGCAATCTAAAAATAGCAACATACAAGATTATGTGTGATGTGTGTCGTAGGCGAAGTGGAGTCTTTCTCTGCCGACCTAGCAGGACGCCTCCACATAAACACAGTTGTTCGCATGAGTGTGGATAAGCTGCACGACCTGCTCTTCTCTGCTGACACACACTTCATCCAGCACCTCTTTTCCCAGAGACACTTCACTGGTATGTAAACCATTAACTCCATACATGCCACACTAACAGTTAATGCTATATGTAGTCTTTGACCTTGTTTTTTCTTGTTTTTTTCTTAGACTTAATCAGTTTAGCTATTGTGGTAACCTTGCAAACTTTGAGAATTTGTAATAACTTGTTGCAAGATTAATGCAATCAGTCAAGTTTTTCCTGTTGAGAAAACTGCCGTTAAAGTTGGTACTCTGCTTTTGAAAACACTGTGCTATTGAAGCTTCACTGTATGAATTTTGTTTGAAATTTATATTGTGATGTTTGCTGCTTGTTTATAAATGCCATTCTTCCATAGGGCCCACCACTCGGTGCCAATCTACTCTGCTACACTAGTGTAATCATTCAAATGTTATTTTTTTTCTCCTGCTTTTGAACTTTGCTTCTTTATTTTGGTGTGCTTTTGGAAAACCCCTTAAAATCAATAAATTGTTTGAGTTTGCAGATTGGTCTGTTTTTAAAAGCCAGAATGGAAGTAAAGCTGGTGAGGGTTTGTCCTACCCTATTGAGAGGCCCTACTCAGTTAGGGACATTGTGTCGCTCTAATTAGGGAATTTTTTCATGTGGATGACCCTCACTTTTTCTTCTCTCCCTCAGCTCCTGTTTCTCTCCATTCACCCTCTTTCACATGTGAATATCTTTCATAAAATGGTGGTTTGGTTTTATATTTACTGTTATGTCTATGTCTGTTGTACCATCTCATTTGAAACTCCTTCTCTTTTGTTCAGAGTTGTCAGTTGGTGAGTGGCAGCAGGACAGCAACACCGGGACCACCAGTCGAGTACTGAGCTACACTATTGCTCTCAACAACCCACTCGGTCCCAAAACGGCCCCTGTTGTGGAGACACAGGTCAGTTCTGCCTTATTTGTGTTTGCTCTAGAGTGGTTCTTAAACTGTGGTACTAGGAGTCTTTTGATGTTGATGATTTAGTTTTATTCCTAGTTTAGTCCTTTTCTGGTTGGAGATTGCATTTGAAGTGTAGACCCCTATTTAATCTTGGTTTGGACACAGTTTAGACCTAGTTTAGACAAGTGAATATTAACACTTGTTCATTGTAAAAGTCATTGTTTTACTCAAGTTCATTCGGCATAGGCAATGTTGCTCAATTGTAACTAACTGTTGGTGCAATGTGTAAACTTGTAGTTTACACATTGCACACATGCTATTTACTAGTATATGGCTTACTAGTAAATGGCACTTCACAGCCAGAATCTTTTCACTCTAGAGGCAGTATACAGTTTAGTGTCTTTTTCTAGAATTCTCTGAGAATATTTGGGTCACGCATTCTACTTCCTAAGGGATTGTTGCCCCAGTTGGAAAGAATGAAAGTGAAAGTTTTAATTATGTGTACTCGCAGATCACACATTTGCTTATCATAGAAAAATATCATAATTTTATTTATGTTCTTTATTCCATCATCACATTCATTTAAATTATTCTGAGACAATAATGTATTACTGTAGGTCTGAATAGTTAAAGTAATATCTTTTCTGTTTTTTCTGCAGTCATTGCATAAGAATAGTGCTCGGGGCGAGTGTTTTGTAGTGGACTCAGAAGTCATCACCTCAGGCATCCCTTACCAGGACTATTTCTACACTGTCCACAGATACTGCCTCACCTCTATCAACAAACACAAGAGTCGTCTACGGTACGTTATTATTGTTATTATTATACGTTATCGCGTACCCTGCAAATAATATAAGCAGAATTATACTTACGGTTTATATTTTAAGCCGTTCAAAATTTCAGTAGGACCAGTCAAGTACCTTTTAGGCACTCTCTATACATATTTTTAATTTTTATTTTGGGGAAGATGACTGCAGACTACTATATATACCTGCAAGCCATTGGAAGCACAACAAATATGGACTTACAGTGGCCCAGTTAGCAAAAGCACTCCCTGTACTGGCACCACTACTCTTGCTTCTTCCCTAATACTACAATAAATTGTCTATGCAGTAGATCTTCAGTGTATTACCAGCTGATAACATCAAGTTATAACCTGTTGTAATTTTTAAAAGAAATTACATTTCAGAGTTCTGTGTTTTCTCAGGAGATGATACATGACTAGATGGGTGACTAATACTTAAAAGCTTAGACCTGCCCTATTTTGAATGATAACATGAAAAGGAAATGTGTAATACACATATATATATAAATTTCCTGTGTTTAGATGTGATATGTTTGCTTTTCCGCTACACAGGGTTTCCTCAGACATCTGCTACAGGAAGCAGCCATGGAGCCTGGTAAAAGCCCTGATTGAAAAGAACACCTGGAGTGGCATTGAAGAGTATTACAGGCATATGGGTAGGTCACATGGCTATCTCACTGCTTTTTCACAATCTGGTGTACAGGCTGTAAGTGGATTAGTTCCCTTTTCTTATTAACAGAATCTACAATTGAACCTGCAGGGTTTAGGTTTCTTGTCTTTTGATCTGGTACAAAAAGGGGTGTTTAATGACATATCTTTTTACATCTGTGCCAATAGTAATGCATGAGTCATTTATGTTTTGAACTAAAAAAGCAAAATGTTTGAGACTTCCATCCTGCTCATGACTCATGCATTACTACTAACAAAGATGTAAAATGATAGGAGTCATAATCAGGATGGAAGTCTCATAAGTTAAGCTTTTTAATATAAGTGTAAAACTGGAACAACTTGCTGCTGCAAAATACTACAAACAAAAAGTGTGAAGCTTACCTTCAACCTCTAGATGTGGTTCCTGTCTCTGCATTGTTAAATATCCTGTAAATGCATTGCCATTATCGCCAAGTGTTCCCAACTCTAGAATCTTTTTGCTAGCATGTCATTGGCCAAAACTCCTGGTATATGTTGGACATTCTTAACTATTAAAAGTCTTTTTAATTTTAACAATATTGCATAAAAGCTATAGGTTCTAAAATAAAAAATAATAGATATAGCCTTATTGTATCTGTTCTTTTTGCTTTGTTTGCGTAATTATTCCTCTGCCCTTGCCTCTCACAGAGAGTGAAGTGTGTAAACTGGAGACCCTCCTGCAGTCTGAGGTGTCTGTGGTCACGACGGGTGAACCAGTGGGACCAGACGCTGCCAAGACACCCCCATCCTTACGGCGCCGCAAACGGACCTGCTCCAGACGCCAGGGCGACAGGGAGAGAGAGAGGGAAGGAGGAGGCCTGGGAGCAGGCGAGACGGGGGACAGAGGAGTCGGAGAGGACCGGGACAGGAGAGAAGCCAGTGAGTGCCCCATCAATCATTCGGTTTTAGATACTTCTGCTGGTTTCATGTAGTGAATATATCATTACATTACAGTTTTTTCTTACTCACATTTTCTTTTTCTGCAAGTTTGAGATGTATCTTGATAATACTCAGGAATCAGGGGTCACCTCACAATATAACCACAATTGGGGCCCACCACTTGGGAACCACTGGACTGACTCAGTGACCAGAATGGCATGTTATTTAAGGAAGTAATACTTGGCCTGACATGACAGCATTCATTAATGCAGACCAATGAGCAAAGTATGAGAGAAAATGTATGGGGGGCATTTAGCCTGCCAAGTAAAAATTTAGATATTGTGTTGTAAGCAGTAAATACAAGTATGTAAATATGTAAAGGTACTGGAAGCAGCGTGCACTCATACTGGTTAAAAATGGTAACGCAGTCTTAATCAAAACAATGGTCCTGGATCTCTTTCCACTTTTTTGATTGGACATTCGGCGATGCAAGGGTTTTAGAGCCAAAACCAAGATGTAAACATAAACAACTTTGCCATTTTATAAAATATGTTTTTTTTAAATGTGAATAAATCAGCTGTATCATTATCAGTAAAACAAATATTTGATTTGAACATGCTCACATATCTGAGGGCACATGGATAATTTATAAACTGCTCATAGCACGTTTAGGTTTTAGATGTCACCTCTGGATACCATGTCCAGATGACCTGTTATGAGTTGAATTTTCAAAAGTTAGTTCATTACTTTCATTTGAATGTTATGATGTTGCTGCTAAACCCCATGCTCAATCTTTGTTTCTTTTGCAGGTTCCCAGTACATGAAGCTGGGTGAGCGGCCGCGAAGTGGAGGACAAAACAACATATCCACCATTCTCCTCATAGTCAGTTTTATGTAAGTTTATCCCTTTTTCAAATTAGTGTTTCCTTGATATCCCCATTGACAATTCTTGGCATGTTTAACCTTTTAAACTTTTCATAAAACTTCACAACAAGCATTACCTTGCATGTTTGTGTTTTCTTGGATGTACTATTGCATAATAGATGATTAAATAGTTTCAGCTTACTCATTTGTTCTCCTGTTAAAACTGATTACTCCTGCCAGTGTCACAGGATATTTATGGCTCTCTTTATATAGTCCTCCACACCTAATTAACACAGTGAACTCTGTAGTGTTGATGTTAGCGTTTAGCTCGGTCCGCTGCAGTCCCAGTTGGCAGATCTGCTAGCATGGCTCTATTGATCGTATGGCTATTGCTGTCTCTAAATGTTTTCCTATTCAGACCTGCTGCGTATTGATCCTGTCTGTACTAACAGCCTCACAATGCCTTTCTTACTATTCTCTTTCTCCTCCGCTCTGCTGTTCTTGTGCTTAGGATCTGTATCAGGTATAGTATGAGAGGCTTTGATTTCATACTACTATTCCTAATGGTAACATATATATAGTTTAAGGCTATATCTATGACATACAGTAGAATGTGTGCATTAAACTGTGAATAACAATATGTATGCTGTATTTTGCCAACACCATAGGCCCTGTACGTGTTTGTGTGGGTGAAGTGTGATAGTCTGAGCTCCTACCTGTATTTGTCATTGAATCATATGTCATATGAGTATATATTGATATTTTGTGTTGTATAATACATTTATCATTAACGTGTGTTAAAACCTTTCTCTGGCATTTGTTGCATTTTTGTGTTTTTCACCTGGCTGAATGAGCAACAACCAAAATGTGATATATTTGCTCACACTTTGCACAAATATTAAATATTCTGTAAAATTGTGTTTAAGGCGTAACAGCACAGGCATCAACTAGTGTATATTTGTCATTGGGGCCGGTAAAATTTGTATGTAAAATAACTTCACCTTTAGTAACAACATACTAGTTAATCGGTTTGTTACAAGTCAGTGCTTTGTTTCTTAATTTGGCAAAAGTATTTTTTTCTTTATTTTTTTTATGTTGAAGAATGCACTTTTCTGATTGTTATGTATTTATAACAAGTATTGGACATTGTTTAGATAACCTAATATATTAGATAAATTAGTACTTGCTTCTTGATGCTAGCGTCTCTACTGTGTACCGCTATCAGACAGCTATTGCTTACAGGCAGTCTAGCTGCATTAAAGGTCACTTTTTTAGCTTTTAACTATGTTATAATGTTTCCAAAAACATACCTGGAGTAATATTTTGTTTCATTCATGCTTGTTTGGGTAATCCTGTAGGCTGAGGCCGTCCATTTCTCAAGAGCTGAAAATGCTCAGTCTCACTGGACATTTATCTATCTAGCATCTAATAGCTGTGCTAAATAGCCATTTTTATGGTCTTTCCATTTCCAACCATTGCCTGCAGGGGCACCAGACACCTATTTCAACCGTTCTCTGCAAAGTCAAAGTAACAGACGTTTTCCATACATATACATTATTTTTTAACTTTTAAAACCTGAAATACTAATGCAAAAGGGATCAGATTTATTCCAAAAGCATAATATAGCCCCTTTAAAGCACCTGTGCTTAAACAGATATTTTCTGTCTGTCTCTGTCAGTCTGGTGGTGCTGGTGGCACTGAACATGCTGCTGTTCTATAAGCTGTACGCCCTGGAGAGAGCGGCTCATACACTGGAGACATGGCACTCCTACTCCCTCTCCGACAGGTAAACTGCAATGTGTTCTGTCACTTAAAGTCTGTTCCTAACTATTCATCACCCAGAGGGGTTTGGCCTGGTAACTGACAGTTATTTTTGGGCAATCCCGTGGGATTTGACACAACTAGATTTACTACTTTGGAATACGCCACATGTGACCACCAGTAATACATGAACAGTATATAATCAGTGTAAAAATAGCCATATCACAAAATTTTGGAGGAACAACCACACCACTGTCCACTATGTGACGGGTAGGGTGACCAGATCATAACAAACATACATGGGTGAGGTGTGGTATAACAATATTTTTGAGTACTTATGTCGCTGGACCGTTTATGTGAAGTTAATGTCTAAGGATGTAACCTCTCCATTCTTAATACTGACAAGCTTTACTAGTTAGAGTCCTGTATATAAAGTTTGGCTTTACTGTCCTCTAGTGGTCAGTGAAGGTATAACTTGTGTGTTTCATAAATATGATTGCCCTGCTGTCTGTCCACAGTCCTCTGCCACAGTCGGCCGCAGAGTGGGCTCAGGTCCTACAGCTGCAGAGACAGTTTCACCAGGCTCAGCTCAGCAAGTGGCAGCAGATCCTCCAGTCCTCTGTCACGTTACTGGACCAGGTAAAACATGGATATTTGAAGACATTAGCTAAACCCGGGCATTTTGAACCATTCTTCAGCCGCACAAGTCCCAGCAAGTTATTGTTTGCACTTCTGCACTTTTGTGATGAGTCATGTGTATTTTTATTTAAATTCATGAGATACCATAACCAAGCCACCAAGCTTTCATGAAAATATGTGGCGTCTTTGTTCAGTATTGGTGTTATATAACTTCAAAATCCTCCAGCCATGTTTAAAGTTTTCGAATTATTAATGTATGTAAAATAGCCGTGCCCAGATAGAACTCATCTGTTATGGCGCATATGGCATATAAACAGTACAGAGTAGGTTCCTCCGACGATTTACCAAATGTCTGTCCCTGCTCTCAATTTCAGTTAAACGCTACAGGCCTATAGAAAGTTGTGACAGCATTCGAAACCCAGCAGTAAGATAAATTATGATATATAAAGAAATAGAAAGCTACAAACTAACTTCTACTGGTCAAAATTAAGGGCGTTTTCACCTGAAAGTCTGTACCAAGATCCACACTTAAAGCTCACTAATTGCTCTATTATTTTTGTTTGGTTGGCTAAGTTTGGTTTTATACCACAATCTTAAAACACAGACTATTGGACTTTCCCTGAAGTGTTCTTTACTGTTGTCATGACAACAGAGGTACACCTCATGAAATCAGTGTTTAATGTGGTGAAATTGTACTGTTTAAAAGAACAAATGTTAAGGTCAGAGTAATGTAGATACTATAAAGACATCCTGTTATTAATATAACATTTACACAAACTGTAAAACCATCTAATGCACAGTTTAAGACACATTTTAAATCACTAATGACACTCATTACAATACAGAGGGCTACAGAGGAGCCAGCTCCAGCAGAGCTTGAAGTTGCATAATCCTTGAACGTCTGTATTTTTACACCATACTCAGATCTGTTTCCCACTTTCCCACATATGTTTGTTCATCTTTGCGTGTTTAAACATGTGTCACTTCCTGGATTTGGTCTGAAAGTTAAACTATTGCAAAACATGCTTTCACACTACAAACAAACCAGATCATGGTCTGGACCAAGACCACCTCCTTTTGCCAGACCAAAGAGAAGCTGTTTGGTCTGAACCACGGTCTACAGGAGCTTTCACTCCTGAGGATTTTGTCTGAACCGAGAGATAAACATGTACTAAACTAGATCTAAACAAAAAAACTAAACTTGGTCTCCACCAGGCTTTTATATACTCTTAAGTTATTTTGACATGCAAAGTAACAAATTCAAATTCTGAAAAAGCTGTTCTTTGCGGCATAACTTTTGTTGATATTTTTATAATCTTTTAAATGAGTTAAGTTATGGAGACTTAAGAAATACCATTCTTGGGATTCCTATTGGAAAAATGAAACTATTTTGTTTAGTCAAAGCACATTCTCTCAGTCAGTTATTTAACAGAAGTGTTCATGCCTGCCAAACAGAGTACTATAATCTATTATGCAGTCCATATACTGTACCTATTTTTATTTTTCATAGTTGCCTGAAGTCATTGGTACATGTTGTTCTAGTGCTTCCGAAACATCACATGAGAGCATTATGTAACCAACCTCTTCCTTAACATTTCTCTGTTTTCTCTTTGGCCCAGATGAAGCAGTCTTTGGAGAAGCTCCATCGAGGCATTGTGCTTCCCGAGGTGCAGCAGGAGGGGCCCGGTGACCCCTCCAATGAGAAACTGACTGAAGCCTGACCCCCTTCTGTCTCCTTGCAATCCTCAAATAACCAGGAATGGGAAACAGAGACTGCATTACCCACAACCCCCTTTTGTCCTGACTGACTTGAAAATGGCGTTGTTCAACCTCAGCCAACTTTTAAATCGGAATCTACACAGACTGTAAGCTACAAGGACCACAGCAATAAATTCCCGTCTGTAACCACGTTTCAGAATTTTTCTCCATTTCACGATTCTCACAGATGATCACAATCTCTCACGAACCTTTCCTACCACATTTCCAAAAAAAAAAAAAAAAAAAGGGATGGACAGTTTTGCTGCGCTCTCCTCAAAGAATATTCGCCTCAAACCTGCTGAATCAACGGAAGGACATGGTGGACACTGTATTCTTTAAGCATTTTTTCCATGTCTATTTTTAGATGTAAATTTGAAAAAAAGATCAACTCTCATCAGGATTTGTATCTTGTGTGAAAATGGTGCAAAAATTTGTATATCAGACCATCCAGTATTTATTCTGATAATCGGAAGGCCTGTCCTGCTCTTTGGTCGGTGTCGAGTGATTTTTTTTTTTTTTTTTTTTTTTTTTTTTTTTTTAAGGTTTGGACCAAGACAAGCTTCGCAAAGACTGATGAGCAATAATGACAATAGTGATCCTTTTGAATGTTTGAAACGAAGTAGTATATAATAATAATAATAATAATAATATTCAAAATATGTGTGGATGTATGTAGAGGCAGTGGAAGAATCATTTCGACTTGACGGATGAGTCCTGTTGCATACATTTCATATGTTCTTTTTTTTTTTTTTTTTTTTTTGTATCTTTTTAACATAGACAGTTTAAGATTCACAATGCTTCTACGTAGTCTATAATCTATGGAAAAAAGGACCAACCAATACAACGTAGATCCAGGTTAAAAAAAAAAAGGGAATCCATTTTTTTTGGTTACATTTCACATAATATGTCATTGTCTTGCTTTTTTCTTCTCTTAATCTCCCTCTGTGATGTGAAAAAAGTCTCCTTCACATTTGTATGCCCCATTCATGGAACACTCCACTCCACCTCTTTGTGCTCTCTCTCCGCGTCTCACCCATAATGGTGGCTAAAGAAGCGTCCCGGGCCCTGCTGTGCGCGGCCCGGCATTCACATGTTCATATAAATGTTGATATTTATTAAGGGAGGAAGGGAAGGAAGGGTGCGGGCTCGACCGAGGGAGAGAGACAAAGGACGGTGAGAATGTAACTGTAAAGATGTGATTGTACACACCAAAACATGGAGAGAAATGAAAATGTCTAAAACACAGAATGGTGTCTCATTCTTGTCTTAATTTTTACTGCCTTCATTAACCATATCATTATTATGAGCAGCTACATAATAGAAAAAAATTAACATAACATGATAATTTTTTTTTTTTCACTTTAATAAAGGTCCTGGTACATAGACAAAAAATTCTCAAGTAACAGTACTGGCGTTAAAAAAAAAAAAAAAACAGCTTTACTTTTTAGCCATTGATGTTCATAATGAAATGAATATATTAAAGTGAAGTGTCTCCAAATCTGGGTCACATCAAATGGCCTTTGATTCTAAATAAAATCTTCTAAACACAGGGCTGTACTTACAACTTAACCTTGTGTAAGTGGTTTTATGAGCACACCAGAACTGATGACCAGAACTGATCAACAAAGAACAGATAAGTCAGAAAACTACTCTCAACAGGATTTTCTTTAAAGTAGTGAATTGCACTCCATTACAAGTAAAATTGCAATCCCCCAAAAATTACAAATTACCTCAAACATCTACTTAAAGGTACACAGATCATTGTTTTGACTTAGACTGCAGTGCTGTTTTCTAACCAGTACGAGCATATGCTGCTTACAGTACCTTTTAATTACAGTGATTTGAGTATTTGTAATTGGTTACTTCCATCTCTGATAGTAACCTTTTATAAATTATACCATACAAAGTTAACGATAAAATCTCTGATCTCAGCAATATTTCAATTTTTTTTTTGTAAAGCTAAGTTAAAATGTAACCATACTGTATTCATAACACTAACTTTTACTGGTTTGACTGGTAACAATTTAGTGACACCATAGATAACTTATCCATGTATTTCATCATGCTGAACATATGAAATGGAGAATACAAAAAAATAGTACTTTATTGATTATATTTTGCCCTTTTTATAGATTTCATTGGCTTTCCACAGGCCTGTATATTTTGGCTTGTAGCATCATAACTAACTTATGTTAATGAACTTTGACCCCTGTTTCTCTAAAAGTGCTGATGCATATATATATATATATATATATATATATATATATATATATATATTTGTATTTGTTATATTTGTATTTGTTGTATTTAATCACAGGTGTATAGGATATAAGTCAGTAGAATTTGTGGAATAATATAACTCTGGGTGAAGAAGCCCCAACAGTTGTTTTTTTTTTTTGTTTGTTTTTTTGTTTTTTTTTCTTCAACTGACTAATTTCCAAATTTAACAAATGAAATTGCAGCAAAAGTATGTTTCTAATGCACCACATTGGACATTTTGAATACTGTTCAAACACAAGTCATTTTTCAGGTCTTGGAAAATCTGATTATCAGAAAAATGACATGACCAAAAGACAGTATAATCTGTGTTATTGGGCTAATGTTAAATCAAACATGGTCAGATATCATGCTATTTACAATTTACAACACATATTTAATGAAAGGTATATATAACTGCATTGGTAGCCTTCTTCACAACCACATCTGTATCAGAACAGGAAGTGGACTTTTACTGTCTAGCTGAATACAGACGGCAAGTATCAACACCTCCATACCTCAACTTTTATTTTCGATTTAATCAAATGAGACACAACAACATTTTTATTGTAGTTTTTTTTTTAGCAGTTTTATTTTTGATTTATTTTTTGATTTATTTTTTTTGCCAAGCAACATTTGCACACCCACAAGTGAAGTAACAGTTGGAGTTGACTTGTTGAATAGACACATGAGCACAAGCACGGCCACAGTTATTATTTGTGTAGAAGCCTATACCCACCCCATAACTTCTGATTTTAGTGTGGGTTTATTTTTATTTACACTATAAACCCTTTTGTATACCTTGTAGTTCTCATGCAGTTAAAATTATGTATTTCGAAGTGTATCAGAAAGTTACAGGTTACAAAATCACCGCTGGGTTTGGCTGCCATCTTGTGTTCTTGTCATTTTTCTTTTTCCCATTTTATTATTTCTTATCTCTTGTGTTCACTCCGGGAGGCACACTTGGACATGTTTAGTGGTACTTTGGCCCACGGCAGTTTGAGAATAGCAACTTTGCCAAAGCCCTTAATTTTCTACAAAGACATTAAGACACTGGTGTGAAACTACTCTTAAAAAAAAAAAAAAAAAAAAAAAAAAAAGGGAGAAATCCTGTTTTTCTGTGACATTAGGCTTTCGGATAAGTCGCTAAAGCTGCTTTTCCAATAACATACGAATTGGTCTGGAGCTTTAGAGTGGGCAGAAGCAATGCTATTATAGAACTGCTTAACTGCATATGATTGGTTGAATGTGCCATGTTTGACATTCAGCAAAATGATATGGCGAGGATTGTCTGCAGAAAGTGTGGCGCAAGGAGAGTACTGTGTTCACATTCCAGTGGGTGTCATACAAGTGTTACCCATTTCCAAATGAGTACCAAGTCATTCAAATGTATTGTCAGATCTAGTGTAAACAGACTTGATGAGATGAGATGGCTAAAATTACTACAGCATTGTACATTACTATTAGAAGAAGCAGTCTACTTGTAGGACCTAGCTACACTTTCTTAAAGGGGCTATATTATGCTTTTTTCAGGCTTCTGGAAAGACCTTCACATTAGTATTTCACGTTTTATAACTTAAAATAATGTATGTGTATAAAAAAACGTCTTCTTTTGGGGAGCTGTTACTTGTCTATGTAGAGCTGTAAAACTGAGCATTTTCCAGCTCAGCTCAACAGGCATGAATGAAACAAAATACTAGTCCAGGTATGTTTTTGAGGTGCAAACAACATTATAACATAGTTAAGTGCTTAAAAGCTCAAAAAAGCTGATTTAGTAGAATAGGGGACCCTCAACAAAGCTATATTATGCAAAATTGCCTTACTTTTTTTTTTCTTTTTTAGCTTTCTACCATGTTATAATGTTGCTCCCTCATCAAAAACATACCTGGAGTTGTGTTTTGTGTCATTCATGCCTGTTTAAGTAATCTTGTATTCTCTGGCGCTGTCTTTCTCGATTCCACAAACCCCCGCCCACTCCAGCAAGCACTGACCAGTCAACAAGCTCTCTATATCCAGTCTGCTCCTATTTTTTCATCCCAAAAAAATGGTGTACTGCTCTGTTTCCACTGATTCCTCACAGCTAATTTTCATTTTGTAGTAAAATGGCATCATAAAAAAAAAAACTTGAAAGAAGTTAACAGCTTTTTTCCACTGTTTCTGTTCAAAAGAGCACACAGAACTGCGCTCTGCTTATTGAAAACATTTTCTTTTAGTCAGATAATGTTTATAAAGGTTGTAAAATGTGACCGAGATTGGTTTTAAAAGGTATAAAAAAAGCATAATATAGCCCCTTTAAACAGATAAATAAAACATCTGAGTACATTTAGCTCCATAGTTTGTTTAGCTTATTACATATTCCAATATTTTTTTACCTGCATTATTTCATGTAAAATATTTTGAGCATTTTAAACCCGTATTGTCAAACATTAATGTAAATAATGGATGTTAAAGGTGAATGTACAGAACACCAGAAGCATGTTGTCTTTTTGAATCGTTTGCATGCAAATAGTGACTATACAGTGTCTATAATATCCTCTACATGGCTGGGAGTTATTGGTGCATACATATGTACAACTCTCCGTCCTCCTCTGCAGCTCTGGCGGGCTCCCCCAGACTGTACTCGTCCCCTCTGTAGTCCACAGTCCCTGGTCACATGTCACCTGTCCTCTGTGTCTCTGCTCAGTGTCTCTGTCCCGTGGAGTGGGGTGGCACAAGTGAGTGGCGGTGGAACGAGGAGAGGCCATGAAAAATGCATGTGGCTTACTTCACGGAAACTCTTCTTGAATTCCTCCTTGACCTAAAGTAAAAAAAAATAAAAAAAATAACCATTACATTTTAGTTGGAAGGAAGCCTACACACATTTTTAGTTTTAGTTTTTGTTTGCTTACGAGTAAAATGCATTAAATCCTAATGGCAGCACTACCTGTTTTGCAGAGGCGCCTTACCAGTAGGTGGTGCTACAACATATAATAATAATAATAATAATAATAATAATAATAATAATAATAATAATAATAAACTGCAAATTCTTAACCTCTATGTTACATTATGCACAGGGCTTGACATTAACACTAGCCAACCGACCAAATATTGACAGAATTTGTTTTTGCCCAGAAACACAAATACTCCCAGTAGACACTTTGAGTAGTTGGATTTTATCTTAACTTTAAAGTTTAGGCCTGAATTTATGTTGCTCTGTAAGTCATCATAATTTAAAAAAAAAAAAAAAAAGTTGTAAAAGTTAGGACTCCACATGCACAGAGATGCCATTTATTTTGCTTATAGGTAAACTTGTTTTGTAATGTTTAATAAATCCCTGTCTATATATAAAACCACATTTTGCATAAAGTATAGTTGTATACTATTAAAATGAACACAAACTTTTAAACAAATTAAAATGTGGCTACTAAAAGCACTTACTGGCTTGTAACTTTTCAAAAAGACAAACAACCAAAGTAATGCCAAGACCTGATTATACACCATATTATTGGATCTACTAAAAAAAAAAAAATAAATAAATAAAAAAAAAATAATAATAATAATAATAATGCACCTTTTGCATTTTGTAATATGTAATATGTAATATTTAGTGGGGAAACACTTTTACATATTGCTTTTAGCCAGGTTATTACAAGATGTGGGATGATTACATAATATAGTAGAAATGTATTACATTTTGTCTGATTGTCCCATAATGCTTTGCTATTACATAAAGCGATTCTACATGGTGACTGGGACTGCACGATATTAGAAAAGTATGCGATACGCAAAAACTATGTTAAATATTGCAATATGATGAGGTGATATTTGAAAAACCTTAATAATAATATTTTATTTATGTATTTATTTATTTACTAATAAAGAAGCCTTTGCAGTGGTCAAAACTGAGGCTTGATTAAACCTAAACCAGTACTAAATTAAGTAGACCAGTTCTAAAAAATGAATGAAATGGACTAAACTAACTCTAAACAATACACATATGCACACTGTGTATAAATTTTACTTCTTGCAATTATTAATTAAGTATTGTATTTGCTAATATTGCCAAAACAATAAATTTGATATATTTGATTTGATATACTGTGCAGCCGTAATGGTGACCTGAAATGATCTCTTGACACTGACCCCACAAGAAGTACTATGAGTAAATGTAACATAAACTAGTCACATCACACTATAATAACATAGGGAAAGGTACATTGAATATTAGAGAAGAAGAAGCAGACCTTACCCCAGTGCTATTCTGCCTCCTGGACCCCTGCACAATTATCTTTACTTTCCGATGCTATAGCTAAATACTCGGCCCTGAGGGAGAGAGAAGAGCAGAGAGCAGAAACACAGGCGAGCAGAGTCAGATCTCAGGTCACGGAAACAGAAGGTGCTGATTTAGACAGGCACAGAGTGGAACAGATTGTGTTTTTGCAGTGGAAGTGATGGTGAGAGCAGAGGGAGGGCGCTCGGACCATTTGGACGGCCCAGCGGGATCTGGGACAGGGCAAGGCTGAAGTCTGTGGTGTTACTCACGCGCTCTCTCTCAGGGCTTCCTCTCCCGCTGCCGAAATCTTCCTGTAGCAGTAGATCATCTCCACCACCAGCCAGAACTGCAGCCCGATGATGGACACATACATCATCACCTCCGACAAGATGGACGCCATTCCTCTAGTGACTGTGAACACATTTATAGTGCCTGGGTAAGAGATTTACTGTAACCTCCAGCAAAAGACAGCAGCGAGCATCCCAGTACATGCATTTTTAATCCTTATGCCACAATTTAAAAAGTTACGTTGTAAGTGACAGAAGTGACCAAAAAAAAAAAAAATTGTCTCTTAAAATGAGAAGGAGGTCAAACTGCTAGAGAATACTATAGGGTCTGTACAGTCATGGAAAACCTGGAAAAGACAAGGAATTGTAAAATGCAATTTCCAAAAGTTTTGGAATTTTATATTATGGTGTAAAGTTTTGGAAAAGTTTTGAAAAAAAAAACAAAAAAAAAACTTTAATTGATTGTGTCCAAGCTCATGCACGTCTTTATACACTGGTAATGGCAACAGTAAGTCCAACTGGAAATATACCAATTCCAGCGCTAACGTTAGCTGTTTATAGCACAAAAGGGTTAGGGTTAGGGCGAATGAGGCACTAGAAAGGCACTATATAAATGAAGTATCTTGCCCAAGGACACTACAACACCGCTTTACATCATATCTATATTAGGGTGTTTTCTACTATGTTTCTCTTACGTTTTGGCACCACGGTCATTTTGATAGTCTTGTTGGTATTGGTCTGGTACTCATAGTTGCTGTACTGGAGCGTCCTCTGGAACATACAGCTGTAGCTCCCCGCGTCGCTGTAGGTCACGTTGAGGATGTAGATTGATGCGTCCTGCAGGTCTTTGGTTCCCTTGCTGCCGTTCCAGTCCAGACGGTCGAAGAAACGTGGGTCTTCAACTCTGCCTATTTTATCCTCATAGACGTACAACTGCAAGAGTAAGTAAAGTTTATTTATTTAAATGGGAGTACAGAAATTAGAGCAGAACAATTAACAAATCTGAGTATTGCAAGAAAGGTACCGCAATAATGCTATAGGCTTCTATCTGACAGATTATGATTTAGTCCTCATTCAGTCTGAAATTTAGTCCTGGTCTTTAGTAAGTTTTATGTAAGTTTTAATGTATTGTAGTCCCCAGTGAGTCCAAAGCCTTGTATCTTTTACTCTGTCTATGGTTAAAAGGGCTATATTATTCTTTTATTTATTTGTTTGAACCAACCTTGGTCATCTCTTGAACAGCACTGCACGTTTTACAACCTTTAAAAACACTGTGACTAAAAGAGAACGTTTTCAATAATTACTTTACTACTGCCATAAAGAAACCAGCAGAGGGCAGCAGAGTACAGTTACGTTGTGCTCTTTTGAACAGAAATAGTGTTTTTTATATGATGCCATTTTTACTACAAAAAATGTCTGTGAGGAATCAGTGGAAACAGAGCTGTACACTGTTTTTTTGATAAATGAATGAGAGCAGACTGGATGAAGAGGGCTTATTGATTGGTCAGTGCTTCCGGAACTGGGCCGGGCTTCGTGGGAGAGGCATTCTGAACTCTCAAACCCAGCACCAGAGACTACAGGATTATGAAGTAAAACACACCTCCATGTATGTTTTTGATGAGGGAACAACATTATAACATGGTAGAAGGCTCAAAAAATATATTTTACATAATATAGCCCATTTAATAAATCCTTATTAAGGATGTACAGATATTTCCAGTCATATTGTTATTGCGATATTTCACATAGTTATTGCTTAGTAAAAGTTTTTCAAATATCATGCAGCCCCAGCAGAAATGTAAGCCCATCACATTAAGTCCATCATATTGTTAAAAAACCACATTAGGTGTGAATGGACATTATCATAATTGTAGGAAAAGCCCATTTGTCTCCACACCACCACTTTTCACATTGCCTGAGTTGCATTTATGGCCCGACCTCTGGCCTTCCTGGTGAATTAGTGGTTGTGTGTTCTAAATGGAAAGCTAATGGCATCTTTCCGCTGCGGGCTAATGGTCTGTTTGTGCGGCCCGTGACGACGCAAGTGCCTCACAGTCTTCCAGCCGACACAAATGAAAAAAAACCTCATCATGAAAAATGCACAAGTGTGCTTTTAGTGAGCTGTGATAAATGCACTGCAGCTGCAGACAGACAGAGCTGTACAGTGAGGAAAGCATGTGTGAGTTACCTGGAACTCATTATATAGCTGAAAAAACTGCAGTATATCATGTTATTTACATTCAAATCCAGGTCTAACCATTTTTCAAGCTTTTTATCAAACCTGTTACAGTGCTAAGGTGCTATGCAAATACATTTTGATTGATTGATTGATTGAGCCTATTATTTAAAGGGTATACAGTATATTACAAAAAAAATGGCTCTGTTTCCACTGATTCCTCACAGCTATTTTTCAGTTTGTAGTAACATGGCATCATGCAATAAGTCTAAGAAAGTAAGCAACTGTTTTTGCTCTGTTTCTGATTAAAAGAGCGTGACAGAGCTGCACTCTGCTGGTCTTTTCACCTGTTTCTTTATAGCTGTGGCAAAGTAATTATTGGAAACTTTTAGTCACATAATGTTTTTAAAGGTTGTAAAATGTGCAGCTGTTTTAGAGCTGACCAAAGTTGGGTTAAGAATATGAATAAAAGTATAACATAGCTCCTTTAACTGGTTCAGCTGCAACCACCCACTTTAATATACTGTACATCCAGAACCCAGATGACCATACCAGCCCTAAGGGCTCAAATTCACTCCTAAAAAACACAAATATAACATTTCTTGATGACACAGCAACAAATTCAGGCCTGTATCGTGACAGGACATCCTCAGTCATTTAGGCCATTAGCCCATAAACGCTGCTTCTTTAAAACAATATGTTCAGACGATATTCTCATAAAATCTTAATGTCCAGACTGATAAGATGAATTTGTACTTTTCCCACTTGTCTCCTTGCCCAAATGAATGATCCCAGTCTCTTCTAACCTAAATGACATAAGTGAAAGTGTTTGATATAGTGGTACTTTTACCGTACACTCACCAGGGTGTAGTTGACCTCATTCTGCGCCTGGAAGTACCACTCGACAGAAGCCTCAGCCTGGACCTCCCCCCTCCTCTTACAGGAGATACAGCCCAGTTTGAAGCCCTCATTGGCCACGGCCTCCGTGTCCGAGTCCACTTCCACGCATGCTCCATGACAGATGGCGGCTGCACAGTGGAAAAAATACATGATCAGACAAACACTTCAACACAGCATAAGTGAAACTACAGATCATAGGTCAAAGGTCAGAGGTAATACTTCCTTTTTGACCCAAGAGAAGGCTAATTAGCTCTGGTGATGTTTTTAGCTTCACAGCGCTTGCAGGCAATTTTACCGTTAGCTACTGTTGCGTTCATTTTTTGCGTGCTTTCTAGTAATGCTCCTTGCATGCGTGTTTTTAAAATTTCGGGCAGTTTTGATTGCATTTTTTTATTTCCACTCATGATTTCAAAGGTTTTTTTTATTTTAATGAGTTCCGATTTTTTTTTTGCTATACTTTTTTTTTGCTGTACTTTTTTTTTTTTTTTTTTTTTGCGGTAATTTTTTATTGAAACTGAGGGGAAATAAAGAGGTTGCAGTGAGTACTACTTCTTTTGCATTCTGTAATTTGGTTCCAGAGCCATCATTAATTCATATATAGAAGCATGAGTCTATATATGCCAAATATCATGACACATGGGTCGCATCGGGCGGGAGTTACACACCTGTAACTCCAAATGTTTCACACTCAACCTTGTCGTTTCCATTGAGGCGTCTCGGCCAAACTGCCAGTCATTATAGTCGACTGGGGGAAAGCTTTGGTTTTGAATTGTTAAGACGGAGGAAGGGGAAGTGAGGGAGGGGACAGGACAGGAGACACAACGCAGATCAGATGAACTCAGATTGTCCATTTAAAGGGCTCTTTTCAATTGATGGCTATCGCTGCAGAATGATGCTATACTGGATTACAAACATCTGTATTTCAAACAGTTATAAAACACACTTAGGAATTAAACATATATAAAGGAGGACAAAGAAAGAGAAAAGTTAGCACAGACATCAATAGTAACAGTCTAAAGCAATGGGATTATGGGGAGAGGGGAAAGAGAAGGCAAAAAGAAGGAAAAGAGGAAAAGGTTAACCCTGTGCAAGAATTGACACTGTGCAGGAATTAGACAGAAGCGTTATAAGTCTGTCCTGGAGTACGCATTCATGCATTAGACCTGAAAACCCACTTAAACCCAAAAGCCACTCCATCCAAGACTGAAAATATAGAAAAAAACAACTTCATGTTTGAACATCTTAATCTTTAGCAAAGTTTAACATTTTATTTAACGTAGCAATTAGCATCTATAATTAGCATACACAGGCAGACTAAAGGCTACACAGCATTTCTTAATTATAATGTTATGCTACGCTAGTTACTGAAATATGGCAGACCACAGTAGTTTGTCATATACTCAGATCAGTCACCACTAATACTACTTTAATGAGTTCACTGTAAAAACCAAAACAAAAACTGTTCACTGTAGCAACTGTAGCTGAGTCATATTCATTTGTGTAAATTTTAACAACTATATAAAACAACGTGGTCAGCGTTATGTTCCTCTTGTACCTTTATTCCCCTGTACCTTTGTTCCACCTATGTTCTTCAGTACCTATGTTCCCATGTTCCCCGGTACCTATGTTCCCCCACTATCTACGTTCTCCAGTACCTATATTTCCCACTACTTATTTTCCACAGTATCTATGTTCCCCAGTGCCTATGTTGCCCAGTACCTTTATTCCCCAGTACCTTTCTTCCCCAGTACCTTGGTTCCCCAGTACCTATATTCCCTTGTATCTTTGTTCCCCAGTAAATATGTTCCCCAGCAGCTTTATTCCCCGGTACCATGTTCCCTTGTACCAATGTTCCCCAATACCTATGTTTCCTGGTACCTATGTTCCCCAAAGAACATTAATGTTAGGATTAGGGTTAAGGTTAGGGCTAAGATTAAGGAACGTCAAGACTTGGGGTTAGCAATTAGCAGTTTACTATGAGTGTGCAAGTACCTACATTCTCTAATAACTATGTTCCCTGGTTTCTATAGACCAGGGAATATAGATACTGGGGAACATGGATATATGCACCCATACATCTATGTTGTCTAAAAATGTCTGTTATTTTGCTTTTGTGTAAAAATGAAGGGGATAGAACGCTAATCTTGGTACCAAGATGCTTGTGCAATTTATTTGAATACAGAATGGTCTATTAGAAGGCCACGTAACAAGTTTACCATTTTTCCAAGCTAATTTCCAGCTAGGCTAGTTAGGCTAACATGTACAGGTCCCATTGCCTGGGCTGCAAAAGTAAGTAAACATATGAGGATTGCTAGCTATTATTTTGTATTAAAGGCTATTCATCTGTGCTTGGCTCTGGTGCTTTTGGATTCTCATGGGCGTCAGACCAACAGAACCAACAAACCGACCTGAGGCAACAGCGTTTCCCATCTGAGGAGCTGTAATTATTATCTATAAAAAAGCCCCCTCCCAATCATTTAATTTCCAGCTGTAATTGGCTTCCTCGTCTCTGTTACACAAGTGCGAGTGGATGCTTGAGTTAATGACAGGATGCAGTGCGGTGCGGCAGCTGTCAGCGCTAATCCTCGCCACTAACGGGAGGTCAATCAAAGCCACACACAGCAGCACGCACGGCTAACGTATCTGCACGATTACCGACTTAAGCCTGTCAGTGCCCTGGGACATTGCTTCAGGTCTGTGTGATGACTGTCTAGGTGCTAAAGTCAGAGACAGTGCGAGTCATGCAGAAGAGGAAGTTTGGAAAGACAGTAAGACAGTAAGATGTATTACAGCCACACTGAGAGGAGAAAAAGTTTAGTTGAACTACTAATAACTCACTTCTCCCACTCAAAACTATTGCTTTGACTGAACTTAACCACCTTACATTAAACCAGGACTAAATAAGGACTAAACCAAGACTAAATAAAGAATAAACCAGAAATAAACTAGGACTAAACAAGGACTAAATCTGAACTAAACAAGAACTAAACTTAGACTGAACAAGAACTAAATTGGGATAAAGAAGAACTAAACCAGGACTAAGCAAGAACTAAATCTGGACTAAACAACAACTAAACCTAGACTAAACAAGGACTGAACCAGAACTAAACTAGAGTTAAACCAGGCCTAAATCAGGACTAAACTAGGACTAAACCAGAACCAAACTAAAACTAAACCAGGGCTAAACCAGGACTAAATCAGGACTAAACTAGAACTAAACCTGGACTAAACAAGGACTAAACAAGGTCCAAACCAGAACTAAACTAGGATTAAACCAGGACTAAAAAAGGACTAAACTAGGATTAAACCAGGACTAAACCAGAACTAAACCAGGACTAAACCAGAACTAAACCAGGACTAAGCAAGGACTAAATCTGGACTAAAATAACTAAACCTAGACTTAATTAGGACTAAAGTAGGACTAAACTAGGGCTAAACCTGGACTAAACCTAGACTAAATAAGGACTAAACCAGGAATAAATAAAAACTAAAATGTGACTAAACCACCTCTAAACAATCTAATCCAGAACTACACCAAGTGTGACTAAAGCCAGACTAATCTAGGACTAAACCAGGTCTAAAACAAACCTACAATAGCACATAACCAGCATTAAACCAAGAGTAATGTAGAACTAAACTAGGACACTAAACAACAGTAGCTGAACCAGGGCTATGCACTAAATTGAACCCCCAACCAGAGCAGGACTATAGTAGGAATAAAACTGACTCCAAAAAAACCTTGTAGCTACCACTATAGAACAAGCCTGTGTACCACCGGTGGTACCTGTACCACAGTTTGAGAACCACTGCCATAGACTATACTGTATGTCTGTGTTTTTACTCCCAGTGTGGCCCAATACTCTGTTGTTTTCATAGAAGAACAACACCTGCAATATAAATATACACAGTGAGACTGGCATTAGAACAAACAATAGAACAGAGACAGATGGGACAGTAGCAGGTACAGCATCATCAACAGGACACACAGACAGACAGACAGTAAAGGTTCCTGGAAGAGAGCGGGCACAACAGATTTGCTGACTGTCTGCTCGGGTAGACAGTGTTAGGACAGCACCAGAGAGAGAGAGACGTACATGCGGGTGGACAGGACAGAAACTGCTCAACTTGAGTGCACACATACAGGACAACTGCCTCAGCCACTATGCCCTCCAACAAAATGCAAATCCAGGACATAATCTCTGCTTGGAGGGGTCAGGATTATGCAACATATAATCCAGAATTTGCAGGTTGTTGCTTTTTTATTCGGACTGCCAAACCCATATACTGTATCTTTAATTATGAGATAACTATTTTGAATATAAAGAAAGCGCACAGATCAAACTACTAATAATTTTCTCCTTCTGCCCTTTAGTGACCTTTACTAAAGATAAAAATCTACACACTTTTTGAGTTGGTTGCATGCTAACAGACAAACAAACCATGCAGGCAAAGACATAACCTCCTTGGTGGACTAACTCTCAATACTGATGCATGGATTGAACATGGTCTAGGAATGCACAGAATTTACAATTTCCCGTAAGAACCCATGACTTGACTGCAGTACAAATTGTCCTTTGCGATAGAATATTCCACTGACCAATCAACAAGCCCTCTACATCCAGTCTGCTCTCATTCATTTGTCCAAAAAATTGCTGTACAGCTTTGTTTCTACTGATTTCTCATACCTATTTTTCATTTTGTAGCAAAATGGCATCATACAATAAGTTGAAGGAAGTAAAAAGCTCTTTTTCTATGATTATGTTCAAAATACCATAACAGAGCTACACACTGCAGCCCTCTGCTAGTCTCTTCACCTTTTTCTTTATGTCAGTACTAAAGTATTTATTCAAACATTTTCTTTTAGTCAGATGTTTTTAAAGGTTCTAAAACATGCAATGCTGCTTACAATATAAATTAATGCATTATAGCCCCTTTAAGGTATACTTTATCGTCACTGTAGGGAATTTTGTTCTCAGTGGGCAACCCCGATGCTACGCCCGGAGACACTTTTCCAGGTCTTGAGCTAGGATCCTGGTCCGGATGGAGGATCAGTCTATTGTGCATGTTTTGAGATTGATGGAGGACACCTGAGCACCTGGAGAAAACCCACAAGGAGAACATGCAAACTCCACACAGAAAGGCTCCACAGGCTGGGATTCGAACCTGGGACCTTTTTGCTGTGAGGCTAACCATTTTGCAACCAAGCTGCTTCATTCCATCATCACCACAAAATAAACGTCTATATTATTCTTTTAGGCAGAGGCTAAAGTGAGCAGCAATGAAAGAGAGGAGACAGGAGCACATCTGTTTCCATGGACCTCAGCACACACATGATGGTGGCATACGTAACCTGGGGAAATGCCAACCATCTATGACATTTCCCCCTGGCACCGAGCAGGAGATTTTCCACCAGAGCCAGCAAATAACACACACTGTCTCTGCAAGCTTTGTCCATTTGACTCAAGGAACCTAAATGTCACAGTCCGTGCAGGCTTAATCACTGTAACCATAAACATATAAGCCATATCATAAAACAACAACGTAAGGCTAAATTACAAAAAGCATAAGCCAACTGTTGTGAAAGTTAAATAATATGCAGATAAAATGGAAAATACTGCTGGTCTCTGATGAGTTACACCCACAGGTTTGTTTCTCTGCTGCTCCTACTCCTACTGTTTAACTCTGTGACTACAAGCATACTGTCATAGCTACTGCAATATGTTTCCAGTGTAAATGTCTCACAACATCAGTACTGTTATCATAGTATTTCTGGATTATGGCCGTGTTCATGGTGGTAAAATCAAAAAGAGAGACTGCCTAATTCCTTGTCTGTCTCAGGTTTTTACAATATATGAGATATCTGTCAGTATGCACATGTGAGCCATTCATACTGACTCTAATGTAGCACACTACCTTGCACATTTATGTATATTGTATATACTCATGCATAGTTTATATTTCTACTGTATTTGCATGCTATTTTAAATGCCTTTTTTGCCTATTGTTAAATTATTATAGTGGACGCCTTCTATACCTTCTATTTTTTATGTCATCTTCTGCCTAAGATAAGATATAACTTTATTAATCCTGAAGGAATTTTTTGTGCTATAGGAGCAGACACATGAACATACACATAACCATAGACATAAACAATATTAATTTTACTAAAGGCAGTAATAAAATAGTATAAAAATCTAAAAAGTAGTAGTAGTGGAGCTGGTGCAGGTTAAATAATGAATAAATAAGTAAGTAAAATAGAAAGGCTCAGTGACAGATGACAGCACAGTTATTGCACTTTGTAACAAAATGATTTACTTTTCACTCAATGTTAAATTAAGAGAGTGACTCTTGTTTTGTTCACATATTGGGGTTGAGAGGTTAGACTGTACAATAAGTTACTAAATGTGGATATATCTAATGAAAATCAATAAATATACTGTTTAAAAAACATGTTCTGCTGTTCTAGAGCTGACCGAGATTGGTTTAAAAATATAAATAATATAGCTCCTTTAAGGAACACAGATTTATAACCAAGTCTTTTCACATCATAAAGGAATCTTACATGACATATCCCAAATCTTCTATGTCCAGTTCTCATCCCTTGACCTTAAATCATTCAGCAGTGATAGTCCTGTCAGCTGAACTCTGCCTCTCTGACTTAATGCTGTTTGTCCTAGGTTGTCCTTGTCTGCACTCTCACTCACTCTTCCCCTAGCTGATGAAGCAGAGCCTTAATGACACCACTTACTGTATGGCCCTCATGCTTCCTCTGATTGTCTCCTGGGGGCCACAGCCTCTTTTTGTTTGTCTTTCTTTCCTTACCTAGTGCTGTGTTTGCTGTAGCTTATGTAATATTTGTGATGTGTAATGGTGCAAATCCACAACTTGCCATCTACACAGGGCAGACGCGCACCTGTGTTTGCACATAGTACTGTCATTCAATCCTGCTAACGTTAAACATTTGTATTTACTGTATGCCTCATTAGCTAGGGCAATAGCCTTAAAGAGCATGTGTGACATTAAGATCAAAAGCTGAGCTATGTTTTACAAACGTTATTGCCATTACAATTTGGGCAGCACAATACAAAGAAAACAGTGAATATCAGAGATCAGCTTTGATTACTTAATGCATACATATATATCAGATATATATCTGAGAAATATTTGACCTTTATTTAACCAGGAACGTCCCTCTGAGATTAACAATCTCTTGCAGGGGAGTCCTGGTACCATAGGGGACCTACCTATTGTACATGTTTTTAGTGGTAGGGGAAATTGATGCACCCAGAGGAAACCTCTGCAGACATGCAAACTCCACACAGAAAGGCCCAGGGACTTGGGATTTGAACCTGGCCAGAACCTTCTTGCTGTGAGGCAGGCGTGCTAACCACTTTGCCACTGTGTCATACCCCCTTGAACAGAGTAAAAGGTTTCATTCAGTTAAATATAGATAAATAAAATACTTTGATCTTACCAGTCAAACCCAGGGTTAAATGAGTATTTAGAAAATCTGAACCAGGACTTAACCACCTGGAGCTGAAAGTGTAGGACTATACCAAAGTCTAGAACAGGTTTACAGTAAGAGTTCATCTAGAGGCATCACATTTGAACCATTTTCTCACATTCAAATGATTGCTTTGTTTGTAAGTGCAGCTTTATGTAGAAGATCTATGTACATATTAGAAAAGTAGCCTACTGCAGTAGCTGCGATATAATGCTTGCCAGGCAAAGAGTTTCCACATTAATAACTGTGTCCAGCTGGAGCTATCACACAGATAACACTGACTTCTAATTGTAAATCTTAAGAAAAGCACATATTGCAGGCGGCAGCCAACTGGCAAATCAGATTAACCATGTGTTTGATCGCTTTTAGTGTCTTCTACCAAGTCTGTATGATACTGAAATTATAATAAACCTGGTCTTTAGGAGCAGTGAGGGTTAACTCTAAAATACTTTTCTTTTCTTTTCTTTTCTTTTTTTGTTTACTGTGAGGGTTATGCACACTTCTGCCCGTTTGGTTGCATAAATAAATAATAAATAATACATATATAGAGAGCTATGCAGTATTCTCATAAAAAATAATAACACATCTACATTTACATTTTTATTGCCAGACAAGAGGAAAAAATCAACTAAAATCATAAATTGGCTGGAAAAAAAATCTATTACCTATACCTATGTAATCTATACCATGAAATATTCATATTTATAAGGATGTTAATGTTTATTGAATTTTTTTAGTTGAACTGAAACACATCCATAACATACAATTTTGCCCCGTCTATGGTAGTTTTTAGTTTAGTTTTTTCATGATGTGCATGTCGACTGCAGACATTCTAATGTCATTTTGGGTCTAACTGCCATCTTTAAGAGCTAAATAACAGCCACAAAAATGACAATAACATATTTTATTTCCTTTGGCATGATTTAGTTACACTGACTAGAAGATAATGCATGGAGTGCCACTTTCAAAGTATTTTCTATCAAGAATTCAAGATCATACCATCATAATATTAAAATAACTACGAATTACTATAAAAAAGACTACTTTTTCTATGTCTCTATCTAAATCCAACTACACTGAAGGTCAAACTGCTGCAAGGCATTGTGGGATATCCCCCTCTGTCATCCAGCTGGACCATAAAGGACTCAGGTGTGTGTCTGCATTTGTGAAATACACGTGTGTGAGTATAGCATGCAGCAATTAGGCCGCGGCACATTACTCCACTCCAGATTTGTACTAGGAGCTCAAATAGGATCAAATCAGTCTGTATTAGGCTCAAGCTGCACTAGGACACCACTGTAATCAGGCCTGCTCCACTTCAAACTGGAGCGCACCAATCAGGAATCTGCATTAGGATAAAAATATAGAACCAGGCAATCTATAAGCATGTGTTGGTAGAGAATCGATAAGTATTAGAGTTGGGGGAAAAAATAGTTTTGTGATATATTGTGATTTTTGTAACGTGATACTTCGATACCAATATCAATACATTGCATAATAATGATGCAACACTGCTTTCAGTTAAATGAGAGCCAATAGTGGTCAAGTAATTCAGGATAGCGCCAGATTTTTTCTAGTGAAATTTAAGACCTTTTTAGACTTTTTAATGCCACTTAGAATTAAACTTAATGCCAAGATTGCCAGCAAAAGAACAATAATCTGTATAAATTTTACATTATACAATATTACTCTCTGAAACTCAATGGTTCAGGTGAAATAACTCCAGTTCTGCAATAAAAAAAATATGGTAAAAAAAAAATAAAAATAATGGTACACTTACTGCATTGTGGGGATGTTTTTTCCAACAAATATGCCTGCCACAATATGCGACACATATAAACAGTAGACTGAGCTTTCGAAGACTTAGTAAATAAAGGCATATTCCAACTCCAACAATCCAAATTGAAAAAACTGATCTAAAGTATATTTTTGACAAGCACCAGACTGATAAACTTGACTTAGATGTCTCAATTTGACAATTTAAGACCTAGATGAACACAATTTAATACCTGCCCATATGATTTAATGCTTTTAAGGCCTTGATTTTGGCAACATTAAATTTAATACATATTTAATACTTTAAGACCTTCGGGCTCCTCTGTAATTCTGCCAGTACTGTAGAGGGCAGCACTGCATGTCTAAGCATTTGGTTTGCCATATACTGTCACACAAATAAAAATGTTTTAAATACTTAATAAATAGTATTTAAGACTGACTGATGGTTGATGTATTACTTTCAGAAACTGGACTTGTGGTTTCTTGTTTATTTAAATCTATAAATTAGTGATGTGCAAATCAATACTTTTGATATCAGCGGGTTTTATTCTGGTATCGATACCATTCTGAAAGTGTTCTGGCACCAGTGGCATAAAGTAGCCATAATATGCAACATGTACAGTATGTATATTATAAACTAAATGAACACAGAAAAGAAAAAACAATGGTTTTGACTATAAGGGCTGGGACTGGAATTGGTCACCAAAGGCACCAAAGTATCCTGATAATATCATATTGTGACAAAAGTGCATCATCCCAGCCTTATGAAACTGTATATTTCTTAGACTATGGACAAAAATAGCCACAATAATAATAAAAAAATAAATTAAAAAAAAAGAGAAAAGAAAGTATGTTTTATAAAACAAATCAACATTTGGGTTGTGTCTCTTCTAGAGCTGCGTAACTGAGAAACATAAATTATTATTGTAGAATATTGTTTGCTTATCAATAAAAGCAGAATTATAATCCCTGTTGTCACTGTACATTATATTAGAAATTGCTTTGGTCCAGTGACAAATATTAAAAGCATCTATAAACTGAATTTTAAATAAAAAATAATAAATAAATGAATAAATAAATATATACGTACATATTTTTGTACCCATATATAACATATTGCAGCATTGTCTCTGGGATAAAAACTAACAATCTGCTGAGAATTTTTCCCTTGAAATTTCAAAGCTTTTTAAAGGGAACTAAAATTCACATTACTGTTGTTCAGCGTATGGGATACTACAGCAAGTAACCAACTTTTATACAACCCTATTCGTTTTTCTTTTCTATTTATTTTTTTTATTTAATGCCTAAAGCTACAATTAATAGGTGATCATATTTTGCTGCCACAACAAATAGCTAGTACTTGATCTTCCTTAACAATAGCTTGCAGTAGCATAGCAGTGCTAAGTCTTTTGGTCGCTAGACCTAGTTGGGTCTTTTTGAATGTCTCTGATAAAATAAAGTGACCATAGCTTTTGTTTCATATCTGAATTTATTCCATTTGCAGGAAATTCCATTATAGAGCCCAGGGTCTGTTAGTCAACCATCCCTTTGCAGAGCTATTAGGAGCTTGCACTACAGTAGTCTGAATTGGATTACGTTCTATACCTTACCATTTATAATGGCAGTCTTGTGTGTAATGTAATTTCCATTTAGTGGCTGGAGCTCAGTGATGGAGTGCACTTCAGAAGACTAAGGACTGGAAGATGATGTGGTGGTCTGAGTATCCTGTGGACAGAGCATGCTTTCTCTTGGCCACAGCCTGGTGCTCACACCGTTTTACAGACCTAATGGCTCCAGCAGCCTCTCCGTGCATGCATTAATTAAAGGTTCCCATCATGCTTTAGGTTTTACAATATGGCATGAGCAAGGACAAACAAGGTTGTGCTCTTTATCTAAGCGACAATCATGACTCACTGGAAAATCACAATGAGTGACCTGTAACAATATCATCTGATTTAAGATATGAATGCACTGAGCAGTCCTTTATTATCCCATGGAGATCCAAATTTTGGATATTCAGTATTTAAAAAAACATCATCACAGGCCTGGTCATTGCTCCTGTCTGTTTCTCCAAACTGGGAATGTGCTGACAAATGTTTCTAAGCAGCAAAATTATCAGAAGCAGTAATAAAGCATTATTAAACATTAATTAATTCATTCATTCATTCATTCATTTTCTACCTCTTATTCCTGTTAGGGGTTGCGGGTGACTGGAGCCTATCCCAGTAACTTTGGGCCGTAAGCATGGTACACCCTGGACAGGGGCCAGCTTGTCGCAGGGCTGCATTATTAAACATGTAATTAACAATATTACAATAAATTAACTGTTTTTAGATCCTGAATTACCACAGATGTTTCTAACTGTGCACTGATTTACATGAGCTTGTTACTAAAGAATTTAACATTAATAACAATGTTTATAATTCAATGTATTCAAGTATTTTTTGTAAATATTCAATTAACTGGTTACTAACTCTAAGTTAATTCTTAAATACTGCTTAATAGTCACCATTTTAAAAAATGTTTTAATAGAAATCTAAGTGGAAAAACATGACATAGTCTTTTGAATAGACTGAAATTTTATTGTTGAGGGTCCACAGGGGATTTTCTGATTTTTAAGGGGCCGCTCTTGACTTTGGGAATGGCTGGTAAAGCATGTCATCTTGGCCATGGCTAAAGCTAAAGCATCGCTAATGCTAACAATCGTTACTGTTGTTTTAGGTAGCTGTAAACAAAATCCAACTACAATATCCTCTGCTTTTTTATATGATGCACCTCTCCTTTAAGATACCACAACTGTTAAACATGGCTATTGAAAACTACTGACATGAAGGAAAAAAATCCATCTCTAATCTTTTATGCATGTTCCAAGTCTCTTCCAGTGTACCCCACTTGAAACTCTTCCGATGATTATGACATGCAAATGCACTTTTCAAAATAAAAATGGTGCTATTTTTTATCTGTTCCTTCCCTCCTCTTTTGGAACTCTTTCCAGTCTCGCCTCTTGTCCTTACCCAGATGTGTGCTCTCTCCCCTCTTCCTATTTCTGTCTATGGCCGTTGTGTAACCTTCGTACTTTTGTCTAAGCTCTGTGCCTCGATTGAGTTCTCCTCCTCTCTGTGTACACATGTGTTATTAGGCCTGTTGTCCGTGGCAGATTGCGAGACAAAGAGCAGCTGGCTGACGGAGTTAAGTGCTGTGCAAATCACCCGCATGATGCATCACTTCCTTTTTGGTTTGATTTTTTTAACCCTGCACGCTTAAAACAAGATTATGTGTGATGAAAAAATCTTCTAAGCTGATTGTGGATTTCAAATAGGGTCACCAAATCTGGATGAAACAGTAATTAGAAAGTACTGGGATTCCCTATTTTCCTAAATCAACATATTTAGCTGTGAGCGCAAATTGGATGTTCCCATAGCCCTATGTTCCCACATTTCTAAGATTTAGGGTTAGGGTTAAATATACAATATTTAGTGAAAAAATAATCTTAGAAATGTGGGAACATAGAGCTGTGGAAACATAGGGCTATAGGAACATAGAGCTATGTGATGTAAGGCTGTGGGAACATAGGGCAGTGGAAACATAGAGTTGTGGGAACATAGGGCTGTAGGAACGTCATGTTTAGTTGCTTTATTTATAGGATAATTAGTGCTACATACATTAAAGCCTACATGGTAATAGTTATTGAAAAACTACAATGTTTTGTCAATGTAATTCTGACATTAAAAATAATTAAAACAGCAAAAGACAAAAAAGGCTGTTTTTGGTGCATACTACTAGTGACCGTAGTATTATGGTCACTTCCATGAGACAAAGTTAACTAAAAACACTTGGTGATAAGGCAAGGTTTTTAATACAGAAGGTCATGCTTTTATTATTTGCAGTGTTTTTTTGTTTTACATGACTTCCGTTTTTAAACCACGTAACCCACAGCCACTTTACTCCAATCACGAACATTGGAAACACCTGAGGAGACGCCCTGTAACTGATTGTATTGGCTGATACGAGGACAAGCAGAAAGAGGCAGAGCGCAGCACACAGTGGGAGGACAGACACCATAAGGAGAGCCGCAGGACAAAGGCAGCGGAGGACTGACACAGACGTCGCACGCACCAGAGAGGACCACGTGCACGCTGGGACAGCAAGTGCTACGAAGTAACATACACGCAGAGGCAGAGTGAGAAGCTCTGCCTAGCCGTGTGACTACCTGAATAAGTAGTAGTAGTAGTAGTAGCACTTGGGGAATTTAAGCCTAAGGCTGGGGGACTTTTGGAGAAGCATATATTGGCTGTCCATTTTTGTGTAGGTGTCCTGGCATGCGGATGAGGCCCTGTACCAGATGGGAGTGGATCGGGACGAGTGAAAGAGTGTTGTGACACCGAATACACACAGGGGCAGAGGGGAACTCTGCCTAGCCGTGTGAATATTGTAGCAACACTCTACCATCGTAGCCTAGGGCCCATATGTCTCGTGCTCCTGTACTAGTACTTCTGTTGTTATTGTAGGTGATCTGGTGCTGTGACCTGAGGCCTGCTCTGCAGTGAGGATTGATCAGGACTAGAGGCTGCCTCCCCCTGCTGGATTTTAGTATACTGGTGTCTTTTTACTCACTTATTGCCATTTTAGCCCACTTAGTTTTTATGGACTTTCAGCTATAAGAGTGGGCATTTTTATTCTTTTTAACTTGCTTTTAGTATTGTAATAAATGTTATTCTTAACATTTTATTCTGGCCTCCTCCTTGGTTTTACACTGTGCTCACACCCTGATTCAAGAGGGACCCTCCCCCCTCACATCTATCTTGGTGTTGTTGGCAGGATCGGGGTTTTGAGCACACGTTAGCCAAGGAGTACCAGTCATGATGATGCCTGTGTACCCTGGTGCCCCCTGGTTGCCCAAGTTAAAGGCCCAGGTGATGACTTGAAATATTGTGATTGGAAAGAGCAAATTCAAGGGTTGTTGGGGTCCCAAGAGCTAAGTGAGTCAAAAAAAGTTGACATTATTTTGGGTGTGTTAGTCGGAGAGGCTAAGCACCAGGTTAGTGTCCTAGAAGACAACTAAAAAGACCAGGCACACAAAATATTTTGTTTTTTAGACTCGCTTTATGGAGACAAGATTCCGATCCCAGTGTTGCGTTCACACTTTTTTAGTTGTACCCAAAAACAAGGTGAAACCGTGCAGTCTTCTATTCTACGACTCCGTGAGTTATATTGCAGGCTGTGGCGACACAGGCCTAACGACTCCCCGTCTGAGGCAGCCCTGAGGGATCAGCTGCTTCTTGGACTGCGTGAAGGCCCTTTAGCTCAAGCCTTAAAAGTGTATGCTTGTCACAACCCAGAAGAGGATTTTGCAGCACTTCAACATAGGGATGCACCGATACCGATACCAGTATCGGGTATCGGTACCGATACCATGTCCAAGTACTCGTACTCGTATTCATAAAAGTGGGCCAATACCAACAACCGATACCACTTTACAGCGCTGTCACGTGACATTCCCCTCTCAGCTGAGCAGTGAGATTTCAAAGTGAACTGTATGGAGATAAAAGCAAAGCTGACTCTACATTCTGTTCAACCAGACTTATCCCAAATCATATGTGAGTCCTGAAACTTAAGCAGTTGTCCTTTTGTTGTCCTAGTTGTCCCGAAAATGATATAAGCGCGGAGTGTGAAGCAGTTGTTGTCTGATAAAACATAAGAAGTACCGTTGCTAATTGCGTTAGCTGCTGTGTTAGCTGCATGTCTTGGCGAATCTCCGCTGGTTATGCGCAGATGCTCAATCTGTCTTTAAAATGATTTTAGCGACTGAATAGAGGAGAATCTAAGCTTTAAAGTGAGGTATAACATGTCCATGTTGAGCAAATATTAGCCATGGTTAGCTGTGTTCAAACCACTCTGTTGTAAAAATAACTTAGCATCACAGAGCAGGGATAGACGGCAAAAAGACGACACGGTATGGGGTGAATGAGATACAGTAGTGTGACTGTATAAACTATAAAGTAACCCCTATACAAGTACTCGAATCGGTACTCGAATCGGTACCATCGGTATTGGCGAGTACTCAAATGGAAGTACTCGTACTCGTATCGGTTTGAAAAAAAGTGGTATCGGTGCATCCCTACTTCAACAGGAGGCGCTCTTACTGGATTCTGAATATGGCAGCTCTACGACAGAGGTAACCTGCTCTATTGTGAATTTAAAAAATCTGGTTTCTCTAAAGAAACACTACGTTGTTGTTGTTTTTTTTTATCATCTAACTTTTCATTTAAAAGTTTTTGTTTTTTTTCCCTCGGTAAAATGAGATGGACTGGTTCTGCTGATATCAGAATGCCCATACAATTTTTGATGACTGCATTTAAAAACTGTGTCAAAAGGTCAAAAAATGAAAGAATTATGCTTAGAAATCCTGTGATTGTCAGGAGCATTACAACTTGCAGGTGATAAACGTTTTGAGTTATTTTCCCTCAGGGGAAGATGTTTCTCTGGTTATTACAAATATGGTGATAATACGTCTTGTGAAGCTGGGGAATTGAGTAATAACCTCCCTACATGAAGAGACATCAGTCTGAACAGACATGTCAAGGTCTGTGACAGCATCAGGAGCAGGATGGGACAGGGTTTTATAGGAGGTGTACTCTGGCCTTGGTGGGACATGATGGAGACACACATGAGGGATATAATACAAGGACAGGTCGGTTACTATATTTACGTAAATGACACAACAGAAATTCAAAGAACTGCCTACGTCCAGATCCATATGAAGGTCTTAGTACAACTTGAATTGCTGTGATTCAAATGTCTTCAAGTAAAGTAACAGTATGCTGCTTTTTACATTATAAATTGGAATATACGTATATCCTATAGTATACAACAGACCCAGTCGCTGCCAAGTCTCCAAGGAATAGCTTTATGCTTTTCTTCTCTTCATGTTAGCATCATACGATTAGTTTATAACATTACCTGCTCTCTGCTAACCTTTTTCCTGGATTTACACAGGTTTCTGTCACATGTAAAGTTCTACACACATACAAACATTGCTGAATGCTAGCAAAGTTAAATACCTTTTTGCTAGCAGCTAACAAAAGCACACAAAGATCAACAACGAGGCAAGTTTGTGGGAGCTTTGCTGTAATACATAAAGATGATTAGTGCACCTTAAAACACAATATTAGTGATTAAATATGCAGGATATGAGACCTCCAAGACTGGCTCCAAAGAGTATAATGTATAGGCCTATTTTCCAAATGAAATATTTGCTAATTAGCCTATGTGGAAACCCTTTAAATGCTTTAGCTATGTAAGTAGGCCATATATTAAATCAAAACACCTAAATAAAAAATGCTTCGCCAGCTTCCTGCCTGTTCATATTTTGTGTCTCCTGACATGTAACATGCAATGCTACTTTCCCTCAAACCATTTCTCTGAAGCATATCTGATGATACTGTAACATACTGTCCACACATAATATGAGCTGACAGCGGACTGCATAGAACATATAGGCTACAGTATTATTTATTACTTCTTTTTGACCCTTTTGGTTGTTGAGAAAAGATTGTCAATAAATAATATTGTAGCCTATATGTTTTATGCAGTATTATTTATTGACAGTCTTTTCTCAACAACCAAAAGGGTCAAAAAGAAGTAATAGGCAATTAAATGATGAAAAGCAAAAACATAAATATAGTAATTGTCCATTTTCAAATAATAGCTAACAGACAGTTCAGTGACCTTTAGCTTATGTAGCACTAATAGCTCCTTAATAGAGATCAGGATCATGATGTCACATTGGTGGTCACACAAGATATTTTCAACAGTAAGACAATGGAGCAATTTAGGACGTAAATTACTCGAATATTCTGATACTTTAGTGTGTGAGAAATATTCACCAAACCAGTTAAAAGAGTTGTTTCAAGGCTTGTTTGTTTACGTTTTTATGCCGCTGTTCCTAATGCTGCTCTATGGTTTTTCTCTGTATGCGACCACTCACGAGGCAGATTCATCACTCAACAGTCCCTGAATGACGTAGGTTCCTGATCACTCTATCAAGTCAATTGCTAATGTTCTCTACCCTGGCGTTCAAGTCCACAAATCCACACATATACTGTATTGACACACCAGTGTTGCATGGTTCTGTTACTTTCAAAGCAGAGTCTACAGATTAAGTGACTTTTAATATAGCCTTGAGCTTATGTAATGCCTTCTAAAACCTTAACAAAACAGCTAAATATCAATCAAGACAGCAGTGGTTAATACTGTATTTTCTAACCAGGCATAAAACAATTAGCATACTTTGATGAATTATTGTGGTCTGTTATTGTTTTATAACTACTTTTTTTTTTTTTTAGCATACAAATAAGTGACTTTCAGCTGGTAGCTTTTAGCATATATATCGCTAATTGTTCCCTTATGAAATAGCTAAAGCTGCTCTCTCGCCTAATGTTTTCTACCCACGCTCTAAACTTTAAGCTACATTGACAAACTATTGCAGTCTGCTACTATGCTTCTGTCACCATATAAGAATTTAGTGATTTTTAGCATGTAGCCTTTAGCATCTGTTGGGCTAATTGCTCCTATATAAAACAGCTAAAGACCAAGCCTGTTGCTAATGTTCTCCACCCAGGCACTAACACTGCACATTTGTATTTGGTTGATTGTCAATTGCCAAAAACATATACTTTGATGGCTAATGCTAATTTGCTAAAGGGATACAAACATGTTTAAATACGCCAAAAGGACCTATATAAAGACTTTTCAAGATGATTTTGGGTTGTGACACCTACTGATATTATTTTTAGCTGACTCCTAGGTAGGCAGCACATTCATTCACACTTGTATTAATAACAGCGAACTAAGTCACCTCTCAACACTGGTCCCATGAAGAGATGCTGAGAAATGAGTGATCAGCAGTGTTGTAGATCTCCACATACCTACACCTGCCACCGCAGCTGTTCCGTCCCTGCATTCTAACCACACCAACACATGGCCAAACCAGGACTAAACTGAGAATAAACCTAGACAAAACAAGGATTTAAAAACGTCTAAATCACAGCTAAACAGGCACAAAATCAGGATAAAATCAGGACAAATTCAAGGCTAATCCAGGACTAACCAGGATTTTACCAGGACTAAACCGGGACTAAACCAGGAAAAAAAATAGGACTATACCAGGACAAAAGTGTACAAATCCAGGACAAAACCAGGACTACACCCAACTAAAGCAGGACTAAGAGAGGACTAACAGAAATAAAACTGTCTGGCTCTAAATTAAAAGCCAGACTTGAACTGCAAAAGACTCCCGAGTACCACCACATGAAGCCTGCATACCACCAGTGGAATCACAGTTTATAAAGCACTGCTCTAGGACTAAACCCTGCAGACCATTGGTTTGTAATTCCCTTCCCTATTACTGATTATTTTCCTCTTGGATCTAATTTGGGCTGTCATAAACAACCCTGTCTTTCTAAAAATGTCTTACTGACTTTTTCAATGGCAGTGGATTCAAATATTGCAGGTAAACTACTTAAGGCTCAAAGCTTTACGAATATTTCTTTACCATGATATAATTTTGACCGCAATTGTAAACCAAAAAGCAGTTCTCCTACTGAAATACAAGGACACCATTTACCAACAAATACTTGGCAACTACTGTATATGATCATAACAAATTACATTGTTAATGTGCTCAAAGAAGACAAATAAATCTAACTAGTGGTGATGAAAAATGAAACAACTAGTCAGGTCCCTAAACAAAAAGCACAAAATAAACTGCCTCTTAATGCAAATGGATAAACACACAACAATTTAGATTTTCAGAAGTCAGGACCAGCCAAGTAAACAATTGCTGGACCTAACGATCAGTGAAATGGGGTTTCACATAAAACCGACTATGGATCGAGAGTATAATTGGAAAATTCAGAGGGGTCCAGACCCACTTGGCTTCGAAATGAATAGGTAGCCATTCAGGCTCCCAACATGAACTTGAATTGGCACCACACAATAAACTAGATAGAGTTCTATAAAGGTAAGCACTCAGACACAAGGAACAGCTTTCAGACTTCAAAATACAACTCTGCATCCTGTCTCTCGGAACAGTAATATTGTTAGCATGCTCATAAAATCAAGAAAGAGAAAAAGATAATATTAACAATAATCTTATCCTAAATCCCATATAATATATATAAAATATTCATCCATGAACCTGGACTTTAGAACCCAAGTTTTAGAAACACCTTAGACTAAAAATGTTACCTAGCACACACAAATCTTTAGTGCATTCCACATACCCCCCTGAGTTTGAGACCCACACTTAAACCCAGAGGACAACATGAGGGACATCCCAATGCAACCCAAGCACTCACCTTGAAGCGCCACCAGGACCAAGGGTACGAGCAGCTTCACTTCCTGAACCATCCTCCTTAGAGAGAGGGGAGAGAAGACTGGCGCAGACAGACAAACACACACACACACACACCGAGAGAGAGACAAAAACACACTAGCCCACACCACACACACCAAATTTGAGGAGGTTCTAATGCTGTGGGTGTGGTCCCAGCTGGGGTCTCCCTCTTCCTTCCCTTCTTCCCCCTCCTCTCTCCTCTTCCTTCACCTGGAAAACTTTAGAAGTGCGAAGTGTGCAGGCTCTTTCTGTGGCAGTGTCCAGTTACCAATCACTCCAGGGTTTCGGATTTCGGTCCTCTTGTTGCTCCTAAATGGGGCTTTTGTTCAACTATTTATACTATGCGGCAGGCAGTAGCGGGCAAGGCAGACACACGCTTAGGTTTGTTTAATCAACCTCTGACAGTAATTAAAAGATCATTGATTGTATTGTGGAAGACTGGTGATAACTTTGATTAAACGAGGGGGATGGAAGACGTGTTGGCTGGAAGCTCAAAAAATATTATGTTGCATGCATGGGTGTCACCTGTTCACATGGGACCAGCTGTCTAATCTGCTGAGCCACAGTGTGTGTGGAATGGCATATGGAAGAAGCTCGCTAACTGTCTTTGGTGTTGGAAGATATGGAAATTATTGCTTGCTATTATTGCTTTCTCTCTGTCCCACACAATATAGCCTGTTATTCTATCTGCTTGGTTTAAGAAGCTATTGTTTACATCCCTTGCATTGTCTATGGAAAAAAGTGCTCACGCTTCTACGTGCATTCCAGTGCACTAGACATTAATTTCAAATAGGGTGCGCCTTGATGTTAAATTAACGACTGTCTCATTTGGTAAAAAGCTTCAAATCCCGTTATGGCAACGTCTCTAATCCATGCGCAGCGTCCCGTTACCTTCCACCCTCGTATATGGTCCCCGCGTATAAATCACATCCAGCTCGTGTCTCGTCCTGTTGATGGGTCAGGTGTGGATCAACTCATCCCCAGGCGTCACAGTCCTCTTATAACAAAAAATATATATCCAAAATCCGCGTTATGGGGAGACGTTATACAAAATTACGCACGCGTGGAACTCCAGATACTCACATATTCCAAAAAAGATGTCAGGAGTAGAAAGAGGGGTGGGAAGCCCTTGGTGGTGAGCTGTGGACGGGATGGCATCTTGAGCGTGTCGGCGCAGGGACTCTGGGTCTTTGGGATGGGTGAAGGCGCGAGGAGGGAGGGAGGCCCGTGGAGAGGCGGGGGGCCAGGAGCGGGGAGGCTGTGATGCATTGCAGTAGAGAGAAAGAGAGAGAGGGGAGGGGGAGGAGGAGGGTATAGATCCGTTGTTATGGCAACAGTGGTTTTGTGTAATGTTTCCGTGTTCTCAGAAAACCCCACGTGTGCGCGTAAACAGCGTTTATGGAAACATAGGCTACTGCAAGGTAATGGGGATTAATAACGCTTTGTTTAGTTACGCAACACGTGTAATAGTGTAATAAAAATAAAAATATAAATAATTATAATAAAATAATAAATAAATACAAATAAAATCTAACTGAATAGTTTTTCTGACATGTTAAAATTTAATGGAGTACATCGGGGCGCTGCTTACACTGTCCCAAAAATAAATGCTCGTTCAAGTGCAGTATGGAGTGTTATGCACAGTTAAAAAAAAAAAAAAAAAAAAAAAAAAAAAAAGAAAAAAGAAAAAGTGATTTACTTTGAATCAGAATGGAGGAGTTTATCATCTTTAACTACGCCTGAATGCAACTAGGTAGACACACAACCAACCAATCAGAAATTAGGAAACAGATGAAGAAGATACTGGATGTCCAAGTTGGTCTGTGGCTCAACATTATTTTATTCACTGGCAAACTTTTGGCACTTTTTGAGCCTTAGGAAACAACTCACTGACTTAAAGCTGCACTTCCTGATTTTGTGACTGTAAAAGTGATGTGTCTAAAAAAATGTTGAGTTTGAATGATACACTCCCCTTTTCCTAATTCCTCTCCTTTTCGACGCTCTATCACAGTCTTAAACCTGGAAGTATGTACACAAGCCAGGAGCTATCACAATAACACAGCACAGATCTAGAGTTTGCTTTGAATTCTTTAAAATAAAACATTAAAATACTGTGAATAAACTATGAATTTAGAAATAAAACAATAGCTCCTTCACATTATTCCTGATAGATTCTAGTTCTGGATAGATAAAGGATGTATTGACCAATCAGAGAGCTCCTGTCCAAAGGACCTTGGGTGAAAGACAGAGCATCTTCAACACTGCAAACATCCGGCAGATTTGTTTTTAACTTTTACCAAGTTATGACCTGAATGACTGCATCCGCAGTCTCCTCACAGATATGCGTCGAGGGCAGTAAGGATTCTTTTTATTACCCCCAGTTGCCACCAGATGGTGGTAAAGTACTGTAAATTTCTCTTTTTCCAGCAAGAGAAGATATACAATAAATGGTGGTAAATACTAGAATATATATGTATTTCCATAGAAAAGTATATAGATAATTGTAAAAATTATAGAAAATTGTAAAAAAAAAAATGTATATATATATATATATATATATATATATATATATATATATATATATATAAAATATTATATTTTAGACATTTTTTAGCAAAAACATGTATCTTAAAAATAATATTCTATACAGCACTACAGTGAAACAACTTGGAGCCATGTTTACACTGTCTTTAGTGTAGCAGTGTACTAACAACCAGGTAATTTGTCTTGGGCCAGAGGATCCAGGGCATCCAAAAATCCAAAATGAGCGAGCCCTTCTATATTTCAATTATATATGGGGGGCCTCCACTCTAGAGGTTTTGCCCGGGGCTCCATCCCGTCTATCGGCAGCTCTGCAAATTATGGCTAGTTAATTGCAGGGCGGACACTTGGAGATGTAAATTAAACGACGTAGGCGTAGATTAAAAGATTAACTATTCACATGCATTGGACTACCCAGAGTTGTTAATTCACCTACGCATGCTTGTCTTTGGACAGTGGGAGGGGCCAGATCAATGCACTGGGAGCACATGCAGACTTTGGCCCCAGTGTCAAACCTACATTTTAGCTAATTTTTAATAATAACCTAAAAACATACACCAAAACACTCAAATTTCACGTAAATTCCATTAATATAAACTATGTCTTTGTTTTCCTGTAAGTCAGAAAGTTTAATAGGAATGAATCTGGTTAATGTGGTCAGGATGTGCTTAGCGTCATGAAACTAAACTTTTCCATGTAAAATATCAGACGTCATGTCACATCCAATATCAACCACCCTAGAAAATACAAAAAAGGAGAAGAAGGTTACTTCATAAAAAAGTGATTTTATGAACTGTAATACATTCAAAAGTGAGAGGGTGCGGAGATGCAGTATAATTTGAAATGTTCATTGTTCCAGTCCATTGCAGGCAGGTGGTGGTAAAGTCAGCAGTTATAGGTCAGATTTACAATAATCAGAACCAGAAGGAAGACCACTTGGACCAGGATTAGTCCCCCGTACAGCAGCCAGGGCTCTGGATACTCCTCCAGTTCTGAGCCTGTGGGACCTCAAACACAAAGAAAAGAGCTGCTGGTTTTAAATATATCTTGCATTGAAAAGAGGAAGCAAGACAACAGGAAAGTTTTAGTTGTGGTTTTGATTTAAATATATACTCACCTGAGACAGACACATTTGTTGAGCTAGTATTGCTGTCGTCAACCTGCTCAATTCCCCCAGCTCCAAAAAATAAACATAAAAAAGTGAATAATGTTATATCATTACTGTATATATATATATATATAACAATAATATTCATTATTTCATAATTTCATCATTCCAGTGGAGCTCTATCTGATGCTTAGGCTAAAATAACATTAATTTCCCTCATGGCTTATTATCTATATTAAACTAATTGGGCAAACAAAATCTAGGTAGCAACTTTTAAGTGTGAATATCTAGATGTTTGTCTATCAGTTTTGTGAATGAGATTTTAGTCCTGTTTTGGTTAGTCACCCTCCAATAGTCGTTAAACTGAACATTTTGTAACATTTCTGATAACACTTTAAAATATTTCACACTATTAAATTATGCAAAATTGGCTTTTCTGAGCTTTCTACCATGTTATAATGTTGTTACCTCATCAAAAATATACTTGGAGTTGTGTTTTGCTTCACTCATATTTAAGTAATCTTCTATTGTCTGGCATGGCCATTCTGAGGCCTCAAACCACTCAGTTCCATGAGCCCCCACCTTTTCAATAAACCCCTGTCCACTCCAGGAAGTACTGACCAATCAACAAGTCCCTCACATCTAGTCTGCTCTCATTCATTTATCCAATAACAGTGTTCAGCTCTGTTTTCATTGATTCCTCACAAATATTTTCATTTTATCATACAAATAGCTTAAGGAAGTGAAGTGCTATTTTCTTTGATTTTGCTCTCTTCACCTGTTTCCTTATGGCACCAATAGAGTACTTATTGAAAATCTTTTCTTTTAGTCAAATCATTTTTTTTTTAAGGTTGAAAATGAGCAATGCTTTTCTAGAGGTGACCAAGTTTGATTTAATTTAATGAATAAAAGCGTAATATAGCCTCTTTAAGCATTCACTGATTATCTACAAAGAACAAAAAAAAACAAAAAATCTTATATATTAAATTATTCTTGATTACATGTTTCTTAACACTTTATTACAGCTTAATAGTTGTGAGTTATTCTGAAGTGTTACGGCATTTGCTGATTGTAAAGTTAGCTAAAGTTCACAGTGCAAAAGAAAGAAAAATGTGTGCATTTACCAAGCGGCTGACCTTGGAAGACACTTGCAATTACTAACGTCCCATTGAAATTGAGACTACATTCATATTTCTGATGGCTCCCAAAGGTGATGGTCTGAGACAAGGTGACGTAGTGCAAAGATGTGTTGGTCTGTCCTGGAGTGGAGTTTAGCATTTGCCAGTTGTGAGAAATGGACAAATTAAATCCTTGATGCCAGCTCACATGAACCCCACACTGAAGTTGGCTGTTGTTGACGCCAATGTTGGAGAAAAATATTTTACCTAAAAATAAGAAAAAAGTCATTGGTCACATTGTGTTTTTAGAAGTTAAAAATTGTGATACGTTTATGCATTTGTCTAAACTATACATGCAAAACTCAGACACCCTCTGGATGTTTCATTACTTTGCAAAAGTAATGAAACATTGCATAAATGTCTAAAATTCCGAAGAACTCAAAATAATATTTCATTATTTCCTGTTGTTTTTACAGCCGTTGAAAGTGGAAAATCTGAGCCCTGCTTGAGGAGAAGCCCACACATGTTTCAGTTTGGGCAAACATTCTCTATAGAACTGACTAGATGTTCCATTGCTTCCTGTTTTTATATCTACAGCTGGCCCGAGTGGACAAACTGAGCACTGCTGAAGGAGAAGCACACTTGTTTTTCTTTTTGTGCAAACATTCCTTGATTCAAATATCAGTCTGAAATCTGCTAAAACCTGCTGGAGATTACTTTATGTTCTATTTTTTGTTGAGTTTGTTTCAGTTTATTTTAAGTAAAATTCTTGCCTTTATCCACTTTTCTTCACGCATACTCTGACAAAACATGTAACTAAACAAGAGTTGGTAAAAATAATCCTAAATAATTGACATATATCTCATTTTGTTAAGCAGCTAAACTAAAAACTCTGCACATTCCTCCATAGGGACAGGCCCCACATGCAGAGAGCCACACATGGTTGATACATTCATCATCTTCATGTCTGTGTCTATTTATGAACCTCCCAATGAAGCTGTGTCCTACTTCATTCTGGTCTGCACCCTGTAGACACGCTTTAGTTTAAAAGGTGTACTTGAGGTGCCTTATCTCAAGTTCAGATTTTTACTCATTATTTTATGGCCCTGCAACAACCAAAAAAAGTACAATAGAATATCCAAGTGTGAGGTTAACTTTTTAAATGAGCTTAATCAACAGCCTTGTCTTAGGTAAAACCTTATAACAGATTTATGAATGACTTGTAATTAATCACAAGGGGGTTAGCATTAATGCCTCTCAGCAAGGAGGTTGTAGGTTTGATTCTGGGCCAGATGACTATGATATCTCTGAGTGAAGCCTGCAAGTCCTCCCTGTCTGTGTGAGGTGAACTGGTCATCTAAATTGGCTTTTAGTGAATGAATGTGAGAGTGAATGACTGGTGTCCCTGTGTCAGCCCTGCGACAAACTGGCCGCTGTCCAGGGAGTACCCAGTCTAAGGCCTATAGTTGCTGTGATTGGCTCCAGCAACCCACGACGCCTTTCAGGAAAGGAGAAAATTCTTGTGATTGAACATGTAAAGAGCTTTACATTACTAAACCTTGTTTTTGTGTCTTGAACGTTCTTCATTTAGAGAATGTTATTAATGTAGTTATTTTATCGTCTCTTTCCATATTAAATTGAAGCCACTATGTTACTGTATTGCAGAAATACTTTAGTTTTTAATTTGGCAGGACTATGAGCTGTAGTTTGTAATGTGTTACGTGAGCAAGAATGGAGCAAAAACAAGAATGGGGTAAAAACAGTCCCTGTGGAACTGTTTATTACTGTGTATTACTAATTGCTCTTGCAGAGACAGTCAATACCTCTGACAGAATGTGGCCTATTATATTAAATTATTTAAGAGAAGAGACCATTTCTGGGCCCCTCTGAACCGAAGGCCTAGGACAACAGACAACATACATTTCAAAGGCCATGTAACTGACAGGGCACAGTGTTTTACCTCTTTACCTAACAGCATGCATAATGTAGCCTATTTGGCAGTGTCCCTAACCCAAGTTGATTTTGGTATAGAACATAAATAGTTTTTTTTAAATAAACACATTTCATAAAATAAAATGAAGAGGAAAAGCTTTAACTAACATAATTTTAAAAATGCAAACAGGGTCAAAATGACCCTCTGGCAGTACTATTTATCTATTTCTGTTAGTATGTCATTAGTAGGGGGCTGGAGCCTAACAACTATGGGCCTTAAATGGGTACACCCTGGATAGGGTTGACACAGCAGGGCTGATACTGAGTCCTGACAACTTTTCTCTCTCATATTAATTCACTACAATTTTAGATTCACCAATTCACCAAATGCATGAATGTCTTTGGATGGTGTAGGGGGCTGCTGTACCAGGCGAGAACCCACTCTACCACCCTGTACTTGCTACTTGTATCATGTAGTTTCTATTTACAGTGTATTTAATAATAAATAATAATGCATTGGTCTTATATAGCACTTTTCTAGACAGTTTACAATTTGGTGCATTATTCATTTACTCCTCAGTCACACTCTTGCCAAAGGACACAACAACAGTATGTCAGGAGCCAGGATCAAACCGCCAACCTTCAGGTTAGTGGTCTCTACTGACTGAGCTACTGCCGCCCCTAGTGTTTATGCCTGATAATAATTTGTTTAGTTTGAATGGCTGTATGGTTTAGCACTTTACTTTTGTAGTAACTTGTGCCTATTGGTTTGGTAGGCTATAGGCCAGAATAGAAAGGACATATGGATTTTATGATCAGGCTACGTTTCTTGTATTAGACAAATGTGAAAATTCTGATATTTAAAAATGAATGTTTGTATTTACCATAAATCAGAAGCTCTGTCTTATTTCCTTTCTTCCTATAGGTCCCTTCCTGCTGTGAAGTAACAGAGATTTTACACTGGTACTTTCCCTTGTCATTCCATTGGACACGTTTCAATTGTATGGACTTATTGAGAGACTGTGGGTCCTGGTCCAGCAGTGTGACCCGGTCCTGGAACTTCTCTGAGTGGGGCCACAGTCCCTCATTAATCTCGTCGACCCAGTACACCACTGGCGCATGGGTTACTTTGTCATTATTGGAAACTTTGAGGTTACATGGAAGGATTGCGTCCTGACCCACAGCAATGGTGACGACGGGGGGCTGCTCGATGGTGACATACAGACTCACACCTGAAAAAAAAAAAAAAAAAAAAACATCAACTAAAACAAAGACAGGATATCTAGGGTTTCCTGTGTGAATGATTTTGCAAGTAAAATACACAGAAATACTTCAGAGTTAATGTAAACATCTGTCTCTGTGAAAAGGTTAAAAACTTAAACAAAAATAGAGTTAAATGTATTGTATCATTAACACTCCAATGGATACTTTATTAGGCAGTCCTTGTAACTAATGAAGTGGTACTTGGTGTGGTCTTCTGCTGCTGTAACAAGGCACAGACAGAACTACCACTCACTGGACATTTTCTCTTTTTGGACTACTCTCTGTTTTTCCTATAGTTAAAAAGGTTTAAAAAAGGAAAGCATTCGGACAAAGTTTGGTTTTGTCCTTCATCCACAGGACCTGCTAGCTGGTATTTGATCGGAGCTTTTATCTCAAATGAGTAAGTAATTAAACCAGATAAGAGGAGGAAAATGATTAGATGATTGGCCTGGGCTGGAGTCAGAGGGAGAGTCATTCCCCACGTGGGCTATTAGCATGACCTGCCCTCTCTGATTTTGGTGGTCAAACTGGTGAAACTTTTTCTGTTTTGAGTTCTAGAAAGGTGAACATGAATTCCTTGACTCTGTCCAAATCATTTGGTTTCTCTGGGCCAACATCTACACATTACTATCCTCAGTTCTCTTTCAGAAGAGGGTAAACGTTTGGTCCATTTGGATTAGCTCTCCTGTTCTGATACATCTTACAATGGAGAGGTTGTTTGGTTCTTAGTGGTGAGAGACGTCTTCTTCTAAATTCTTCTTCTAAAAAAAAAAAAAAAACTTTGCCGAAATGCTTTCCTTTTTAAATTCTTTATAATTGAGGATCACCGAGATGACTGAAAACCTTCAGATGGTTGCACGTAGTAGTCTATCTGGCACCAACAACCAGCTGTTTAGCTATTTGCCTTAATTGAACAAAAGTCTGATCAGTGCAAATCATTCTTCACTACATATTTCTCTAGCTTAAATTTATGCGCTGTGGGACTTTTTGCCCATAAAGCAAAAAAAAAAACAAAAAAACAAACAAAAAACAAACAAACAAACAAAAAACAGCTACAAAAAACATATTAAAATAAATAAATAAGAATAATTATCTTAAAAGCATTTTTATACTTGTCCCATCAATAACCACACTTTTACAAATAAATGTTATTAGGATTATTGCAATGAGGGACGCAAACTAGATGAACCCATAAGCATATGATATATTAGCATTTGTATTCTTGTTTTAAAGTTTTGAGGGGAAATAAATCCTATTCCTGTTTAAGAACAAAGCACTGTCAGACAGTGATTTACCATGTCATATGATTTGGCTCGCCAAATATGTCTTGGCATTTATTATTCTGAGAGAATAAGCAGATATAGTCATAGTAATTTACAGTGACATTATTACATAAGTACATTTATATGTACTTTCTGAGTACACTTTCTAAATCATACATACCATACAAGGTTTTTTCACCTGATAATGTGGGTGGTAGTAGCTGTAGTAGTAGTTGTTTTAGCAGCAGTAATATAAATTATTGCAACAGTACTATTAGTAGTGACAGTATAGTAGCAATAGTAGTAGTTATAGCAGCAGTAGCAATAAAAGTATTGTAGCAGTAGCATTAGCAGTGAGAGTATAGTAGTAGTAGTGACGATGTTGACTGATTAAAAATAGATTTCAAGTCAACAGTTGTCATCCTTACCTGTAATTGCAAGGTAGATAATTACAATCCAAACAGGCCATTTCATGTTTTACTGGTATGCTCTCCAGATACCCTACACAGAGTTTGATCATCTCATGTCTCTTGTGGCATTTATGTAGGCACGTGCATTTGCAGATCAGTGCGAGGCACTTCCTCAATGCTGCAAACATTATGAGCATAGGTATGATGAGGAAACACAACAACAGAGCAAAAAAACTATAATAGCATCATTTTAAATATTTACTTGAGGTGATTTGATGTTTACAGCCTAATATTTATTCATTTTTTGTTGATCAATAGCCTATATTACAATAATTACTGTATTTAATTATTTCAGCATATCAAGGCTCCTCAACAAAATGCATAGAATAACATTTTTTACTGTTAACCAAATACCTGCCTACCTACCTCCGGAGTTAAAATGTGTTGCTTGACTAACTGAAATCTAATGGAAACCAAAGTGGGTGTCATACAAAAACTAACATAACCGACGCCGTTAAAATGGGAGTCAAGGTGTGAAGTGATACATTTTACATCACTGTTGCAGCCACCGCCACAGCTGCACTGCAACAGCGGGCGGCGTTGGTAAAACGGATTACTACATTACCCATAGGGCACGCAAAACGCCACCCTCCAACGCTTTTACGTCTGTACGTCAGCCGTCTGTTGGTAAAATTCAACATGGAGGACTTCGTAGCGGTAGAAAAGAGCCCGGTATGGCTTTCCGAAAATGTTTTCTGCTTTGTGTGTAATCTATCAGTGTTGAGCTGGTTGTGTTTAGTATTTACATTCGTTTGGTGAATGTTTAATAGTGCGTTTTGCTGCCTGTAAACGCTTGCGATGCTATTACCCCACAAAGACTAAACCTGCCAATTCATTCTCTACTGAGCACAGCTGCTATGTCATGCCCTGCTAGCTTCAGAGTGCGTTTGTGAAATTAAAGGATTTGGATTAGATTTTTTGTTAACACATGTTCAAGCGAGCGGGTTATATTTAGTTTTTGGTAAATATCACGTTTGATGGGTTTTGACATAATAAAATACTTGCGTTGCTTAGCATGCTAGCTTTTGTCATGCTAAGATGCTACGTTAGCTGAACTACCACTGTTTATATTGGCAATATTGAGCATAGTATTCTCTGTGTTGTTCTCTACAGGAGGAAATGCCTGCTGTTTTAAACTCCAGACCCCAAACAGGCCTGTCCTTCCTGGCACCTGAACCTGAGGACCTGGAGGATCTTTACACCAGATACAAGGTAAGACCTTAAAATACATTTATATTCATAACCAACTGTGTTATAATTACAGTGGCTGAGTTTGTAATTCAGTTCAACTGATGATCTATTAATAAAAATGTGAATGCTAAATAAATTCACTATGTTGAAGGATATTTGTGTAAACTGTTTTTACACTTCTAGATTGTTTCTGTGCCAAAATGTGTTTTTAAATGTGCAGTCTGATATGTCTATAGTGTCTTGTAAGTAGGGATGAGACGAGACTGCAAATTGTCACTGTTAACATTGCGTATTGAATTGACTTTAGAGGTCCCCTATTATGCTACTAGTAATGTTTACCTCAAAAACATACCTTGAGTAGTTTGTTTTATTTATGCTTGTTAATTAAATTAATTCTGTATGCTCAGCCACTGCTCTTTTCAAGAGCTGAAAATGCACGGTCTCATGAGTCCATCTAGAGAGTAGACAGGAAGTGCTCCTGCTTGTTTCCAAACCCATACACTGTCACTGAACTCGTTCTTATAATTTCAGCACTTAAATTGCAGTCACTACTAAGCAGTAAACTCATTTATTTATCTGTTAGTATCATGTTGCTTATAGTTGTGCTAATTAGCCATTTATGCTCTGTCCTCTTCCCACTGCTGCCAGGAGTATTTGACAGTCACCTAATCCAAGTGTCCTCTGCAAATTCAAAGTAACATTTCCCCAAAATAAGATGTTTTCCATACATTATTTTCAATTCTAAAGATTTTTAGGCCTTTTTTGGCTTTATTATATAGTGCAGTCCAGAAGTGACAGGAAATCATGGGGGAGAGAGCGGGGAGAGACATTCGACAAAGAGTCGGAGCCTAGACTCGAACCCAGGATGCTGAGGCTGGCCACAGCTGCCTTTCACATGCGCCGCAGCTTCACCAACAGAACTACACCCCTGTGCTTATTTTTGGTTATAAAACGTGAAAAATTAATGCAGATGCAGGTTTCAGAACTATTCCAAGAAGCTTGAAATGGCATATAATGGCAAATTTAGACAAAGTATGGCCAATGAAAATGAAAATGAATGAAAATTATTCCTGCACAGTTTACAGTGGTTTTGCAGGAAGGGGAGGGGGAATCGATCCCCTCACAGTAGTTTGATCGATACTATTGATACCTGAATCTATCCAACTATCACTACTTTTAAAATGTTGTAGAGTGTCTTAACCTGATCAGCACTGCTTGATTGATGCAGTAATTTATTGATTGTTTGATTTGTCTCGTTATAATCTTGTTTTGTGTTGTGCTTGCAGAAGCTGCAGCAGGAGCTGGAGTTCCTGGAGGTGCAGGAGGAGTACATCAAAGATGAACAGAAAAACTTGAAGAAAGAATTCCTCCATGCTCAGGAGGAGGTGAAAAGGATACAGAGCATCCCTCTTGTCATTGGGCAGTTTTTGGAAGCTGTGGACCAGAACACAGCCATAGTTGGTTCCACTACAGGTGCAGTTACCTTTTTTCAGTAGTCCCTTAAATGTATAGTGTAAGTTGACTTGTAATGGTACAAAGATCTCTAACGGATCGGAAAGTTTACCTACATTTTTCAGCATTTGTGTATCCTGCAAGGTATTAGCAGCTTACTTATTGTCATGGCTAATGCAAAGATTTGTGCATTCAAAATTGCCTTAGGCTCAACCTTGGTTGAATCTCAAACCATGTAAAAGTCCTACAAAAATTTTCACATTTCTAAGCATGGTAACTTACATACCGGTGATCTGCTTTTAAATGTATTTACATCCAAACAGCTACAGTGAAATATGTAGCATTATTTATTAGTAGCATACATGTGCTTGCTTGATTATGCAGCTTTCAGCTGTCTATACTGTGCAATGACTTTTTTTTTTATAATAATAATTGTCTTCATTACATAAGCGTGGGCATGTTTAGATATTAATACACATAGAAGCAAAACATAAAAAATAGATAAATTGTCAATACATATATTTTATGCTTTGCATCTAGAAAGTACAGTATGTCTTAAATAAATAACTTCTATCATGAAATTTTAAATATTCAGTTCAGAGCAGTGTTTTAAATCTGTAATGAGGTCTATCTTTTCTTATTCTGTCCTTTGTCTCTTCAGGGTCTAACTATTATGTGCGCATCCTGAGCACCATTGACAGAGAGCTACTGAAGCCAAATGCATCTGTAGCTTTGCACAAACACAGCAATGCTTTGGTGGATGTTCTTCCTCCTGAAGCGGACAGCAGCATCATGATGTTGACTTCAGGTAAAATGTTATACTGTCCAAATCCAGTTTAGAACAAAGCTTATATCACATACGACAAATAATAGCTCACAGATCTGGTAGCTTGTCCTATATGTCAAAGTTAACTTAAGGTAGGATTTATTAGATAAACTGTACAAATAAACGACTAAATGGCAAGGCAAGTTTATTTGTATAGCACAGTTTATACACAGAGTAATTCAAAGTGCTTTACAGAAAAAAGACAAGTTTAAAAGTACAAGGACAAAAAATTACAATTAAAACAACAAAATCAAATTTGAAAATTAACATGTCAGAGATGTACTTTGATGCTAAGCCATGGAGAGACTTGTACACAACCAGAGCTGTTTTAAAATCTATTCTCTGAGCAACAGGAAGTCAGTGCAGAGACCTGAGGACAGGACTGATATATAATATAACATATATTTAATATACTGCAGCTGTCTCACAGCTTCTTTAGTGAGTCCAGTGAGCAGACCGTTACAGTAGTCTAACCTGCTGGAGATGAACGCATGAATAAGTCTTTCTAGGTCTGGTTTAGACAGTATACCTTTGATTCTGGCAATGTTTTTGAGATGGTAAAATGCTGATGATGATATAGATTTAATGTGACTGCTGAAGTTCAAGTCAGAGTCCATGATTACCCCGAGATTTCAAACCTGACTTGTAGGTTTTAGTGAAAGAGACTCGAGGTGACTACAGACAACTTCTCTTTGTTTCTGTGGGCCAAAGATGATTATTTCAGTCTTGTCTGTGTTTAGCTGGAGAAAGTTGTTTCTCATCCACTCATTGATCTGTTGGATGAGACAGAGTGAATCCACAGGTCCATATTCACCTGCTGTCAGTGAGATGTCAATCTGAGTGCCATTTGCATAGTTGTGGTAGGATACATTATTGCTGCTTATTAATTGGCCTAAAGGGAGCATGTAAAGATTGAACGAAAGGGGTCCCAGGATGGACCCCTGAGGCACCCACACAGGTCAGGGCCATTTGATCTGATACACAGTTACCGATTTCAACAAAGTACTCCCTGTCTTCAAGATAGGACTTACTCCATTTAAGGGCAGTACCAGAAATGCCTACCCAGTCCTCTAATCTTTGTAACAGTGTCACATGGTCAACTGTATCATAAGCAGCACTCAGATCCAGCAGAACTAAGACAGAGACTTTGCCTGTGTTGGTGTTCAGACGGATGTCATTAGTCACCTTGATAAGAGCAGTCTCAGTGCTGTGATGGGGTCTAAAACCTGACTGAAAATCATCAAAGCAGTTGTTCCACAGAAGAAAGTCAGTAAGTTGTTGGTATACAACTTTCTCAAGGACTTTACCTAAAAACGTCATGTTTGATGTGGGCCGATAGTTGTTCAGTACTGTGGCATCAAGACTGCTCTTCTTTAGGAGAGGCTTGATGACAGCAGTTTTCAAGGCCCTTGGAAATGTCCCAGACTGCAGTGAGACGTTAACTAAATGAGACTGTTGGGGTAACAAACTGCTCAGCACAGATTTTAGAAATCTAGTGGGTACCACATCAAGGCAGCATGTGGATGAACTCAGACTGGAAATGATCTCTTGGACTGTTTTGTCAGTGACGGGTGAAGTGTGTCAGCTCTGAGTGTCTGGATGGCTGTATATTTGTTATCTGTGTTGTGGAGTTTATAGCATGTTTAATACTCTGAATCTTGTCATTAAAAAATCTTGCAAACTCATTGCACTTAGATGTGGAAATGAGTTCTGAAGGCAATGGAGCAGGGGGGTTTGTTAACCTGTTTACTGTTGCAAACAGGACACGTGAGTTGTTACTGCAGTTTGTAATGATTTCAGAAAAATACCTTTCCCTTGTTTAACACAGAATTTGATTGAACACATTCAATATTTCTCTATATATAATGAACCTGGAGCTTTGATTTATTCAATTCTTGTTCGGCCCTTCGGTACTCCCTTTTCTGTGCCCTGACCGAGTCCTCATTTGGCCATGGTGCCATTTTAACCTTAATAGGAGCAATGGTGTCCAGAACATAAAGAACACTAGAAGTATAGGAGTTCAACAACTGATTAACATTAGAACATGTGTCTCCTCTGGACAACTGCAGGACCAGCAGCTGGTTTGGGAATAACAGACAGGTCAAAGAGGACACAAAAATGATCTGACAAAGCAACATCAGCCACAGTAACATTTGAAATATTAACACCTTTAGTAATGAGCAGGTCCAGAGTGTGGCCTCTGGTGTGGGTGGGCTCACTCACTGCTGAGAAAGGCCAAAGGTTTCAAGGACAGCACCGAGTTCTTTAGCATTTCTGTCACAGATGTTATCCACATGCACATTAAAATCACCTGTAATGACTTTACAGTCAAAGTCTGTGCAGACAACTGAAAGCATCTAAGTAAAATCATCAATAAAACTTTGACAGTGTTGGGTGGCTTGTATATGATTATATAGAGTATGGACGGAAATACTGTTAGCTCAGTTTTGAATGATACATACTCAAATGATGGAAACACCCCAAATGACAGCCTATGGGAAACTATATCATCCTTAAATAAAGCACACACAACCTCCTTTTTTTGATTTCCCGTGTTTCTGATACAAAAGTGAAGTTAGGTGAAGTGGATTCAATAAGAACTGCCTTACCCGTTTTGCTGTCTAACCATATCTCTTTTAAAAACATAAAATCCAGGTTATAAGAGGAGATACAAATATTGATTAAATATGATTTGCTGCATAAAGATCTGACATTGAGCACAGCAAGTTTCAGATCTGTCAGAGTAGAACCAGACATTATCTGCTTACAAGGAACTGGAATTAGATTTCTCTGATTGGACAGTCTTAACTGTCCCTCTCCTATCTAATCGACGACATTTGACAGTAGCTATAGCACTATGGGAGAAAGCTCTCTCCCAGGGCCTCGGGTTGATAAGTTCTTTATCATGACTAAAAGTCCTGGAACAGCAGGGGACCTGGGTGTCCTAGTCACTGATAGCATTGATCTGCTGTGGTGGGGGCACCGATGGAGGTGACAGAGGTGCTGCTGGAGCTGAAACCCTTGCTGTGTCCATGGCTGGCGAGGCAGGAGTACTTCTGTCATTCCTCTCTTCTCTTAGTGGCTGCGTAGGACCCTGTCCAGGTCCATTCTGATGCCTCAGAGCGTGGAGGAGGTTATCAGTCAGTCTTATCTCACTCTACCTCTGCACAGGTGCTGGCCCTTTCCCTTAAACAGGGCCTCCCATTGCCAAAACAGATTGAAGTTGTCAATGAAGTGCACTCCTCTGGATTCACAAACCCTGGACAGCCAAGTGTTCAGTTGAAGCAGCCGACTGAATTTATTCATCCTCCTGTCTATGTTCAGGAGAAGTCCACTGATAAATGATTGATAAATGACTAAATATTAAGCCAGTTGCTAATTTTCTCTACTCAGGCATTGACACTACATTGTAGTTTGTTAGATGTAATTTGCCAAAATCACATCTAATTTTTGCGGAATTGGTGTTTATTGGGAGCAAATGCTAATTTGTTCACTGCAATGTGTTGTGCCCTACTTGTGACCCATAACACATGCAGAGTTATGTTGTTTACAAACATTTAAAGGATCTATTGTTAATGTTTTTACTGCACAACTAGATTTCCTCTCAATGTTAATAGCTTATGTGTTGTCTTTTCCTTTGCAGACCAAAAGCCAGATGTGATGTATGCTGATATTGGTGGCATGGACATTCAGAAACAGGAAGTCAGAGAAGCGGTGGAGCTGCCTCTCACACACTTTGAGCTTTACAAACAGGTCTGGATTACTACTTCTACTACTGCTATTACTTCAACTATTAATGATAACAACTACCAAATTTGCAAGTAGGCTTAATTTTTAGATTTTTGTATGGAATTTATCAGCTTTTAATATGAATGTGTAACCTGTCCAGCCAGTCCAATTAACTTTCTTTGCAAGTGGGTATGGATACCTCCATTTAACATTATTGTATTCCTACTCAGACAATGCTTTTTCTGATTGTGTGTTTTTTTTTTTTCTTGTGTTCCTCCTAAAGCAGATGTTTGTATGTTGATATTGCCCAATGAAATCTGATTTGTTGTACATCTATCACATTCAAAATTAGTTAAATGTATTTATTCCCTTGGGAAAGATTCATTATTTGTATGTGATAAAAAATATTGATTTTTCTGCCATACAAGATACACATTTTTATTCATTCTTGCTTGCTTTCTCAGATTGGTATTGACCCACCCAGGGGTGTTCTTATGTATGGTCCTCCAGGATGTGGCAAAACTATGTTGGCCAAAGCTGTGGCTCACCATACTACAGGTAAGTCTATCATCATCATACTAAAATTTCACTCACAATATTGTTTGATTGTAAATTTTAATTATGTTCTTTCTCATCTAAGATTATATTTATTTCGTTTTTAAGTTTTCTCCAATGCACTGATGAGTTCTGTTTTCTCCAGCTGCCTTCATCCGCGTCGTGGGCTCAGAGTTTGTTCAGAAGTACTTAGGAGAAGGTCCACGTATGGTGCGTGACGTATTCCGGCTGGCAAAGGAAAACGCCCCCGCAATCATCTTTATCGATGAGATTGATGCCATTGCCACAAAACGTTTTGACGCACAGACAGGAGGTTTGTATCTGTTGCTTTTGTAAATTGATTTAATAATACCACAAAATATTTTCATCCATTAAATTAACTCTCTGTTCTTTTTGGTTTTTGTTTTTTTGTTGTTTTTTTTGGTAGCTGATAGGGAAGTACAGCGAATCCTACTTGAGCTGCTTAATCAAATGGACGGCTTTGATCAGAATGTCAATGTCAAGGTGAGTGGCTCTTAACATTTGGCCTGCGGATGCATGACATTGATTATTACTGATATGTTTGTTCTGTGGCATTTGGCTTAAGTACCACATTTTGACATTTAGTCGTACAGCACCCTTCTATGCTGTTACAAAAAAGTTAGGGCTGCACAGTGTTCCAAATTTAATGTGAGTTATGTGAAATGTGAGTTATCACAATAATAACAATGTATCAGTCTTAAGCATATTTCTGTACACTCAATATCGTTTTACAATTAGGTGCATTATTCATTCACTCCCCACACTGAGGCAGACTGGCGAGACTGGCTGCCATTAAAATACTGAAAATATTATAGACTAAATGTATAAACTTGGTCTCACATTTTACAGAAACTTGTCATTTTGCCCTGAAGTGCTTTTCTCTGATGAGTGTTACTCAAAGAAAGAGTCTGTGTTCATGTTCATTTAGTTAAACAACTGTAAATAATTAATTTTTGTAGGCATTTATCTTGCCATGAACTCATTAGAAGTCTAGTATCATAATGTGTGGAGGCAAACTGTCCTGTCTTATACACTGATACCTTTGATAAACTTTGGTGCATTTCCACTGGCAAAGAAAGCGTACCGTCCCACTTTTGGGACCCACTGGCAAGGTGGCCAGCTCTAAGACCGCTCTTTGAACCTGTGGAGCTGCACACTGCTTGATTGGACGATAGATAAGCCTCACCCCAGCAAAACGAGTAGCCAGAGTAGCCAAAATATTTTTAATCAGACACGTCTCATACAGCTTTCACTTTGTGAATCAAAACGTTTGTATTGTTTAGATTGTATTAAACACTTGTTAAACTCATGTTGTTATATGATCAGGTGTTAAAATGTGGTACAGTGATGCAGAGAAGTGATTTTATTACAAAAGCTAGAGGTAAATGGAAACACAATCCTGTTTTGGGGCTACATGTACCACCTAGTGGAAATGTGCATTTTGTTGACTTGTCTTAGTTCAGTGTATATCCCCTTACAGCAAGCAAAAACGAAACTATACTGAAGTGAGTGCATCAGTGGGACAAAAAAGGATCAGTGGAACAGACAACAGTGAAGAAGAGAAGAGGGATTCGAGGCACTCTGACATTAAAAGTATTTTATTATATGAGGGACATTCCAACACGTTTCGACCCGTGCTGGGTCTTCATCAGGGCATATATAATGTGCAATCAATACCAGGTGGAGTGGGATCATATAAGTGATCACATGACACCAAGGCTATGCATTTTTTAATTACAACAAGAAAAAAAAAAAAAAAAAAAAAATTATAGGTAGCTCAGTGAGTTAGTCAACCGACTTTCACACAGGGGACCCGGGTTCACATCCCGGCCGAGGCGAATACCAACTTCCAGTGTGGGTCCTTAGGCAAGACCCTTTGCGCTATTGCCTACCTCATATATAATGATGATGAGAGACAATGAATTACGAGACATACCGGCTCAGACGTCGCCCGGTCAAACAGGGTCTGCGTCAGGTGTTGGGGAACCAGAGCAGCCTGATGAGAAGTGGGCTACTGGAACAAGACGGAAGTGGACGAGATGCGAGAACAAGGCTCTGTTGGAATGCTACTACTCCAGTAACCCTAGTCAGAGGGGTTACATGAAGAGAATGTGGGAAATATGGCAACTTCGAAACCCACAATCAACACTCACTGCTAAACAACTAGTAGCTCAGTGTTCCAACATCCACAAGCGGCACCTGCTTTCACAACTTGAGATTGACGAGATACAACACATATGCTACGGCAAGGGGGAGCCAGGACGCAAGGTCAGAGGGGAGTTAACACCAACTCCCCATCCAGAATTTGGGTACGAAGCCCCAATAAGCACCATCGAGCTGAGCGAGGCAGCAACTGACCTGAGAGATAAGATCATGGCTAAAATGAAGACCAGGCAACCCCGACACCAGTTACACAGGCTGAGTGAAGTACCTTCAGAAAGTCTCCTGGAAGATGTGAATGCAGCTTTGGGAACAATACCTACGATGACCATCACTGAAACCAATGAGCTGATATACACTTCAGCAGCAGTGATCCTTGAGGAGCTTGGCTATCAACCAAAGAGCAACCATAAAGATCCATATCCACCATGGAAAAGAAGGTTAGAAGCTAAAATCAAGGTAACTCGGAGAGAAGTGAGCCAACTGTCAGAGCTCCAGAAAGGTGCAATGAAACAACAAGCACCCAAGAGGTACAGCAAGATGTCCATACCTGAAGCATTGGAAACTGCCAAGCAAAGACTCCAAGCCTTGGCCACCCGACTAAAGAGGTACATGAGAGAAATCGAAGCAAGGCGAATAAACCGGCTGTTCTCAACTCAACCAGCTAAAGTGTACTCTCAGTGGCAAGGTAATAACAACAGAGCAGACCCACCAAGGCTGGAGACTGAACAATACTGGAAAGGCATATGGGAGAAGGAGGCGTCACACAACAACAGTGCACAGTGGCTGGAGGATCTAAGAGCAGATCACAGCAACCTCCCTGAACAAGAACCAGTAACCATCACAGTGGCAGACATCCAAGAAAGAGTGTCAGGTATGAAAAACTGGACAGCACCAGGGCCTGACATGATCCCCACCTACTGGCTGAAAAAGCTAACTTCACTCCATGAGCGCCTGGCAGCACAAATGAACCAGCTGCTAAAGGATGGGACCCACCCTGAATGGCTAACTGAAGGCCGGACAATCCTGATCCAGAAGGATCCCCTGAAGGGAACGGCCCCATCCAACTATCGACCAATAACCTGTCTCCCCACCACATGGAAGCTCATGTCAGGCATCATAGCGGCTAAGATAAGTGGGCACATGGATCAATACATGAGCACAGCACAGAAGGGCATTGGTAAAAACACCAGAGGAGCTAAACACCAGCTGCTCATAGATGGAACAGTCGCTCAGGATTGCAAAGCCAGACACACTAATCTGTGCACCGCCTGGATTGATTACAAGAAAGCCTATGACTCAATGCCACACACATGGATCATGGAATGCTTGGAGATGTATAACATCAACAGGACTCTAAGAGCCTTCATTGCAAACTCGATGAGGCAGTGGAAGACCACCCTTGAGGCCAACTGCAGGCCAATTGCACAAGTGTCCATCAAATGTGGGATATACCAAGGAGATGCTCTGTCCCCGCTGCTGTTCTGCATAGGTCTGAACCCCCTCAGCCAGATAATCACCAAGACTGGCTATGGGTACCGACTCAGGAACGGGGCCACTATCAGTCACCTCCTCTACATGGATGATATCAAGCTGTACGCCAAGAGCGAGAGAGACATTGACTCACTGATCCACACAACCAGGATCTACAGCAATGACATCGGAATGTCATTCGGACTTGAGAAGTGTGGGCGGATGGTGACAAAGAGAGGGAAGGTAGTCCATACAGTAGGGGTCCCACTCCCAGACGGCAGAATAGCAGACATTGAGGACAGCTACAAGTACCTTGGAATCCAACAAGCAAATGGCAACCTGGACCAGGCCACAAGAAAAGCAGCCACAGCCAAATACCTACAACGAGTAAGGCAAGTCCTAAGGAGTCAGCTCAATGGCAAGAACAAAGTCAGGGCAATCAACAGTTATGCCCTGCCGGTCATCAGATACCCTGCGGGAATAATAAGCTGGCCAAAGGAAGAGATTCAGACCACAGATGTGAAAACACGAAAGCTCCTAACCATGCATGGAGGGTTCCACCCCAAATCCAGCACCCTGAGACTGTACACTAAGCGCAAGGAAGGAGGCAGAGGACTAGTGAGTGTCAGAACCACTGTCCAGGATGAAACATCCAAGATCCTTGACTACATCAGGAAAATAGCCTCAACAGATGAAGTTCTCAGTGAATGTCTCAGGCAGTGGAAAACAGAGGACGAGGTGCTGGAGGAACCATCATGGGAGGAAAAGCCCCTACATGGGATGTACCATCGACAGATAACTGAAGTGGCTGACATCGAGAAATCCTACCAATGGCTAGAAAGGGCTGGACTGAAGGACAGCACAGAGGCACTGATCATGGCTGCACAGGAGCAGGCCTTGAGCACCAGAGCAATAGAGGCCAAGATCTACCATACAAGACAAGACCCCAGGTGCAGACTGTGCAACGAGGCCCCTGAGACAATCCAACACATAACTGCAGGCTGTAAGATGCTGGCAGGGAAAGCATACATGGAGCGTCATAACCAAGTGGCTGCTATAGTGTACAGGAACATCTGTGCAGAGTACAGTCTGGAAGTCCCGAGGTCAAGATGGGAAACACCTCCAAAGGTGATAGAGAATGACCGAGCTAAGATCCTGTGGGACTTCCAGATCCAGACAGACAAAATGGTAGTGGCGAACCAACCGGACATTGTGGTGATGGACAAACAGCAGAGGAAAGCCGTTGTGGTTGACATCGCAATACCAAGCGATTGTAACATCAGGAAAAAGGAACACGAGAAGCTAGAGAAGTACCAAGGCCTCAAAGAAGAACTTGAGAAGGCCTGGAAAGTGAAGGCAACAGTGGTGCCCGTGGTCATCGGAGCACTCGGGGCAGTAACCCCCAGACTGGGAGAGTGGCTACAGCAGATCCCAGGAAAAACCTCAGACATCTCAGTCCAGAAGAGCGCAGTCCTAGGAACAGCAAAGATACTGCGCAGAACCCTCAAGCTCCCAGGCCTCTGGTAGAGGACCCGAGCTTGGATGGATGAAACCGCCCGCGGAGGGCGAGAGGACAATTTTTTATATATATATATATATATATATATAATCATAAAATAATAACATAATAACATATATAGATACTATACTTGAAGTGTTTACTCCCATGCGTGCTTGTCGTCTTTTGACCCCTGACTGTCTTGTGTTCAGGTGATAATGGCCACCAACAGAGCAGACACACTGGACCCTGCCCTGCTGCGTCCGGGCCGTCTCGACAGAAAGATAGAGTTTCCTCTGCCCGACCGCAGACAGAAACGACTTATCTTCTCCACCATCACGAGCAAAATGAACCTCTCAGAGGAGGTGGACCTAGAGGACTGTATCCTTGTCTTACACAAAATAAGTGTGGTTAAATTGTCAAAGTCAAGTGGGATTTGCCACAGTCCAGGGTTTTGTACAATAATTACACATTAGTAAGTATTATCCAATTTTGAGGGCACAAAGGAAAGCTGTAATAGCTTTTCATTGTAACATTTTGTAAAATTATTGCACCATGTATACAGGTTATTCTAATTAAGATGCATTCAGAGTGGAGCAGGTCTAGACCACATTCTTTAGTTTCAGTTTTTAGTTTTAGAGAGAACACAACGTTTCACCCATGGAAGTGCCAAAGAAAAATAGCCTTTTAAGAGGCAGAAACCTCAGGCTGGCTCTGGGTGTCCTTCTGGACTGGCTGGGTTTAAAAATATAATGTCCAAAGACTGTAGAAGTTGCCTGGACAGTTGAATTTCTTTTACATATACAGTTAGGTCTACAAGTATTTGGACACTGACTCAGTTTTTTTTTATTTTAGTTTTTTTAATCAAAACTATTCAACTATACAGTTATATAATTAATATGTTTTGTGCAGTGCAGACTCTCAGCTGTAATTTGAGAGTATTCACATTCAGGGGCTCAAAAGTAATTGGACAGATGGTTCAGCAGCTTTTTCTTAAGCTTCCTGGGCTATTTCCCTCATTAATCATAAACTGAGCAGGTAAAAGGTCTGGACTTGATTCCAGGTGTCACATTTGCATTTTCTGTGAAATCACAACATGCAGTTTCTCAATGGAAGTGAACCAGACCATCCTTAGACTAGATCAAAAAATGGTGAAAAACACCTTACAGTAGAACACTCTTCAGGAAGTAGTCTAGTGTCTAGGTCCACCATAACAAGAAGACTTCATGAGAGAAAATACACCACAAGGGGCAGACCATTCATCAACCTCAACAACAGAAAGGCCACATTAGACTTGGCCAAAAAACACTTAAGACTAAACTTAAGGCAGAAAGACCCACAAATGACAAACAACTGAAGACAGTTACAGTAAAGGCCTGGCAAAGCAACATAAATTAGGAAACCCAGCGTTTGGTGATGTCTATGGTCTCCGGACATCAGGCAGTCATTGCCTGCCAAGGATTTTCCCTGAAGTATAAAAAATTAATATTTTATTTATAGTAATGTTCATCTGCCCAATTTCCTTTTGAGCATCTTGATAATGTTTTGGTTAACAGCTAAAATAACAAAACTTGTGTCAGTGTCCAAATACTAAGTAGTCCATGTTATGAACAAATAAGTTAAGGTTAAAAATAATACAAATAAATATTGACAAAAATGTGGAAATCGCTGGTGTTGCTTGGTTCTCCTTGACCAATTTCACAGATGTGGCAAGACCAGACAAGATTTCTGGAGCTGACATTAACTCCATATGCCAGGAGGTGAGTTAAATGGGTTTTTATCAACACCTCAGGCAATTGAGAAATGATGATGAGCAAGTTTGGGTGTGCTTTAATCCTGGTATATAAACAAACCTAGTGGAAATACATCTGTTGTTAACTACTCAAAAAGTGAAGGTGAAACATGCTAATGGCTTTTCTTTTTTGAGGTTGCCACAGTAATTCACCTGCCTACTACCGTGCTTTGATTTATCTGGGCTTGGGACAGACACAGAAAAGAACCAAAAAAGTTTTATTTACTTTGTTAAAAAAAATGTGCTGAAGTTGATTACTTTAAATGCGTATTAAAATGAGTGTACTTAGTTTGCTCAACCTGTTCTTGCTACTCTTTCAGGCTGGCATGCTGGCAGTGCGTGAAAACCGGTATATCGTCTTGGCCAAAGACTTCGAAAAAGCCTACAAGACAGTCATCAAAAAGGATGAACAGGAGCATGAGTTCTACAAGTAGAAGAAAAGTGCATAGCATTTAGTAAAAAGAGAGGTCCACAATCTGGTTGTTGATTGACAGCTTTGTGTCTGTGTGGGTTTTCTGTCCCTGACTCTCATTGATTTTTGGACTAACTTTACGCATTGCAGCACAGGGCCTAATGTCACATTAGACTCCTGCTGCATTTAAACAGCACTCAGTAGACACTATTGGTCCTTGAAATGTCTGGCTAGAATTATAGCTAGAAAAATTTGTATCCATGTCAACTTACCTAAACATTAAGAATAAAGATGTTTTTCAAATAAAGTAATTTTCATTTTTAAGTTCTTAATTTAACAGTTCACCATGACAGAATATAAATGTATGGCAAAGTGAAGGTTAGAGTTTACTTTAAACTTAAAGCTTAGATTTCAGTGTTAGATAAGCTAGTGCCCTCCCACAATTATTTCTTCCTTAAGCATCCTGTAAATACAGTCCCAATATTTATCTTCTTATCACACTCTGTACTGTTCTATTTTGTAGTTTGTTTAATTACAGTTCTCTGTATTATTGGCAGCTATTTTATCAATGTTGTCCAACAGCCAAGCAAGCATATTCAATCAATCAATCCTTTAATAATTAAGTGATCATATAATATATATATATTTTAAAAAGTCACATAACACATTTGTTCCTTAGGACTGGGAACATTGCATCATAAGAAGATAGTCTTTGCGAGATAAAATCCGGTTTGGATTTTGCAGAGTGAAATTGACATTTGTCCTTGTCACAAAAGCCCTTGTAATCTCTTCCTTTATGTTTGTCCAGGAGTTAAAGCAGCACAGTCGAAGATTGCCCCTATAAAACCAGTTGGGGAAAGATTAATTGGTAAAACATACAGCTACAGTACTGTTAAGATTATACACTTTTGAATCCCAACCCACTAGGTGAGAAACTCTGAGGTGACATTTGAGTGCCAGACGGGCTAATCTGGTTATTTTAGAATCTGCTGATTTATTAGGAGTTTTACACACAGCATTTTTGATTCACAGAGAATGGTCTGAAAATGAGAAAATATACAATGAGCTGCAGTTCTGAGCAGTTATGTCTTTTTGATGCCTGAGATTAGATGAAAGTGGTTTGAGATGATAGCAAGCCCAATAATATACCTAATAAAAAGTGATGAGTGGAGATGTAGCTTAATAGAAATTGCCCATAGTATCACTAGTATTTAACATACCTTTTCTGTAAAGGACGATTCCGGCAAAGAGTGTCAGTGACTTGGTCGAAATAGTAAGGGCAGACCGACTGAGCTGCCTCTACTGGTCGCTGAGACATGGTGTAGAAGACATCATCCAAATAGTCATCATCTCTGTGGAGCTTTGATGAGAAAAACTCACACCACAGCTTCATTGCCAAATGAGCCATGTTTGCGTGGCTTTCAGGAGTACAGGGGTAGAACAGCTGGTATGGCTTGAGTTGACCTTGTGTGGCGTTCATAGCTGAAAGGTCGGGAAACTCTGGCTCTTATTTGGGGAAAAAATATCTGCAAAATAAATAAGTATCTCACCATTTACTAAATCTAATGCATACAGTAAAACTAAATCTTAATATTACCTTATCTGTGGAAAGTGTTCTTCAATAGGACAATCCTCATCTGATATTTTTTGTTTTCTTTTGAACTGGAGTCCTAGAGCTTGTGACTGTTTGAATAATTACTATAGACCCTTCTCACACAGCGTCATCTGATCACGTGATTTCCACGGAGCCGCCATGTTGGATGGCAAAAGCCGGTTGTTTCACGGCCCCTGCTGTCTGTTAGCCTAACAAATTAAATTCGTTTTACTCATCAAAAATAGTTTAATGTGTCCTATATCTGTGATAGCATCTACCAGCTGTCTTTTGAAGTTAATGTTGCACTGTTTGGCAAAGTTTATTCTTTAAAAAAGTCACATAAAAGATCGCTCCTGCTGTAATCATCAAATAAAGTAAAAAACAATCTGAAGTCAGTTCTTACTGTCTGCTCAGGTTTATTAGCAGGGTAAATACGTTTTCACGGACATTTAGCAAACGGGAGAGAAAAAGAAAATACAATGTTCAGGACAGCTTGGTATTTGTTCATTTCTGCGTGAGGATATGGAGATTACAGGATTATTTTCACAACATGGAATACTTTTATGGAAATATACCTCGATATTTACTTGTGGATTTATACGAACTGATTGAGGGTTACTTATCCTGGATTGGACAGGTTTTGGACAGAACCAGTGTTCAAAGGTAAAAAGTCTGTTTTTTCGGTTTGGGCATACTGAGGAATCGTCATTAATTACACATATGTCCTATTTTAAGCATAAAGTTAACTTAATTCCCATTTTGTACAGAACATAAACTTTCTAACGATGTATATCATGCCTGTATTGACAAAATAATAACCGTGCAAATTATGTTTTCGCAGAGTTTCTTTCTGAATCTGGTCGCCGCCAGATTAAATGAGGTTAAACATATGTAAGTCCTAATTCTCCATATCTCAGCAAATTTGCCACTTTTTAAGGCCTTACATTTTGATTTATAATTTTAGACTTGTAAACCTCCGCGGAAAGCCTACTTTATTTAAGTATTTATATTGCCTTTTCACTAATCTGCGTCTCTCATCTGCCTACTCACATGGACAACAGTTGTTTAGGGCACTTTCCATACTAAAGGTCTGTCACCATCCTGCCACTAAATATTTTTATGCCTCTAAGGAGCTCTCTGCCTCTTGTAAGCTTTTATATGTGTCCCTATAAAGTGAGCTTGTCGATTGATTGACTAAATAATTGTTGTGGTATTCCAAAGCGGATTGTGTGTTGAAGGCTGGTAACCCGTAATTTTGACATCATATGGGTCTTAAGCATCGACAAGTGAACATTTCTCTAAATATCGCTGTCTGACCTGAACACTTAACGTTAAGTATTGAAACGGTGTAGAACGTGGTAAATATGAACTCAATTTCTATACATGATCACTAATCGCTTGCAGGCTACACTGGCTTTTTGCCATCCAAAATGGCAGCACCAACAAACCAAGTCACGTGACTGAGAACGGTCTATAGGCCTGCCAAATATTCTAGTCTAGTTGGACTATTATGGCAACAAAAGTATAAAATATTTCACTGGAAAAAGTCATTAATTCAGAGTAATAAAAAAAAAAAAATCTATACAGCAACTGCTCGTTTCTGCCGTTAAAAAAAAAATAATTTCATGTTTGTAATTGGCGCACTCATATGAATAATGTGTCACTTGAGTTTCCAATTCCCCAAACCCATTCATGACATAAAGTGGGTCAGAAACATTCATTCATTCATTCCTTTTCTACCGCTTATTCCCTAGATCAGAAACATTTTCCATTCAAAATCAAGGAAAAATATCCAAACAACCAAGTTTATCTCAAATAATTTGGACTTTATGTGATGCTTTGTTATTTAAGTATCTTTAGGCAATGCACACCAACACTAAAATAACAGTAACCTTCCCAAAGCTCTGCAGTGAATCTGACTTAATACAATCATTAATAAAATAAAAGTTATTAGTCATTAGTGCATTTGTAATCTGGGCAAAAGATTATCATCAGTAGCCATGTGAGGATGAAGTTCACATGCCGATGCAGCAGGTGGTGATCTGTCACTTTTCAGGAAAAATACATTCATTTTCCAAAGTCATCCTGTAAAAGTCAAATGAATGTTGACACTGGCTTTTGAAAGAACTCTAGTTATCTGACATTTGTTTGTTTTCTCTAAGCGCTCTGATTGGATGAAATTTCACTCACAAATATACACCTCCAAAAATTCCCACAACTTTGTTCTATTAGATGAATGTGGAATAAGAAAATAAAACTCTGCCATTACTACAAAGAAGATAGAGTCCTGTTGGATACAAAAGATTAAGTAAAATCAATCTGCATTCTACACAGATTTGGAAAGTGGTACAGAATTTAAAAGGTTATCTCAGTATTTTGTATTTGGTTTTATTAGCTGTTGGTTTGTCAAATGTTTCCCCAGAAAGTTGTCCACACACCCAGCACACTTTGTAAACGGAGGTAATGCTATAAATTACAAACACAAACACATTCCCCTACCGCTGTAAATGATGCAGAAAAATGTATTAAACAACAATAGAAGTGTTTTTGTTCGAGCAAAGTCCTAGTTTAGTCCATTTAGACCATTTAAATGTAGAAGCATCCACCCATGGGTGTAGCGTTCTACCTGAGGAGAGCAGATCACACACACTTGTTAATTTCTTCTTCTCACATTAATGAAAATGTCTCATAATGTTTTATAATGTTTGCATAGCCTGAGAAAGAGTTTTACTTCACCAGATTACAGAAAATTTGAATTACATGAAATGCTCCCAATGCCCCACAGCTGATACGTTAGTCTGTAGGCCTTGTTTTGGTGTGTTTCAACCATATATATTTGTACAGCAGGAGAAGGCAGTTGTACAAAGTCTTGTGGAAAAAAATCTGTTTGAATATGGTCAACAATTTGAATGAATGAAGGAATTTGAATAAATTAATGATTTAAATGAATTCTTTTTTGTCATTTCTTTGCGTGTTTGCACACACAAATGAAATGAAATACTATTTCTCATCAGTTCACAGCAGTGCATTAAAAAGTACAAATAAATACAGTGGTGGAATGTAATGAAGTAAAAGTACTTAGTTACTTTACTTAAGTACAATTTTCATGTATTTGTACTTTACTTGAGTACATTTTAGAAGGGGTACTTTTATGTCACTACATTTATAAGTTGGTTTGAAGTACAAAGTATCTTAAGTTTTGGTTTTAAAGCATGTGTTTTTCCTCATGCCCTCAATGTACAACACAGTACTTAAATATAAAAGATGCAGTAAAGTAGTACTCCTCAGAAACATAATAACATAACATAATAAAGACAGAAGACCTCAGCGACAGATTCACTCTCTTCTACTGCACCAGTTTGTTCATTTCATCAGTAGCACAATTCTTCTGTAAAATCCCTCACATTGAACACATTGAGTTGCAGAGTCTGTGCAAAATACTTTTACTTTTTTAAAGTACATATAAAAGTAAGTACTTTTATACTTTTACTTAAATAAAAATTTTAAGGTGATATTTTTACTTGAGTACATTTTTGCACATTTATCTGTACTTAAGTAAAGAAATTAGAGTACTTCTTTCACCACTGAATAAATAAAAAGCAATGGCCTTTAATTGTCCATCACTCATACTCCAAGTTCTGTGAGTGTTTATGTATTATTTATTATTATGTGTGTGTGTGTGAGGGGCACAGTCTGTTTATCAGCCTGACAGCTTGTGGGAAAAAGCTGTTGAGTAACAGCAAGGTCCTGCAGCTGATGCACCGATAACTCCTTCCTGAAGGCGTGATGGAGAATATGTAGTGGGAGGGGTGATAAAACTCTTGGATAATTGCGGTAGCTCTCTGGATGCAGCGTTGGTTACACAACTCCTCTAAAGAGAGAAGAGGAACGCCGATGATTTTCACAGTCCTGTTCAGCTGCTTCCTCTCCTCTCCGTACCAGGAAGTATAGACAATATGACAAAACTTTCAACCTCTGTAAAAGATGGTAAGATGAGATGTGGGGAGACCTGCTTTCATCAGCCCATGGAGTGGGTGGAGGTGCTGCTGACCCTTCTTAGAGACTGCTGTGGTGTTGATGGTTGTTGTCAAATCTTCAGCTATGTGCACTCCAATGAATTTCACACTGCTGACCTTCACCACAGCAGTACCCTCGATGTGCAGTGGAGTGTGTTGTTTGTTGTTTTATTTCTAAAATCCATGACCATCTCCTTTGTCTTTTCCACCTTGAGGAAGAGATTTTGAGACTTGCACCACTCTGTAAACTGCTTCACTTCTTGTTGGAGATAAAGCCGAGCACTGTGATATCATCAGCATATTTTATTATGTATTTGTGAGTCTGGCAGTGCAGTCGTGAATGAGCAGACTGAACAGAAGGGCTAAAACATAGCCTTTGGAAATCTGTGCTTGTTGTGATGGATCTAGATGTTCTGTGTGCTCTCCTCTTGTCCTAATGTCTACATGCTGGTAAAATTTAGGCAAAACAGATGTGCATCCATATTCATAAGATGTGTTGCAGATAAATGGCAGTTCCAAATTGACTGGAGAGAAATGCTTTCCTTAAATTTATGTTCAAAAGACGGCAACACTGCACTCTCTTGCCCTCTGCTGCTCTGGTTTCTTCACCTTTTTCTTTATGGCACCACTCATTAAAAAAATCTGTTTAGTCAGATAATGTTTTTAAAGGTTGTAAAACATGAAATGCTGTTTTAGAGGTGACCAAGATTGGTTTAAAAATATAAATAAAAGCACAGGGTTACCAGAAGTCCCTATTTAACCAGGACAGTCCCAGTTTTAGGCTCCATGCCCGAAACAAGAGACCACAGCACAGACAGGCTAACTTCATTCTCAAATATTTTAACTTAATCTCATAATATTTCAACTTTATTCTCAAAATATTATGACTTCATTCCTCAAAATATTATGACAATATTCTCATAAAACTGCAATCTTATTCTCATAAAATTGATTTTTACAACATGAAAGTTTATATGTAAGTGAAACATTAAACCACTTCCTCATTCAGTGTGATTTGGGACATGCAAATATGCCAAAGGGTTAATTGGTGGTTATGGATTATTAACATTAAACCACTTCATCATCCAGTGTGATTTGGGACATGCAAATATGCATGCAATAATTCCGTTTTGTTTTTTTGTTTTTTTCCAAGTGGCCCTAAAATGCCGTCGTATGTGTGTGGCTGGCTGTTCCTTTAATGTGCAGCTCAGGCCTAATAATACGAGGAGCCATAAAACGCCGTTTGGGGTTTCCTCTGAGGGGGCGGAGGGACCGGAGGGACCGTCCTCTCTCTGCTATTCGCTCAATGAAACTCCGCATATCACCGCGTCCGCACGGCTTTAACTTCAAACATATCGGAGAGAACGGAGAGAGGCGGGCATTGCTGTTATTACTTGGGATATTGACGAAGCAAACAAGTCCACAAGCGGCTGTGGACAGACTGGTAAGATTAAAAAACAAGTGTGTATTAAGATGTATAGCTGACGGGGTTAAAACAACAGTGTGGGGCTGATGTAAGCTAGGCTAGCCAGCCAGCTAACTAGCGGTAATGTAGTTAAACCAGAAGGGCTGGCTATTCCTGGCAGAGCCACAGCTGGAAAAGATCACTGGACTTAAAAGTAGATCCAGTTTTCTCTGGTGTTGATAAGATTATGTTAAAAGAAAAAAAAAAGTCTAGTAGATTATATGTCGCTGGTTAATTTAATTTAACTGTTAGCGCTAATTACTCAAATAGTGTTAATAATGTTAACGATAAGTAGCTAGCAAACCATGCTGATGTTTTAAAGTAACGTTGATGTGAGTACTCAAATATAGCTACAAATGAGCTAAAGTCTATTCCCTCTTTATTTAACAGATTATTTAGGGTGTGGATAAAGTTTTGTTTTCAGGAGGTGACCCGTTATCCTGTTTGATTGTTTCATTTCCATGTGCGTTTCTACACAAAAAAAAAAAACGATATTCGGCCTTTGCTTCATCGAAGTTTGGCTAATCCACATTTTATCTAGCCCCATTACACAACCACATAGTTAAACTTTAATGGGCAACTGTAACGACACGGGGCACTTTTTGAAACAACTGTTGTTAATAATGGCCCATCATTTTCTGTGTACGTCGGCCTGGGAAAGTCTTGCCTCATCCCATGCTACTTGCGTGACTTCCTGCTGAAATAGTTGAGTTATTCCAGGTCGTGTTTTTTTCTTTTTGAACTAAGCTCGTGAGTGCGGTGGTCCCGAGCTGAACAAAGGCTGTGTGCATGGCGGTCGGTCCCCTCCCCCCTCTCCGAACTGTCAACCTGAGCCCAAAGTCTGAGCAACAGCACACTGTGGTGGGCGAGTGGACTTTAATTCCACCTAAGTACTGGGAGCCTTATCAGTTTATACCCGGAGATTAGCTATCATTGCTTAATTGTAACAAGTCAAATACCAGGAACAGGATGAGTAATGTCACACATTGCTTCTTTCCCACACAGCACAAGTAGAGGTTTTGTTTCTAATAATTATCTTCATCTTTTCCCCATAATACAATTGGGGATGCGGCTGATCCTGAAAATCTCTGAAAAGTCTAGAGGTTTTTAAATATGGAAATCACGATTATTCAAATGATTATTCAAATAAAATAATTTCTTATTTTAAGTCTAGTAAGTAGCCTATATTATTTAAATTCCAGTTACATACATTATTATTATTATTATTATTATTATTATTATTATTGTCAGTAATGTAAATAAAACATGCTGGTCCACCTTCATAGCATAAAAGCTGAACATAGACTAATGTTTTAAAGGTTTTTTGCCAGCAACACCAGTCTGTTTACATGATCTTGCTTAAGTGATGATGATGACGCAAATAGGAGTTAGTTCACCTTTTTATTGTCCTAAACTAATGCGGTTCTAACTGCGTGAAGCATGCGTTTCCTCTCTTTGACTGCACGCATGCAAACACATACACACTGTTATCAACACATACACACTGTTATCAGCTCTGTCTCAGTGAGCTTAAAACACCAGCGCTGTTTGAGCTGGATGAGACAGAGCACTTATTCTATGCCCACGCCCGACTCCAGTACTCTGAGGCTGGGCAGACTTGCCGCTGAGACACCGCTAGGACCCCTGGTAGTTTAACACGGTTTTAAACTGCTTTTAACTATGTTACAATGCGCGTTTAAGCTCACGGCATCGGGGCGCGTTGAACGGGTTGTCGGAGGCGGAGACCAGCGCACGCAGTCCTTTTTTATTGCTCTGCCTGGGGACCACTGGCTGTCCTCTGCAGCCTCGCCAGCCCAACGCCATAACAACAAAACCCAACTGTAAACAGTCACGGGGCATGGTTTAGCTATGAACCGGAGAATTAGACACACCCACAGCGCTCAGGTGCAAACTAGTAGCTGGTAAAGTCAAGCGCCACAGACTAAACCATACATGCACAACTTGTACACTTACAACCAGAGCCAAAACACTAAGTAAACATGAAACCACTGCACTCATCGGGTTATTGGACAACCATCCTCTTTTGTCCAGTAGGGGATAGAAACAGTATCCACAACCCAAAGCACGCCTTGCACACAGTGTGTCTTGGCTCAATGTCTTTCTCTTCAAACCCAAAGTGCTTACAAACAACAGAATTTGTCTTGTCTTTTCTGCTAACCAAAACGTCTACTGTTTTTGTTCTGCCAACATCTTTTCACATTTAGCCTAGCTTGTAGCTATCAGAGCGCAAGCTTTGAGAAGTGAGGGGCGGAGCGTGAGCGTGCATTCAAAACACACTTCAAAGTTAGTGTTATTAATCGTTTCTTCTCGATTACATAATTTTTGTAATCGTAGGGTGTAATAATCGAAATTGTAATCGAAATTCGATTAATTGCACAACCCTACTAATAGCTACATTTTTACTCATAAAATACCAGTATGGAGACATTATAGAACCCTGAGCCTTGAAAGTTACTATGTTTACATGCAGACCATACTCCATTTTTGTCAGTTTTTACCCCAGTTTCTCCAGAGAACTCTTGTGACACATGAAGTTCATATTCATGAACATCAGTGAATAAGAAATGCGGCTAATTTACACAGAAATCATAGTTTTAAGAATGAATATAAACAGTAACACCTTCACTTTACTAAATGAAACTTAACAAAGTTAGAAACAGCATTCCTTACATGGTAAATATGTCTTATGCAGCTTGATGAAGTATCTAAGCCCAGGGCAGTCTAGATTTCACCTTTAAACACGATGGACCAACATAAAACACAAGTAGTGGGTGGAACCATGTCTTTGTTGGTATAAAAACGTGGAAGTACGCCTCTAAATAATAATGTTGTTCTGCCTGTTTTTCTGGCTGTTCAGGACTGAGTGCAGTTAATGTCTTCTCATAGATTGGAGTGTGGTGTATAGATGCAGCTGTAGTCTGACAATTTACCTCATTATCCAGTTGCACCACTCCGAATAAGAGACATTTGACTGGCTACCCTGCCCAGTTGGAGTTTGGGTAAATGCTGTTTAAAACTTTTTGTTAATACTGTCATAATTGGATTAAGGCAAAAATTCTGTTTTCTTGACCGGAATGTAAACTTAGTGATGCTTTAGTGTATTTTCATCTCTGGAGTCCAACTGGTTTTTAAAAACAATTTTTTTTCTAATATTTTTTCCCATGTTGACACTTTAACTGCTAATATGTATATGCATTTGTAAATTTGCTGTAGGCCCCATCTACTGAAGTATCATATAATGTCCTAAATAGCTTGTTTGTAACACGAGCACAATCTCAACTGAAGAACTTTGGAATGGCTGTTTTAGTGGTGTCATATTGCATTAGGCCCATAGGGGGAGTCATGTGGCATTGTGTTGCTCATTCGGTTTCACAACAGGCTAGAACTTCAGGCAGTTGGTGTTAGTAATTAACCGTTTAATTTTAGCTTTAAAACTGGGCTAGAAAAAGATTGCAGAAAATCATTTTTTGTACAGTCCAGTGCTCTTTACTCCTTCTGCTGTTCATGTATTGGAGTGTCACTTCATTGCCTTTTAAGTTGGAACATAGTACTTTGAAAATGCTGCAATTGTGTTTTTGTTTATATAATTTTATTTGCACATTCTGAGTTTTCCAAAACACTTAAGCTTAGCATCACACTCTCTCTGACCACAATTGCGATAACTTTCATCCTCAATCAATGATATGTTTTGGCTTTTGGCATCTTTTTAGTTTTCCTGGGGGATGTCTGTTGGTTTTATGCTCCTTGGGGGTTTCGTTATGGTTGTCACTGGGGAGCTCTATACTCTGTGTAGCTCATTGTATTAGCGACTGTCCCCTTTTGTTTTTAGCAGGACTAGAACGCAGCGCTATGGAAACTGCATGAGCAAGTAAAGGTAGGCCCAGAGGAGGGGAGCGATCCATCTTACCCGGAGCAAACACCCTCCCAGTCCTGTTCCCTTTCAGCCGTTTGTCCCGCCAGAGTCGGGACTCGAGAGGGTACGGCCCTAGAAACATGTACCAGCTGCACCAACACAACCAATGGCGAAGGCTTTGGGAGGGTTGCCATGACAAGGACGCTGGCACGCACAATTAGACCGTCACCTTCTTCCTTGGGCATGTTTACACAATAATTCATTGCCCGGTCATGTTTCATTGGTTCTTTAGGCAAGACTAGTTGCCTAAATAATATTTTGATTATCAAGCAGCCACATACTAAAAGATGCTGCTTGAAATAGTTTATTTTAAATATATTTACAGGTATTTATTATAGCAATACAGTATGCTCTCTGTTTCTAGATGTTTGTAAAGCAGTGTTGTTTGGTGAAAGCTTATGCCGGAGTCCACATGCTCTGTATAAAGAGTGTTGTTCTATTAGCCTCAGCATTACAGAGGGCATGTTATGCTAATTGACTACAGGTGAATAATGACTCCCCCACTGATACCAGGCTATTCAACAGGTTGGATCTGTCTGAAATGGCTCCCTACTCCTTTACTCTGCACACTTTCACTTGATTTACATATTCTTGTGGAAGATGCTGCATTAAATGCTATCTGAAATTGATTTGTGTCAAGGCTGACTGGCATATTAAACTCTCCGCAGCGAGCTCAGTCACTGCATGTAACGTCACTCTTCTACCTGATATGGAAGGTGCTTCATATAAATTAAGTTTGACATTTCTCATCAATCTCAATACAGACATTTAATACTGTCTTGTAGGTGTTCAAGAATTAAAGAGAAAAGGTTTCTAAGAGCAGATATACTGTGCCTCAGCTCATGTTCCAGTTGCTTCAAAACTCCAAATCCCTTGGGTGAGAGATGAAACTAGACCCTTCCTTTACTTGCTTTGAAGCCTTACTCAAACTTACATGTCTTGCTACTTTGTTAAAAACCTAAACCTCATTTGACCGCTTTCTCAACCTGATGCACAAAATGTAGGTATAAGTTAATGGTGGATGCTCTACTAGACAATAACTCCTTCCCTGCCTCCCTGCTTTTATTGATGTGGCATACAAATGAGCAAATTTTCCACTGCAAAATAGTAATGCATAACCCTAAACATCTTGTACTGCATTTAGCTTTAGGCTGACAAAGGCTGTTAGTTATTTCCATTCCACTGTACCTTAATAATACTGATGTCCCCTTAGCTGACAGCAATTTTCTTAAAGGAGCCTTAATATGCAAAATTGAGTTTTCTGAGCTGAAGTTGTGTTTTGCCTCATTCACGCATGTGTAAGTAATCCTGTATTCGCTGGCGCTGAGTTTTTGAGGCCTCAGAATGTTTGGTTCCATAAACCCCCGCCCACTCCAGGAAGCACTGACCAATCAGCAAGCCCTCTACATCCAGTCTGCTCACATTCCTTTATCCAAAAACAGTTTGCCGCTCTTTTTGCACTGATTCTTCACAGGTATATATTTTTTTAATATTGTAGTTAAATGGCATCATACAAAAAGTTTAAGGAAATAAAAACTTCTTTTTCTCTATTTCTATTTAAAGGTGTGTAACAGCTCTGCACTCTGCTGGTCTCTTCATTGGTTGCTTTATGGCAGTAGTAAAGTAAATACTGGAAGCGCTTTTTTAGTCACATTTTTTAAAGGTTATTCTGGAGGTGACCAAGATTAGTTTAAAAAGATAAATAAACGCATAATATAGCCCCAAGTAGTTTTACCTAACAGACTGTCTTCCATCAGTGGTGGGAGTAGTGTGTCATAGTCAGTAAGAGAAGTATCTCATTTTCTAGGGCATGTAATTTGAATGTTATTGTAATGGTACTTTTCCCTTCAAGAACAAATTTCCACTCACTGACAGGCAACAGTATTATTTACCCAACAACAAAAGAAGCACATGACAAACTTACTGAATCATTAAACTTTGTTTAAACACTGTCAAACTCCAACTCGCCTGTGTTTTTGTTCTGAAAAGAACATAGTGCTTCACTAGTTACATATGGTTTAACTTCATTACATGAGATTGACAGGTTTGGCATTTAATATTGTTCTTTATTTTGTTTATTTACACAACTTAAATATAGCACATCAGTCACTGTGCACGTAGAGCATTAAGCCAATGTATACATTGTATTTTTCCTCATTTGCAGGTCTTGGGGGGGATGCGCATTAATGTAATCCCTTCACTTCACCATCCCCTCTAAATCCATTGCTTATGCTATTGTATACTAGTAATGTATTGCTTGCATGGCTCCATTTTACCAGGCACCCTACACATTATTTTCCATCTACTCTCACTAAAGACTGCTTTTACCAAAAGACTTTCTCTCCCACCAAAGTGCATTTTAATGGATTATATATCAATAAAGAGGAGAGATGACTTATCTCCAGCAGGCTTGACATAGACAGTGAACTAATAACTCTTTGCCTGATATAAAATCCTTGTTCTGATCCCCCTAATGCAGAACCATGTGCTTCAGTGAGGATGACCAGGGTTAAGGTATTTACCAGCCATTTTTACTCCAAAATGAATAGCTTAGCCAGTCTAATAACAAGTTGATTTCTCTTTTTTTATCATTTGAGTAGAAGTTAAATTGTAGGCAAAACTGAACCTGATGTACTTGTTGTCTGTAAGCAGCAAATGTCTGAACTGAAGACGTGGCATGGTCCTGTTACGAGGATGGGCCACATCACTGCTCATGTTTCATGTGATGTGAAACAGCTGGGACTGGAATTTTAGGCTACTTGAAAATCCTGCACAGAAGAGTAATGTTTAAAATTTGCAGTGGTTTGTTGCCCTTCTGTGCCCCCCTCCCTGTGAGTGCGATTTGTTTATGTCCCTCTGGGGAGGCTGTGCATGTATAGAATGTACATTCTGTAGAGGTCTGAACCAGAGCTGCATATAACATAGGAAACCATACATGTATATGAAACAAATGCAGAAATAATATTGCTGCTGCATTAAAAATTTGTGATTTCTAAAATAATGTTTGAAAAATTCTACCTAGAAATTGAATTAGTTGAAAATATCTTGCGCAATCTGCTTCAACAAAGCAGTCCTGCATATGAATTACCATGACATTTACTGCTATGCAGTTCTTGGCAAAATGTACATTGCAGATGTTCATAATGACCTTTAAATATGTTCAGTCCTAATCTGAACAACATTGCTGATGCTGACCTCCGATCTCAATCTATTTAGATGGGAACATTGTACTTAACTTCTTTTGCAAAAATGAAAATCTTTTGGTTTACTCTCAATCTATCTTAACGATACGTTTTTGCAACGATACGATGGGTATCGATTAGAATTATTTCTATACGATTCCAGAACAATTTTGGCTATTTTGGAAGGATATGATTTGATACAATTCAACACCTTCATATCGATAATTGATACAGCAACCTTTTGCCAAAAATAAAGTTTTTTGGGGGGGGGGTATTGTTACGCCACTAATTCATATACTGTTTCTTTTCTGCTTTCCAGAGATGACAACATTATAGTACAATAATTATTTTCTCAAAATTTCAGCAAAGCTTTCTTTGCTTTATTGAATTGAGGTGTAGGCAAGGGAGGCTATTACTCATTGCGGTGCATTCATAGTTACTATATCGATGTATACATTTTTTTTTTTTCCTATGATCCAACCATGAATATGCATTACGTTGTATCAAATCATATTGTTTTCTAGGTAGAGTATATCAATTATACATAAAAAAAACTGATCCTATCAGAAGTATCTATTAGAAATTTCCATGTTAAAATAAAACCAGATAAGTCTTTTTTGATGTAATGTTTGTATTTTTATTTAAATACAGTATAATGTTCTATTCAACTTGCCATGTGAAGTGAGATCACTAAAATGTACCAAAAATGATATCCAAACAACATTTTTGTTTTCTTGCTATAACAAGAAAATAAAATTATCTGACAAGAATATTAAGTTATGTTGACCCAACAAATAGAATTGAGTATAGGATGAGAAAACATGAGGAAACAAAGTTTTGAATGCATGGTCACTTAGCTTAACCAGCAATATTGTTTAAAGAGGACTTCAAATAAGGCAGGTAAAAGCTGCCAAAACTAAACATTCTTTAAGGCTGTATCCAAACAGTAGCAATGCTAACACTCACCACTTGCTTGTTCTCTTTATTCACAAGCAGCCACTAATGCAAACATAGACAACTGTTAAGCAAGTAAAATTAGTCAAAACGAACTCCACCTCTGTGTTGCTCTAACACAAACATACTGTTGTAGTTCACTGAACCACATCTTATTTTTAGTCTTCTTCTACAATACATGGTAGTGCTAGGCAAGACAGCTTTGCTCATTATAAGCGCTAATCCCAGATGATCTAAATATAAAACTGTTATTTCTATAGCAATATTTCCTCTGTGCCAGCTTTGAATCATTGTGCTGGCCATTCATGTGTATGCAGCCATGCGCATGGACAGTCCAGATGTAATATTAATGCTCCAGGGGCTGCAATGACAATGTCCTGCTTTAAACACACAGAACATTGAAGCAGAAATGCAGGCATAGTATGGAGGCCTAAGACAGCACTACAAGATGTTTTCTCTGGGACTGCTACATCATACACTGGCCTGTTTTTTTTTTTTTTTTTTTTTTAATTCTAAATAGAAAGAAGAAGGTGTTGCAGCAGATACAATGAAGTGAAAAGCACACTGTGTAACCAGACTTTTGGCTGTTTTCCATTCCCCCTAGCTCCCCCTAGCCTGCTTTGTCCTCATTCTGCTATGTTCACCTCTCAGCCTTTAGCTTCCACACACGATTTGTCTAAAACCAGTTGCTCCCTTATCTGCATGTTTAGCCAGGGCTTTGTTGCACTGAATGTTATCTTTAAGGCCTTTTTTTTTGTATGAGCCACTGCCAGCACAATTGGCAAGTATCTCAGCACTAATGTCAACAGCTGACGTCTAATCTCAAGACATGGTTCTAAATATTTACCTTTGAAAATTTTTGTACAAAATTTAAAGCTTTTGTTTCAGCAAAATTGATGTGGGGTTATTTTCCTTTAAACCCACACTCACACAATCATTCTCAATTTTGTTCACCAGTAGTATTATTTAGTAAACTTTTATCAACCATTGAGCAAGTAAAAGCTGTCAAAAATAAGCTTCTTTTAGTATTGTGTACCTAATTAGTAGCAATCGTAACTCGTGTAGTATTTAGTATTGTGTGGTGTGATTATTTTGACTTCAAACCTGAATTTGCACAATTGCTCTGTTTTATTCAGCCAGCGGTATTATTTAGGTGTCAGAGTCAGCCATTAAGCAAGTAAATGACACCAAAGCTAAAATTATTTGTTTGATTTACCCAAATATTAGTATTGTAAGTATTATTATAGTATTATTTGAAGCAAACATTTATGCTGTACATTTTTCTTCAAACGCACAACTTGCATTCACAAGTAGGGCTTCCACATGTCAAAGTTGGCCAACTATTAAGCAGAAATGAAGCTTTCAGCCCCTGTTTACATGACAGCACTGGCCAGGAACACGCAACAGTCATGCCACCTGCCATTCGCATTTACACAAAAACGCTGAAGTGTCACTGAAGTATGAAATGCGCAACACAGGCGGCGTTACTGTTGTGTTTGCCTGGCCAGTATTGTCATCTAAATGACCTTTGTTTCAGCTAAGTTTATACAAAATCCTTTTTATTGAAGGCACTCTTGCTCACAATCTCTGTTTTATTCACCTGCAGCCACTAGTGATCTCATAACCCTGACTTATATTCTGAAAACAGTGTAAATTGTAATGATAAATGTATATGTTTTGTTTTACATAGGAAATATTTTAAGCAAATGCCCATGCTGTGGATCATTTACACTGGTGATCTGTTTTATTCTCCAACAGCCAGTATACACGCAAACAAAGCTGCTATGAACAGTATATATTTTTTATATTTCATAAAAATTACCCACATGTCCCCAGATACAATGTAGACATGATGTTTAAATCAAATATTAGTTTTACTGATAACAAAAGTACAGTTGTTATTAACAGTAAAATATATTTTACATAATGGCCAAGTGTTTTATGTTTTTGTTTTTGTTTTGGTTCTAAACCTGCATTGCCGATCGTCCAATCAGAAAAGAGGCCATTGTTTCGATTTAGACTGCAGTACTGTTTTCAAACCAGTACGGGTGCATGCTGTTTACAGTACCTTTAAGTAAATACTGCTGTTTTAGCTAAAGATGTGGGATTATGTTTCGTCAGCTAAAGATGTAGGGGGCATGTTTTGGCAAACATAAACTCATCCAGTTGCTTTGTTTTTTTCACTAACAGCTGGAAGTATTTTCTACAAATGGCAGCACATGTACAAAATGGCATCTTAACTTAACACTATCCTCAGCATTCCTGCACATATAATAATAATAATACCACTATATAGATAATATGACACTGACATGAAAATATGTTGTCTAGGTATAGTGAAACTGCCTTCAACAACCTTTTTTATGTGTTTTGACCAGTATAGTGGCGTTGGATTGGATTTTCTTTCCACAGGGATTAATCTTCATAAACCATATCGGTAATCTATGTGGTATTATAGAGGCTGGGCAAAGTGAGAGGAGGTCAGGCGTCCATCTGGTCAGCTCCAGAGATGAAAATGATCATGTAGTATCAAGACTTTCTGATCCATGAGGTATAGATGTATCTATTGGATCCTGGAATAGAAAATCCCCCTTTATTCTGCTGTCAGCAAAACAAATAGGTTCACAAACTTGTTAAGCCTTGAGAATAGTGCACATCTACACTGGCTGACAAAGTAAATATTCTCTGTCCACTAAAATTGACATTGCTCGGTACTTCCATCAGTCTCTTTATTTCTATAGCACCTTACAACAACACTTTGTCATGTCAAGTTATGTACAATTTAATTTATAATGCAATGTTTTTTTCTAATCAGCCCTTTCATTAATCAGTTTTCTTATCATCAGTCTCACTATGGTGGGTTTAAATCTGACTTGTACGCATTTTTCTGCTAGTTTCTGTTACCTACTATGACTTTCTTGATGTATCTGGGCTGGATAGACAGACTTCCTTGTAGAAAAACTGAACAAAAAAGTCAAAGGTTAATGATTGTGTTTTATATCAGCTACACTTGTTTAAGCCTATAATTAATCTGTTTACTTGGTTACAGCCTAAAAGCGTGTCACGTTATAGGCTTACACTTGACTTGTCGCTTCTGATTAAATATTTTCAATTACAGACTACAGAGAGTACAGAAATAAAGAATTGTTATAAAAACAGTGCTTTAGGGTTTTAAAGTGGAGCTTCAGTTACACTATATCTGTGTAAAGTAATACCTCATCATATTTCAAATGTAGCTCTACTCCCTGAGCAACTTGCATACTTTCAATTTGCAACTGCAACTTTGTTCTGGCAGACAGCAGTGGTAGTAATTCTTTGGCGTTCAATTCCTCTCTGCCAGCACTTCACCTTTACTCGCAGTAAAACAGGATTAGGATTAGTCGTCTGAGGCTGGCTGCTTTAACAAGCACTAATTGATTTGTGACTAAGAAACCACTTGACACCAGAGCTAACCACAGCAGCATTCACAGTCCAACCATACATTGTCACAGCTCTAGTGCGTATGCTGGCTCTGTTTCAGGGAAGTTGCGTTACTTTATGGTTTCTGTTGGCATTCTTTGGAACACCCAGCATCATTTGCACTATGCCTGATTAGTCAAAGGCTTTCCAACTGTGATGTTAAGTACTCTGTAAACAAAACACAATCCATTCCTGCTTTGCATACAGTTACTCATTGTTTGCTGTGCTGTAAAGAGAAAATCGCTGATGTCAACAGATTTCAGTCATTGTAACAGCCCCTCCTCCTTTTGTGTATTTTCTAGGCCTGTCAGAGAAGCTGGTCCCACTGTCCATCCTGTCCAGAGGAGCTAATGGAAGAACCGCTTTACCTGCTACTAGCTGCAGATTGCCATAATATGAAGAAGTAGCATTTTCAGCATCGGAGCGTCCCCATTTCCTTATATTTCTCCATTTTCCCACCCACCACATCTTTTTGATACCCCTCCCCCTCTGACCACCCCTCCTTCACCACAACCCACCCCCGCATCTGTCCGACCAAGCAACGTGCCCATAGGAGTAATTTTCAGTCAACTATACATTCGCATGTGCCCCCCCTTTGTCATGGCGACTGTTGTTGATGTTGTAGAGGCCTCCCTCAGGAGAGAACATGGGGGAGAACAGAAGGCAACATAAAACTGACAAAGACACAGCCACAAAGCTGCCATTCGTTTAGACTGGAAGACAATGAGCTCAATACAGATGCACGGAGTCTACCCGGGTTGAAACTACATAATGTGGGACTGGCAATACCAGACTACTACAAGTGCCTTTTTGCTTTATGTTTAATCAGTACACATTCTTAAGACCCTAAAAGTTGGACCAGTTCATTTGCCGCCTTTTTGCATCACCATGTTGAGCTTCCAGTCAAAATGGCGTTACTTTTTCATGTTCCTGGGCATTCAGCTGGTCGTAATGGCGCTATTGTCCCGCGATGGCTACCAAAAAAGGGTGAACTATTTCTTTCGCATCTTCCGCAAGCCTGAGCATGGTCGCAATAATTCGACGGTCACTGTCGGCGGGGATGTGTACGCCAACCTGTCGCACCTGTCCAAAGTTCACCCACACAGGGATGACATACCCTACTGCCCTCAGAAGTCTCCCTTCATAGGTAAGTCGTGCATACACCTGAAATATTGCCTCACTGAATTGTCTTTTATAGTCTCATAATTTTGAGTACTTCATCACAGATGATGAGCTATTATCTATAAGTGCCCAGATAAATTGTAGGAGGGTGGTTGATGGTACACCCAAATAGTAATAACTAACTAATAATGTATATTTTTTTTTTTTTTTTTTTTTTTTTAACGCTAGATTGTAAAATGTCCTGTGGTGTGACTGTAATATTTTCAAAATAAAATTTCCAAAATTAGTCACTAGCATCTGGGACAGGTCCCATCAAATATTTGTAGTTTTTACACTTAACTGCACCTGAAGATTAAACTAATTAAAATCAGTTTAATCTTGTAATCAAAATGCTGTCCTGTGGTATGAAAGATATGTTTTTTTAAACAGGTAGTTGCAACAAAACTACAGGGCCCCATCTATCATTTATAGACCACACAGACCTCTGGAATTAAGGCTGTGTGCTAAAGAAACTGAAACTGTTGATTTAATATAATTATTTATTAATTTTAGTAAAATCTTTAGTAAAATTTTCCTAAACTGTTCATATCTGCTGTTTGGTGTTTTTTTGCACAGACTTTTTTTTTTTTCATTTAATTTCGTACACCTAAATACTGCTACACCAAAAATTGTTCAGAAAGCACCCTAGAACTCAGATGTCACTAGAAAATGATTGACATACCTCTGTGATCTTTTTTTGTGAAGCCAGAGTAAATTATTATGCAACCTCAGAGGGGTGCCCAAACTTTTACATATGACTGTAAAACAAAATATAATTTGGCTGTTGTTTACAGACAGTACGGTAGAAATATAACCTTGAGTTTTTTTTCTTTTCAAAGAATGGAAACACATCTTAACTGTGCTTGTCAGTGTATGTCAGCATTTTTTAAAATGCCTTTTATTTTGGCGTTTCCCTGTATTTGATGGAGGTCGTATTGTGGTAGGAATTTGATGACAAACAGTGATGATATAGAGCAACTCCAGTGACCCCATGTTTCAGCATTTTTGATTTAAAATGCAATGTCGGAAATGAGCATTATAGAATAGTGTTAAATATGTCTATGTACAAGTTCTGTACAACTCAGAAGTGGAACGACCCATTGTAGTTCAATTATGGCCTTTGTCCACAAGCACTACTTGGTTTTACTCGGTTTGGGTCGTTTTCTATTACTTCGTAGTACCAGTTTATTGTGGGCGGGGACAGTGGCGCCTAACTGATGGGACGTCCTGTGAACTTGACAAAAACAACAACAATGGAAGATGCAGAGGCTGTTTTGTATTTTGTTTGGGTTTTGTGGTTTTTGGTCATTCGCAAAGCCAAAGAAAAGAGCTGGAAAAGGCTAAAAGGTGTGGGGCGAAATGCCCACCTTGCAAACCATGGTCTCATACATTTACAATAGAGATAGCCACATGAACACTTGCTTGAAGACATACAAATATAATAATACACTTCATAGATTAAGGAGATAACTTGTTTTTGCATAGATGTTAAGAATGTGTTGACCCCTACCCGTCTTTGTTTTAACCCCTGTTAATGGCCCTGTAGTGGCTTTTTTAGTTTTTCTCTGCAATGGATGTAAACCCAGTGGTAACCGTTAGCTGGCATCAGTTGGGAGATTTCCTGATGTACTCTCTCATTTCGTCACCCACCAGTCATAAATGTACAGACCTTCTCGAAGCTCCACGGTGTCATTTTACGCTAAAAAAGATCTACTATGCTCAGCTGTTGTCGGGACTTTTAAAAATGTTTTTGTGGTTAACGTCGCGTGTATGACTCACAACTGACAACATTCTCTGACCAATCAGCAACCAGCAATCTGTCAACGTCACATTTTAATACTGGTTTGGTATAGTGTAACAACACACTATACTCACATCTTTTGTTTCTCCCTTGTAACATTTACTAGCACAAACTATTCCCACCTTAAGGGAATTCAGCATTCAACATTTCAAAATGAATGTAAACAATCACTATGATACTTGATATACTTGATAAAAAGTACAGTGTGTATTGTCCCATAAAACTTTTTATCTCAAAACCACTTGAATAGATGTTTTTTTTAATAAGTAATAAACCAGGCAACCATTAACTTATTTTTGTTACACATTAGCCAATCAGTGTTTTTTTCCTCTTTACTTTGTGAAATAGAAAGTCATTGGTGATAAAGTATGAAAATCCTAGAAAATTCTAAACAAACTCATTGATTCACATTATATCTTTATTATCTTGTAGTGTTGCAACCATTTTAACATAAACCAATTATTTTGTGGGGGAATTGTGTGATCCAATTTTATCCCTAATTATTTACTTTTTGGTTGTTGAAAACTTTACAAGGTTTTTATATAATAACAAACTAGGACCAAAAACAAAACAAAAATACAAGCTTGTTTAGGAATCATACAACATAGAATCCAACCATTTCACAATAAAAAAGAACATAAACAATAATAATTAAATAAAATGCAATAAATAGGGATAAAGGAGAAATAAAATCTAAATAAGAAAGCAAAGCATAACCATGATTATTTTTCTTTGGACCCATGTTTGACATAACCAAAGTCAGTTTTCAAAATTTGCACATTTGCTTTGCTATATCATGTATTCAAACAACAACCCAAAATATTTAGGCTTCAAACAAGAAGAACATTCAAACTATATTCAGCCTCACTCTCACTGTGACTCACCATTTCAGTGCTCTCTAGGCTATGTTATTCCTTCAACAAAGGAGGGTATGTTTTTTACTGTGTTGGTTTGCGGATGTTTTTAGATTAAATTACTTACTAAGATAATGGTAAGATTTTTATGACATTTTCAGTAAAGGTAAATATGGTCCTAGAATATTTTTTTAGTTTCTGATCAGGACAGGATTCTGTACCTTTGCAAGATAGGGTCAAAGAGCTACGAGGCATCAATAGAAGACCAAATACCATATTTTCCGAACTATAGGTCACACTAACCAAAAAATGCATAATGAAGAAGGAAAAAATGTATATAAGTCACTGGACTGTAAGTCACATTTTTTGGGGAAATTTATTTTACAAAATCCAACACCAAGAACAGACATTTCATCTTGAAAGGCAAGTTATAGTAATAATAGAATAGAGAACAGGCTGAATAGATGTGTGCTTTGCTAACATAACACATTGATGGTTATTCAGCTACATGAAACATAAACAACGAAGTGAATAGGTGTCTCGTATGTTAATGTAATATATTAACAGTTATTCACATAACTATAGCATAAAGAACATAATATAACAAGTTCACCAAACTCACCATCTCACTCCTAATCACTAAATCCTTGAAATTCTTCATCCTCGGTGTCACTTCTGAACAACTCCGCCAACTCCGGAGGTAGACGAAGCGCCGCTTCCTCCTCTGCGTGGCTGTCATCAGACTCAGCATCAGTTCCATTTCCAATTATTCCGCTCTTTCTCAGTTGTCTTTATAGCCTAAGTTGTTAGCGGTAATGTTTACATTTTAAATTGTCAGTAGTACAGGTGCAGCAGATGCTGGTACACAAGCCTAGAGTGCCCTCTAACCAACACCTGAAATATTTTAATATATAAGTCGCACCTGAGTATACGTCGCACCCCTAGGCAGACTATGAAAAAAAGTGCGACTTATAGTCCGGAAAATACAGTTGTTATTTTAGTGTATTCTTTTTATCGGCACATACAGTATAAGGGTTTTGTGACTTGAGTAGAGGTCTGGGCAAAATATCGTAACTATTGCGACTACTAACTTAACTACTGCCTTGGTGGAGGGCTGTCCATCCTTGATGCTTCTAGTTTGCTGATTTGTGTATTTTTAGTCAGATTTTGATAACATTTGCAGGTAAAGGCCATGTTGTTGATGTGGATTTGAATTACTGTCTGCCTGGAGGATTTTTTTTTTTTTTTATTTAACTTTGATGTCTTGGCAGAGGGCTGTGCTCTCAAAGTGCTCTCAAAGCTTACAATGTCTAGTGAAAGATTTTAATGTGTGTGCACACCCATTAGTAGTTGGTCAGCATTGAATTAATAAAAATACAGATATTCCAGTGCTGGCTAAGTTTATACAGGGAACAGGGCAAAGTAGAAAAATGTAGATAATTATGGTGCTTTAAGCTTGTTTAAACCCTAAGGTCCTATTCAAATCCTGGACTTTTTCCATAACCAAGCTATTTGCTTACCCATAACTCTCCTGCTTGCTAATGACAGCTGGACCCATCCACGTCAGTTTTCCATCAGGCCTCACTTTGGCAGAGGTGCAGCAGAAGAATCCTATGGTGGTACGGGGCGGACGCTATAGGCCCCCGGACTGTGAGGCCAGGCACCGCACGGCCATCATCATCCCACACCGACACAGGGAGCACCACCTCAAGTTCCTGCTCTACTACCTGCACCCCTTCCTCCAGCGCCAACAGCTCAGCTACGGCATCTATGTCATCCACCAGGTAACGTTTTTAGGGACTCTTCTCTCTAATTTTGTCTTGTAGAATTTTTTGTGTTTAGAATGTTTCATATCAGCAGAGTCATTTTTATGTTGGCTGGAGACTACTGTAGACAAGTAGAACAGTGCCCTCTGGTGTACTTTTAAAGAAGTGAGGAGCATAATATAAAATGGCTTGAACCTGTAGAGTTTCTGATCAGAAATACTGATAATTGGTACACAAGTTAATATGCCATCATGTCAAAATAATATTACTCAAATAAATGTCAAGGTACAAATTACTTAAAAGAATGTAGTAGTACTACTATGTCTAAACCTGGTTCGAGTCCAGGACCATCTGATTGCAAGGTAAGAGTACTCAAAAGTATTTTCTAGCTCAGTGCTGAGTTAGAAAATAATTTTGAGTACTCTACTAAAGTAAGAGTAAAATTTAACTTTTTTCCTTTTCCCATACAATTTACTCAAGTCAAAGTATGTGTTGGAAAAAGTACTCAGGAACTCATTTAACTAATTAGTTTGAGACAGTCCAGGTATTTTTTAGTGCGAGATGAAATAGGTTCTAGCCCCACATCTTGTTTAAAAAAGCAAGGCTTATTATTAGTTTTTATTACTCATGGGATAGACTCATGCCACCTGTAACTCCTAATGGGAATAAGCGGGACAAAATAAATGACTTTACTATCCTCCAGTTTACCTTTGTGGCAGTCTCAAACCAGACAAAATAGAGAGGGTTACATTAGAAAGGGCATTCTTCATAAAAAGCTTTAACAGACTGAGAAATCACCAGATTTACTGTGGCAACCCCTGAAGGGAGAAGCCATCATAATTGTGTTGCGACTGCTTTTCCCATGGACCCTGAAAATCTTATTGACGGTGATCAGCTATGTAATTGTGTGTGCCAATACACACAATACATACATCACAATTTTACTTTCCCAGCAAGGAAGTTGTGAATCAGTCAGGAATAAGTGTAAGAATGAACTAGAATATTTATAAATCAAGCTGTCCATGAAAGTCCCATATGTTTTGGTCTCCCTTATTTGGTGTACAGGCTGACAAGTAGTGGCACTTACCCTGGTTTATTCATTATTGTATGTCACATGCACTGTGTCCCTGTTACACGTTACTGCTACAAGCTCTGACAAGACGCTTTGCTTTGCTGTGCTAGGGCGTGTTTTAATTGTTCCCAAAGGCGGACACACATGTGTTGTTTGTGTGGTTACTTCACAGGCTGGAAACTACACGTTTAACAGGGCTAAGCTAATGAATGTGGGCTTCCGAGAGGCCATGAAGGAGGAGAACTGGGACTGCCTCTTCTTCCACGACGTAGACCTCATACCAGAGGACGATCGCAACCTGTACACCTGCGACGCCAATCCCAAACACGCTGCAATCGCCATGGACAAGTTTGGCTACAAGTATGTTTTTTTTTTTTGTTTGTTTTTATTTGCTTGAATCAACTAAACTATCAACTATCTAAATTATTATTTTTTTTTTTTTTCAGGCTTCCATACAAAATGTACTTCGGAGGCGTGTCTGCCCTGTCCCCACTGCACTACCTAAAAATGAACGGTTTTCCCAACAATTACTGGGGCTGGGGAGGAGAGGATGACGATATTGGAATCAGGTAACAATATTTTGGGAATATGTCAGAATTATTGCTAAAAACAAAAAAAAATCTGACTTTTAGTATGCATGTTCTCTCTGGCTTTCTCCCAACACACTGATATAAAGATGAATTTATCGCCTGGCCATTCTTTTTTTTTTCTGTTCTGTGTAAAGACTGGACCCTCATATCAGTTTCAGATGGATTTCTAGGGGCTGCAGAACGAATGGACATACAGCTTGGAAAATTAAGAGACCACCGCAATTTATTCTTAAATCAGCTTTTTTTTTTTAAATAGCTTTTTTTTTTTTCTGTAAAGATTCATGGCTACTTCTCTTTCCAGAGTGTCCTTGGCGGGGATGTACATCGCTCGGCCATCAGTCAAGTTGGGCCGGTACAAGATGATCAAACACAAGCTGGACAAGGGCAACGACGTCAACCCCAAGAGGTAAACAGGCCAATAAAAGTGATGTATAAAGTCATGTACTGTAAATTTACAGCTCTGTTGTTTTCCGTTTTAAAAGGTTCAACATGCTGGCCAAGACGCGTCAGACCTGGAAGATGGACGGCATGAACACGGTGGAGTATGAGATCATCTCCAAGGAGTACCAGCCCCTCTACACTAACATAACTGTAAACATTGGCACAGAAGCAGGTTTAAAGCCATTTCCCAAGCCACTGCTCACCCCTGCCAAAGTCCCGCCCACCTCTGGCCCTAAAGAACCATCGAAAGCCCCAGCTGTCACCACTACCAAACTGAAAGAGGCGCGCTCAGAGAAGTAGAACAAGCCTAGCATTACTTCACTGGAATAACGCTGTCAATGCAGTGGGCTGGTGACTTTTTCTCTAAATAGAACTTGGAAATGTCCTTGCCGCTGGACAGTTGGACAATATTTTGTGATATTTTGAACCTGCTCTAGATGGCGGCCTCTCAGCTCAAGTTTTTGAGCCTGTTTCTGCCTCTGAGAATTCTTCCATGGGAGCCACAACGAAGAGTAATGGGTAAAAGTTGGACTCTATGAGTTTATCGATCTACAGCGCTGTGGTCGCTGGTTAAACCTTGTGATGCCTTAGAAACTTCTTTTTTTTTTTTTTTCTTCTTTAGAATGTCGGGATTAAAGGAACAGTTGCACTGTGCCAGACTATAGGCGTGTTTTCACTGGAGCAGTACACTACGGGTCGTGTTTGGTTCAACTTAAAAAGGCTCACATTTCCAATACTCTGTACTACGAAGCTGGATTAGAGGTTTAACGAGATTATTTTGGAGTTAAGCCTGATATAACAAGGCTGGTTTACTTTCTATAGAGGGAGATCTATATGGAAACTTGGGCTTTATGGTTAACCTGCTCAGTGGTGAGAAACAAGCTGCTTATATCAAGGAGGTAAAAACTGCAGCAGAGAAAGGAAAAAGAAAAGTAAGAGACTACATTCTGCAGTAAACTGTAGACCTTTTCCTGTTAAATCCCAGCTTTCTATACACTGGGGCATCAGTAGTTTAGTAGGCAGAGCCGTTTGCCTGTTAGTCTGTCCCAGGGCAGCTGTGGCAGAAAAAGATTACCATTGAATGAATGACTAAAGCAATTAATTGCAAAGTGACTTTGAGTGTCTTTCGCCGTAAGACTGATGCATTCAATTCACAACAAATGTAAACTTTTGTTTCATCACGTTATACAAACATACTTTATGTGACCTCTGCCAAAGTTCTCCTAAAAGATGGAGACTTGCAAAACACTTTTTGGGGATGTTTTGAATAATGCCTGATAATGCCTGAACCAACCCAGCCCATGCTGTACCGTCTTGGTGGAAACACGTCTAATGATTTTTGCTGTGGAGTGAGAGCTGCTATTTTGATTACAGAGTGAAGGAACTTAAATGGGTGATTTTTGTATTGCTGTAGTACTGTTACTGCTTTTGGCAAAACAGCCGACATATCTTAACCAGCTTCATGAATATAGACAAATATAAATATATTTACACACATGTATATGTATAACAGGTGTCTTCTTTCAAAGGGCCTTCAAGCTGGAATGCTTTTATGCATGTTTGGTTGAAAAGTGTATTTTTCCAAGTTACGAGTTTAGCTTATTTTTACTACTTTTTATTGATGATGATAAAAAGTGACATAAGGTAGAGTTGGTGATGGGGAAAACTCTGCATCTTTATTTTTTCAGTTCTATACAAAGAATTACTGGTTCTTGGCAATTGAGTTAGATTTTCAAGAGGCGGAACAAATGGAAGGTGATTAAACTACCTATAAATGCAATTGGTTGAACTAGCTCACCTCTCAATTTAAAACAGCCAATCAGAGAAGTGAAGCATGTCATACACCCATCCTATTTTCCAGACAAACGTTTATAATTAGTCAGGTAGGATCAGGATTGTGTTAGAAGTTAGATTAGCATAAGTCAATGAGGTAATTGAATCTCTATGATAACTTGCACTCTTTTCTCATGTGAGTCTAATTTTTTTCTGACCGTTGGGGCATAGGCACATAAAAAAGGTGCAGCCACTGACCAATCAGATCTCATGAAAACAGACGTCAACAAAAATACATTCAAAAATACAGTATATTAGCAACCAGCAACCAAGATTTTTTTTCCATTTATAGTTAAAGTGCAAGTTGGGTCAGTACACTACAGGTTGGTATGGGAAAATGAAAAAATCTGTTGCCAATACATAGGAATTATCTTAAGAAATTAGATCTCTCTGAATGAAGGCTGTACTGACCAAACTTGTACCAGTGTAAATGGCCCTTTTAGAGTAATTATTTTAGGTTACGTCCATTCTACTGCATTCATATTTTAAAACTTAATGTGAATGTAGTCTTGTCATCACTGACTTTACCTAGCTATTCTCTTTAGAGGCCAAGAAATTTACTCATACTGTTTTTTTTTTGCAAGCAATAAGTTCCTTTAAAATTTCGCACATTCCATTTTATTCCGTCTTTGTCAATAGTCTGTTTGCCTTGGACAGAGTAGAAAACTAGTTGCCTTCACTTTAATCTTTAGCTGTTAAAGCCTCATCTTCAGTCCTTTCATCTAAAAACATGCAGTTGTTTCCATGCTAATCGCACAATACTGTTCAGCATATATAGCATATTTTAGCAAAGGATGGTTATGAAATATTCAATTCCATATCTTCCCACATTGCCCATGCACTGCACTCTCCGATTGTTTAATTTTGTATCTAGTAGCAGGGTATAGACTGAAAACCAAAGAGGAGATGTGTGTTGTCATATCAATGGCTTTGTCAGTGGGCCTAAAGAATTTCTATTTGTCCCGTTCAGAATACTATGTTTGTTATCATTTTTGAAATATTTTCAAACACCTATGTCATGTTTTGTGTATCTTTGTGGTACTTGTTGTTACCAAGATAAGATTTCAACATAGTAGCATTTTCATGTCTGGCAGAACGAACATCTTATCAGTTTGTATGGAAGTCAGAGCGTACAATGAACAGATAATACATATCAGTGGTTGCATAAAGAAAATGCAAAGCATGCTAATATGAAAACATTGTTGTGATGTTCATGGCCATCCAGAAGTTATTTTGTTTTTGTTCAGGCCACGTCAAAAGATTATCAAAACATCAGCTGTGCACGCATTTACAAGCCAATGATTAAATGACATGTCTTCAATAGCCATCAAAATTCATAATCAGAATGGTTTCAGTAAATGGTAGCCAGTCAACTAAATGGGGGTAGAGGACATTCGCAATATCTATATTTAGCCGTTATATCTATAGGAGCAATTAACACTACATAGGCTCATGGAAATAAATGTTTGAGTTTCACAATATTGGCAGATGACTAAGTTGCAGTTGTCATTTTGGAGTTTATGCGTCAAAGATTGCAAAGCCCACTACCAACCACACACACTATGAATTGGAAATATGTCTTTGATACTCAAATCCTTTTTTTTTTTTTTTTTTTTTTTTTGTATCATTTATGGAAGTATCAATGCTAAGCAGCCAGGGGCTTGGTGTGTGGTGTGCACAATTTTGAGAAATTCAGAGAAAAAAGTGGAAAATAAATGAATTCCTACAGTGGCTCAGAGAGGACATATCTAGTACTGTTGGAGCTGTGGCACACTTAATTTCTATTTTTAACTCAGAGTTGATCATAAAGGCATTGATATAAATAATGTTTTCTAATTTTAAAAAAAAAACTACGCAACCCACCTTTTAATGTGGAAAAAAACTCAGCAAACTTAAATGTCAAAATGCAACAAATGTTTTCCCATAAATCTGGATTTTACCACTGTTACCGTTACAGCAATGTTTGCCAAATATGTTTAAACTGATGATGCCATTCCTGGGTAAAATGGTTATGAATTGAACACTATTTTGCCATGTAACGCATGACTTGGTTTATTTTTTTAGTAGATACTTAGCATTCATATAATTTATTTGTAATCTGCTGTTTAACTATTGAAATCAACTGTCTTCAGATGCAAGTTCTCCTGCTCTCATTTTGTATTTCGCACAGTCCACAGTGGCCTTAAATACATTAATAAACCAATCATTCAAAGTGCCTTTTTCATTGTTTTTATTGATGAATGAATTTACTTTTACAGTAGAAATAACAATTATAAGTTCATAAAAAATTTGGCCAATTCACAGTAAAAAAAAAAAAAAAAGGTGCTAATAAGTGCTGTGATAAGGTTTCAGCCATGAACGTTTATAAATCATAAAAATGACCCAAAAGTGTCCCCAGATACAGATAAGTCTCCCACCATCCCTTTTTAATCAATCAGAAGTGAGCTCTTCACAAATACACTGTACATTCATTGGTTTACAGCAGCATTATTTTACCAGCCATTAATGTCTTAATTTTGTTTTAAAATATGCTGCTGATGCCAAAATTAGCTAAGTGATTTGGGAAAAAAATACCCCAATTCTACTTTGACCAAGGCTTATATCAATGCATGATGTAGTAATACAATAAAGAAATCAATATATTATCTCCATCAATACTCAGATCTCTTGTAGTCCATAGGCAAGCCATTGTCTTTACCTGATGGTCACTATATAAAACAACATAGACCATGCTCTGGATGATGTTACAGAGCAACAAAATAAACCAGTGGATGTATCATACACATGCATGAATCTATACTACATTTATAGTCAACTCTAAAAACAAACAGTACTGGTTGATTAAATGCTCTCCAATATTACATCCATTCATTTTAAATACCTTGGCAAATGTTTCATATCTAGTGCATTAGGTGCACATTTTACCCACCACACACGATGTAGTCTGCCACCTCTGGTCTGTATTTCTCCTTTTACCTGTACTAAACCTCCTCTGCTGTCTCTTGTAATGTAGTTCAGTGTGATGATGTGGTTAGGGGGGAGTGGCTTTGGAAAGGAGAAATTTGGAGGCAGATCAGACTGCAAAGCACATATGTCCTGGTAAAAGTCCATGGACATAGCACCAGCAGGTTCACTGTTAAAATAAGGCTGGAGAGAAGTCTCCCCTGTCCAGGTCATTATAGGCTCATTATCTTCTACTTGTCCCTGTGCTTCTCTGATCTGACCAATGACACTTGCCATAGTGGCTCTTGGTATTGGGCTGCCATCTAACATTTGAGCGACTGGTTCACAGTACCCACAGTGGTCTCTCAGTAGGTCCTGGATGTGAGCGGGGCTGGTTCGCCCTATCTGGTGTCCAACAAGAAGCTCAGCAATGATCTTACCCAGGGCCCACACATCAGCGCTTTTGTTTCGCTTAGCGTACGGTAAGTAGATGATCTCCGGAGCAGCATAGGCACAATTCCCTTTGTCTTGCGCCGAGCTAAAGCCACCATATTGAAACTTGGCAAATCCTAAGTCAATAATAACAGGGCGGAAAGTTCCAGCTTCCACCTTAGAGGAAGACAAATTAAAAAAAAAACATCAAAATCCACAGTTACACTGGCTACTTATAGGTACACTTTTTAACTAGTAGTGACAACAAATAGTGAATTGTAAAGCAGCAGTACATTTATATTTACCATGATGTTATCGGGCTTAAGGTCACGGTGTATAATATTGTTATTGTGGAGATACAGCAGACCTTCACACATCCCTGTTATGATCGTGCTTTTGTTTAGCAGAGTGAGCTGGGAGAAGAAAGAAAGCTCACACATGTACTTTCTATTATACTGAGACTTTTCTGTAGGGGTTGTAGAGACATACCTGAATGCCGGCTCTCATCGGATGGAACATAAAATTCTTCAAGGTTTGTCCTTCAATCAGTTCCATTGGGATATACCACAGGTGTCCATGTTTTTCTATTCTTGCCACAAGCTTCACCACATTGTTGTGGTTGACTGTTCTGTTTTAGAGCCATGAAGACAAGGAAATCAAAAATAGGCATTAGTTGATACACGGGAAAAAATGTCTGCAAATTTTACAGGAAATTACTAGCATATTTATGGTAAAAATCTGATAGCTGTGGTTGCCAAAAATTTCCCATAAAAATACAGTGACACTATTAAGCTTTTACAGGATATTACCTTAATTTCTACAGTACAATTTTGTAAAAATAACACTTTGTTCACATTGGTGAGAGATCATTAGTCACATCAACATGGTGGAAAAGGTACAGTCTTTATATTTAGTACCAAAAATGGAACATTTTCTTGAACCACTTTTTAATTTTTTAACCATTGGAAATGTGGTCATAATGAGAATTAAAAATTTTGGTAGCACGTATAATTTCTTAAAATAGCTTTCACCTCAGAACTGAACTCTTTACTGTAGTTTTACATTAATGAGATAAGAATATTTCAGCAGCTGATGATGGAGTCATGTGTGACGCTGTTCATCTGAGTCACGGTTGGACTATGACTGATGAGGATAGGGCTATAATAGTGACTAAGTTTGAACAGGGCAGAATCATTTCTACAGGAACAGACCTTTTATGCAAAATAGTAAATCAGGCTTTTCTGCTCTGTTCAAACCAGTCTCTATTCTAGCTCTGTCCACATCAGTCATGGTCCAACCATGACTCCAGTATCAACTGATCAAAGACTTTCCCTAAATGTAAAACTACACTGAGAGTGGAACAGCCTTTACAGCGTATCCACATCGAACATCAGCGTCTGTTATCATGATCACATTGGCATAAACTAAAACATAAATGTAAAGTTTCTGAAAGTGGTTCACAACAATCTGCCATGTTGAAAGACTCATGGCTTATGGTCTCTCACCAATGTGAAGAAGTTGTTTTACAGTTTTGCACTGCAGAACAAAATTTTAGAAACTGTTTATAATTTCCCTGTCATTTTTTAAAAGTTCTGGTGTGTATAAAACATCCTCTTAATGCTGTTATTATGCAGCATATTTTTTCTTCTTATATTTATCAGTGGGTCATTCTACTCACCTGTAGATTTCATACTCCCTCCACATTAGTTCATCTGTGGTGTTGTAATCTGGTACTTTCTTCACTGCACACCACCGTCCATTAAACAGCTCTTTGTAGACTTCTCCGAAAGCACCTCCACCGAGATATACAGACGTCTAACCAAATACATCATTAGTATGTAAGCTGATAAAACGTGCTGTTTCCTGTATACAGTGCGCTGTATAAAGTAGCCTACATATATAGTACAAGGAAAAATGCTGCAACAACATTATGCAAACACCTTAAATGTGAAAAATAAGTTTAATCATTACCAAACTGTGTTTTAGTTTAGATCTTCAATGAGAAAGACTTCAAACAGTTTCAAGATAAATTTTTTGAGTCAGAATACAGATTAAGCGATAATTAAAATATAATAATTTTCATTCCTAGCCTATAGGCAGAGGTGGATAGTAATGACTTACATTAACTGCATTTACATTTTCTTACATTTACTCGTATAACATTTTGAATCAATTGTTCTTCTAAGAGTAGTTTTATCACAACAGACTTTTTACTTCTCTTGAGTCATATTATTTTGTGATAACAATACACTTACTTGAGTATTGGTCTAAAAAGTTTTATGTTGTGAAAAGATCTGGAAATGTGTGTGTGTCTTGTGCCTTTATTTTATTAAAATTAAAAATTAATTAAAGTTATTCATTTTTGATAACTTTTATAGAATTTGCACATTATTTAATACATTTTGTCTGTCTGATCAATACTACATCAATGCTGAAACAGTTACTCGGAACCTGAATATATATGTATATATTTTTTTTTTTTACCAAATACTTTTATTTAGTATATTTTTAGATAACAATACTCTTCCTTGAGGTCAGTCTTTGGCTACTCTACCCAACTCTGCCTCTAAGCTTGCTTGCAACCATTTTAGTAGACTTCAGTCATCATGTAGCAGGTACAGTCCCAAAAATTATACATCACAATTCTATAAAAGTCCAGGTTCAGTGTCATCTCAGTAAAAGAGTTAAGACCACAGTCACCTACCATGTTTTGTCTTCTTTTGTATCCGCCTGAGACAGAATGAGCCGCTCACTTCTCGTTTCTCCTTTATTGGATATTTCCAGCCACACCTTAAAACAACAGAAAATAAAAGTATGTACTGTATTTCTTAGTGATATTATCGACAAGTGTTCCGAGAAGTACTGATGATCTTACATAATTCCAGTAACTATGGGATTTTCCTTACACAATGTACATTCTAACTTGACAACATTCCAACTTATGTACATCAGCAAGGCTGCAACAAAGTTGTTTTGTTGAACTGAGTTGTGTATACATGAATGAATGTATTTGTGTCTTTTTAGTGTGAAATTGAATATTTATTTGAATCTTTGTGTGGAGTGGAAATAAACTTGGGGAAAGGAGACATTATTTTTTGATACTGTGAACATAATCTAGATAAAAAAAAAAATTATTTTTCTAAATGGAAAAATGTTTAATCTAATATACATCAGTTCAAAGGTATTTTAAGACATTATTTCAGGACATTAGAAGAACTCCCCAATAAAAAAGCCAAATATATATCATCCATTTATGATGAATTGAAATACTTTATTTAGAATATAGTACATAATTTGAATATCCCTACTTTCAATGTCTTTTTTTACTTGTTTGTCTGTACTATTTGTTACGTGTGATTATTTGTTTATGATTATTGTATTTTTCTATTGTTGAAAAAAAAAAGTGATTAGTTATATGAAAAAATAAAAAACTATGAGATTTTAAATGATGGTAGACCGTAGACAGTAGACAGTAGAACTTATTTATTGACCAACATGAATCTTCTGACTAATAGAAACACTTTGGATCAAAAAAAGGTATTTTTGGTGACATTTGATGTTTAAGCTCTCTTTTAGTTAAGTGATTTACCCCAAAATAAAATAAAATACATTATGCAGATTGAGGAAATCAAACAATAGCATTGGTAAATAGAATTAGACTGATACATTCACTTATTTAAAACTACAGCCCAACAATTGCACTTTATTCATTTATTCTTATTTCATTTTATATTTATTAATTTGTATTTATTTATTTTGCATATTTCTTTACCTGCCTAAACTAATGAATACATACAGATAAGGTACAGGTATCCAATATTCATCAACACTGCAAAAAAGTCATTTTGTTGATCTCAGTTTTGTCTAAGATGTATAAATGTTTGAGTTTTAGATCACATACAATTTAGAATATACACACTTTTCATTATCATATGGGTTACTATAAATGATTAACATTAGAACAGACTAACACACTTTGAGTATTTAGTAACATCCAGCCATGGAAAAAAAGAACATTGATATTATATAAAAAATACAAATATTAATTCCCACACCATTATTAGTTTTTTGTTTGATATTATTAGAGGTTTACTGAAAATACAGATGGCTGAACATCCCATTTACATTGTACTTTAGAGGTGTATTGGTAATTCAAAACATTACCAACAGTATTTCTCATTCCAAAAACCATGGATCTTCATCTGAATCATTAGGTTTGATTTTTGTCCACCAAACGTCATGTATTCTGCCATTTCTTGTTCGTAGTTCACCTTTAGTTTCTGTCTTCCTTCCTCTGTCGTCATACGTGCAATGGTTTAACGTCAGGGTGTGATTGGGTGGTAAAGGATATGGTAAAGGAAAATCGGGAAATAGATCCTGCCCGAATCCTGATCCTGAATATGGCTGCGGTGCATTTAAAGGCCTGACTATACTAGTACTAGGGGCGGAAAGTGAATTGGTGGCCTGGGCCTTATACTGTGCTGCTCTTATGTGATCAATGATTCTCTCCATACTGGCTCTGTGTGCAGGAGAGCTTTCCAACATCGCAAGTACTGGATCTCGATACACGTTCCCCCTTAGACCATTCATTATGCTGTCAGTGTTTATATCAGAGTGAGACTGTTGGTATCCGACAAGAAGCTCAAAGATGACTTTTCCCAGCGCCCACACATCTGAGGAGGGACTGTTGCATGTCTCAGGAGCAGTATACTGTGGATTTCTTTGTTTTTTAGCAGCGTAGAGGCCCTCATGGTTGAACACACCAATGATCACGGAACGGTAACTTTCACCATCAACCTGCAAAAGATGTAATAGTAATAGTAAATGAGTCATTGAAATACTGGCCTTTCTGTAAGACAGAGAGAGAGAGCTTAGACCTCCAGAAGGTGTCACCTAGAGCAAAAATAAAGAAACAACAGGAAAAAGCAGGAGACAGGAGACTGAGGACCATTCCCTGGCATTATAAATGAGAGCTTGTCACAATAATACCAAGATATTCTTATAAGCATTATATTTATACAACTGTACATATGTTCAACTTTTAATTTTTATCCTAATAATTGATTTGTTTAAAGAATATGTTTTGAATATCATCTCATAATCTTCGCTGCAATCTTAAAGGGATAGTCCTTTTTTGTCTACAGGAACATAGGTTTTAGTTTATGAAGCTTACCATGATATTTTTGGGATTAATGTCTTGGTGCACAATGCCATTGTGGTGGAGATACAAAAGGCCCTCGCACATTCCTGTAATGATCCTGCTGGTGATGACTGGTGTGGGCTGGAAGAGGAAACACATACTCATCTACTGGACCACATCTGTTTATAAAATATTTGCACAAAAGCCAAAGTCTGTCACTTTTCCTTCTTGGATTTGAATATTTCCTATTGAATAATCTGTGAACACAAATCATTAGACAACATCATATAGGCTTTATTATTAATGATTTGATTGTAATAGTCCTTTCAGAGCTGATCTATGATCCTATAGATGAACTAAGGGACTAACAGTCCTAGATGCATTGCCTGTCCGTCCTGGGAGAGGATCTCTCCTTCAATATGGGCTCCATAAGGTTTCTTCTTTTTTCCCGTAGCTGGGTTTTTTTAGGAGTTTTTCCTTACCGAGAAGGAGGGTCTAAGGACAGGAGTGTCCTGGGTCTGTTTAGTTTAGTGTAGTTATTGTTTGTGCTGATTGTGTGTTAAGTCTGATTGTGTGTTTATGTTTGATCAACTGTTTGTGAAGCCCTTTGAGGCGACTTTTGTCGTGATATTGGGCTATACAAATAAATCTGAATTGAATTGAATTGAATTGAATAGCACACTCCACTAAGAGACGTATCGTATAGCTGTGTAAGCAGGCAACGCGAGTATTGCCTGCAAGCGTTCATTCAGTGTTTACCAGCAGCCAATAAGGACACCTCCTATTTGAGTGTCCAAGCATATTTCAGTCCTTGATAAAAGTCTAGATGGCACTGTAAGGTTTTGCTTTCAACACTGATGAATCTTATCATAATATGCTTCAGTTCAACTATCTCGTCTTGTCTCGTGGGATTTGTGTCCTCTGTGGTCTGATGTTGATTTGTTCCAGTTTGATTCAACATTATACTACAATATTTCACACAGTAGTGACTTAAATACCTGAATGCTTGACCTCCTTGGATAGAACATAATTTTCTCCAATTTCTCTCCAAAGATCCATTCCATTGGAATGTGCCACATGTGATCCCACTGTCTCAGGGGTCTTGCCACAATCTTCTCTATGTTTGGATGGTCCAAATATCTGTGAAAAAAAGGAAAGACTTGCTGTATACTGTACTTATGTAAAACTAGCTGTTCTCTTAGTCTTTCCATAACATTATGCTTTGTAGACAGTGAGACAAGGTTGAGCATTTTTATGTTTAGGAACACAACTTTTTAGGCAGTGTTTTGTAAGTTGGTCAGCCTCTGTACATCATCCTGAGTCTCTGATGTGATCACTTGCAAAATGCTCCTGCAGATGTTTTGTATTCGTTTACATACATTTGTTGCCCCTGTCCTAACTGGTTAGACATGTTGTTGCTATTCAAAATGAGTGTGTGTGTATGTGAGTGTCCCAACTTTTTCACACTTAGGTTTGTATACTGTCTTACCTATAGTTTTCATAATATGCGTCCATCTTATTGCGGTCTACGCAGTCTCCAGGGATTTTCTTCACCGCTGCCCAGTGTCCGTTGCGCATGTCTTTGTACACCGACTTTGTGCCTTGATAGCACGTAGCCATCTCAACCAGTCAATAGAGTTTTTTTAACAAGCTTGAAAAGAAGATGGCTGTCTTTACAATTAGAATGCATAGAGGAATGCTGTTAAACAAGTCCACACAAGTTACATTTTTTCTCAATATAAGGTACTTTTATGGTTTCTTTCTGTTTGATAATCATTATTTGATTCCTTACAGTAAATATAAAAACAGAACAGATATATTTAGCACTTTTGAGCACTTACAAATCTAAAACTGTGATTCTCAATTGGTGGTTAGGGTCCCAGAAATGGGTAGTGGAGATCAAACATATTTTTAATTCTCGCCATTAAGAAGGAAACCTAAATATTGTTAAATTACATTAAATAGTGAAGCTGTTTTTAAAAAGAAATACATGTAGCATAAAGGTAGCAGTAAAACAAACAAACAAAAGCTAAACTAAACTAATTCAAATTATCGACAATAAAATGGGATACCAATCTAAAACAATGCTGCATCTTATGAATTACAATTTAGCAACTTCTAAGTATCTTTGCATGTTTGTAAGTTTAGTTTAATCACCTTAATAACAAAGTATGGCTTACCTCTATTTGTCTTGTTTTCCAGCGGCTGAAGAGTGAAAAACTCAGCTCTGCTTCTCTGCAACAACTTTTATCTCAAACCACACCTCAGGAATGAAAATGAAAGTATGTTCTCATCTGTTGAGCAACAGAAATATAGTGGGTATGTATGTAGATAAAAAGCAACATTTAAAAAGTAAGATAGTAATCATTTTATTTAATAACCACACTTGGCTAGATGAATTTTAAAATAGGCTAGGTTATAAAGATTACACTTTAATTTCTTAAGACCAATAGCCACAGTGGCCAATGGGCAAAAAAAAGTTAATGACTAATGTTAAAGCCCTTGTGGTCACTTTATCTTTGGAGCTCTGAAGCACTGAATGTTACACAATAAAGAGCCTAATTTGAGGAGGAACTAAACATTTTCCCCCTCCAAATTGGAACCAGGACCTTTTTGATGGGATCCCCCACCTATGTATTTGTATTGATTTGATTTGTTAGCCAGTTTGTATCTCGCCCGCTCCTGGGCAACAGGTCCCAGCCACGCCGTGAGCCTGTGGTACTGTTCCCTGGACCCATGCCGGACTGGGAGAGGAGGATGGAGAACTGGGCGAGGAGGATGGAGGACTGGGCGAGGAGGATGGAGAACTGGGCGAGGAGGATGGAGGACTGGGCGAGGAGGATGGAGGACTGGGTGAGGAGGATGGAGGATTGGGAGAGGAGGATGGAGGACTGGGGGAGGAGGATGGAGGACTGGGAGAGGAGGGTGGAGGACTGGGTGAGGAGGATGGAGGACTGGGTGAGGAGGATGGAGGACTGGGTGAGGAGGATGGAGGACTGGGCGAGGAGGTTGGAGGACTGAGAGAGGAGGGTGGAGGACTGGGTGAGGAGGATAGAGGACTGGGAGAGGAGGATGGAGGACTGGGTGAGGAGGATGGAGGACTGGGTGAGGAGGTTAGAGGACTGGGAGAGGAGGGTGGAGGACTGGGCGAGGAGGTTGGAGGACTGAGAGAGGAGGATGGAGGACTGGGAGAGGAGGATAGAGGACTGGGAGAGGAGGATGGAGGACTGGGTGAGGAGGATGGAGGACTGGGCGAGGAGGTTGGAGGACTGAGAGAGGAGGGTGGAGGACTGGGTGAGGAGGATAGAGGACTGGGAGAGGAGGATGGAGGACTGGGTGAGGAGGATGGAGGACTGGGCGAGGAGGTTAGAGGACTGGGAGAGGAGGGTGGAGGACTGGGCGAGGAGGTTGGAGGACTGAGAGAGGAGGATGGAGGACTGGGAGAGGAGGATAGAGGACTGGGAGAGGAGGATGGAGGACTGGGTGAGGAGGATGGAGGACTGGGAGAGGAGGATAGAGGACTGGGCGAGGAGGATGGAGGACTGGGCGAGGAGGTTAGAGGACTGGGCGAGGAGGTTAGAGGACTGGGAGAGGAGGGTGGAGGACTGGGTGAGGAGGGTGGAGGACTGGGTGAGGAGGATGGAGGACTGGGCGAGGAGGTTGGAGGACTGAGAGAGGAGGGTGGAGGACTGGGTGAGGAGGATGGAGGACTGGGTGAGGAGGGTGGAGGACTGGGAGAGGAGGATGGAGGACTGGGCGAGGAGGTTGGAGGACTGAGAGAGGAGGGTGGAGGACTGAGAGAGGAGGATGGAGGACTGGGTGAGGAGGTTGGAGGAATGGGTGAGGAGGTTGGAGGACTGAGAGAGGAGGATGGAGGACTGGGAGAGGAGGATGGAGGACTGGGAGAGGAGGATGGAGGACTGGGCGAGGAGGTTGGAGGACTGAGAGAGGAGGGTGGAGGACTGGGAGAGGAGGGTGGAGGACTGGGCGAGGAGGTTGGAGGACTGGGTGAGGAGGTTGGAGGACTGAGAGAGGAGGATGGAGGACTGGGTGAGGAGGATGGAGGACTGGGTGAGGAGGTTGGAGGATTGGGTGAGGCAGCGTTTGCTCGACTGGAAGCAAAAAAATGTTGGTGGTGGTTAGTACTAGTTTAAGTTAAATGTTATTGTTGTCTGTGTTGTGTGTGTTACCCCCCGCCCAAACAAACAAACAAACAAACAAAAAAACAAAAAACAAAAACAAAACAGGGTGATGGTTGTTAGATTGTAAGTCATTTTTAAGTCATATTAAATGCTGTATTACTATTAAGTGTTAGTATATGTACAGTACAATGGTATTGGAACAAAGACAATAAAAGGTGAGTATTAATTACCTATGATTAATTTAATAAAATATTGTTAGCTTTGCTTGCCATCTTTTCATTTTGCTTTTTCAGAGTAGTAGTTAATCTTTTATACAGATTAACTACTACTTGTACACACAAACACATGCTGTTGCCATAACAAAAAGATAAGGTGAAGCAAGAAGTATCAACGCACAACAGACAAAATGAAAAGATATGGGAGAGGATGAGGACAAGAAAACTACAAACAAACAAAAGATGTAAATGTTCAGCTACATTCCTTTGAGACTAAACTTTGCCTCTTTTATTTTTTTCATGTTTATTTTTGGGTGTGAAAATAGTCTGGCTGCCACAGTGATATGAAGAGGACAAAAAAGTGTATTATTATTATGTTTATAAAGAGACATGAGAAACAAGTGAAGAGGATCAAAACCTGCTGAAAACAAACAACAGGTATGTGTTGATTTATTTTTATTGTGTTTGTAATTTAAATATTCTGCAACATATTTCTAAAACTGCACTTTGCTTGTTTACTTTGGTTTACAGCTTTTAGGTCCAAAAGTACAAAATTGTTCTGGTACACAGAGAGAGGAGAGAAGTTTAAAAGTAAGAGCTAATTATTATTTTTCTCAAAATAGGCATTCAGAGCAACAAAAATTATTTTAAAATTCCATTCTTATTTGATATAAGAATAGAAAATGTAGTTTTATTTTATTATTTGAAATATAATTGAAATGAAGGAATAAACAGACCTTGTTGTGTTCTGGACTTAACTTAAGGACATTTTCACAGATTGGCCCTCAGTGAATGTTTATTTATATCAGGGCAGTGCTATGGATGCAGGCAGCCTGTTGCACTTTTAAAGATACACAGTTGTTATTGAGAACAAGTGCGGTTAGTGTTGACCCGGCCCTCCGCAACCGGCCCAGACTCAAATGTGGCCCTCAGGACAAAATAATTGCCCACCCCTGGTCTAATAGTTATGATACATAGTCTAGGCTAAATAAACGTGGCAGCACACTCACTGTCTTTAATTACAAAGTAACACAGTAACACGCAGTGGCCAGCTACGGTGTAGTTTATTTCAACTTTGCTAGCCTCGTAGCTTGTGCAAATGAAAAGTTAAACAGCAGTTTTTAATGTTAGAATAAACAACTACATACCTCTACTTTGGCCCCTTTTTTCCTCTTCCTCTTTTCTCCGCTTTCTGAAAGCAGCACCTGATGGCTTGGACGGCCTTTTCATGATAAAAAAATTGTCAAACTATTTGTTGATGTAACATCCATCAATTTAGGGACCGCTGCTGTGATGCGCGTCAACAATACACCCATCCCCCGCTTCCACCGTAAACCGTGTCAGTCAGGTTCAGGCCAGGTCAATCAGAAGTCATTAGGATTTTTTTTTTTTTTTCATATTAGAGTACAAAGAAGAAATAACACAATTCATTTGATTTTTTTGATTTTTAATTATTTGTCATTTATTAAAAAATATACCTTTTTTTTTGGAGGGGTGCAGCTGGGCGCCCCCTCCAGCAGATGGCGCCCTAGGCAACCGCCTGGATGGCCTATGCCTAAAGCCGGCTCTGCCTCCTAGGGCCTTAGTAAGCTATTTGAGGTAAATATTCCTGTCAGTTATCGCTTTTTGATTAATTTTTATTTGGACTTTACATTGGCTATCCATTTAGCATATGGAAAACTACTGGCTAGATAACGAGTAGCCTACACTATGTACTGTGAAGTTAGTTAGCACTCATGTACTGTCTATATTCACAGCATTGCTATGGGAAAGCAACATGGCAGCTCCACAAGACGACCTGTGGGCTTTCCTTCCAAAACTAGGAGTCACTGAAGAAAATATCCAAAAAATGCAACACAACAAGGTAGGATATTTGTCACACAGTTTAGTATTATTACAATTTTAATAATAAGCCTAATCTAGAAACATCAAATGTGCATAAAATAAATTCATCAGGGCTGGCCCAATATACATCCTGGTTGCTGAGTATGTCTTGTAGTTTGTTCTTTTATCCTGGATTTAGCACTACTAGTTTTGCCCTGTTTTTTTTTTTTTTTTTTTAGCCGAATCTGGCTTTTAGGCATAGATCATTATTGAATTAAGGCCTATTTTAGTTAGTTGAAGTTTGTCTTTGTCTTGGCTTTGTATCAGGTTTATTTTTAGGTTTAGTTATGCCATTTCTTTGGATTTATTCATTTTTGGGTGTTACTTTAGTTCAGGGATTAGTGAATGAATGACAACCTAAATGAGCCTTAAAAATGATCTGGTTAAGAGAGAATGTGCTACAATATAATTTTTTTGTTTGTTCTACAGATTGACATGACAATCATCAATGAAACAGAAGATGTCTACCTTGCACGTTACATACCAGTTTATGGTGATAGAATAGCTACAAGACTATACTGTCTGGACAAACAAAAACAAAAAAGAGATCCTGGTACAAAGATTTCCCTTCTTGAGAAACTCCAGAAAAAATAAATGAAGACCGTAACTGCAAGCTTTGGGGAGCCATTGGAACCCAAATTTGAGAGTGGTGGTCCGACAAAAAATGCTCTCAAATGTACTCGTGAAATTAAGATGGCCTGGCTTCATGAAGGAAAACAGGTTAGAAAGTGATCGGGTGCAGGCACCAGAATACTTTCTGTATCCAAAGATTTAACCAAAGAAGATGTAAAACTTGCAAAAGATTTATTTTTCCCAAAGGGTGGCTCAAAAATGGGAAAATTTGTTCACGATATTTATGGCTTTAAAGAGTCACATGTTGATGCAAAAACTACTGTTGGACAATTATACATGCTACACAGATTTGAGGTTTTATTATGATGAAGACCAGAACAATGTACATGACCCATATGGTACATTAGATTATGGTGAAGAAACCTACAATGTCCAATCTGATCTGGAAACAGCTGATGACTCAGAAGTTTTCATTGGTGGCCTAGGAAATACTACGTCCCAAATAAATGATCTTGATGACACAGTGCCAGTTCTGATGTCTCAGACCACTTTTAACATTTTCACCTGTCAGTCCCATTAATTAACAGTTTCAGCCAATCTCAGTTATCCAGCTTGATTGTTCCAGTGTTTCCATTGCCATCCAGTCCTGTCCAGTGGGTTATGATAAATTTACAATTGGTTTTGAAGTCTATCAAGTAAATCTGTTGTCAGAATTCATTTGTCATTTTAAAGATGAAATAATAATGAACTAATGTATAAAGTTTAAATTCATAGATTAAAAGGCTGCTGATGCACACGAGGATGCAAGGGACATCTACACTGCTTTTTGGGCCGAATTTTAGGATTGTGCAGCTGAAGGTGCCAAAATGAGAGTTCCATCCTTGACACCAAAATGGCAAGAGGACGAATGGAAAGCTATAGGGAGAATATTTGCAAAGGGATTTAGTGATCAAGGCTACTTTTCATTGTGACTTGCCCCAGCCTTTACTTCAGCACTTATTTTTGGCAAGCATTGTGTTTCTACAGATTTACTGTTTGAGTCTTTGCTGTTGTATTTGAGCTGCTGTGATAGAGATCTTATAACTACTGCTTTAAAGGAACACACTGACATTGATGCTCAGGATGAGTGATCTGATCTACTGGATCGGCTTGGAGTGACAGTTTTTCCTACTCGGGATAAATTTAAGGCATTTCTCCTTCATGCAGCAAATAAGCTTTTCATCCAGAAACCAAAGTATGCTCTTGACAACATAATAATAATAATAATAATTCATCGAATTTATATAGCGCTTTTTTGGACACTCAAAGACGCTTTACAAACATGTCATCTGTCTCAGGATCACTGTTGAGGACTGAAATAAAAACAGCAGAGGAAATCCAAAGCTTGTATGAAAACAAAAAGCCAACTTGCAGAAAAGTGCTAAAGCTCACTGAAGCAAACCCAGTAACTCCAGCTGAGAAACAAGTCCTGAGATAGTTACAGCAATATATCTGTGAACTGGATGAAGTGGACCTTAGAAACATCCTGAGGTTTGTTACAAGCTCAGATATCATCTGTGTGGAAAAGATTGAAGTCATGTTTACAGTTTTAGAAGGCCTGTCACATCGACCAGTTGCACACACCTGTGGAGCACTTTTGGAGTTGCCCTCCACATACAACTCCTTCTCAGAACTAACTGTTGAGATGGATAATGTACTTTACAGTAACTACTATGTCATGGATATAATCTAACTCTAAAAAAGGTATCTGGTGTGTAAGTTTACAATTACTTTCAAAAAAATCACACCAGTCCTTGATGAAAAAAGGGACATGAGTCAAGAATGTTGCACCTTTATTCATTCTCAGTGTTGTGAGTGTATGTGCCAATTATTTTACACTATGAAAACATCACTAGTTAGTAAGGTGAATTATTTGACAGTGATAGCTGTTATAATGCACTGTTATTACCAGGTTTATGAGTTCATATGCACTTTTGAAACAGTCATGTAACATTACTTAAGATGTTTACTTTTTGTTACCATTATTTTATTTTCAGTCAAGGAGATAAATTGTTTTACAGTGATGCACATTAAAATGCTGTTTAACTATTTCAATTATGAATTGTTAACTCATTTTAAAGTGAAGTTTATCAATTTCTATTTTTTATTGAATGGTTATCTAATTAAACTGGCTGATTTAAAGTTGTATGCTTGTTTACGTTAGACTAAAAAAGTCAACACAGAATAATAACATCAATGTAGTGTTTCCTGTCTGTTTAGAAAAGAAGTAAAACAAAATCATTAAAATGTTTACCTGAAGTTTATTTAAAGGACACAATTGCAGTTGTAAATAAAAAATCAGTAGGGATCATCGTAGTCATTGTGCCAATAACTTTTATTGTTGGTTATCTAAGAACACAATTAATGAAAATAAACATATCTTTTCTTTGTTTTGGGGTTTCTCATCCGCTTCACCTCTATATATTTTCAGTCTGTTTCCTCCAATACATTTCTATTATTTTCTTCTTTTTTTTTTCTTCAGCCAGAATATATTATTATATATATATATATTTTTTTTTGCTTTTGTTGTAACACACAACACAATACAAGGACAACACAGACAATTAACATTTAACTTAAACTAGTACTCCACCACCAACATTTTTTTTTACATCACAGCACAGACAGTACACTTTAGGAAGCTAAAAATAAAGAGAGAGAGAGAGAGAGCATTTAGTCTTTTTACTTGAAGTGGCCTTTATGGTTCATTTGACCTTTTCTGGTGCTTCCAGTCAAGCAAACGCTGCCTCTCCCTGTCCTCCATCCTCCTCACCCAGTCCTCCGTCAGAGCCAAAGTAAGCCCAAACCAGCCAATCACCGTCCGAGCGCATTTGCTGTTAGCCAATCACGTCCCGTGCAGGTGGGCTTACTTTTGACCACTCACGTTCCACCTTCAGGACGTTATATAAACTCACGGAGCGGTATTGTTTTTGCGCAAAAAAACATTGCCTACTCCATTCACTTTAGTTGCTGGTTGCAACAGGAAGCGTTGTTCCTACCTGCCAGGCTTTCATTAAGAGACTATAGTAGGTATTCAGGATTCAAACACACCGTCTTCTCTGCGTTAAACTTGAAATAAGGAAATATTTATAACTTAAAACAACATTGAATATGGCGGTCTCAGACTGGCTTGTTGTTTGTGAAAAAACGCTGCCATCTTCTGGTCTCTCCGAGACTTGCAGTTTTTTTGGCGACACTTCCGTCGTAGTACAATTTATCCTGAGAAATTAGGCTAAAGGCTACATTTTGAAGCTAATTATATTCAAGAACCTTTAAAGAAAACAGCAACTGAAGTATCCTGGTAAAGGCAAAATAAGGTCTTTATTTCTCAAAGGACATAATAGGTGTTTTCTTTACTTGACTTATGAAAATGTACAATAAAGTTAGAGAAACAAATTTTACTTGCAGTAGGCTAGCACTTGCTTAATTAATTTGGTTAGCCTCGACAATGTCTTATATTTATGATTTTTTTTTTTAAATATTGCCTGACGGATGTGTATGACCATTTTTAAAAGATGGTCTATTCCTTTTAGCTATGGCCTATTCTTATGTGTGATTATCAATTATGACTATTAATTAAGTTGCCTGTGAAATGAATTAGTGAAAGTGAACTTATATCTGTCAATGTGGGTGCTTGTCAGAAAGTTAGTCCATAGACCAGGGCTTGGCATCCAGAAAAATAGTGTTGATTTTGTAGTGTTGACTGTAAGGGCTTTAAATTAAAAACACATTACGAATATTTAATTAACTCAGTATTATTTGAAATTTTTTTTAAATATATGAAATCAATGTAAAGACATTATACAGTTTAAATCAAATATGAAAATTTAGCCTAAGTTAAACATAGTTACAGAGAATAGATTCACATATCCATATGATTAGCTTTTACAATTCACATTTTTTATTAATTATTGTTTAATTTTTCTTAAACTGTCAACATGTCTGACACACTCTCTCGAATTTTTGCTACCTTCAGATTATCGCCAGAAATGTATTTAACTAACTGTAAGTTCAAATAAAATAAATTTTTAAGTATAAAATTGTATTGTATGGAAAACACTGTCAAACAAAATATCAGCAACATCAACAACAACAACATCAACAACATATGCTTTAGTTGTGATGTTATCAGTAAATGTTAAAAGTTACAGTTAGTACTTAATGAATTATTTATGTACTTCTTAATCAGTCATAGCTTCTCATTTGTTCTCAGATAGGTGCCATCCTGTGCTGTGAATAGTTCTACAGTCGGCTACTCCTGCTGCTGATGTGGCACTGCTTACTTGGTTTATTCGGCATAGAGTAAAGCCAGTTAATGCAGGTGAGTAAGTGTTAATTCATTCTCCTCAGTACAAACTTGTTAGTACTTGTAGATATTATTTTTTTATGCATTATAGCTTCAAGCCAGGAGAGGGTTGTGTCAGTAAATAACTATGTGAACCGCTGCAGGTCAAAGAGGCTTGGCCCTGCAAATCCAAAAGCAAAAATCTGAAAATATTACAAAATAAAAGCTGTATCAACGTCAGGGTTATTCATCTAAAAAGACCATTGTCATAAACCTAGCTAAGTTTTTTATTAATGCTATTAATAGTACACAACTTACAGTGGATATAACAACAACAGCAAACTTTTCATGCTTATACAAATTAAACTATTGTATAGTCACACATTTTGCTTTCAGTTATTATTATCATTATTTTGACATGTAATAGTAATAATTTTATTTATGAGCGCCTTCCTGGACACTCAAACAAATACAGATACAACAGATAAGTTAAAACTACAGACAATAGAGAATGGAACAGTGAAATTTGAGTCTGGATTTGAAGTGGGGAAGAGAGTCAATATTGTGGCTGTCCAGTGTGAGTAAATTCCAGAGTTCCATGTAATCTGCACAACTACAAACTAAAAGCAAGAGAATCTCCATTAAAGGAAGGCTCATAGAACTCGTCTGAACTCATTTTAGACACAATACTCACTCATTGTAAATGTACCAAAAGTTCCACTCCAAAAAAGAAGCCACATTTGAAAATATGTGGATCTTATGGTTAATAATGGCAGAGCTTATTACTATACATGGCTCATAACAGCACACTCATCTCCCTTCATCGACCCATTTTTCCATTTTGTTTTGCTTGATTGAGTGGAAAGGAATCCACTCAGAGAAACAAAGCATCGCACATAACCTGCCCTGTTTTCATTAACAATAGGTCCAGCAAGATTTGCACTGGATGGAAGCTACTGTAAAGGGATTCCTGACCCATTTGTAGGAGAAACAGTTTTCATGCATTGAATGGGTATGACTCCAAAGAAAAGTGCTTGTTTTAAGGCTGTGTTTTGGCAGCACATACGTTTTGCCTAATTGCTGTTCATTCTCACATCATTATACTCGACAATCTTCCCATCACGCATTACCACTTCCTTCTGCTCCCAAGCCCCCACCTCGCCATCTTTCTGCTCGAACCGCCTCACAACCACCCGTCCCGTCGCGGGCAAGTTGCAAGGAAGGTCCTTCGCCACCTCTTGGTATAGCTTCATCTTCATAAAGTCCGGTGGGAGGTTAGCACCACCTTTGGGTACCGCCGGCAGGATTTTGGCCTGGTTCCTTGGCGGGGAAGGGGCGATGTGGTGCTGTGGTTTAGCGTGCAGTACTTTTATTTCAGGCCTAGGGGTGCGCTCCCACTTGATTGGTGAGGGAGATGGCTTTATTTGATCATTAAAAGGAGATGGTGCTCTGTTAAAAGGTAAGTGGGCTCTGTTGAAAGGAGATCCTGCCCTGTTCATCGGTGAAGGAGAGCGGTTTCGAACATTGATAGGATTAGCAGGTGGTGTTAGATGCCGTGCTTCTGTCCCAGCTGTTTTTGCAGGGGTTCTTTCAATACCCGCTACCCGTATCTCACTGATAACCCCAGGCATGGAAGCCCTGCATGTAGGGTCAGGCTTCACCATCCTGCAAACAGCATTGCAGTATGGGTTGTCCTTCAGCGTATCCTTGATCTTCTCCGGACAAACGCTGGGTGTGACGAGACGGACCCGGGCGCACAGTTCGGCAATGATTTTGCCCATGGCCCACACGTCTGAGCGCTGGTCCCGCTGGCTGCCCTTCTGTAGCACCTCAGGGGCAGAGTACGCCTCGTTCCCCATGTCCGCCGCCGAGCTGAGGCCGTTTTTGAAGAACTTGGCCAGACCCAGGTCGATGATGATGGCTCTGTTTGTACCATGTTCCACCTGGAGAAAACATATAAGTGTAACATGTGAGTGCAGGATTGCATGAAGGTAAGTGTAGGAATGAAACCTGCGCTAATTTAAATGAAAGTTAGCTATGAATGAGAAGAAACCAAGTGTGAGAGATACAGAGGGTGCAGAATTTTAAGAACTTTACAGTCAACAGAGTAACAGAGAGAGTGGAAAAGAGGTAAAGAGGCATGTGCAAGCAGGTTGAAACGGGTGTAGAAAAATGTCAGGTGTAATGTGTGGCAACTACTGAAGAGAACAGCTCAAAGGAGAAGAACATCTAACATCATCATCATAATCATCATCAACTAATCAGCTGGAAGTAACTCAATGCTTTTGCCATGTAGATGTTTAGATGTTTAAGACAAGCCTGCTGAAGTTCAGACTGGTCATCAGAACGAGAAAGATTGTTTTTAGTCAATCTGAATATGACATGGTTGTTGGTGCCAGACGGGCTTATCTGAATATTACAAAACCTACTAATGTACAGGTAGAGGGATTTTCATGCCCTCTACAAAACTGAAAGAAAAAATAAAATGTCCCGTGAGCTGTAGGTCTGTGTGAAAATACTGTATATTACATGAACTCATTAAAACAAAGATCTGCAGACGGGCTACAGGGGCAGTCATGCCTTGACTCAGAACGCATGAATAGACCAACATCAGAACGGGCTAGCGATGCAATATTTCATCAACAAATATTTGCATAATATTTGCTTGTATAAGTATTGAAACAGGTGCATATAATAATGTGGCACAGATACTGTATAACAGTCTGCAGCAGCAAATTAGAGTTAGTTTGTGTTGCTTTAGGATGAAGTCAAATCAGTTTCTATTTTAAAAGTCAAAAATCTAAAAATTTGCGCTGATTTTTATAAACAATATAGAAAAGTGAAGTCACTGACCATGATGTTGTCTGGCTTTAGGTCTTGATGGACAATATCTCGCAGATGCAGATGGAGCAGGCCTTCACACATGCCAACGATGATGGTGGTTTTTGCAGCTGGAGTTAACTGTAGCAACAGAGAGTAAAATGGGATTAACTCAAATCAACTGTGTTTTTGTATCGTCCTTATTAACAAACAACACACCCAATTTCTGAGAACTTGACAGTGAACTCTGCAAGGTAAAGTCAATGTGGAAGCAATATTAAGATTGTAAACTATAGATGTAAATCTATAGCAGATGCACATTTTTAGATGTACACTAATTAGATGTGGGACATATTAATATTTGTGCATGATGTGGTATTTTCTTATAGCCTGGCCACCCATCCTAATTCTTTTTCTATTTTAGATAAACATGCATGGGTGCAAGACAGCTTGAATGGGAGAGGATATCCTATTACTAAGAATGTGAGTGTGCTGAATGGCCAGTCTAGCATTTTTTAGTCACAACAAATCTTACCGGTACTTTAGACTTTGATACTTTGAAAATGGTGGTCTCCAAATCCTCTCCAAAGATGAACTCGAGTGGAATCACATATTTACCACCTTTGAGTGTTACAGGGCCCAAGAGTTTCACTATGTTGGGATGGTCAGCTTTTCTGTGGATTGAAAGAAACACAATTCATATATTTTTTCATTTCTTTTTTTTTGAAAAACAACCCAGGCCCAGACACTGTACTTACTTGTATACTTCACACTCTCTCTCCAGGTCCTTTCTGCTGATGAGACCCAGGGGAACTCTCTTGATAGCGGCCCACTTATCACCGTACTTCTCCTTGTAGATTTTGCCAAAGCAGCCCTTGGCCAGAGTGGCAGTGGAGTGCGCCATGGGCAGTGCAGTGGCGGCTGGACAGAATCTGTAAGGCCAATTATTACATCATTACATTACGTCATTATTAAGATTACATATCTACAAACCTAATTCAAAAGAAGATGGGAGACTGTGTGAAATATAAACAATAATAGAATGCAGTGATATTTTAAACTCTCATAAATTATGTTTTATTCACAGTCAAACATGAGCAACTTTTTTTGTTATTTTATATTGCCCCAACCTTGTGTTTGTACAGTTTATCTATAGTCTGTTTTTTAGTTGCTTAGTCAAAAATAGTAGAAATTTTCCCACATGTGAAGATGCAGTTTTATTGAGCAATCCAGTTTTACAAGTTGTAACAGAAGTTGACTAGATTGCATTCATATGTAAAGGCAAACAAGGATGAGTCACTTTACAGGGCACTTTAAATTACTGTGAGCTGTGGCCTGTATAGCTCTTTATCGTGATGGTACCATTTCACAACTTTCACTTTCACAACAAGACATAAAACTTGAAAAGATAAAGTGTTTGAGAAATATTTGAAATTCTGATAGGAAGCTATTATAGCCTTGGGTGAGTAGGGGAGACGGGCTGCTTGTCTCACGGGTTGGTTGTCTTATTGCTTATTACAGCCACACTAGAGGACGCTGTGGTTTGATGCTGTTATGCAATATTTGGTTGGACATCCTGCTTATTTTGCGGTAGTCATTTTTTCATTTAAACTAATCACATTAAGGTGAGGAGATAATTTGTCATTTTTATGGGTCTGAGTAATTTTTTCATGTTGGTTTTGTTTTTGTTTTAAAAGTTTGTAGGTTATTAGCTTCTGAAAAATCTAACATTTAGCAAAAAGCCAAAGATCACAGCTTTAAGTTAAGTCATCTTTTAGCTTGCAGGCTAAAGCCATGTGTTGGCTACTTCAGTGTTTTTGTCCTGAGGTCAGATGGGGCTGGTTGTCTCACTGATCCAGGGGTTGGTTGTCACATGAGTCATAAATGGCAAGGCTACAACAAAGTTGAATTAATTTGTTGGTGTCCACATATTAAATAAAACTGTAGCGTTGGTAGAGGCTGTGTTGTTCACCACGGTAAATTCCTTCAATTTACAGCTCATCACAGAGTATGGTCTAATAAACAGTTCCCTTTTTCAAAATCATTGTTTGAACACATCAGGCAGTGATCATTATGTATTTCAAAACTTATTTTGGCTTTTTATTCCAAAAAACTAAAAAAGTTACATATATTTTTTCAAAATCAGTGACTTTTAGGTCTGGCTTTAATTCACATTTTAAGCAGTTGTGTAAGAAGTTACTTCAACTTCATTCTCATTTCTTGAACATAGGGGCCAATTCAACTGTACTTATTTTCCCCTTTTCTAAAATCCTACGAGGAGTTAGACCTGTTAGGATGCCCACACCCTTAACAAATACCAATATCCAGAATGGATTATCCTTAACAAGGATCAGTGCAGTGGAGAAGACCTAAGAATCAGTAGTGGACTTGAGAAAGCATGGCTACACCATTATGTCCTTTTTCTATGAAGAACAGCTGTGGATATCTTTAAATACTTATAATATATAATAAATGACTGCCAGTTCAGAGAGCGCTATCAAAAAGGCCCACCTACACCTGTACCTTTTGAGGAGGCTCGAGCAGGCTACAGTTCTTATATCCTAATAACTTTTTATAGGTGTGTGGTGACGAGCACACTATCATCCTCAATTAATTAATTTTTTTTATATTGCCCAATATAACAACAACAAACAAACAAACAGGCAAATAGACTGTCCCAGGACATCCTCTGCCATTAGACCCTCCTTCTCGGTAAGAAAATGAAAAAACAGCTATGGAAAAAAGAAAAACTTCCGGGAGAACCACATGAAGGAGAGATCCACTCCTCGAAAGGACAGGCTGTAGATGTGTCCAGGACCACGTGGTAGTGGAACCTCTCTGCTAGTCAGTTCAAGAGCCCAGATGCCTCCATCAAAAGGGATCCGAGCCCACCCAGGACATACTTCACACCCCTTCCCTCAGGCAGAAGGCAATGCAGCATCAAAGCCAGTACAAAGTGGAGCAGCTTTTTGCCAGTGGGTGGGAGGCAGTTCACATTAATATTCACAATAAAAGAGAAACCCAAACCAACAGTTTATTCTAACCAAGTTCAAACTTTTGCAGTCAGCTACATTTGTCTGTGCTCACCCACAGCTGGGAACATTTCAATTTCCCTTTGGGCTACAATCAAAAGGGGAATTATATAAATGGTGACTGCTCTTGCTTAAACACTTGGAAAATTGCTCCCTGAATCCAATACTCAGATTCGCTTCACATAAAATCTCTTAAGAAGCTTGAAATATAACGCATTCATACATTTTTATATGTTGGCTTGAATATTACTACATAGCCTATAGCTCCATACGTGCACTGTAATTAGATATCTGTTGCTGCCAAAGTGTGACTCCCAGTTACAACATATTACGAGCGCTAGATAAATAAACTACTCTTAACCTCAGTGTTACACAACAAGATCCTTGAGTGTCATATAGAGAAGTTTTTTTTCAGCATGAAAAAAAAAAAAAACAGCCACTCAAATGCCAGGTCCAAAGAACAATATGTCTTCACATGAGTAAAAATGTGAATTCTCAAGGAGGGAGTGTCTATAACATGACTGCTACTTCTTTAAATGTTTTAGCAGGAAATTAATTTTAGCTGGAAATCAAAGCAGTGGAACCAGAATATCTACTGGTCTAACAGAGAAAACCAGATAACACAAAACTGCTCACCTTAGTAGGCTTTCAAATGAACCATATGAAAAGTTGTTGTGTAAATAACCTCTCAGGTGTACTGATGTAAACAGTTTCAGGAAATAGGAAAGAAAAACCGACAGTAGTAAAAGCAAAACTCCAATCCATGGCACATTTCACACAATTTGCTTGTTAATAGATTTTTTTTCAGCAGACAAACAGGTACATCAACAACTGTTAGTTTAGTATCTGTTAAACAAAGCTAGGTACGCGTCATCTCAGCACATAAACTCGCACTGCCATAGACAAAAGCTGAAACAAATGCAAAACCACCTGCATGTCAAAACACGAAATACATCCAGCTCACTAAATAGTTTCTATTGTTTCTATTGTAAAAACAAGTAAACAACTCAACATACATTACATTTAAAAAAAGGATTAATTACCTCAATCTAGTCTAGAGTACTCTTGTTATACTACAAAGACAGCACAAGTGCGCAGTACCTACCTTCCTACTTGAAAATGGGATGTCTCTGTCAGGTCTGAACTTGGAGTCACATACTTGTTCGTCTTTATACCTGTTCCACGCCTTCTGCTCTCCGCTGCGTAGCCCTAAGCAAAGCAGGCGGACCTGAGCAGTGGAGCAACCCCTCTGCAGGTCAGAGAGTTAAACAACACAGGATTGGTCGAAATGTTTGGTAAACAGATAGACATGTGATAAAAGGGACACAAGCCAAGCATTGTAATCTAGTAAGCTGATATTATGAAGACTTATAATGTAAAACAGGACATAGATTTTGTTGTCTTATAGTTTTGTGTGGTGGTCAGGGAGTCATATTAATTTATTTTTAATAAACTAAGCACAATGTTCCTAAATGTGACATTATTTAAAGGGGAAATAATCAGATTTCCAATGGTATGAACTTTATTGCCAAGAACCATTGTTACAACAAATAAATAATCCACATAACACAAATTTCCTTACTTTTTGTGCATCATGAAAAGTAAAACCGAATACTTTTATAAAATACCTACATATTTTAGAAAGAAAATGCTGTAGATTTTCTAAAAAATAAAATATAAAATATAATATATAAAACATATAAAATAAAAAAAATGTATGAAGGATAAATCAAATTTGCTCTACCTGAACTGAACTGTTACGTGTAACTATATTTCAAGCAAGAAACATACGACAATGCCCAACTTATTATTTTTAGATTAATAAAGTTATCAAAATTGCCAGCCCTAAATATAGATTGCACATTGTCACTAGGTTTCGGTGTATAAATGGGATCACCTATGTCAATACTGAGAATTCAGTTGGCCTAATTATTTCTGGATTTGAACTGTGATGTGATTGGTCGGTGGAGATGACGGCAGCTGCCAACAGAGTGAAGAGGAAAACCCCAGACCTCTGAGTCGTGCTGCTTAACAACAAGGTGTGTGACACACAAGCGCACTATGAGTAACAAAATAGCAGAGTCAATGACAGGCTGTAGATGCTATTTCACAATGGTATGACAAATAGTTTATTTATTTAGATAGATACTTTATTGAGCCCAAAATTTAGGTTCCAGTTGAATCACAAAAATTACACAAGGCACTCAGCATATTAGTACAATGCAAAACAAAGTATATGAAAGGTTTGGCAGACTCAAACCACCAGGGGTAACTAACATTATGGAAGTGTTAAGCAGAATCTGTAGATCAGGTTAACAATAAGAGGGCTGACAGTGTATAACAGCAGAAAGTGTTCAGTGTTTACGTTGGGTTGTGTTTACGTTGAGTCTAGAATCTGATCAAATACTCAGGAGCCAGTATTACTGTATAGGTAAGACACCTGTTAGTGATTAGGTCCACAACCCCACGATATTAAGCTCATTGCCCTGTCTGCTAACCACAGTCATGCCTGCGTATTGTATTGTTTTAAATTAGCCAATATTGGTCGGAACAATTCTAATTGATACATATTTTACCATTGCAAAAATGTATTATTACACTCCTAATTTAGCGGCCTGTAGAATGTTGTGACACCACGTGAATATAACTTATTACAAAAATGATAGTAATTTACATTGTTATACTACTGTTCTACATTGCTATTCAGCACTGTCACTGTTAACCTGATGTCCAGATGTGGTAATTGTAATTTTTCATAATAAATACCACAACCTTTCCTTGATTACAAATATAGGCTATATGCTGGATAAAAAATTTGACTGTTTATCTATGGAAGAGTCAGCTCAATGTTTTAACTCCTACCCACTACCCTAATGTAACTGAGAACCCCAGCCATGGAAGCTCTTAGGGCAGGGTCCGGTTCCACCATCCTACAGACTGCATGGCAGGATGGGTTGCCCCGCAGCATCACCTTGATCATCTCAGGGCTCACCCTAGATGTGTGTAGGCGGGTCACGATTTGCAGCTCCGCAATAATTTTACCCATAGCCCACACGTCTGAACGCTGGTCTCGCTGGTTCCTCATTCTCAGGACCTCAGGAGCAGAGTATGCCTCATTCCCCAAATCTATTGCTGAGTTGAGTCCGTTTTTTAAAACTTGGCCAGTCCCAGGTCAATTATGACTGCTCTGTTTGTGCTGTGTTCCACCTTGAAGGAATGTATTTAAGAATAATTTAATGGAGTACTTTCTGATACTTCAAAGCAACATAGTTATTTACATAGTAGAAAGACTACAGCCTCATAATTATGTGGCAGTGGTTCAGGAGGTAGAGCCAGTTTCCCACTAACCAGAAAGTTGGTAGTTTGATCCCTTCTACCGGCATGTCTTAGTGCTGCTGTGTTCAGGGGCAAGACATGTAATGTACTGTAATTATAATGTGCAATAGTTATTTATATTTCTCTGTATTGTGCAATACCCCCCCATTACTATCAATATCATCATATTCTTCATATTCCGCCATCACCAGGTAAATATGTATATAGCCTGTGTAGTTTTTTTGCACTGTTTTATATTTTATAGTTTATATTTATAATGTTACATATTTTTGCTTTTTCTTGTAAATAATTTATATTGCATCTTTTTGTTTGCATGCTCACTTTATTTTCTTGTTTTCTGCACTTCATTCTGTATTAAGAGCTGCCTGAAAAAGTGAATTTCTCCACTGTGAGATTAATAAAGTTCAGTTTAATCTAATCTAATGTCATCTACCTACCAGTGTGTGTGTAGGCAAGTGTATGAACAAGTATGTGCCACAGTGTAAACGCTTATATACACTCACCGGCCACTTTATTAGGTACACCTTGCTAGTACCAGGTTGGACCCCCTTTTGCCTTCAGAACTGCCTTAATCCTTTGTGGCATAGATTCAACAATGTACTGGAAACATTCCTCAGAGAGTTTTGTCCATATTGACATGATAGCATCATGCAGTTGCTGCAGATTTGTCGGCTGCACTTCCATGATGCGAATCTCCCATTCCACCACAACCCAAAGGTGCTCTATTGGATTGAGATCTGGTGACTGTGGAGGCCATTTGAGTACAGTGAACTCATTGTCATGTTCGAGAAACCAGTCTGAGATGATTCAAGCTTTATGACATGGCGCGTTAACCTGCTGGAAGTAGCCATCAGAAGATGGGTACACTGTGGTCATAAAGGGATGGACATGATCAGCAACAATACTCAGGTAGGCTGTGGCGTTGCAACAATGCTCAGTTGGTACTAAGGGGCCCAAAGTATGCCAAGAAAATATCCCCCACACCATTACACTACCACCACCAGCCTGAACCGTTGATACAAGGCAGGATGGTTCCATGCTTTCATGTTGTTGACGCCGCAGCAGAAATCGAGACTCATCAGACCAGGCAACTTTTTTCCAATCTTCTATCGTCCAATGTTGGTGAGCCTGTGTGAATTGTAGCCTCAGTTTCCAGTTCTTAGCTGACAGGAGTGGCACCCGGTGTGGTCTTCTGCTGCTGTAGCCCATCTTCCTCAAGGTTGGACGTGTTGTGCGTTCAGAGATGCTCTTCTGCATACCTCGGTTGTAACAAGTGGTTATTTGAGTTACTGTTGCCTTTCTGTCAGCTTGAACCAGTCTGGCCATTCTCCTCTGACCTCTGGCATCAACAAGGCATTTTCGCCCACAGAACTGCCGCTCACTGGATATTTTCTCTTTTTCGGACCATTCTCTGTAAACCCTAGAGATGATTGTGCGTGAAAATTCCAGTAGATCAGCAGTTTCTGAAATACTCAGACCAGCCCATCTGGCACCAACAACCATGTCACGCTCAAAGTCACTTAAATCACCTTTCTTCCCCATTCTGACGCTCGGTTTGAACTGCAGCAGATTGTCTTGACCATGTCTACATGCCTAAATGCATTGAGTTGCTGCCATGTGATTGGCTGATTAGAAATTTGTGTTAACGAGCAGTTGGACAGGTGTGCCTAATAAAGTGGCCAGTGAGTGTAGAGAGAGTAGAGATAAAAAACTTTACTGCATTTGAAAAAATAATAGGAGACCAAAATCTACACCAATCTTTACAGTATAGCTTATTTTGTACTTTTTATAGTTTGAGGAAGTGGAGTCAATGACCATGATATTATCTGGCTTTAGGTCTTGATGGACAATATCTTTGGAGTGGAGATGGAGCAGACCTTCACACATGCCAACGGTGATAGTGCTTTTGACAGATGGCGTCAGCTGTAACAACAAAAGATTATGGTAAGTTAAACTGCAATGTGCTTTTTTAGATATCTCTCTAATATCAAATTGCGTGTTTATAGTCTCAACCAAAACTTACCTGTATTTTAGACTTTGATTGTTTTAAAATGGTAGTCTCCAAGTCCTCTCCAAAGATGAACTCTAGTGGTATCACATATTTATCAGCTTGAATTGTTATGGGGCCCAGAACTTTTACTACATTAGGATGGATGGCTTCTCTGTGGATTTAAAAGAAACCTGGATATAAAATGTCTTCCTCTGATATTTTTGTGCAAACCCAGACAAATGTCATTGTACTTACTTGTATACTTTGTATTCTCTGTCCAGGTCCTTCGCTTTGACAAGACACCAGGGGATCTTCTTGATAGCAGCCCACTGGCCATTGTACTTCTCTTTGTACACTTTCCCAAAGCAGCCCTCTGCAAGAGTGGCAGTGGAGTAAGCCATGGACATCGCTGTAGCGGGTGTAGAGAAATGGTAAGGGCAGATGTTATTGTGCAGTTGTGTCTAGGCATATGTAAATGTCTCTTTCTCTTTCATTTCTCAAATAATCGTAGGGACTTTCCATGTATGTAAAGATCCAGTTATTATGTCACACAAGCCAGATTTACCAGTAGTAAGAAAAGGTGTCAAGAGGCAAAAGAGAAAGAAAACAATTTATGAGCTGTGAGCTTATGTGAGTTATCAGGGTAACAAGCCCCTTCCCTAATTAAAAAAAGAAATGATTGGGAGTGAATATTTAAATTATGATAGAAAGACTGCAATTCCACCCTAACTTGTTCCAGTGGAAATACCATGAAACCCAATGACAGCAAAGCCATTCAAAATCTTTTTTTTTTTTTTTTTTTTACTATAATGGTTAAATATAGACATTTACTATTTTCTGTACATAAAACATTAACAAAAGTAATTCAGCATTTAAAAATTCTTACATTTTCCAAATTCATAAAATTTAAGTTGAAATTCAAGTCTATAGCAAAATCTGTGAAACCTTATTATTTATGGGGGCTTTTATTCACATTTATACATAACATAAAATTATTATAAGAACTAGGTAGAAAAAAACTGACTAAAACTGTCTCATAACAACTAATGTCAATTTAAAGAGCTGATAAAATACAGATCTGTATTAATCCTTTAGATGTTTCAGGCACATTGTAGTAGCCAATGTGCCTGAGGTTGAGGTTGATTTATTTTGCTACATTGCCACAGAGTGGCATTGTTGAGCATTGTTGAGTAAATGTGTTAAGAACAGCTATGATGTGCATTTCCAGGAACGTACAAAGTCAGACACATTTTGCAGAGAAGACAGCTGTCTTTCTGCATTTTGTATGTCATGACTCTTTTTAAGTAAGTTCCAAGACTCTACCTAATAAGTTACAAAATGCTCCTCCTATTACAAGAGCTTTCTTAAAATAAAATCTGGTTTTATGAGATCAAAAAAATGCATTGTTGAAAGCAGTGCATCAGCCTAACTGCAGTACCAGTGATCGCAGTATTAGAGAAATTAAACCAAAATATCTAACAGTAAAACAGTTAACATTTTGCTCCAATTTCCAGCCTTTCAAATGAACCCAAACAGTAAATAACTTAGCCAGAGCATTAATGTAATGGTGTGTACAGTTTTAACTTAATGGAGGCCTGCAATCTGTGGCTCTTTTGTGCATGGTAAGAGATTTTAAAGCAGACAAACTGGCACATCAACAACAGTTAGTTTAGTAAGTGATAAAACAAAGCTGGCTATGTGTCATCTAAGCATAAACTCACACAACTATAGGAAAGAGCTAAAATTACTAATCTCTAAAATTAGACATATTTCATTTCACTGAAAAAATATCTCAATCAACTCAGTACTTTCATTAAATATTCTTAGTACTATAGACAATACATGTTCTCAGGTGCCTACCTTTGTCTGCAGATGGGATGTCTCTGTCAGCTCTGGACTCGGATTAGCATACCTTTATCTTTATACCTGCTCCTCGCCTTCTGTCTAGGCACACACCTGTGACGTAAAAGGATAAAAAGTAAAGCGTTACACAAGGTAGGACTTCAATTTAGTCTGTCTGATCATTCTACTGTTTATACAGTTGTTCTTTATGTATTTATTTATTTATTTCCAGCGCATATTAATGAACAATACAGTAGACAACAGGTCAGAAGTGGTACTTTCCATTTGTTGTACCAAAAAACAAATCTGTGATGGCTATATGCAAAGCAAGAGGTGCGTAATTCTCCTTGCAACATTTTCAGATTTTAACTTATTAAAATTGTCAACCCCTGATGTGGATTTTTAAAAGACACAAGGTCTCTGTTTCTGAAATGAGTCATGCTATTAATCATTACTGAGAACTAAATATAGAAGACAATCCTGAAATAGATAAATGTGATGTGATTGGTCGGTGGAGATGACATGATTAAGTGACGGGGACAACCCCAGATCTCTTGTGCCTTTGTAGTGGCAAAACTAAAACTGAAATTCAACATGCATGCACCGTGACAGACTGGCAGATACAAACGTGTATTTCCACAATGAGTAATTACAACACAAACAATTTACATACAGGGGTGCGCAGTGGCGCACAGTGGCAGAGCGGTTAGTGTTTTTGCCTCCCAGCAAGGAGGTCGTGGGTTTGAGCCCCGAGCTGACCAACACATGAACTCTCTGGGTGGAGTCTGCATGTCCTCTGTCTGTCCGCATGTACTCCGGCTTCCTCCCACCATCCAAAGACATGCATGTGTTAGGTGAATTGGTGACTCTAAATTGACCCTAGTGAGTGAATGTGAGAGTGAATGGTTGTCTGTCTGTGTTCGTCTCTGTGTCAGCCCTGCGACAAGCTGGCCCCTGTCCAGGGTGTACCCTGCCTACGGTCCAAAAGTTACTGGGATAGGCTCCAGTCACCCGTGACCCCTAACGCGAATAAGCAGTAGAAAATGAATGAATGAACAATTTACATTACCACACAAAGCATGAAGATGACAATAGCAAAAGTGATCAGCTGTTATCATCCAGTACTTTAACTCATTCATTCATTTTCTACCGCTTATTCCCGTTAGGGGTCGCGGGTGACTGGTGCCTATCCCAGTAACTTTGGGCCGAAGGCGGGGTACACCCTGGACAGGGGCCAGCTTGTCGCAGGGCTGACACAGAGACGAACACAGACAACCATTCACTCACACATTCAATCACTAGGGTCAATTTAGAGTCACCAATTCACATAACACATGCCCACGACCTCCTTGCTGGGAGGCAAAAACACTAACCGCTCTGCCCCCGTGCACCGTGTACTTTAACTTTCTACCACTAAATCAGCTAGCATACAGTCGTTTTAGAACCGCTGAGCTAGTTCATATTTTTCTGTTGAACATAATAAAACTTTAAATGCTGTAAGGTTGATTACTGGATATAGCTCTTCACACAGCTGTCAGATGTCCACTAGATGGAGAGCTTGTGATACTTATGATTACACATAATACCACAGTAACTTCCTGTCAAATCTGCTAGACACTCGCTCATCTCGCCCGCTGCACACTCATCAGATAATGCCTGGATGCGGTTTCATTAATCAGTAAGTTTCCTTTTATATGGTTGAGTTTTTGTTGTTGATTTATGTGAAGCTAATTTTATTCTAAAGTACTGTACATAAGCTGGGTCATCTTCTGAACACTTACACCTGTAGGTGGCTGTGAATGGGTTTACATGCACTGCAGTTCATGCTAACTTCAACTTTGCTCCAAAAATAGACATTAGACATTATTCCGGCAACGTGTCATGGACAAACATATTTTTCATTCACTTACATTTGGGAATGGAATGGTATTTATATAGCGCTTTACCTATGACACAAGTCACCCAAAGGTGCACAGAGTAGGGACGTGGTATTTCATTCACTCCATAGTCAGTGTTGGTGACCTACGTTTTGTAGCCACAGACTGTTTGGTACTTTTCCATTTGTCATTGTTATTCTACTGCTGATGCTGCAAAGTTGTATCTATGTCCTACACCCTTGGCATTTCACTGCATAAAAAAACAGTCAGTGTGGGAATGTCCCCAACTTTTCCAATTTATACACTTGTTTGCTTTGCTTCTTGCAAGAGAATAAACGGCACAAAGACCTAATATTTGCTTCTTACACAATTATACAAACATGTCCACGACACATGCAGCCCCACATTAGAACTAGTAAACTAATAACTAATAAGAACAAGAAATATTTTGTTTAATTAAAATGCTGTCAGCAGTTACAACTTAGTCTTTTCACGGGGGTTGTAGGTGCATAGTAGAGTGTTGCTGGGTTGGTCACACATTTATGGAACTGTGGAAAAACAAACTCTTAGATTGGCGCACAAGATTTCCAGATTTCTCATGTTTTGAACAATGGATTTGGAGTTCTTTAGGGTGCCCTGCTGCAGAAGAAATAACCATGATCATATGGACACATTACACCCCAATAATACTAGGTTTTTATGATGAATGTCTGATGGTTGCTTTTATGTTATCTATGCCTTGGGGTCATCTGGCAGATATATTCAATTCATTTCAAATTTAATGGACAATAATGGACAATAGAGTTGCATCTTAACTCTTTTATCTCATCCCAATTCTTTTTTCTGTTATATACAAAGAATTAGTCGGGTCTCATTGAGTTTAATTTTTAAAGCTTCAAGTCTTTTAACCAAAAGGACATAAACAACAACTTATCAGGTGTTGATATTTTATCAAGTCAGCAGTCTGTATTATTAGTATTGAATGTACAGGATGCTCATGCTCACATACTCCTCTTCATACTCATTTAGTCATTTCCAGTACACAAGATTTGTGTACTAGAAATAACTACACAAATCTTGTAAGACAACATCATACTTGACAGCTTTTTAACCTTCTAACCCCTTCATAATAAAAGTAATACCTTGGTTCATATTCTAATTGATGTTTTTTTTTCCCATTTATGACATCAAGGGAACAGATCACTGACATGCGTACAGTTGAGGCCCTTTTTTTGATGTGGCAAACCTGCTGAGTCGTTTCTCAGGGGGATTATGAGAAAGGAGTTCTTAAACACTGAAAGCATCGAGCTGCCCGCAGAGCCCACAAGAACAGGCACTAAGAAACAACAAGAACAAGAAAAGGCAGCAGCAACAAAATGAAGACTTTAAACGAGCAAACACTTTTTAAGAAAGGGAGAAAAGGAAAGCACTACAAGAAACGTGGTAATGAGATTTAATTTTATTCACATGCAGTCTAAAACGATTCTTCTCTTCCATTCTTCTATTAACTAGTGCTTGTGTTGTGTCTGTAGGTCAATGGATACTTATTGCTCTAACCACATTTGCACTTGTACCTTTCTCTGGAGGTATGTACTGTATGTGGGAACTTGGTTTAGATATGAAGTCTAGAGTTGTTTGCTGGATACTAAACATATAGTCAATAGTTAGCCCTGTTTCTATTTATATCAGAGCTCTGTTTAATACTTGTAGTCCAGTATCTATTTGTGTTCCTTTGGTTACTCTGGGAAATATTTAAAAACAAAGTTATAGCTAAATTGAATTGTTGTATGCTCCAAATGTATATGCTGAAGCCCGAATTGGTAAATAGTTATGTTAAAATCATCACTGTTATACGTTATTCTGCATTCTTAAATAATGCATTTTCAAGTTGACATTTTACAATAAATTGACATATATAAGCTAGATTCATGATTTATTTTTAATAATGACAAAGTTATAGGCTGGGGGATTTTTTATGTGATGTATGTAACACTTCTTCACATCAAATGTAAATAAATAAATAAATAAATAACCACTACAAAACAATGTAACATATGTTGAAGCAAATCATAATATTTCATAACTGTTGTACATTAAATTTTCCAAATATTACTTAATGATTAATAATGAGACTTTCTAATGCAGATACATTGTAACAAGGGTGCAAATGTAATCACATCATCCAACTCTTTACATCTTTATAAAACGTTAGAATTTATAGTACAGGATCAAAACCTAATAAAGTAGTTATTGTACTGTTTTCATTAGATTTGTACTTAGAAATTGTACAAATTTAATATATCATTATGTATGTACAACAAAAGTACATGATATTACAATTTGCTACACTGTGTGTTACATTGTATTTACATTGTAGATAGACTGTCAGGTGTAAAATGAAGTAATCTCAATCAAATGAACACACACCATATTGACTTGGGCTGTATGTTATTTCAGAAAAATAACTCTAGACTTCTTTGCTACCACAAATTAATAAATTACCCTATTCTTGCCTCATAGAAATTATTGTAAATATGTTGCCATTATTGTCCATGTTTCACTTTGCTTCAGTTTTCTCTTTCTTTCTTTTTTGGGTAAACAGACTTAGCCAACATAAAATTAGAAGATAATAGACTTGAATAAGAGAAGACTATGAATGCACAAAATCAACCCTTTTCACAAAAAGATCATTATAATAGGAAAAGCGCACCATAGTGAAATCATCAGTATGCAACTGAAATGTCATAATTTACTTACTATTTTCTTTATGCTTCACTCCAGCTAAATGTTTCCAGTGCATGGATAAAGACAGATGCCCAAATGTGGTGAGAATTTTTGATCAAGATGATGAAAAGGTGTATTACAAGGGCTCCAATGAAACCCTCAAAGCGTGCTTCGAGGTTGCTCCACCTCAGACTGTAAGGACATGTGTTATGTGCAACAAAAATTCAGAATATTTCATCAGCTGCTTCAGTGATACAGACACTATCGATGTGGAAGACCACGCACGAGTAAAAAACGTCTCTGAAATCGGTGAGTATGTTGAGATACTGTGTAAAAGGTCAATTAAAAACAGAAAGTAATGGTTTCCAGATCTCATAAAACCATAACCTGCATGTAAAGGGAGCAGGGACTTTCAGTACAATATTTGGAGGTGATTGGATGAAGTGCAAGCTATTGACTATCTGCCTTGAAAATGTTGGAAAATTTGTGCTGTTTTTATAAATGTATAGCAGCATACGTTATGTTTTTTAGTGTTGTCAAGTTTATTATCGCTAAGGGGCTTGTTGCCAGTGGTTCTGTAAAAGAGTTGGGACAGTGCCATGTTAACCATTGCGCAGCTTCCCTACTTTTTTAAACAACTGTCTGTAATCGTTCTCAGAAGTGAGCTGCAGAGTTTTTTGGGGAATTCTTTATTCCTGTCTGATGATTGTACTTCCTCAGTCCTGTGGCTTCTTTTTTTTATAATGCGCCCAAATGTTTACTGTTGGTGAAAGGTCTAATGTCCAGGCATCAGACATCAGACTTGTGAAAGCATGCTGATGTGGTTTGTGGTTGATATTATCTTGGACTTGGATTGGCTTCCCGTGCAGAAATATACTCTAAGTGGAGAAAACTGCTAAGAACTACATCGACCTTCATCATTTGCACTCAGACAGTACAGCCAACATGTAGGTGCTCGTATACGGTTTATGTCTCAGCACACAGTGTTCAAGTTGTACAAAATTTTTATTTTATTTTAATTCTTAGGACCATAGAACAGTTTTCCATTTTTAGTCCATTTTATCCAGAGAGAACAGCAGGATCAACTATCAGTAAAATATGGTTTTATGAGATATACAACTCTTTGTATTTTACTGTGTCCCAATTCCTTTGGAAATGGCTTTGTACATTTGAATTTCATTCTCTTCAAATTAGCTCTGCACTTGAAGTAACATACACTAATGTGAACCTGGCAATCTGTGGATAGTGTTTCTGTATAAAAGTTGTCCAATTATTAAAAAAAAAAAAAGTATTTTACCTGCATAATGTCACAACACTTCTCTTCTCCACAGCTTGTTACGCTTGGCAGAAAAACACATGTAAGTATCTGAACTTCTCTGAAAAAAAATCAAAATATACAGGGATAAGAATATTAATAGGGCACTTTGAGGAGCTTGACAAGCTTGTAAAGTGCAATATAAATCCAATCCATGATTATGATTATGATTATGATTATTATTATTAATAATAAATGTTTTATTTTTGTTTTTTTATTTGAAGCTCGGCAGGCCCATGGTTGGAAACATTATGGACTGATTTTGGGATTAATACTTGTAAGTGTTGAGCACTGACACAAAATTAGATCTTAAATTGTACAGGTACACAATGTCTATATGTCACTGTTTTTTATTTTTTCAGGTGTCTTTGGAACTTTTCTGATAACTCCAGAGATCAAGGCTATGACTCAGTTGGCTTACTTGAATATTATTAATATTATTATATTATATAATATTATATTATTATTTATAAAATTATTTTATAAATAATGAGAAAAGTGACTAAGCTACTGACCAAAGGTTACACCACAAAATACTAACGTACATTCATGTGTTGTTTTTTTTTTTACCTCACTGGTTATTGTTGTTGAAATGTTTGTTTTATATGCAGATAATGAGATAAGTTTAGATTCTTCTTGAAACATTAACCACTGAACAGATTTGTCAAATATTTTGAAAAACAAGTTTACTTACAAAAATAGCAAAAAATTTTTTTGCATGTATCTCACATTTCTTAATCCATTTTGTATTTTTTTCTTTTACCATCCAAGTGGGAGTCTATGAGCATCCAGCCAAAATTGGCCACATTTTACAGTTTGGCTGGTGATAAAGGTGCTTTGAGCAGTATACATTTTTTATATTTTGTAAAAACTACCCACATGTGCCCCAAGATATAAGGTAAACACGTCTAAATCAAATATTAGTTTTACTGATAACAATGGTACAGTTGAGTTATTAACAATTAAAATATATATTTTATATGATGGCTAAGTTCTTTGTTTAATTTTTTTTGTTTTGGTTCTAAAACTCCATTGTGGATTGTCCAATCAGAAAAGAGACCATTGTTTGGATTTGGACTGCAGTACTGTTTTCAAACCAGTATGAGCGGATGCTGCTTACAGCACCTTTAAAGTCAAGCCCTCTTACTGTATCAAACTTAGGGTTGCCACCTATGTCTGACAAAAAACCTGGACATTTGGGCAACCCAATCGACCCTTTTGCTTATAAGCTGCGGTGCCCTTCACACATCTAACCCAAGACAAAAACTGCCCCTCTACAGAGAAATTGGACATAACCTTGTGATGGAGCTATATTAGTTTTGTTTTAAGTAGTTATTTTAAGTGGTTAATGTCAATAGATGTGTTTACTAGTATTATTATTAATAATAATATTTTATTATTAATAATATTATTTTGCTTTCATTAGTAATATTTTGATACTATTCTTTTGCTAGTTATTTGTTTAGTTAATTGCTTTACATAATATGTCTAGTGTTTGTTATTTCCTACACTTTTTGGTTGTAGACACTTGGGGGCAGTAGTGGGCACAGGTAAAATTTGAATATAGGTAGGAAGCTGATAGGAGCCTAGGTGGCGGGCATATTTTTGTTGTTGTTGTTGTTGTTGTTTTTTTTTTTTGTTGTTGTTGTTTTTTTACCAGAGTGAGACAGACAATTAAGTTATGTTTGTTTGCTCATGTTTAATGAAAAAAAAAAAAAAAAAAAAAAAAAAAAATTATTTAATTTGATTTTGCTAAGTTTGTTTGACACTGCACCTTACATTGTTCAGATATTCAGGTATTCCTAGAGAGGAACAGCTTACCTGATTACTTAGACAGTGGTGTGTGCTTTGCTTGTGCTTGCCTTTTCTGCTCCTGCTCCTGCTCCTGTAGCCTCCTTGTCCTCCTTCTCTCCACCCATTTTCACGTTGTTATAGTTTTTCAGTTTTTCAGTCACTTGGTACGAAGACGATCTGCTGCATATCCTTCGTTGTCTCGAAAAACCACCGCCACAAAAGCCATAGAGTATGCGCTAGGTCATTTATCTAGAGCCAGTAAACTTGCGCACAAGTCGTCTGTGCAGCGAATAATTTGCATCATTATGTGTAGTGCAGCCATTCCCAAAGTCAAGAGTGTCGTGGCCCCCTTAAATTTCCGAAAATCCCACGCAGACCCCCAACTATACAACTTCCCTCTATTCAAAAGTCATGTTTTTCTCCATATATTTCTACAAAAAAGTTTCGAAAATTCACTGACTGTTGGCTAAAACTTATTTAAAAGAAATATTTTTAAGCAAGTACATAACTGTAATTCATTTCAAACTTAATTTAATTTTATGTACTTAATATAGGCAGCCTCTGGGGGCCCCCCTGCAGTACCTTCGCGGACCCCCCAGGGGGCCCCAGACCCCACTTTGGGAACCACTGTGTGTAGTGGATAAACGTAGACTACAAACAAACAGATTAAACAGAAATACAAATTTTACGCATCGTATTGAAAAACCGAGACATTCAGTGCCCCGGGACAATATGTTTTATTCCCCGGGACAGACCATTAAAAAGAAGGACAGTCAGGTAAAACCGGGACAGGTGGCAACAGTAATCAAACTAAATCATTGAACTCATCTTAAATGTCTTATAAACTTGTTCCAATTCGTTTTAATTCTCTACAAAGAATAGTCTAATCATGAGCAGTTATTCAGAATCTATTTATTGCATCTGTGATCTTTTCTGAAATAAAATAATGCCTTCCAGTCATTAATAAGGTGAATGAGAATTTGTTTTATTTGTATATTTTCCCCATCTGCAGTCGACCTACTTACTCATGAATATAACCTTAGAAACCCTGACACAGTTGAACATTAACTAATGGAGATAGCGGGCTACAGTGACTGTTTGGGTCGTACCATCGAAGCAGGGGCGTAGGTTGTTTCATTATACATCGCTTTCCATTTTATGCCTGAAACTGAATTTAATCTAACAATGACACATTTTTACATAACTCATATTCATCGTCAACATGCTTACACTGTTAACTAACCCAACCTTTAACTCCAAATAACGCCTCAAAGTTATTGTCCCACCCCTATTTCGCTTCCTGCGGCTCACCTGTTGGTTGAGCGTCTGACGTGGGCTGCAGGTACTCCCCCAGTCTGGTATCGGCTTTCACAGACAAAATGGAGTTACCTGGCTGAGAGCAAATACTTCGTCGACTTTTATCATGTCTGTTGTTAAATTGGGTTGAGTTTTTGTTAATTTCTGACAGAATTAGACGTTTTAAGGCGTACAAATGAGATTAAAGATGTTGTGGACGTTACTTCTCGGCGCTTTAATGGCGACAGGTGAGTTGACTTGTTTTTACCAAACTGGGTGGGCCCTCTTCCGCTGCACCCTACCGTTGAATACGCATGCTTTTGTGCTCGATTTTTCCTACGATCTGACAAAGTAGTTTTCACAAGATGCATTGTTATTAATTGAAGTTGTATTTATTGACTTATATTCAACTAAAAACGTTCATGCATTGGAGAAGTAAAAGTTTTCCACCGCCCTAAACGCCTCCTTGCTTGCCCCCATGTAGCTTTGGGCACTACGATTTGTTTTCTATCACAAAACTCGTCTATTTGACTTATTTTAGCTTATTCCAACCGCATTTCACAACAACAACCAAAAAAGTTATGTTTGTTGCTTAATTTGGTGCAGCAAAGAGCATTCATTAGCTAGTGATAGAAACATTGAGTGAAGGTTTAACGGTACAGGTAGGCTATATATTGATAACAATGGGCCTTTCAGTAGGAAAACGCCTGTTACTGTAAACGTACAAAGCAATTTGTACGTTTTTACTACTGCACATTTCAGATTCAGTTTTGCTTTTTAATGGAACAGGTAGCGTTCATGTTCTAGAATCTGATGATGTCCAACTCTCCGATGGAATGCAAGACTCTACAACTCTTTAACAAAGAAACATCCAAACAGAAAATCCACAAATGTTGAACTTGATCATTTTTTGTAAGGCAATGGGTTCACAATCTCCCTTTATCAATCTTTTGGCTTAAACCCCTGTCTACTGACAACAATCATGCCTGTGTGATTGAATATTTTACTACTTTCTGACACTATAGTGAAAAGGAAATTCACTTTAGGTTGTTAGTTCTGACAGAGGAGATACTGAATTTTGTGCCAGTTTTTGTTTCAAGTTGATAGACCCAAAAAAACACAGAGATATGAATCATAAACCATGCCAAGACATCTGCATTTTGAATTTTTAGCAGCTGATTTGTCCAATTCTTACCTGTTCCATCTCAGTCTCACACTACTGGGTTTTAGTTGGCATCACAACATTTTATAGTCTTGTAGTAGGCCTATTTAATTGAGATGGGTGCAGGCAAAATGTGTATTGTTAATATGCAGATTTTTTCGTGTGGTTTGATAAATATAGAGGGATAATAGATCTTTTCACTAACATAAATGATCAGGTCCAACATTTATGAATATTTCTTCTGGATGTTTTTCATGAAAATAACATCTAAACTATAGTAACACAGGCTCCAGCCCCCCATCTGAGAATGTGACATCATCGCACCCTAGAATGTGAAAACAACCCATTAGAATGTCATGACATAATCGCAACCTATTAAAACATTATTTAGGGGAACCACTTGGTTACAGAATACTTATATTGCCTGATTTGTGTTATAACCCACTGCATTTGAACTTTGCCAGAAACTAGATTTCATTTAGATATGTAGGCAGCCATCGTACATAACATACACTATTAAATTAAAATAGACAGCCTTTGGAATGCCTTAGTCTTTGTTTTAGATTAGAAAACAAAACCTTTCAGCTATCTTAAATTGTTATCTTTGACAAGAAAAGTAAACTTTGCTGCTAGCATATCACTTCCATTTTAGTAATACTTAAAGTGCTTTCTTAGTTGACTCATTACACCCACTCACACTGATACCAGCAGTGTAGTAACATTGCCTCTCAGACACCACTCCTTTTCAGGTTGCAACATTTTGGTCATCTGAATTCCTATGTGTCCCTTTAGAGTATTCCATGGCTGGCGTGGAGTGCCCGGTCAAGAGGTATGTGGTCATCCTGTTCCAGCCCGTCACCCTGGTCTGTAACTACCAGACCTCCTCCACCCAGCCCCCTGTGATCTTGTGGAAGTACAAATCGTACTGTCGGGACCCAGTACAGGCCGCTCTGAACCCAAGCAGTCCCGATAATATCCTGGCTCAGAACAACCCCAACTACGACCCCAACATCGACTGTCCTGATTCCCAAAGAACGGTGCGCAATGTGGCCATAAAAAACAATGCAGTCAGTCTGGGCCCAGAGTACCAAGGACGCAAAATCAGCATCATAAACAGTAAGTCACAACCCCTCACTCTGCATGTACACTTTCACTGTAGAGTGTGTAGCCCTGTCACTAACTGCCAATTGTTCAGGTGTACCCCCGCCTAAGGCCTATAGTTACTCAAATAAGCTCCAGCCAACCACAGCCTCTAACAAATGAATGAATGAATCAATGGCTAGGTTCAGCTGTTGCTAGTATAGACAGATGAAAGCTTTCCTAGTCAAAATGAAACACATGAGATATCATCTTGTGTGATGTGGTTAAACCGTTGGAAAAAAGTACACATTGTTTACATGATTACTGTATTCCACGTTTTTTTTTTTTTTTTATTTACAGACAGCGATATTATCTGGCTGTATAAATTCCCCTCAGTTGCATTTGACAATTACACAAACCTCAGCGCAACTGTTAATACGCCCACATTGTTGTTACTTTTTCCTTTATTAAAGGTAAATTGCAGCACTGCTTCCTCATACATATAATAATGAATCACTCACTCAAATATACATTCATGTTGGTAGAATGAGCAATGAGATGACCTTTATGACCTGACATCCTGGTGATATTCAAATTGTTTTCTACAAATTTTACACGTGTCGTTTTTTGTTCTTGCAGACGCTGACTTGAACATCGCGCAGACAGCATGGGGTGATAGTGGAGTTTACTACTGCACTGTGACATCCACAGACCTCTCAGGAAACACAGAAGCCCACACAGAACTCATCGTGCTCGGTAAGTGCTCTGAGATGCTGCAGCCAGATTTCTACACTCTCCCCGTGTCTTTCCTCCTCCCCTCTGAACTGTGTGTGAACAGTTTCATATACTGTATACATGGCTGGGATGACAAACAGGGCCCTAACAATGGGTTGATTTTAGACTGTGAAAGTGGTCAGATAGCAGGGGGCTAGAGTAAATAAAGTAACTGTGACTTTATCTTTCTTTCACAGAGAGAAAGTCAAATACTACTGATCTTCTGCCTGAGATTGACTTACTGGTTATGGAAGGTACAAGCCCCTTAAAAAGATTGAAGTCGTAGAGTAGTGACAATATGTGGGAGGGGCAAGAGCTATGTTTGACAAATATTACTATGAAGATATTCAGAATTGTGTTTCTAAAACCACTTTACATCTCGTTGGCCAAGGAAACACTAATAAAGTACCATATTTATTGTTCCATTTCATGTAGATGGGACTAAACGCATCAAACAGTAAGCATTTAACAATATCATATTCTGTTGTGAAATGAAAAACAATTCTGAATGTGTCTCTTGAATGTTGCATTCTGAACTAGGCATGGGCCAGGTGTGATATTATTCTGTCAATACCAAGTCAGAATATTAAACATACATAAATTATAACTTTGACGGCATTTTAGGGCCACATAAAAAAAAAAAAAACAACCAGACTATGCACTACAAGATTAAAGTCGTAATTTTATGAGAATAAAGTCATAGCCATAAAAAACAATTTTAAAAAAATCACAATTTCACAAGAATAAAGTTGTAATTTTATGATAATAATAATAATGTAATATTTTGAGGAATAAAATCATAATATTTTGAGAGTAAAAGTCGTAGCAAAAAACTCTTATGAAAATAAAGTCAAAATATTTAGAGAATCAAGTTAAGTCTGTGGTGTCTCGTTTTGTCCTGAGGAACATTTTGCGAGGTCAGTTTGTCAGTTTGATTAGATCTTTATTCTCTTAATATTATGAGTTTATTCTCGAAATATTATGACTTTATCGTGTTAGATTTTGACTTTATTCTCATAATTATGATCCTTTTTTGCTACGACTTTATTCTCATAAAATTACAACTTTATTCTTGAAATTTTATGACTTTATTCTCGTAGTGCCCATATTTTTATTTTTCACCATGAAAAAACGCCATCGTATAACAACTCCAGTGTTTATATTGAATAATAAAACCTGTTTTTATTATACAGCATGTTGAATACGTACGTCTGTTGCCATTTTTTAAATCTTTTGGCTGCTCCCTTTATTTACTAAGGGTCACCACAGCAACTAGAAGCACTATTATACAGATTCATGTACACCAATCAAAACTTAAAGGGCTTATATTATGCTTTTTAAAATCTTTTTTCAAGATTTTTAATTTTTTTTTAAGTCTTTATCACCTTTTAACAGCACTGCATGTTTCATGACCTTAAAAACAACAATGTCTTAAAAAAAAAAATCATTTCAGTAATTACTTACTGGTGTTGTACATACACGGGTGAAGAATGCAGCTCTGTCACACTCTTTTAAACAGAAATAGAGGAAACAAATCTGTTTACTTCCTTACATTTTTTGTATGATGCCACTTTACTACGAAATGAAAAATAGCTGTGAGGAATCAGAGTTGTACACTGTTTTTTAGGATAAACCAACAAATCAAACTAAATGCATTGGTGGAGGTCTGAAGCACTCATTGCAGTCCTCCACCAAGGCATTTACCCTGTGTTTAGATATAGTGACCAGACCTTTACTCAAACCAGGGATCTTCTTGGTAAAAGCTCTTTCCGCTGAGCCACAAAGCCCTCACATCTGTCGATGGTAAAGAATCCACTAAAACTAATAATTGGTTTCTTGTGGCTGGCTAGTATGTTATGGAATATCCTTTTCTTGCCATGGCACAGAATCATTTAAAAATGCCTCAATCCAGATAATGTTTCAGATATACAATACACCAAAAATATAAAATAATTTTCCCTTTGACCCTTAATATTGTAACTAAAAAAACAAAGGCAAAAACATAACCACCCTACCACTTTCTACATATAAAAAGGCAAGTGTGTGGTTAGTTTAAACTCGCAGCTGCTCTGTAGTAAAACCAACTCAAAGTCAAAGCCAACAGCTATTGTTTTTTTAGTGGAAGGGCACAATGGAAGTAGTTATTTGACCATATTGTCTGCCTCTGTTTCAAACTTAGTGTAGTTTGGAATGCTTAACACACAATCTCTGCTACTCTTGTGTGTCTTGTGTGTGGTTCTCTGCTGCCCACAAATCAACACTTACCAAGCAATGGAAAATCAGTGGGTTTTTTATAATGAAAAATAAAATGGCTCGTACCAAAGCAGGAACTGGCTCATGTCTTATTCAAACCCCTCTCTCTCTTCACTTCTGGTCTCTACCCCCACATGTGACTTTCAGGTGTGACTGTAGATGTTACGGACACAAAATAACATTTTTCTCTGCTTAATCTCTTTCCTCTTTAGTAAGGTATAATTCAACACTTCTCCTCTCTTCCTGGCTGTTAGTGTTTGAGGCCTACTTGAACTGACATGTAGAGTGAAATCATGGTTTGGGTACTCAAATGAACTGGCTTGACCGGTTTGACAGTTCTTTTAAAAGAACACAAATTAACACTTTCATCTATAGTGTCTTGTATATCTTTCAAACTGCAAACATGCTTTCTTTTATAATTTTTATTTTTTAAAGCTATAGACATTTAGTCCCACATTTATAGAGGTTACATTTATTTCAGTGGCAATGTTACAATTACATGGACAAAAAATAAAAATGAAAAAAATCTGACAATGTTAAAGAATCCTCTATAGAGAATCATCCTTTACTGGCCCCTTGTGGCTGGGGTTAGTATTTGCCCCCCCCACCCCCACCCCCATCTTGCAATGGTATAAAATCTTTATTTCTTTATTTCTTAAATCTTTATTTTATATCATTTATGGCCCATTATTGACCATTCCTGTAAATTCCACCATTCAATCATTACTTTGACGTACTGTAGAACATCAGAAAGTCAATTTGAGAAATTGTACTTGAGTAAGAGTATTGTTATTTCAAAATAATTTTACTTAAGTAGACGTTATATTATGTTGCAGTTAAACTATTCTCCCTCAAATAAATGTAACTTACAACCTGCCTTTGGAGATGGAGAACTGTCCTGCCTTTGGTGAGCCAGTGTAGGGGAAATTTTATTTAGGTCCTATAAAATACTATTTTCATTATACTAGTAGTTTTCTAAATTTACAAAGTTTAGGTAAGGCAAGATATAGGCCGAGTTTACAGTGGACTTCTCTCCTGTTTTTGTCTGTTTTGTATGTCACACTTTGGCTACACTTTGCTTCCAAAATCAAAGTGTAACTTAAGTCAAACCATTTGTTCTCCAAAGTTTTATGTAGAATCCCAAAAGGCTGTAACAATGACCTCAAGCCTTTGTAAAGCTTCTTATACCACTGGTGAGGGCTGTATGTAAGTGTTGTAATTGTCCCCACAGATTGGCTCCTGGTAGTTCTGGTGGTACTGGGCTTTCTGTTGCTCTTGCTGCTCATTGGGATCTGCTGGTGTCAGTGCTGTCCACACACCTGCTGCTGTTACGTCAGCTGCCCCTGCTGCCCTGAGCGCTGCTGCTGCCCGAGAGCCTGTAAGTACTAAAGGGGGTAAAAACTAACTTTGGTCTATAATGAGAAAAGTAGTTGTGGAAGACTCACTCATTACACTAAGGGTGTGTTCACACTTGCTGGTTCCCAGGACTCGGTGCGCTACGGTCATAATAAATAGATTGAGTGCAAGACAGTGCATATTTTACTTAATCTTTCATTTTCTTTACTTGGGTACTAGCAGTGATACCGACATTTTTTGTAACCAATTGAAATAATTGTTTTTTCTGTATATTATATACTAGAAAATACATAGTTTTAGAAAGAAGTTGTGTGTCATTTAACGATAAAGTGTAAAATGCTCTGCCCATGGTGTGACTGTAACATTTTCAAAATACAAATATTTCATTTATAACAACCAGTCCATCTCAAATTACTTCATAGGCTTATAATACCAATACAATAAATAAAACAATATAAAAATTGTGTATATACAATACATGCACTAAAATGTCATTAGAAATATTTGTCCAACGTGCAACTCGACTTGTAATGAATGCCAGTGCAAAATGATGGGTCTCTAGAGACTATTTAAAAAAATGTCTGCAGACTGTGCTGTTCTCATACAGTTCTAATGTAATCTAATGCTAAGGCCTATGGTTTTCAGGCATGTTCTTGGGACGTTTATATTAATTAGAGTTTTGTCTTGCAATCAAAATGGTGCCCTGTGGTGAAAGATCAAAATTTTTAACAGGCAGTTACAACAGAACCTACAGGAGCTCATCTGTCAGTCATGAACTACTAGTCATGAACTAGAAAGACCTCCAGTTTAGGCTGTGATTATTATTAAATACCAACATGAGCATATGTGGTGTGACAGCTGTATTTTTCAAAAAATAAAATTCTGAATGTTGAAAAAAAAAAAAAACTTTCTTGGGGTGAGACAGGGATTCAGAATGGGCAAGTAATACTGAAAGTCCTGCAGGCATGACAGAAAAGCTGTGCACAGTGCATTATATCGACTAACTTTCTGCTTTCAGTGTACGAGGCAGGAAAAGCGGTGAAGAAAGGCATTGCCAGTCAGTATGCACCCACCTTGTATGCCCCCAGTATGTACGGGCAGCCGGCATACAGTGGGGTGAACCAGCCAGCCATGCCAATGCTTCCTCTACCCAATGGAGTGGGTGGAGCACCTCCACCCAACAATTATGGACGTGACTATGATGGTGCCAGTTCAGGTGGCAGTTCTTTTCTTTATTTCCATTGGTCCACCAGCCTTTACAAGCTGCTGATAGATTGTTATCACCTAGTAACTAATATGTGTGCTGTTAAAGATTTTTGAAGCTAATTAAGCTATTGACAATGTGTGTTTGCAGTGGGACATGGCTCTCAGGTGCCTTTGCTTCATGACCAAGAAGGCGGAGGGGATCACAGTAAGTGACACGGGTTGGCTTAATGTCCAGTGACTGAAAGTAGTGCACAAGTCTCTCACAATGCATGGTATGGACTAGGGATGTCCAAACAAAGAGCAGAAAGTTAGTCGATATAATGCAGATCATGAAAAAAGTTCTCTCCCTAGGTAGAATGACTGCTAAAATCATGTTTGTTTGAAAAGTAGGTGCACCCAATGCAGAGATTGAATGTTTACTCTATTCCAATTTGAGTCAAGGTTGCATTCTTTGTTGTACTAATAGGTACCAACTAGGGATGTCCCGATAAGGTTTTTTTGCCCCCGAGTCTGAGTCATTTGATTTTGAGTATCGGCCGATACCGACTCCCGATCCGATACTTCTCTAATACAGTAGAAAAATAAAGAAGAGCAAAGAAACAGATCCAGGATGTCCCTTATTTTTTATTTTATTCACCCAGCTTCAAGCTCCTTCCGTGTTTTGCTTCGCTTGGCGGCATTCAACCAATAGTGTCACTGCAGCAAAGTGATGTCATGCCACACGCGTTGCTGTTTCTGTGTGAAGTCAGGAGGTCTCACTCTGTACCACCGCATAACTACAGATACGATAAAAAGTAATGAGAATAAATATACATATATATCAGAGTCCTGATCAGGAGGTAACGTCCGATTCCGATCGAGTCTGAAACCACGTGATTGGGCCTGATTTCCGATCACGTGATCGGATCGGGACATCCCTAGTATGGACAGTGATGGTCTCTTGATTCATCATAAACCACAATACTCACTCACTAGACTGTCTTTTATTTAACCAGGAAAGTCCCGTTGAGATTCAGAATCTCTTTTACAGGGGAGTCCTGGCTCCTGGCCCCTGTTGTCAGAGGGGAATACCCACGACTGGGGGTATATGTCTTTAAACTACCCAACCCATTTTAAGGAAACATGTTTGTAACCGTTTTATCTTTCACAACTCAGTTATGAGTGAACTTTTGATTAGTTACTCCATTATGAGTGGAGTTCTGTGAACTTTTTATTTGAATTATTGAAATATTTTATGTATAAAATTTACAGCACTTCATTTACAGTTTTTCACCAAACATAAAAAACATAAAACCAAACATAAAACATAAAATTAAATTTTATTGTAAGTTTTTTTTTATTATAAACGGCGGAAGCTGCTTTATGTATTTTGCTTTACGGAATCATATCTGCTCTGTTGCGTGTTAGCTATGACATTTTATTTCATTATAATTTTTTTTTTTAATGCTTACTCTAGAGAAATGAGTTGTCAGGTGTGCATGTATCTTAGGATTTGTGGAAAAACCTCATTCTTAAATATATTGTCATTGTCATTATTTTAATACACATTACTAGCTTCATATATTTACATATATGAATATATTATTAAGGTTATCTTGAACCTTAATAATATTGCATGCTGAGTGCCTTTTGCAACTTTTGTGATGCTGTTGCTGGATTAATTTTCCTAATTAATCTAATGAATCATCAAGTTGAAATGAAATGGTGATGTCTGTCTCATCTTGACCAGCTCGCAGTGGCTATCGCATCCAGGTGGACCCTGATGGGAATGCAACTCGTGCCATTTACTACATGGAAAGAGAGCTGGCCAACCTGGACCCATCCAGATCTGCCAATTACAACCGCCGTGAGTACAAACTAGGCACTGACTAGTTGAGGTATAAAGGCCTAGTTCTCCCACTGATGATTCTCATAATAGAATAATAGTTCACTTATTTTATTTTTCAAAAACAAAAAATGCTAACTTTTACATTAAAGTTGTCTCTAACATCAGGCATGTAATCATGAAGAGGCCAGGATGGGAGTGGGAGTGTTTCTGGTTATAGTTTTAAACATGGCAGGTACTAACAATATGTAATGTCTCACGGTACAGTATTCATCTCACAGAACCATATGCATTCATTGTGATACTATGGAGATGCTTGCGATATTAGAGAAATGCTTACCGTATTTTCACGACCATAGGGCGCACTGGATTATAGAGCGCAGTTTCAGTTACGGGTGCTTTTTCTCTATTTAATACATACAAAAGGCGCACCGGGTTTTAGGGCGCGGGCACGTTAAAACATACCGGTAAAACATGCATGCTAGTGTGTGTTTTAAAAAAAGGCAGCGGGAGCAAAACTGAGTTCGGTTGTAATTTATTGAAGTATTTAGCAAAGTACTCACATTATTTTTTCAATCATCAATCAATCAGCATCCAAAAATCCATCAAAGTCCTCATCTTCTGTATCTGAAAAAAACAGCTGGGCTAGATTTCTATCAAACACGCCCCTTTCGTCATTGTCAGAGTCCGTCTCGTTGCCGTGCGGCTCCTCATGAATGATGCCGGCTTTTGCGAAAGCTCGAAGAACAGTGCAAGCAGACACGTTAGCCCAAGCATCTACAATCCATTCACAAATTGTGGCGCAACTCGCCCGGCGCTGCCTCCCAGTCTTAGTAAAAGTGTGTTCGTCATCTGTCTTCCATCGCTCCCATGCCGTTTGCAACCTTACTTTGAACGCCCTGTTCACACCGATGTCCAGCGGTTGGAGTTCCTTCGTCAAGCCTCCCGGAATGACAGCAAGCGCCGAGTTCATTTGCTTCACTTGTTTTTTCACAGCGGCTGTGAGATGGGCGCGCATGGAGTCACAGATTAACAGGGACGATGACGTGTGGAAAAAACCATCTGGTCTCTTTACGTACACCTCACTCAGCCACTCTTTCATTTTCTCCTTATTCATTCAGCCCTTTTCATTGGCCTTAACAATGACTCCGGCTGGAAACTTCTCTTTAGGCAGAGTCTTCCTCTTAAAAATCACCATAGATGGCAGTTTCTGTCCATTAGCATGGCAGCCAAGCACAACAGTAAAAGCCAACTTTTCGTGCCCCGTTGTGCGTATCGCTACCGTGCTGGTCCCCTTCTTCTCGACAGTGTGACTCACCGGGATGTCAAAAGTGAGTGGCACCTCGTCCATGTTGGTAATGTGGCTGGGCTGGAGGTGTTTGTCGGCAATCTTTTTACTGCAGTAGGAGTGGAAGATGGACAGCTTTTCATTGTAATCCGCTGGAAGTTGCTGCGCCACCGTAGTCCTTGCCCGGATGGAAAGATGGCACCGTTTCATAAAACGAAAGCACCTCCACTTGCGAACCATGGATTCATTAATCTTGAATTCTCTCGCAGCTGCTCGATTCCCATGTTCCTCCGCGTAGCTGATAGCTTGCAGTTTAAACTGTGCTTCATAAGCGTGTCTCTTTGAAGGTGGCATTTTCAGGGTTGCCAAAACGATGTTGTTCTGCATAATGCACATACCTGCACTTTTGTACTATTCGGGGGGGTGTCTTCTTTCACGCCCACACTTCCCCCTTTACCGTTCTCATGCTGTCCTCTCCTACGTCCGCTTTCCCGAAGTCACACAACAATACATTAGGCGCACGGCACCATAGGGCGCACCGTACATTTTGGAGAAAATTTAAGACTTTTAAGTGCGCCCTATGGTCGTGAAAATACGGTACTTACTAACTTACTATACTAATATACCACAAGTCCTTGGTGCAAAAAATGCTTGAAATTAGTGGTTTTATTTGCTCTCAGTTGCTTTAGATTAACACTAGTCCTTTCATCTGACCGCTATAAGGTCAACCAGCAGCTTAACACCATCTTCCTCTGCTGGACACAGTATGGAGTTAGTTTATTTTTAATGCTCCTGTTACTGAGTGTAACTGTAGACCGGGAAAGAGATTAAAGAAACATATGTAATAGGGAAGTCACAATGTCAAATTTTAGTGTCATGTTTATTGTGAGAAGAAATATTCCGGTTATATAATTTTCACGATTGACACCACAGAAAGAAAGTTTTTATTTTATTTTAATAAAATGCTCTATTCAAGCTTGTAGCCAAACATTTAATGAGTTGATGTTTACCTTGTCCTCAACTGTCAACCTGTCTGACCCGGTCTTTGACATTTTTAAATTCCATTTTACCACTTGTGCCCCAATTTTAAACTGTTGCTCCTGTTAAGTGACAAAAGTGCCCCCGTCACAAAACATCATAAAAATAGTTTATATTCATATTCACTGCTTTTTATTTTTCATAAATCTTTATTTATCTTTATTTAATTATTTTCAGAATTGTAATCCTTTTTATGCCAGTTTATGTAATAGCATCTCAAATTTTTTGTAAAAAATACACACAAAAAATGAAATATTTTTAATATTCTTAATTCACAGTGGATTTTTAAAGGTTGGATTATTAGAGCCTTAGGTCTGTCAAAGATTACAAACAACATTTATTTTTAGGGAAATTTTTCTGTGCTATGTAGGATCTAAAAAACAACTCCCATTGTTACTGGTTGTAACTTTTTGTTACTGCCAATCCCAAATCCATCTAAATCAATTATTAGACCCAAGGCTCTAATAATCCAACCTATAAAAATTTGCATTGAGAATATTAAAAATATTTATTTTTTTTGTATTTTTATACCAAAAAGAAATTAAATGGTAATAAATGAACGGGCTTAACAAAGGTTAAAATTCTGAAAATAATGAAATATTTAGTATTTAAGTTGATTAAATGATTTATGCGAAAAAGGAAGTAGAAAAAATATGAATGTATACTATTTTTCATGATGTTTTTCATGGTTTTGTCACTTAACAGGATCAACATAACAAATTTAGTGAGTGTGTAAAAATGAAGTAATATTAGATTTTTGTTTAAAATATCAAAATTTGTGATAAAATAAACACCTGGGCCAAATTTCATAGAGATGGTAAGAACCACTGTACATAAGTTATCAAAAAATTTTAACTTGAAAAGGACACTTTTGTCCTCATTGGGGCACATGAGTTTTATTGATTAGACTGAAGGACCTTATAAACATGTACGAAGGACTGGAGAGAAACCTTAACTTTTTTACAATTATTCTATTGTGACATTTATAATCGCAAATAATCATAAATTGGTTAATTGTGATTGCTGACATCCCTAATATGAAATCACAAAACATGAGCACAGTTTATTAATAGTAGCTTTTTCACAAACCTTTTGAATCTTTGGTGGTTTGCTACAGAAACTGCTGGGTCTAACTTATTCACTGATTGATCTTGTGAGTTTTTGAGCTCTCGTGCTGTTATGAGGCAGTAAATGCTTCCTCCTGGGTCTGGACTCTTGTGTGACCCTTTTCAGGTTGAATACTTATGCGTTTTTTTTTTTTCTTCTGAATTCACATTTTGTTTAAAAACATCCACCATGTTTGCTGCATTGAATCTTAAGCTTGATGGTCTGTGTCGTTTTCTCTGCAAAACCGCGAATGAGGGTGTGTGCACTGAGAACGGTCTACTTCTTGGAACATACACAGTATGACTCATATCCAAACTTCACTCTGCAGGCAGTTAACAAATAATATAGGGCAGGTGGACGCACAGATGTGACTTATCACTTCCACAATGTGAATATAATTACTCTATATTCAAATTCAAATCTTAATATTGACTTTAAAGATTAAAAATAGGATAAAAGGATGTTGTCATAAATTTACATTATCACACAGTGTAGCATGTGCTGTAGACCAGAGCAGAATTTCCCAAATAGTAAGTCAGAGATAAGCTAATAATAGCACCTGAAAAAAATGACATGTCCAAACAAATTTTGATTATAAAAATAAAATGAAATATAGTTAAGCCTCTGCTCTAACAAAAACCTGAATCAGGCATGAGTGACAATGTCCTTGCAGCACATGTAACGTGGTAGCTTTAGAAAACCCACATGTTCACCATATGTGGTTTGAGTGATGAGCTAAGGAGGCTAGCACTGTTCTCTGCAACACTGAGTCTACAGAGTGATTGTGTCATGCACATGTACCTGCGGCAGAGGGCAGAGAAAAACCTCTTATCGCATCACCAGGTGAGTGGAGGTGAGTGATGGGAGTCATTCGAGTCTACAGCTCCTCCTCTGAGTAACGTGTAAGCCCCGTGTCTGCTCGGGGAGCGGTTAGCTTCAATGAGGCAGCGCAGCTCGTGCAGAAACATTTTCTTTTTTCATCATTAACCCTCCGTTCTCCACTCCGAGTCTCTGAGTGCGTATATGGGTGTGTGAACCTTAAATGCTTCATAGTTAACAGTACAATTAAACTGTGCATCCCATTAGTGTCTCACTAAAATGATAAACTGTGGTTACTGCAGTCGCTTGTGCACCCATGTGGGTGGATTGATAACAGCGCAGTATGACAATAATGCGGTCACCGTGACAGCCCTATGTGGAGCTAAATTATCTGGTTTGAACCTGTAATAAAACAACTACAAACCAGTGAATTAAGAGTGATGGAGCAGAATATTACAGTTACACATTACAATTATTGTATTTAAAAAATATATAAAATCCAATGTATTAAGTAAGTACGAAACTGGTATTTAAACAGATGGCCTGTGACACTGCTCATCCTTGTATTCTCCTTGTCCTTGAATTGTAAAGGATTGAATTATTGTGTCTAGAGTTGATACTGTAAATTTAAACTGAAACATCTCTGTAAGAATGAAAGTGTTACAATTCTGATGTTAAAAATGGACAGATCACGTTAAATCAGATCTGAATTTTATGTGCTTTTTTAAATTATAAGATAAATAAATACAAATACATTAAAATAATATGGTCTTGCTGACAAGAGTCTTTTGAGTTGTAGTTTTGAAAGTCATTGTTGTGGTCATGTCAAATAGTTTCTGTCCTCTTTGAACTTTGTTAAAAAAAACACACAGTGGATTTAAATAGAACTGAGAGTAGGCAGATATTTCTCCATCAGAGATAAAGGTCATATAGGAAACACTTACATCATTACTTAAGTTCTTGCTAGTTAGTACATACAGTATACTACTCAAATGTGTCCTAACAAAATATTTTCTTAGCCTATATGAAGTTGTAGGGACAAGCCTAATTGCTGTGTATTTTCCTTCCTAGTGGAAAACATGAGTGAGGTGAGCTCCCTTCATGACAGTGACAGAAGCAGACCAGCGGGCCGCTCTCAGCCCCCTGCTCTGGCCACCGTCTATGACCAGGACGAAGCCATGAGCACCATCAGCAGTGTGTCCCAGCACGTCCACCGGCGGAACGACAGGCGGGACGACAGACGGGACACTGACTACCGTGTACGGGCCCGCTCCATGGACAACCTGGATGATATTGGCAGGCGCTATGACCGTGATGACTACCGCCGCCGCCCTGATGAGCCCAGGGGCAGGAGAGGGTAACAAATCTATGCTTTAAAATCCATACTACACTAAACATCTTACATTTTATGCTTTCTACTTCACAACAGTTAATGAAAGTTATAAAATTGGAGACTTTGGATTAAGTCAACTATATTTGTATACATAGAAAGAATTACCAAATTAATTACAAACAATTACAAATAAGCATATATAACTTGCTTAACATTGTGCTAAAATGTTAAAAAGCAGTGTGTCATTTCTAAACATGCCTCCACGCTGTGTGGCTCCGCCAGTACTCACAGTGCCCTGGACATACGCTCTCCTTACTCCATCCCGCCGTCATATTTTAAAGAAATATCCTACCCTGCCTTGAGTCACTGTGCCACTCCTCGTTTGACCACTCTCTCTCTCTCGCTGCATGCCGCACACCTCTTGACCACTTCACTGATTGCGCACTGACTGGAAGAGTGAACACAGGGCTAAACTTGCACAGGGACTGATCTAAACAAACTCCACAATCTCAGCTGAGGACAGAGAGATGTGGGCTGTAGTTTGCTCAATAAGGGACTGTGGGCAGTGTATAGGTTACTACACATGTGCATAACTGAATGTGATAGAATTTTAAAACATTAGTGGTGGGGCACCTAATATTTTTTACCTGCTGATTGAAGCTGTTAAGTGCAAGTGTAAGTTGGTTTAGACCAACAGTTCTCAAATTGTGGGTAAGGGCCCAAAAGGGGGTCACAGAAAGTTTATATACAGTATAGTTTGTTTAGCTTGTTTGAAGCCTAAATGGCATTAATTAGATAAAATAACAGCAGTTTTATAAAATACTATAGGCTACAAAATACATACTTAGATTAATTTAGAAAATTACAAAAAATGGGCAGTGAGTTATTTTTTGTGGGTCTTTATTTAACTAGGAAATTCCCACTGAGATTCAAAATCTCCATTGCAGGGGAGTCCTGGCCCCATGGGGGACCTATTGCACATATTTTTAGTGGTAGGGGAAACCAGAACACCCGCAGGAAACCTATGCAGACACAGGGAGAGCATTCAAACTCCACACAGAAAAGCCCCACCCGGTCCGGGAATCAAACCTGGAACCTTCTTGCTCTGAGACAGGAGTGCTATGCCACCGTGCCGCCCACAGCAGTTTGGGCAGGACAAAAATAACCTAAAAGTAATGTAACTCATCACATTTTAGAGACAGTAATATTGTAATACAAATATATTACATTTGAATCACAGTAAGAAGTAATATACAATGTATTGCAGTTTCAAAGTAACTTTCCTCACTGCTTGTCTATAGTATACTACACAAGCAGTAGGAGAACTGAAGATCTACATTCTGTAGATTATCATATCTTTTTGCCATATCTAATGATTTGAAAGGCCTTTGTAGCATTGTCAGAACTTGAATGAACCAGTCATGAATAGAAAAATCATTAAAGTGTGAAATATTGTCAGGCTACAAAATGAGTCAGTGTGCTACAAAAAAAAATTGCTTTTACCATACCACATTAGATAAATAAAATTAGCTATTTAACAGAATTTACAAAAAAAGAAAAAGATAAAAAAAAAATTAGCATCAGTTTGAAATATGTACATAATATTACATTTTCCAAAATGTGCAAAATATCCAGACGTGCATGTTTAAGGTGAAGCAGTAATAAAGTGATAGATGACTGAAAATGTGTGGACTGTTAATGAAGAAGATTTATAGATAAAGAAACATATTTAAACTTATAAATGTAGTAAATCAACTTGTTTTAGTACGTGCCATCCTTAACATGTTTCTTTTTGTTCCCTTAAGCTCGGACGATGAATGGAGCAGCAGTGCTCGCAGTGGGTATGACCGCGGGTATGACCGTGTGTATGACGACCGCAGGGGACGGGACAACTCTCCTGACGACCGGCGCCGAGGAAGAGGAGGCGCTGACAGTGGCCTGGCAGGCAGACGCAGCCGCAGTCGGGACGACCTGATGGACCTGGAGAGGGAACGGCGCTATGGGGGCGGAGCCCGAGGGGGGCGGGATGACTATGACGACAACATCCTGCGAGAGGCCATGGAGAGGAAGAAGATGAGTGAGCAACAAAGGGCGCGTAGTCGAGAGAGGCTGGACAGTGAGAGCGACCACTCCGACAGAGCGAGAGGACGAGGACCACCACCACTACCCAATATCCCCCCCTCAGGGTTCCCAGGTCGCCGTGACGACTACCCTCCTCCTCCCCCTCCCCCATACAGTGATAACGAAAGTGTTTCGTCTTCAAAGAAAAGCAACCTGCGCAAAGTGAGACACTTTCCATCTGACTTTTGACCAGCAGTTTAATTTTTCCTCCTTTTCAATTCCTAAATAATTTTTTTTTTTTTCCCATACAGAATGGAGCTGTCAGTCGAGAGAGCCTGGTGGTGTAAAAGCTGAACATCTGAGGATCCAGATTTTATTCACAGAACAAGACTGTATAAAATAATAAAAATAAGCCTAATTCATGCTAAATGTTATGTTAAATGTTATGCTTTCTTACAGATATTTTGTATTGATGATTGATTTAAATATATTTTGTGTGTTCTAAACATTGTGGCTGCCACAAGTGCCTTAACCTGTACAGAATGTGTGAAATTTGATGTTTGTAAAGCTAAATGCATCCTCAAATGTAATCTCTAACAGTTTCCAGTGCTTTCTATAAGTGCATTCTTCTTGCTGACATGTAGTCATCTGGTTTTATCTGGGTTAAGGGTTTTCAAATAGATTTTAAAACATTTTATCAGAAAACTGTAAATGTAGATGAATTTTATGTTTACTCTTGAGCAGTCATTTGTAGTTACACTAGTGTTCACTGTGCTTTTAGAAACTATTACAGATTTTAGTATGTTGCTTGAGTTTTTAATATTCACTTTCAGTATATTGTACAGTTTTCAAATAATGTAGCCTTAGCATTCAGTTGTGATTTTTCTTTATTTTTTTTTATCAATATGCATTGTACAATAAATATCTGACAGACATTTTTACAGCAGTTTATTTTTTCACCACTAGATGGAACCATTTCACTTGGTTCAAAATAGACACTGGTATTTCTAAAAACTACATCCCAGGTATTGATGTGTATATTTTATTTTTAAAACGCAGTAATCAGGTCTTGACAAATACCCTTCTCTGTTTTGAATATATCTAATTCAATGTTCTATATTTTCATTCACATTAATAAACAAGAATTTGTGTTTCCACTTATAATTTGATGATACTTATAAAAAGTCTTTTTTTTTTTTTTTACTATTTCTAGCAACAAAGATGACAGTATTTGGTACCCTTATTGTGGCCAGTAAAGGTGTTACTAACAGTGCTAACAACTTGACAATGAATTATATTGTTTTCTTTCACATATTGCTGTCACATGACTATCTCATAATCAAGGGCCATTGGAAGGCAATGTGACAATATAACTCATCTTAATTCACTAACTTTCCTAGAGGGCAGCACTACAGGTGGAAACTAGCTGACTTTTATGTTTTATTAACATTCAAACCATTATTTTTCTAGGCGCCCTCCAAAGCACCTGGTTGAAACCTGTTGAAGGTGTCCTGCATCTTTAAATTCTATGCTCCGAGTCATGTTATTTTTAGTATTACAGTTCTCACTTTTACTGTATTTTTTTTTAAGTCAAAAAACACCCATCACACCCCCAACATCATAACCTTGCTTTCTGATTTCTGAACGTAAAACTCGACCAAAACATCAAGACAGTACATGAAAGTAAAGTTTAGATCTCACTTTAAACTTTCAGTTCTGAGTTTAGTGTTAATGCAATCCTGGAAGTATCGCTGCCTCTTTAGACATTTCAAGAATACAATAATGACAGTATTTATCTACGTTCCACTGTGCTAATCTTTTATTAAATGTCAACAGATGTATCCAATGCAGGAATAGACATTTTCTCTGTCTTTTAGCTTCTAAACAAGAAAGGAGGCCAATGGTAGCATCCCTAACTCAAAGCCCCTTTAAGCAAGTATGTAATTGGCCATAGCTTGCTGGTACAAGCTGAACATAGTCATCTATTAAAATCTTTGATAATAATGTAACTTGGTAACACTTTAGAATAGCTCATGACCAGTGACATAACTTAGAAAAGAAGGGCCCCAGTACAGATTTATAGAATGGGCCCTAGTGCTATAAAGCTGTTCATTACTTCAAATGTATGCGTTAATCTTCTAATTTGGCAGTCAGCTGTTTTTCCTGGATTCAAAGACCAGTTAGTACTGTCTGCATAGTTTAATTCAAAATACTAAGGTTTAAAATTAATTATAAAAAATCACAATGAATTCCTGAGATGAACGAGCTCTGATTCTATGATCTCTGATTTTACGATAAAGAATTGATCGACAGAAAAGGGCCCACTCCCAGGGGCCTCTAATCTCCCTGGGCCCCGGTGTAGTTGCACTGGCTGCACTGGCTGATGTAACGCCCCTGCACATCCCTTGTAAGTAGTAATAAAGCATTATATAGTGAAAAAATCATTTGTAGATACTGAATTAACACTGATGTTTATAATTTTGCATTGATTTACCTGTGCTTAACCTTAAACCTGCTCCTGACCAGGCTACTCCAGACCTTAAACCTAGTCCTGGCCAGTTTAATCCACACCTTAAACCTGCTCCTGATTACTCAAGAATTAAAAATGAATAATAACGTTTATAACTCAGTTCTGTTCATTATTATTGAAGTAATGCTTAATAGTGTTTTTCTACAGTATTGCCTTACTGTTTTTGTATTTGTAACATATTCCTGATCATCCAACTCTGAAAACCTTCATTAAGTTGGTGAGTACAGTTCTATCTTACCTCTAAATACTAAAAGCTTTATTTCAATCTAACACCATAGCATTTCTATCATGTTTCCTAAAGAGCAGCAGACGGCCCCTCCTCGTCCAGGTTGTGGATGCCAGGGATCCAATCTGCCGCCAGAGCGCATCTCGCAGCAGGGAGGGAGGAGAGGGATCACCGACTGCTACTCACTTTCCCTCCGAGCTTCTCACTGGTTTCACATCAGACGCTAAGGTAAGAATTTCTGATTTTTCGTTGACACTTGTTACTATTGTACTTTTCACTATAGCCGTTGAAGTTTGTGTGCTGCCCTGTTGTGAGTCATAACTATAAAGTTCAGATATGAACTGGTTGCTTTGATGTTGGAGGTGAGTGGAATATTGGTGAGTTCAGTCATAAGGCAAAAGTGAATATGAGTGTAAGATGAATCATGCTGAAACTTTTCTGGCATTTAGATATTAATAATTCCTCTTCAAGTTACTTTAATCATTTTGTTTTTCCATACTGTAACAGAAATCAGTACAGTTTTACAATGACTAAGGAGGTGTTTGTTTGTGTTTGTTGGTTGTAGTTTTTTTACTCGAAAAGTGATGAAAATTTGACTAAATAAAGCAAGACCTAATCTGACATTTGGAGCTCAATACGAGAAGTCTGGCCAATATAGGACACATTGGATTTGGACCTCCTCTGGGAATAAAATCCATTGGAACACAGAACAGCAGGTTGAATACATGCAATGTACTTTGTTCTGTCCTTTGCAAGTTCCATAGTTAGTGAATATGACTTTTGATATGCTAACAGTATATAAGCAATCCTGAACTTGTTTGATTTAATATTTTAAGAAAGAGCTCAATGCAATAAAAAGACTATTGCAACAGTATTTCGTGGTTAATACTGTTTTCAAATGGAAGCCATTTTCTTCTTCTGTGCATTTAAAGTGTGCAGAGAAACAATGGTCCTATTCTCAGAGTGTTGTTCTGTCACTGTCCAGCACAGTCCCAACAGCACCCACACCCCACCCATGTGTATGTCCCAACACTGTACAAGTGTTTGTCTATTAGCAACTATTATCCAGCTCTTACACTTGTCGTCATTGTTGTAAGGCCCTACTTCACAACCAAGTACAAACTGCTATTGAGGGGGCACTAATCATATTTTTTCACTGATTTATTACTGCTTTTTTGTGGGGGAGCTGGATCACTTTAAGGCATACACTAACAGAGAACCATTCACACAAATTCATTCATTTCAGATTCATTAATTGCATAATGGCAGAGTGGTTAGCTTGTGTTGGATTCTCTTTGGTCAGCCTGGCTTCCTCCCACATCCACAGGCTTGCAGGGTTACGTGAATTAGTAAAGCTAAATTGCCCCTAGTAAAGGAAGGGTTGTCTGTTTGTGTCTCTAGCTCTGAGCCCTGTGACTAACTGTACCTCGCTCCGGGCCAAAAGTAGGAAAGGTAGGAAAGACTGCAGACATACATGATCCATAGGAATGAAGGATAAATTAATGAATTTACCTGAATATACAGTAACTAGAAGAAAGTAGAGAATACGGCTGCAACTAACAATTACTTTGATATTTGATTAATCTATTGATCATTTTTTAGATTAATTGATTAATAATTGGATAGTGTAGCACGTATATGTGTGAGGACCTGGTGGTCTCACAAGAACAACTGATTAAAAACATAAGATTTATTTTAGTTTTAGGTCAAATTCTTTTCAAAATACTACAGAAAATCAATCAAGTACTCCACCTGAAGACATCTGGATAAAGTAGAAGAGAGAAGTAACCCTAACCCTAATCTTGCAAATGATTTGCACATTTTGACTCTGATGGTAGCAACACATCTCAAAAACGTTGTGACAGGGCAACAAGAACAAAAAAGTTTTACTACAGTTCAGTTCATTGGTAGGTCTGGGTATAAAATGACCATTTTAGAAAGGCAGAGTCTGTATTAGCTATATGATATGCTGTACTGGAAATCACTGCATAGATTAGGAACACTTCCAGAAATGTGATATATTTATTTATTTATTGTAAATAACATATGGGTATATGAGATTTGCAAATCATTGCATTGTTTTATTTACATTTTACACATAGTCCCAACCTGATTTGAATTGCAGTTATAAAATGTTTTGTTTCTTTAAATACAATTGGATACAGACAATTAAAGGTAGTTTAAACTGCATCAGTTTGTTCTCCCACTGGAAATCTATCTCAACTAATCAATGGAGACCAAACTAATTATTTGTAGAGACTAAAAAGGATTAGGATGGCTGGCCAGGCTTGAGTTCCATTGCTTTTCATAATAAAGCAATGAAATTGTAGTTCCATGTTGTTAACCCATAGTTGGTCCCTACACTGCACCTGTCCCTCCGAGAGCTGCTCACACATTCAGGGTAGCCTCCCAAACATCCAGCAGAGTTTCAACTGTGCAGAAAAAGGTCGAGGCAGAGACAGAGACAAACGAGTGGGGCCAGAGAAAAGGGGATTGTTGTGATTAAAAGACAATTATGTGTGCACATCGACTTCCCAGTGTTGTGTGGTGTCAGGCTCGAGCTGAGCTGTTCTGTCCCACAAGGCCACTGGGAGACAATGGCCACTGTGTCCGGAGGAGGTGGGGGAGTGGGAGTGTGAGTGTGTGTGCGTGTGTGTGTGTGTGTGTGCACGCACAACAAATCACACAGTTTTACAAAACCACCATCATGGCCTCATGAAACACCGTGGACAAGGCTAATGTAATCTACAGCACGTGTTAGGCTAAACTATTGTGCTTTAATGTATTTCTAAAGAGTGCCAGCTAAGTAGACACCTGTTCCACTGGGCCCACCTTTTACCTTATCTGGAATCAAACAATCAATAATGGGGTTTATGGGGGTAATGGGGTTTAGAGAGTTACCTGTAGAGGCAAAGATAGACCAAGCCCAGACCTAGACCAAGTTTCTGAAGTCAGTGGAAGCTGTGGTAGCTGCTATAGATAAAAAAAAGTATAGATTCTTGAAAACAAAGCTAGTATGACTTCCTAGATTTCTGCTGCATTCCAAAATCAGTGGTTGTTTATGATGAGACAAATATGATGTGTGTATTTTGTTATCTTGTAGAAATGTAGGCCTTGATCACTTAGGCTTAAGCCTCTAGTATCGCCATAAAATCAGTTACATACAGCCCCGTAAATAAATGTACTGTGAGCTTAGCCTTACGGCCTTCCACAACTTTTCATCAGTTTTTTTTTCAGCATTCAACATTTTCAGGGCTTTAACTCAACGTGTTAACCATTTAGAATACACAACAAAAGTTTTATAACACCACAATTTTTATCAAAATTTAAGCAGCTCGAGTTGAGCTTGAAATTGTGCAAAGGTAACTGAACTGCCAGAGGTTAATAAAAAGATAAGGTTAAGGTTATCCAAAACTGAAAAATAATGTACTAAAGTTATACAAAAAAAAGCTTTTTTTTTAATAGCTTGTTCAGAGTGAAACGCACCCTGAACCATGATGGCTCCCACAGCATTCTGCACCACCATGCAATAATCTCTGGTGTGTGCCTAGTGGGTCAGGGGTTCATACAAAAACATAATGACACAAAACACAAGTCCAAGCTCTGCCAGAACAAGATGGTGAGGCTAAAAACATGGAGAGGCCTTCACAGTCTCTAGACTCTATTTAGTTGGCTTGGAAGGAACTGGACGGAAGAGTAAAACCAAAGCAACACCAGAAATATTTGGTTTCCATTGTAGAAAGAATGCCACAAGTAAGTGTCATCTCAGTGATTGCCACGTATTCGGCATGCATTATAGTATCTAAAAGAAGTTGAAGAAGGTAAAAACGGTGCCGGATTTAAGTACTGGGTCAACAATCAAGAGCAACAAAGATTGTGGTAAAGAGGTGTGTGAAGCAAGTTTGAAAAGAAAAGAAGGTTTACAAGACCAGCAGTGTTGTATGGTGTGGAGACAGGAATAGGTTATATTAGATGATGTTGGAGATAAAGTCAGAGAGGCCAGATTGTGATGTTTTGAACATACAGAGAAGATGAGTTGTGAATTTATGGGTACCAAGATGTTAAGGTCAGCAAGAGGCCTAGAGGAGGACCAACGAGGAGATAACATGAAGTTAGTCGGTGTGAAAGAAGTATGGACTTAAACACGTTGCTAAGGTGCTTGATTTGGTCAATACATTCACAGTTTTGGTTTTATTTGGGCCCAAAGACTAGGATTAGGAACCCTACGCTTTCTCAAACACTGGTCTTATTTTCATTTTTAACCGCACAAGTCACTTCCTGCCCTCTGTTAGCCTCTCACAACAACAGAAAAAGTGCCCTCCATGAGTCCAAAGTGAACAAATCTGCCCAGTTCCATCCAGCACTGCAGAACCAGCAGCAGCTCAAAGCCTCGCCCATATTTGCAGGGGCGAACACTATGGCCCTTTGTGGCCCCGGTGTATTTATGAATGGCTGAGGCCCCGGAGAACAATGCCACTGCACTGAGGGCTGGTCCTGTGTGGGAGGGGGTAAGGGGTGAAGAAGAGGAGCCTGATGATGAAGATGGCCGCGGAAGGAGGGGAGTGCTCCACACCGCTGGGGCTTGGTACAGAGAGTGGACAAAGGTCTTGGAGCGTGACGTTCAGAGGGGAACTGCTGCCTGGGACAGGAGCTGCTCAAAGATCAGAGGTCAGGAGAGACCCTACAGGTGAGGGCCGTGCTGGGACGTCATTATTCACTATGCCTTATTTTTTTACTCTTGGGAATGGCGTTCTGGAACAGCATTTGCCAACTGCTCTGATTGTGTGACCTAATTTTATCTCTGATCACTGTATTGCCACTATTTACTGAACAAAAGTAATTTTTTCTACATTATTTTACTACTTTTGTTTTTTAATTGGTTTTACTTCTTTATCTGCTATGGCCATGTTGTAATATTACTTTAGATGCATTGTAAACAACTTATGCACTGGCACAAACCATACAGATGTCTCAAAAGGCTACTACATTTTCACCTGTTATGCACATTATGCACAATCATTGAAAAGCCAGAGCAAATGTTGGTGAACAGTGACTTTGCATTTAAATAATTACAATTTAATTGTAATATTACTTACATATACCTTAAAGCTGCATTATTATTATTTTTTTGTAATTTGTTGCCATTAATTAAATGTTAACAAGCCATATAGACCAATCAGCCAATTGGTACTCCAAAACCATTTTTTTATCCTAGCCAAAGCTTCCAGGATAAGCTGAACATTTTCAACCTTTTAAAAAGCCTTGACCTCTTAAGCTTTTATTTTCAACACTGTAAAACTCAACTCAAGTTAATTTAACTTAAATACACTGAGGAAACCAGTGGCCTAAATCATTTAAATGTCATAACTCTGATTATTTAGGTTCATCCAATTACTTTATCTTTGCCTACAAATTATTATGACAAGATTATGCATGTTTTTACAATCCTTTTTATTTACTATTTATGAATTATAACAAATTTTAAATTACTATCTATATTACTTTTTGAAATAATTTTGGACACCTTTGCATTAAGGTAATGTATATGTATGGAAAACGTTTTCTTTGTAGGAGCTGTTACTTTGACTTTGGAGAGAGAGCTAGGATTAGGTGCCCCCCAGTGGCAACAGTGCTGGATAAAAAGAGCATAAAATGGCTAGTTAGCGCAGCTATTAGCAACATGATGCTAACATAGATAAATGAACTGACTGCTTCATAGTGACAGCAATTTAAGTGCTGTAATGATCAGATTTAGTCTGGTGACAGTGTATGAGAAACACGCAGGAGCACTTCCTGGTTTCACGTGTCTACATAGTGCTCTTGAAAGAGGACAGGCTCAGCAAACCAGGACTACTCAAACATGCATAAATTAAACAAAATACTACTCCAGGTATGTTTTTGAGGTGGAAACATTATAACATGGTTAAAAAAAAAAAAAAAAAGTTGATTTCGCATAATAGGGGACCTTTAAGTTGGCTTTGATAATTGTGTAAACAAGATTATTATCAGACCGTATATTGTTAATATTGTTGATTTTACTGTATTTATAATAATACAAATTAACTTGTTTTGAGTTTATTTAATACATTTGGTATAAGTAACTAACTATTTAACAGTAAGTGCACCTAACTTATTTTAGTAAGATTCATTATTTGGTTTTACAATGTACAGATTATATTTCAGCCTCAATGTGCCCTTATTACACATTCAAGTTGTAGCCCTTTAGAGGACTTAATAACTTGGTGTTGCTTTAAAGTTTGTTAATTCCATTGATTTAAATTTGTTTTCTCCTCCCATTTGTTCACCTTGTCCAGTATGTCCACCTGATGATGATGCTTGAATGTCAAAATTACAAATAGCCTTGTTGTTATACCGACAGTTTTGCTGAAGGTCAACCCTCTTCAGTCTGTGAGTGTCAGTCCATCAGTTTGCATGAGTCACTGGTAATGAAGTCTGTTTTATACATGTGAAAACTTGTACTTAAAGCACCACTTGGCATTAAGAACACTGCAGCTTTAGTGCTTGCAATGCAGGGGGCTACACAAAGTCAATGAGTCTTTTCTGAGAAATGAAATGAAAACTGCGTGTTGGCGTGTTGATGAATGCATGCATGAGCAATGTGCTATAATGATGTGTAAGCGTGTACACATGAGTAAGTATGTGTTAGCACGGGTTGCTAAGAGCCCTGCCAACAATCACTGGACACTGTAACATTCAAATGTGTGTCTTCTGGCCAGAGACTCCATCCAAACACACATGAAGGAAGACAAGAACTGCATGCACAGACAATTAGTATACTGCACTTATGAAGATTTCTATTATTCTGTTCCATGGTGGAACTTTGGTGACATTTTCAGGAATGTTGTCGTGGATGCCAAATACTGTTTGCATCCAGGATTTTTTGCAATTATGCCATAACATTGCCACAAATAATAACTACAGCCACAAGGGGTTGGTAAAAAAAAAGATGTAGAAATCTAGAAATGTAGAAAATCTTGTGACTTTGTCACTCAATGGTTAGAGCATTTGCCACTGAAATACAAGATCAGGTCCAGGTCTGAGTTTTTATCTTCAAACATACTGACTGGGCACTCAAAGAGCCTTTTGTTGTACACTGGATCAGTCTTTCTTTAACTTTTAGCATTAAACAATCCTTTCGGATGCTTTACCAATATGTAACTACTTTTCACGTTGTTCCACTTTATGCATTTAATTTTTAGACTGATTCTCTTCATAATCAGATGTATCTAAATAGCCAATAAAAAAACAAACATCCTTTAATCAAACCTTGACTGTGGTTATGCTATTATCTCAATAATGAACATAGTTGTATGTTTTTCTAGTCTTCTGCCTAATATTTACTCACAGTATCCCCTGCTCCATTTAATTCTCTTCTCACTTTATCTAGAAAACAACACATATTCCAAATGCATGGATTTAGCTTGTATCATTTGTCCATTAATTTCCAATGAGGCCTTTATAACCTTCAGGACAGTGCTTTTCTGCTGAACCTGTGACAGCTCTGTTTCTTGCCCCCTTTTGTTCAGAGCGGAAGGAGAGTGGTGTATGAGAGAGGGCCTGTGGTTTACCATCTGCCCACTGGGGACTGTCAGGCACAAACCACAGCCGTAAGTCGCTGATCTGTTCCACTAAACCTGCTATAGGCAGATACTCCTTACAGTGGAAGATAGAAAGCACCATACTTTTTGATATACAAAGACCAGTATTAGTCTTGCATGCCTTGTGTCTTTATTTAGATTTGGTTACCAAATACTAGTCGACAGCTGGGACCCAAAACTGAGGTGCCAAAAAATGATTTGGGTCACCAAGTAATTTACCACAAGTTAAAATGTAGATCAAAATAATGTTGTAGTCCATAGGAAACAATGAACAACACCCTGCTAAGTATACATAAAGGTAACAAATGACCAAAATAGCATTAATGGGAAAAAGGCTGTTAGCTCACCATCATATAGTCTTTCAAAACAACGATCCAATGAAAAACGGTTGGAAAATACAGATTTAGATCATTATATTTAAAACAAGCAAATACGTAAATGCTTTAGTGATGGTAATAAGCAGTGCTGCATCCCAACAATGTAGCTTAGGCAGCTCACCGGGTCATTTCTCGTCAGATTTATTAGTGTGGGTTCCTGTAGATTTTCCTAAGGTTATGAAGAAAATGGTTTTTATTAGAACGCGACAAGGCAAATTTGTTATATTCAGGTTAAGGACAAGTCTGTAAAAATGGCATAAAAAACTGACGCATTTATATGTAAAGTTCAGTTATCTGTAAGTTTTTAGAAAGACTTACTGTGATTACTGATAAGATGTAATACTATAAACTGGCTGTTACAACCAACCTCCTGAGTTGGCTCATTTGTCTGTTCCCAGGTCTGTCCATCCCTCACTGCTCTGTAAACTATCTCCTGACATGTATGAAGTTGCAGCTTTTGGTGCATGTGTCACAGGGCAGGAGAACTGTCCTCACAGGCTCAAGGGAGGTAAATGAGCTTCAGGGGCATACACTCATACTGCAGTTCAGTTAGTAACCACTAGTCAGAAATACAGTATTTGATCCATTTGCTAGCTGGTTACTTCAAAATTCTTGTAGTCGGTGAGTTGCAGCAGTGATTTTATTTTTCTGGGATGTGATGTGTTTGTATGTTTTCCTGGAGCCGGCTCTGTGTGCTACACTTGGACAGACTGTGTGACTGGATACTGGCATAACTGGCTGTTTGTGTTTGTACCTATGTGTGTGTATGTGGAGAACTGGGCTTATCACAGCTCTGTGCGCCATGTGTGGGAGGTTGAGCAGTCATGTTTTAAGACCATCTGCTCCTCTGAGTATTTTCATGGGGGCCTAAGCTTGTGGTGGACCAACTCGCGTCACAGGCAAACAGCAAAGCTCAAGCTGTGAGCAAGGCCTGTTCCGGAAAAATTCCTCCACTTTCTGCTTTGCACAATGGCCAGTGATTTGTATAAAGCTTCCTATTCTCTCCTGAGCTTTTGTGTACTCATATTGACAATGAAAGTGTTCTTGTTGGCACAGGAGATTGTTTATGTGGGTAATTTCACATTTCAAATGAAATGAGTCATAAAAGGTGTCACGGCCTGATTTAGCAGAGCTGATTGTTCAGAAAGCATCTGCATCCCTGAAGCGTGAGGAGGAATAAGTAACAGAGCTAAAGTCTGATTAACTGAGATATTAGAATCTGAGCCTTTGAGTGAGCAAAAGGAAGGACAAATATTCTGTTTAGTAATGCAGATTTTGTCCAGCTAGTCACACTTTTACACACCAGCGACATGAACTGAAGGATTTTCAACTAGTCTAAATGTGGCACCCAGTTTTATTTCTATTATTGTATAATTTTATTGTGATCCACTTTTTATAACCTTTTCACTACAAATTTTATGGCATATGCATTTTAAAATTTGATGTACTTAAATATTTAGACTTCAAATGAGCTGAACATTAAACTGAATTCAAGCCCCCTGTGACCTACTTTTGGTTCCTAACCCACCAGTTGGGAGTTACTGATTTTATACACTAATTGAATAAAGGCTTTTTGACTTTATTGGAGACTAACAGTATACTGACAGAGACGGGGGAGAGAGACAAAAATCTACCCAAGCTGAGAATTGTATCTAGGGCGCTCTGGTCAGTGGTATGTATAAAACATCAAGGCTCTCCTGGTGTTTTATACATTTTATTGCCAAAACTAAGTGTAAAAATATTGCGTCATGCTTGGATTGACAAATGCCATGCATCAAGCTTCACAACTGCTGGTTTCGTCTTTTGGTAATTGTTAAATGTTAGAATGTAATTATGTAAAGGTTTTCTGCTCCACTCGCAAACTTTTCACTTTCAGCAAGGGAGTAAACAGGGGTGTCACTATCAGGGGCTAGCGTTTAAGCTGCTAACACAAAACAATGTTTAGCATGGGGCCAAATATGGCTCACTGAAATCAGTCTGTGCTGTGATTATGTAAATGTAATGCTCAATAGCTACAACAAACAAAATCCTGTCAACAGCATTCAGAATGCAAACTGACCACTGTAGTGCTCACAACTCCCCCTACAGGTACATGTAGACATAACAGATTACTGGGATGTCATTTTCTGTTGTGTAATTTTTTAAATTATATTAATGTATTTGATAAACCGTCAAGAAAATGCACAGAAACAATTTAAGCATTGATTTCTGTAGACATTTGAAGCTTTTACTGAAGTAACTGAGTGTTGCGCGTAAGATAACCCTGCTGAGTGCATGATGTGTACATTACAAAGAGGCTTGTCAAAGCAGGACAATGCAGTAGGCTTTGCGTACAAACAGCACAGACAAATGTAGAGGAAGGTCACATAGCTGTCCGCCCCTCAGTGGCGAGTGTGTTAGGCCTTATGCTACATGTGTCTAGGGGGCGTATGGCACGCTGTGTATTCGTTATAAGGCTCTACATTATCAATGCATCTTCTCTTCTCCAGCTTCTTAGACTCTGTTTACACAGGGATTCCCTGAAGGTTGTCCACGGCTCGTTGATGGCATCACTTGGACAGTGGCCCAACAGCTTTTGGATGCAGTGACTCACCCAACACTTAACAATGAAGGCTGGAAGGAAAGTTCCACATGGGCAGACAAGCTGGCTTTGTTACATTAAAATGTTAACATGTGTGCTCGGCCTACAAGCATTCTTTAACTGTCCAATAAAACTCTGAATATGACGGTAACGATCAGTGATCTAGGCCTGAGGATGGTTTTATAGGAACTTTTGGCCAGTGGGCATCAGTTTCATCCATCCATCCATCATTACCCTGTTTGGACTAAAGTATACAAGTGAAGGGGGTTAAAGTAAAGTTTCTATCAACATACTGTCATTCATTCAGTTTTTGTTCTTTCTTCTGACTGTAAAGTGTTGCTGTATTACAGATATTACACCAAGCAAAAGCCTTGCCTGTTAAACCTCTTTATTTATAGGGGGACTGTTTGTAGGCATTACATTGTCATGTAGCAGGACAGCCATTCCCTGACAAACTGTCATTTCCTGTGTTTTCAGTCACACTGGTTTGTGACTAAATTCACACTTTTTATACAGTACAAAGTGGGCTGGGTATCACTTTCAAAACACTCCTTTTATTTCTACTACACTTTTTCAACTTGCAGAACTTTGTACAATTTGTACATTGCTGCCATCTCATGCTAAAGTTATATAAAAATGAGAATATCTTTCCATAGATTTCATGGTTTGTATGTATTTTAACATTTGTCACCTCTTCCAAGGTGGTTGTTTTTTCCAGTTAACTAGATAATTCAAAGAAATGGTGGAATTTTGACTACGTGTTTCAGGAAAGGATTTTTTTAAAGGATATTCTAGTTGTTACTTCAGTTAAAGTGGGAGTCAATAAAGGAACAAAAATTACTTTTTGGTGCAGACCTTTGCAATATATAGGAGGATATAGCATCCTGGATATAGCAGCCTGGTTCTAATTGTAGATCTGGGCACTATATCTTTACCATTGCAAGATTGGGTTATTGCCTTGGTGGTCTGTTCACGTTCATAGATATTTATTATCAATAATTAGAGTCTGAGTTCAGCTGGTGTCACCTGGGCCCTCATGCAGTGCTTTGGGTTCAGATGTATGAAACAGCACATGAGAAGAAGAGGAATGCCGAGTGGGCCAAAGAACGGCTGGAGAAATGCCTGGGCGCATACTCTGAGCTGCCCACTACACATGTAAAGTCAGGCCTGACACAGACCCCCTGTTCTCCACTTCCCTTGTCTCCTGCTCACATCTCTTTATCTGTCTGTATTTCCCACAGAAGCAGACCCCTGGATTCATCGAGTCACAATCGCGGGGACAGAGAGCAGCAGGAGCCTGGCCCGAGGCTGGTATGAGGCAAGTGCTGTGTGAGTGAGTGTACACACGTATGCTCTGCGCTCCGTGCCAGCCGTTTGTGTGGCCCCTCAATAGGGCTCTTGTTGCTTCTGGTGTCAGTGGCCCTGCCCGGCTTTATGCCCTCTAACCATTGCTAATGCGCTTGTCTGGCTCCTGGCCTTTTGTTACAGTGCAGATGGTGGAGAATAAGCAGAGATGTCACAGATTATAGTGATGCATTATGGCTCAAGATGTCTCAACCCTATAAAGAGGTTATTTGTAGATCTGACATCCACAAATTCCCCCCAACAATGGAATAATATGAATCTACAGCAGTGATTCCCACATTTATGAGACACCAAAAGTGGGTAGAGAAAAGACTGAATATATTTTCAATCTTCTGCTATTTTGAAGCGTAAACATTGTTTTAATTACATTAAGCAGAGTTCAATCCATTTTCCGATAAAGTCAGGAGACTGTATAAAAAACAAATGCAATAATTTTTCATTCTCATATTTTTCACAAAAGACAAACATATCCAGTAATAATATAGACCCTTACAGGAATGATGGGTTTAAAAAAGCTGCACACCCAGCCTGGTACCAAGATTAAAGTTCTAGCCCATTCATTTGTACTAGGGAGCAAATTTAAAATATTAATTTTATAAGTTTTTGGGCCGCAGGAACGAATTGTTGTTGTTTATATATTTATTAAAAATTATTCTGAATTGATATGAAGCAGATCTGAGTCAGTACCGGTTGCTAAATTTAACTTATAAAAGTAGGATTTGTGGTGATTGATGAATTAAAGCTGAGCATACAATGTCAAACTATTGTGGTCTGACACATTTCTGTTGCTATTTGTCCAGCCTAACATTGAACTTAAGAAACATAAATTATGTAGCCTTTAGAGTATATGCTAATTATAGACACTAATTGGAGGGTTACATGAAACGGCTAAATGTTCACACACTTGCTAATATTATATTACTATGCTCTGATATTACTCACATGGGGCTGAGTGATTGTAATTTGCCAAACCTGTCTTGATTATTCATAATTTGCGATGTTTGGTGGCTAGCCCTAATTGCTCCATTAAAAATATATTACCGTCTTTTTTAATTTCCGGTACCAGTCTTTGGAACGGAGGCATTCTGTTTACAATCACAAGAAGGGTCTATACTTTACCATTTCATATTAAGAAAAAAGATAACTTTTTTAAAATGTATTTATTGGTAGCAACACTATGGAGCTATATTTGTTTCAGTAAAATGAATTGATGCAAAACTAAAATGAATGATTTATTCAAAATGCCTAATTTGTGACTTGCATGCAGCAACAAACATGACTGATTTGTGAAATAATTGCAAATAATATATTTGCAAATTAGAATTTATTTGCAAATATATTATTTGCAATTATTTCAGAAATCAATCATGTTTGTCATTTATAAATATGCAGTTTTGCATGGGGATAGACCAATCTGCATTTGTGGATCGCTCCATTTGTGCATTCATCATCTCTGCACATTTGGATCTTTTTGAGATGTCCTGCATTTTGAGACAACAAGATTTATTCACAAAAGAAATCCTGTTCCAGTGACAACCACTGGGAGTATGCAGCCATATTGTAATTTGCAAATATATCTGTTGTAATTATTTCAGTGTTTGTCAGTGGAACAGGATTTCCTTTGAAATCCTCTGAAATAATTGAAAATAATATATTTGCAAATTAGCATTTATTTGCAAAAATTGCTGCATGCAAGGCACAAATTAAGCATTTTGAATAAATCATTCCAGTTGCATCAATACATTTATTGTTGCATCAATTAATTTTATTGAAACAAATATAGCTGCATACAACACTTCTCAAAAACGTTGGGACCAGTGTTGCCAGATTGGGTGTTTTTTCTGCCCAATTGGGCTACTTTTTATGGAGGACCGGGAGCGCCACGCGAAAAGGAATAATGCTTTTATTAAAAGAGTTTTTAAAAAATAAATTAAAACAAAAAATTGATAAATTGGATTACTAAATGCTTTTATTAAAAGAGTTTTTAAAAGAGGATTTAATAAATGGATTACTAAATGGTTTTAATAAAAGAAGGATTAATAGCGTTATTCATTAATCCATTTAAGAAACCAATTTCTAAATGTATTTACAAAACCTTTTCGGAAAAGCATTTGCAAAACATATTAGCTTCTCCGATTAGCTTCTCCTTTTAGCTTTTCCATGGCGTTCCTGGTCCTCCTGGTTAAAGTTAAATAAAATAAAAAGGAAAGCGATGTAACGAGCTCTGTGATTGATCAGAGCTACACGCGCTTTTAATAAAAGCATTTAGTAATCCAATTATTAAATGCTCTTTAAACACTCTTTTAATAAAACTATTTGGTAATCCATTTATTAAATGCTCTTTTAAAAACTCTTTTAATAAAAGTATTTAGTAATCTCTTTATTAAATAAACATTTAAAAACTCTTTTAATAAAAGCATTTAGTAATCCATTTATTAAAGGCTCTTTTAAAAACTCTTTTAATAAAAGCATTATTCCTTTTGGTGTGGCGCTCACGGTCCTCCATAACTTTTGAGCAGGTTTTTATTGTGTGTGGGTTTTACGTTATATTGGGGCTGGAAACTATCAGTCAGATCTGGCAACCCTGGTTGGGACAGGGGCAATATGAGGCGGGGAAAGAAAGCTTTACTAATAAAAAATGTGGAGAGGCATTTTGCAACTAATTAGGTTAATTAGCAACAGGTCTGTAAAATGACTGTGTATAAAAAGATCATTTTAGAAAGTACTGGATGTATTAGATGTTCACGATCTTTGGGCCGTCAAACAGGACTACATCAAAAACACTGTGGGTGCTCCAGCATCTATCAAAAATAGACTTCTTGTGTATTTCTTCCAGAGAGCGAGCCAGGTACTGCATCACAGCTGGTGTAAACTCACACGTTGACTTGAATGGTGGTATTACTTACAGAGGCTGTACGGACATGTACCGCACATGCCATGTATTTTGTCTTTATATGGTTGTACATGTGCCATTAAGGTCACAGTAAAATCTGTTAGAAAAATATAAATATTGGTCCTAGAAAAGAAAAGTGGGTCACAATAAAAAGACCAGGGATAATTTGGGTTCCACAAACTGTTGTTATTCACTATTGTTTTTGTTTTGTTTCAGTGACTAAAAGAAGCTGAGCTAACAGTAGCAGAGCTAACACCTGACCTGTGTACCACTATCTGCCATCTGTTCCGTTCATTTTTGAATCTGCTGCTCCTATAGTTGATACTCTAGCTTGTTTTTTTTTCTTTGGCAAAACACACATGATAAATGCATAAATGAAGTCTTTTTTGGAACATTTTAGGCAGTTATGGTTTACATTATGCCAGAGAAAGACTGAAAGTTGTGCTACAGTGCTATGAGTTGGCTATAAACATGTGGAGTTCTGTACAATTCTGTAATAGAACATATTTCATCGTATATTACAAAAATCAGCAGATTCCAAGTAGCTTAATGAACAGCATGAGAAATCTGTAGCCTTTTACGATGTAATTTTTCGCTCTCCTCTCTATCAACATGGCTAATATTGGTTGAGGATTCTCCGGGGGATGTTGGAACGTGTTAATCATGAAGCTCTAAAACACAATCCACTCTTAGGCCGCCATCTGCACACACCGGCTGCTGCCGCATGACGCAAAATCCTCTCTCCACTCCTGTCTCTATTAATTCAGTCTTCCTCCACAAGTCAGTGAAAACTGGTAAATCAACAGCCGGGTAGGGTCACGCCAATGAAAAAGGTCAAATATTTCCAAACTAAATGTTGGTGTTAAAACTTTGATTTGTTGCATAAGATTTATTTTAAATATATGACGCTCCGTTAAACTGAATGTGTATTTTTAATGTAATTCAGGCATTCTTTGGGGCCCTAAGCAGCTGCTTAGTTGGCTTATAGGCTGGACCGGCCCTGTATGTGTGTGGTAATGCTCAGTCAGTAAAGCATGATTTACCCAATGTCCCTCCCTGCCCTCTCCTCCATAGAGACTTATTAATTATTGTTACTATGCTGGTACCGTCCAACAAGGGATGCTCTCTTATTGGCAGCTGAGATAGCAAAAAAAAAAAAAAAAAAAAAAAAGAGTGCAATTTGAATACTCACAATTACACAGAGAAACAAAGTAATAAAAATGGGAAGCTGATGTTGTAGGTGGATGCTGGGGTTGGTCTCATGATGTGACTCCTTTGTAAAAAAAACATATTTTCATAGGTCAGACAAGAGGCAGGATTGCTTTCAGATTATTGATAGATGTCAGATGGGTTCTTGGCTTTCCACGTCTTTTTGCACCTCCCTTTCTTCATGTGTTCAATACTTTTTTCCCCTGTGTCATTCCCATTTTATTAGACATAGCTGAATTTCTGAATGTATTTGTTTTGGTTTCTATGTATAGATGGTTTACTTGGGTTGTTTTCAACATCTGGTGAAAACCATGTCAGTACCATGTTAGAAATATATTTGTTGAGAAAAGTGGTGATGTGTTTAATACTTATTTTACCAGTTGCATTAGGTTTGCAACAAAGAAAAAGTTATGCAACTACTTTTTCAACATGACATTGGCTATGTTTACATGGCCAGAAAAATCCCATAACTGACTAATCAGATAACTGTATGTTTATATGCAGTTCAGAAATCTGATCACTGAAAAACTGGGGTTTAAATGTTTCTGTCTATTATTGGATTAAGTACTATCTTAAGTACTATAGGTAAATATAGGACAAAGTAAAATTTGTTTCTTTGTTTTTTCTGTGCACAATAATGCAGTGGATACAGCACAGCACCTGCAACTAGACTAAACACGGTTCAAGTTCCACCAACACTGAACAGTGGCCTTTTTTCCTCTTACAGCGCAACTGTGTTTCATAATTTTTGTAACATATTGCTTTCTGGAAATTAAAAAAGGAACAAAATGACGAATTAAGTTCATAGGTTGGATTAACTCTGTGAAATATTTTAAAACGTTTTTAAATGTTTGTTTTAATTTGTCTTTTGCCTGACAATGTCACTTCTGTTTTCTACATTTTTTTTTTTTTACACATGCACAGATGTAAAAGATCAGAATGAAAACAGATTAATGGGTATGTACATGCACAAAGAAATCAGAGTATTGGGGAAAAAACAGGTGTGTTAATCTAATTTCTCATAATCAAACTACTGCTGTTATCTGATAAAGCACATCAGACTATGCTGTTTACATGAGCACTTAATAATCTGATAACTCCAGAAATCAGACAATGAGCTGATTATTAGTGTGCCAGTAAACAGGCCCAGTGTTTTAGGTGGATAAATGACTCTGCGATAGCTGGTTCCTTGCAGGTGATTAGCCTCCAGCTATTTGTCGCTATGGCCAGTCACACTTCTTGCCCGATGAACTGAAGTGCTGAGAGTAGCGCAAACTTAAATAACTTCTGCAGCACGAGTCTATGAAGGTATTGCAAAAATGTAATTTGTCATTTGCCTGTGTCATTTCTTTTGTTAGTGCCTTGTTGATTTTTGTCACGCCACACACTGTATCAAGCTGATGTAATGCTGTGTGCTCATTGGCCAGTGGTGTTGTGTCAGAGTCCAGCACAGTGAAGCTTATTCAGCGGGGGGCTTACATACTGTACGCCCACCACAAACAATGACAGTGGCTAACACACTTACCCCAGTGTGTGAATGATGTCATTGGCTGATGCTGCTCATGTCACTGTCCACTGAACTTTTCTATCTGCAGAGAAACAGGCTGCCTGGCCGTCTGGGTGTGACTGAACGCCCTCTAGTGGAGCTGCTCAGTGCCTCGCTGCACCATCTCTGACTGTTTATATCCAACACATCTTCCAGGTAAAACCTACAAGAAAAAACAAAAATCACTTTAAATCAATATCTGCCTGCTTTAAAGTTAACAGTACTACACACTGTATTTGCATATTTTGTCAGAAGTGAACAAGAATTGAAGACGGCTTTGGTGACAGTTTTATGACTCAGATTTTTTCCATTTTAAGGAAGAATCTTGGTGTTTTAAATTACTTTAAATTGGACAAATACAACAGTAGAGCACAGTAACGGCAACCTGAATGTTCTGATTGATTAATTAATTTGAAAATGCTGTGTGTCTACACCACTGTTGGAGTCAAAAGTCAGAAATTTGTGGGGGTTTTGATTTTTAATATATTAAAGTACACAACACTACACTGTCCTGCACTAAGTTATACTAGACCAGTGACTCCTATTCTGATGGATGTGACCCCCACAGTGGGCCACAAATGTATAGCTACAGTTCTATATTTGCTTTTGTTTTAAGCATATTTCTTAAGCACAGCCTTGCGACTAACTGGCTCTACAGAGCATATAGGTCTCCCTTATAAATTAAACCCCATAGTTACTGGGATGAGTTCCAGCAACCTGCAACTCCTAGTTGCACCTTTCACAGATAAAGATCACAAAGTGCTTTACAAAGTGCAGCAATATGAAATAGAAGAAAACATTTAAACTACAAATATAAAACAATATTAAAAACATAAAACCCAGTCAACTAAAAGCTTGTCTAAATAAAAGAGTCTTTAGCTGCTTTTTAAAGGAATCAACAGAGTCGGACACACAGAGTGACAGAGCATTCCACAATCTGGGTGCTACTGCCTGAAAAGACAAAACTCCTCAACTTTTAAAATGGGTTTTGGGGACCTTAAGGACGTTCTGGCCCTAAGACTGAAGACTGCGGCCAGAAACATAAGGAGATAAAAGCTCTGTGATGTATTGAGGAGCCTGTCTGTTCAGTGCTCTGAAGATTAAAACTAATATTTTAAAATCAATTCTAAATTTGATGGGAAGCCAGTGTAAAGAGGATAAAATCGATGTGATGTTTCTGTTGGATCCTGTTAAAAGCCTTGCTGCAGTGTTCTGTACCATTTGAAATTGTTTGAGAGCAGATTTGTTAAAAATGTAAAGAGTGAACTGCAATAGTTCTAACGAGAATAAATAAAAGAATGGGTAATTATCTCTAAATCTGCATTTGCCAACAGTGGTCTAAGTTTGGAAATATTTCAAAGATGATAAAAGCAAGATTCTCAGTGGGGTTAAGGTCTGGACTCTGTGGTGGCCAATCTATGTGTGAAAATGATATCTCATGCTTCCTGAACCGCTCTTTCACATTTTGAACTCGCTGAAACTTGGCATTGTCATCATGGAATAAGCCTGTGCTATGAGGAAAGAAAATAATCCATTGATGGCATAACCTGGTCATCCAGTATATTCAGGAAGTCAGCTGACCTCATTCTATGGGCACATAATGTTGCTGAACCCAGACCTGACCAACTGCAGGGAGGCTCTTACCTATTTGCTTAGTTAAATCCAGGAGCGACTTTTTTTTTTTTGGCCAGGCAGAGTAAAATGGCTGATGGTTTCCAACTGGATGACAGAAAACTGACAGAAAACTGACAGAAAATGGACTTATGAGTCATTCTGCTGTAAACACGACATATAAAAACATTTGTTTTTTTTACTGTGAAATGGAAGTGCTGTAATTGACAGAATGTTTGCTCTTTCAGACGTCTATGGTTCAACACTGAGTGGAGACCATGTGGTGTTTGGAGCTGCTTGTACCGCTGCTGCTGATTATAAGAGGTAACAAATACTTATTTCATTTTATTATATTTCATTTCATCTGTACATTAAAAAAGGTAAAACAGGTCATCTGGACAAGGTTTGTTTTTAGAAGAAGTTTTGTTGCTTCATCCAAAAGACTTAATTTCTTACTGAAAACTGCTGTGCTCCCAGAGGTAACGGTTAAACCTGACTCACCAGCAATCAACAGCTGAATGGCCTGGACTGGAGTCCGAGGCACGGTTGTTACCCACCTGTGAGGGCTGGACATAGAAACTATATTTAAACTTCCCTGCAACCCACTTTTGAGTTTCGACCCATCAGTTTGTAAAACATTATACTACCATATTTGTGCACTTTGTAATGTTCCCATACAGTGGATGTTAGGTTTGGTTTGTCTGGGCCTCTGGTACTTACTGTTTTGTTTTATATACAGTAACCCCATCTTTGTTTTGCAGATGCCAGTTGCCAGTGGAATGTTTGGTTACCGCGGGACATCTCAGCCATGACAAACTCCTGCTGTGGTCATCCCCTGCACCTTCATGTATCCACCTGGGATCAGGCCATATCGCGGGATCCATGGTATCTGGTACTTTGGCCAGCCCTACCCTCAGCTCTTCCCTCCCGTAGTGTTCAAATCACGCACTGATGTTGTGCATGAGAGCTACAAAGGCCGCACCAAACTGCTGGGCGACCTTCACCAGAGGAACTGCACTCTGCTCATCAGCAATGTTGGCTCAGAGCACTCAGGGAGATACTACTTTCGTGCTGACCTCGGAGGAGCAAATATGTATACGTATCCAGACTTTGCAGAACTCAAAGTTTTGGGTAAGGCACAGATTTTCATTTTATAATATCACCTCCAAGGAAATGATGTCTTTGCTGGCATTAATTGATTAGTCTGTTCTATTAGTAGCATAACTCAAAAATAAAAAGTCAGTAATGGGCCTAGGAACAAAATAAGTTTGAATGAACATGATTCTTTAGAATTTGACTAGGAAGAACTGTAATGCATTGTAAGGTCTGTTCTTTCCAGTTGCTTCTAGTTTTGTAAGCAGTAAACTAACTTCTTGTTTTCCTCTAGATCAACCCAACATTGACGTCCCAGAGGAAATAGTTAGTGATGAGAGTCTGGAGCTGACGTGCTACGCTCCGGACAACTGCCCCGACATGACTCCGGAGATTGAGTGGATATACACGGACTATCTGCCCGACCCAGAGTTCAGCACAGAATACCTGGAGGAGAGTAACTCGGCTGTGCTGTCCAACACTCTGACCTTCACCCCCAGACCCATGCATAACGGCCAGCTGCTGGGCTGCAGGGTCACCTACCCCAACACCACGCAGGTCTATGAGAGGCTCATCTCTCTGGACATTAAATGTGAGTAAGAATACTATGCAGGTGTGAAAATAAAAAATGTGGTGTGTAAATGTGAGAAGCTGCATTATATGTTAGCACTTGCACATTAATTTAGACCAGCCATTCCCAAAGTCAGGAGTGTCACGGCCCCTCTTAAATTTACCAAAATCCCATGTGGACCCCCAACAATTCCCTCGATCCCAAATTTTATTTTCATGTTTTTCTCCATATATTTCTATAAAAACATTACAAAAGACACTGACTATTGGCTAAAAGTGTTTTAAAGTTATATTTTTAAACAAATACACTGTAAAAAATAAAATAAAATGCTACAAAAACTCAATAACTCAAGGCAAAAGATCCCTCAAAATTTTTGGGGCCAACTCAAAATCTCAAGTTTTCCACACTTTCACTTAATTTGATGTTCATACGTCTAAAAACCTTTCTAATTTTTAAGTTTTTCTCTCTATCATTAATTATTTATTCATCTTACAGCCAACTTACAGTGTTCAGAAAAAGTTATTCTTTTGTTAAATGTAGTATATTTAGTTTTTATTATTATCAATAATACTTTTTCTGAACAGTGGAGTCAGTTGGCTGTAAGATGAGTTGGAAAAAATTAAGTTTTTAGATGTATGAACATTAAATTTGGTGAGTAAAAAAATTAGTTGATGAAAACTTGAGATTTTGAGTTGATCACCAAAACTCAAAAATTTTGAGGCATCCTGTTGCCTTGAGTTTTTGCAGCATTGTTTTTTACAGTGCGTTTCAAATAAAATTTCTTTTTATGTACTCAATATAGAAGGCCTCTGGGAGCCCCCCCTGCAGTACCTTCGCAGACCCCCAGGGGGCCCTGGACCCCACTCTGGGGACCTCTGATTTAGACGTTATACTGGTTTCATACATCTTTAACCATTAAGACATTTGGGGCCAGATTTACAAAGAAGGGTGTTAAATTGTGAGTGCAGTTTAAAAAATAGTGCCAGCAATTTGTGGGCGTGTTGCTTGTGATTAACTTTAACTAACTGCTGCAAATTAATCTGGTGTAAATGTAAATTAAAATTTAGAGTGTCAGAGATCAAGCACAGCATATCAACCCACTTCAGCAGTGCAGCCTGTCAATCAACTGCAGCAGATGGAGCGATGGATGTGTTAGAGACCTCTTTAGTCTTGTCTCTAATATACATGCTGCAATTTTAACAGTGACCCGCGCTGTATCAGGAAATGAGAAAGGAAAAAGGATAGTGTCTGCTTTTTTCTGTAGAAGATAATGCAAAAGAACTTGAAGTGCGAGAACAAGTGGGCCAGAGGTGTGTCAGGACATGCGGGTCACAGCGCTTTGGAAAGACAACATGAGCAATATAAGTGGACCAAACTTTCTATATGCAAAGCCGTGTCTCCACTGTAAGGACCGTATTAGGACGTAAAAAAGATTTGTAGAGGACCAGTTTGAAAGCAGCTGAAAAAGGCTGCAGTTTAGTTATTTATTATTTTCAATGCCCCATCTGTGCAAAATAAGCAGCAGTCTTTCCTACAGAAGTTTTAGCTCCCATAGTGTAATAAATCAAGTAGAAACCGCTAAACAATTTCATTAGAATTTTCTACATCTTCTGCACTGGGTCCTTTTAGCACATTTAGCGTGCATGCAAACCTTTGATATATCTGGCCCTTGGTGTATTGAAGATGTTTAGCTAAACACATCCCCAAAAATGGCTAAAACTAAAACATGACAACAAGTTGGTGTCATGATCTTACATATACATGGAATTTTGTTTTGATTGTAACATAAGTGAGTAAAAATAATTAAATATATATTATATTGCTTCAACGTGTAAAAGTAACATTTGGTGGCAAGCAAATAGAAATCACAACAGCAACTCTTTTCTATTTTTATTAAATGCACATATTTTCTACACAATTATCTAGTCAAATTTTAAACAATACAAATTAAACCTCTGTCTAGCCTCTTTAGTGCGCAACAATACAGTGTTGTGTTGACCACTATTACCTCACCACCATTTTCATTGTTCTTAAATCATTCTTTTTCTTGGAATGGTTTTCATCTTTCTTCTGTGTTTATGTAAATTATACATGTTATTATTATTTAAGAGAAGTGTGCCTTCAGTATCTGGTATTGTGGTATTGTGTTTCTCATAGATTTAACTTGCATTAGAGAAATGTTCAGCAACTTAGACTCATAACTCTTAAGCTGGTAGTGCTGGTCTTAACGCCCATAATAATTAGTAGTTGGCCAAAAATGGTGAAGAGAATTAGGACATTAAAGAGAAATAAATTTTGAGTTCGGTTGTGGTTCATTTGGCATTTTACAAATCAGTCCCTCTAAAAAGTTTTGAAAGTGTCTGCAATTGATACATTACCTTTTTTACCTCTAAAGTGTGATAATTCAGAGATATTCCAAATATAATGTGCTGTAATATAATAGTGCACTGTGTTTATACTTGATTATCACTAGATTATTATTTTCCATTTACTTACCTTGTCTCATAGATGCTCCACGGTCAGTGTGGGTGAACGTCTCCTCGGAGGTGATGGAGGGCAGCTCTGTGACCCTGCACTGTGAGGTGGACAGTAACCCTGCTCCCAGGATCTCATGGTTGTTTGGAGACAAGGAGTTGCTCTGGGACACGGCGTCCAACATCTCTCTGTCTCTGGAGGATGTGTCGCCAGCGGAGGAGGGCGTCTACACCTGTGTGGGAGACAACGGCTACGGCATCATGAACACCTCCCTGTACCTGGCGGTCAAATGTAAGTTATACTACACCTAACCCTTTTGTAGTAGCATTGCACTCACTGGCCACATTATTAATGTTACTGTGCACATTTTTCTAATGCTTCTGAATGCATTAGATCATTCATTTAGGTTCAGTTCAAGTTCAAACCAGACATAAGAAAGGAAAATTAAGTATTTTTGAAATTGCTAGGACTTGGATAAGTGGAAGTTCTCTTTGCGAAAATGCCTTGTTGATGCTTAAGATGAGAGAAGAATAGACAAAGTGGTATGAGACAGTAGAAAGGCAACAGTAACTCAAATAAGCACTTGTTACAACCAAGGTCACTGAAAGCACAAGACCTCAAACCTTGCGGCAGAATACCACATCAGCTGCCACTCCTGTCAGCTAAGAACAGGAAATTAAAGCTATAATTCATGTGAGCTCATTAAAATTGGACAATGAAAGATTGGACAAACCTCGCCTGGCTTGTTGAGTTTCAATTTCTGCTGTGACATTTAGATGGTAGTGTCGGAAATTGGCAACATAAAAGCATAAATCCATCCTGACTGGTCTCACCAGTTCCATGTCACAATCTGTTTATCTCAAAATGGTTTCTTAAACACAGCAATGACTCCTCTAACTCCACTGTGTCCAGTGACCTCGACAGCAGATCTCAGGCCAATACTCCAACCTTTGGGATGTGGTGGAACAGGAAATGTGCAAGATTGTGATACTATCATGCCAATATGGACCAGTGTCCAAGGAAAGTTTCCGGCACTTCAAAAATATTACATAAAAAATTAGGGTCAATGTGTGAATAACCTGGTCCTGCACGTGGCAGAAAGAAATACTCCAGTTTAAATGTAAACTCAATCAATATGACAACAAAAAACAGAATCTTCTCCAATTTCTCTTGTCCAGGCTCAGTAAGTGTCCTCACTTCAACAATAAATCATAAGTACTGTGGTTTTGAAACACGAAGTCGGAACAATAAAAAGTGTTCAGAGCAATACTGAAGAAGAAACAATACTATAGATCGGAATTCCTCATGATGAACCAGCAGTGCAATAAATCAATGCTTTCCACTCGCACAAACAGAAAGTGTGACTAGAACAACAAATGCTCCTAAAAGCTTCAAGATCATTTAAGTATTTGTTCTCTTGTTAACAAACTTAGCTTTAGTTTCCAATTACACAACGTTTAGAATAAATGACTAACAACTGGTGTGTAGGATGTAGCAGAACAAAGGCTAAAAGGTTAGAACATTCGTGCCAGCTCATTCATGTTCAACATTACCATGAGCTCTCTCGCCAACGCCTTCTGTATTTAAAACTAAAGCTACTGGCATGCATTTCATCAAGGAATATAAAGTTATGAGGTCAAACTGAGCATACTCGCTTAAAAACACTATTGTATCTTTTACAAAGCATTGATTATTGCCCTTATTTAAATAACTTTCAGATCACAATTTAATTTATACATTATATATATATATTTTTATATTACATTACAGTAATATTATAAAACAATACTGTGGGGCGAGAGTGGCACCGTGGGTTAAGTATTTGCCCACCAACCAGAGGGTTGGCAGTTCAAACCTCACTCACAAACACAATACAGTCATTGTGTCTCTGGGCAAGACACTTCACCCAAATTGCCTGTTCCAGTCATAGAATAGATCTGGTTGTGTCAGGAAAGGCATTGGACATATCTGGCATCATGGAATCAAATATAATAGGAAAGGAAATCTAGAGGCATCTAGATGTCTGAACTGCTTAAAAGTGTGACATTAAGTGTACAGAGAAGGGTGACCAAATGCCCATATTTGACCAGGACAGAACCAGTTTTTGGCTCCACGTCCCAGATACAGACATATCTGTAAAAACACACTCCCATGTCCCAGTTGGCCCCATTTTAACCAATACAAAAGCATAAGAAACTAAAAACACATTTGTCTAAAGACTTTTGTCACTAAAATTATGTAAAGTTTCATTATTTTATTGATAAATTCCCATTAAAATTTGAAACTTAAGCCCATGTATTTTAATTCCATGACAGAAAATTTTGTGGATTTGGGAAGTTTTTTTAGTTACTTGATTTAAATACAATGTGATAAGTCCATCCATCCATTTTCTACCGCTTATTCCCGTTAGGGGTCGCGGGTGACTGGAGCCTATCCCAGTAACTTTGGGCCGAAGGCGGGGTACACCCTGGACAGGGGCCAGCTTGTCGCAGATGTGATAAGTGAAAAAAAAAAAAAAAGTGCTTACTTTTTGGGTCTAAAAATCTGGTCACCGTAGTATAGAGTTCAACTATTATTTGTGTACTATATTTCTTAGTATATCTTTTGGATTCACTTTTTGAGACAATTCATATTTTACTAAGAACAATTAAATCATATGAACAAACGTGCACTAACTATGTAAATATAAAGTAGCCAGAAAGCTACAGGCTAAATGTAGCACAAGAGCTAAGATGTTAGCACAGGTTAACTAATTTATCTTAGATAAATGTGTGTAGTCTACAGACCTCTGTTTCCTTCGACGTGGCATATATTTATATATATATTTTATATTATTATAATATTATTACTATGTAACACTAGCAAGGTGTTCAAGAACTGCAGGTGAGCTTCAATAACAAAGCCAGTCAGTCAGTGTGGATCCTACTGCCACAAGGCAAGTTTTATTTTACAGAATAAACAAAAACATTAAAATGATTTATACTGAATCTGCAGTGGTGAGGCTTCAACCTACAGCTGGGGTGATGGAGGCAGACTATTAGTGAAAAAGAAACACAAGGTTAAAACTCAACATAACCATTTCCACAACAGAAAACACCCAAATACAAGTGCCACCACAACCAATAACTACAAATAAGGTCACCAGCTAAGTGAACTCCCACCACCACCAGCTATATTCAAATGAGGCCTACACCAACTGCAGGGCTAATACAACTATCAAAGTTCTATGTATGTATGGATTTAAACATGTAATCTTTACATAAAACAAACGGCAACCAGCACTAAGCCTGCAAACAGACATTGCTGTCAGTTTGTAGTAGTATTTAGAAGTTGCTTCATAATTTAAGTTTAAAGCATACCTTCAAAACATGACAGTCTGAACTGTTAAAACCCTTTAAAACACAAAACATTACAATAAAAACAATAGTTTTTACAAAATTATTTAGCTACTATAAAACCAATTTGTTTGGCTCACCAGAAATGACCATGTGCACAGGCCTGCTCACAGGAAAAGGAAATAGAGCTGTGCACCTCTGACCTTTAAAGGCTCCGTCATGTGATATAATCACATGACCAAATCTAACCCTGCCACAATTATATATTTTTTATTTTTGCTATTTTTTTTATTATTTTTATTTTTGCTGTGCTGGGTAAACCTAGATGGAATGAAATAGAGATTCAGAGAAAATGCATTACAAAATAAGAACAAAACCGGGACTAAACCAGGTCTACCCAATACTAAATTGGCTTTAAACTAAATATGGTCTTGAACTGCTAAGTTCTCCTGAGTACCATAGTTTGACATCCACTGACTGACAGGCTACAGTTATTAAATTTTCCAATCATGCATTGACAGAAAAATATTCTTAATATGTATTCTTTGCTAACTTAAGTGCATTGAGGTCTATAGCAAAAGACTAATTTATTATCTCCTATTTTATGGTTTGTATCAGAATACCAAGCCATCCATTCAAATAGTCTGTACAAAACTGTTTTGTACTATATTTGTTACAGATCCTCCCAGAGAGCCCACAGTGAATGAGTCTATGACGGTTTTGGAGGGCACCTCTCTGTCCCTGCACTGCAGCACCCAGGGCAGTCCCGCGCCCACCCTCACCTGGCTGAAGGACGGGGAGCTGGTGGGCACCATCACTGCGGACGAGCTGTCGGTGCTGGAGATAAAGGACATCACACCACAGGGAGACGGACAGTACCGCTGTTTGGCTGAGAACGAGCACGGCCGGGCCAGCAGCTCCCTCAACATCACTGTGGAGTGTAAGTAACTGCTCAGTAAGTGACCGCTGGTCTTACTATGGTCACTCCCTAGACACAGGTATCAAGGGAGTGTTACATGTAGAGAATAAACTTGTATCTACATTGACAGTTTTACTTGTTCAATCAGTAGCCAGCTGTAGATGCTATGTTTATGACTTGATTCAACTTAAAGCTACACACATTTCCTTCCACCTCAAACACCCTTCCCTTTTAAATGGCTAAATGCATTGCCAGTGTTTACCCTTTGCACTCAATTTGTGTGAGGTCCAAAATAGAAAATGTTATGCCTCATTTGATTCATTATATGTAAGTCGAAGTAGACTAAATAACCATTTGGAGTGTCACCACTTTCATTGCGAGCATTTCATTGGTTTAAAAGTTAGATAATGTCTTATGGGTTTTCCTTTGGCACAAGAAAAAAATCACATACTTTACAGTAACATCACGGGGTGACAGTGGCCTCAGGAGGTAAAGCGATCACCTTATAACTGGAAGGTTGGCGGTTTGAATAGTGCTCTCCACCTGCTCTCCACCTACTGTCTTTGGGCAAGACACTTCATCCACTTTGCCTGTGTGAATGTGTTGGTGTGATTGATGGTCAAAAAGGCTGTAGGCGCAGAATGGCAGCCATGTCTCTGTCAGGGCAGCTGTGGCTACAGAAGTAGCTCACCATCACTGAGTGTGACTGAGGAGTGAATGAATAATGGACTCATATAAAGTGCAATATAATTGTAATCCATTATTATTACAGTAAAACATATTTAATATACTGTTTACCAACTGATAGTGATATGTTGCACCTAAAAAAGTTAATAGGATGTGTTGTAATTTAAAAGTGACTGCTTATTAGATAATTTGTGGATGCATTCAGGATGTATTGGGAGCTTTTTGGGAGACTCAAACCTACTACATCAGTAGTCGCTCTGTATATGTGCTGCATGCTCTACAAACTGAGCTATTATAAACCTGAAAATATGACCAGGCCAGTTGTTTTCTAGTTGTTACTATTTGTCGTTGTATAAGGTTATGTCATTTTTTTGTCTTTCTTTACCAGATGCCCCTGTTCTTCTGGATGAGTCCAAGTGCACTGTGGTGAGGGAAGGGGTCCAGTGTGTGTGCATAGCCACAGGGAACCCTGAGCCCACTATCGAGTTCTACCTGCCTGACCTCAACATCACCATCAACGAAACAGACAACCGCTACAACTACTACACGCACACGGACGGACAGACCTCCACTGCCATGATCAAACTGAGGGAGAAAGGAGAGAGGAACGAGAACAACGGCCCCGCTGTCAACGTCCACTGCAGCTTTTACAACATGTATGGAAGAGAGAGCATCCTCCTCGAGCTGCAGCAGGAGAGTGAGTCTGTTATGGTTGTTTTAAAAATCTCACTGTGTTCTAACTCAGATTCAGACAACTTTATTAATCCCACCAGGGGCAATTTATTTGAATGACAAGAGGAGAGTCTCATCAATAAATAAATTAATATAAAAAACATTATATATAAAGAACAGGCCGGCTGTCACACAGTCTGCATGTCCTCCCTGTGTTAGTTCTCTCCAAAGACATGCAAGTGTTTGGTGAATTGATGACTCCAAATTTCTTCTGTCTGTGTATGTCTCAGCCCTGCGACTAACTGCCCACTGGGTACCCCACCTAGGGCCCATAGTTGCTGGGATAAGATCACAGTACCTGTGACCCCCTAATGGGAAGATGAATGAATGAATAAATAAAAAAACATATTAGAAAGACGCTAAAATACACAATAACCATTTTTTGAATCCATCCTCTTTCTAGTCCCACCTTTAACTTTAAATAGGCCCATATCTGTCAGCAGTACTACCACCTCTTTGGTTGAACATGTCATTCTATTATAAACAGCATACAGACCATGCCAAAAGTGCAATAGCAGTTCAAAAATATGATGCAGACATGACACTTTCCATCAACTCTTCACTGCTATTTTATGAGTTCAAAATACTTTATACTGCATGTTACTTTACAAGAAACTCACCATAAAATACCAAAACTCTTATACTGTTTAGTAGAGTTTGTCTGCCACCTAGAGGACTGTAGAAACATTTTTTTTTTTTTTTGGGATTCTAATGGCGTAATGCCAACATTGACCTCTAGAGATCACCAAATGATAAGTTCTACCAGTAGATGGTTTTACTCTGCAACCCATTATTTTATTTTATTTTATTTATTTGATCTTTAGTTAACCAGGAAAGTTCCACTGAGATTCAGAATCTCATTTACAGAGGAGTCCTGCCCCATGAGGGACCTATTGTACATGTTTTTAGTGGCAGGGGAAACCGAAGCACATTACTAGGAATGGCATGTCATACTTACATTGTGTGCATTATAAGGTCCCTTTATCATGCAACATCTATTATAAACAATTGTCCACCAAGAGGTAAAAAAATTATTTTTTCATGTAATTTTCGTTTTTTAAAGAAAGTTAGTCTGACTCAAAGAACTTATTTAGCTGAAGTGTGTTCACATTTTCCAGGTATAATTGCGTTTTAGACTATATATGCATTGTACCAGAACAAATAAACAAAACAAAAACAAAATAAACTAAAGAAAAGTTGTATATTAGTAACTGGACATTAAAAGTATTGCACAGGTGAAATAAAAGTTGAAGACATAATTGCACAATGTATATAGTAACTGCCCATCGAATTATGGAAGTATTGCACAGTAGGTGAAAGTGGTTTACATATTAAGAGTGTTCATTGTAGAGTCTATTTTAGTAGGAGACAAGTATTTTAGGCATTTGGGTGTATTGTACTAGTTTAACAACAGTTAAATAAAGACAAGCTGTATTCTAAAATGTGGTATTTCTGTATATAATTTTATTTAAAGGGGCTATATTATACAAAATTGACTTTTTTGAGCTTTCCACCATGTTATAATGTAGTTCCCTTGTCAAAAACATGCCTGGAGTTGTTTTGTTTCATTCACACCTGTTTGAGTAATCTGTATTTTCTGATGCTGCTGATGATGCTTCATGGACCCCCGCCCATTCCAGGAAGCACTGACCAATCAACAAGCCCTCTGCTTGTTGCATCTTTTTCAACATTTCTGTTCAAAAGAGCACAACAGAGCTGCACTTTGCTGGTCTCTTTACATAGAATTTATTGGAAACATTTTTTTTTGTCAGATAATGTTTTTAAAGGTTGTAAAATGTGCAATGTTGTTCTAGATTGGTTTAAAAATATAAATAAAAGCATAATATAGCCCCTTTAAATATATATTTTTTTATTTGCAGAAAAGTACCTGATGGCAGTTATAGTGGGCACCATTGGAGGAGTGGCAGTCATAGCTTTCATCATTGCAGCAGTACGATACGTCGGCCACAACAACAAGAAGTGAGTATTATAGTCTGACTAATGACACGGCCAGAGCACAGCAGAACTAGATCTCACTAAGATATATGTGAAAAGGAAACACTTAAGCCTAGTCATCCATTCTAAAACGCAACCAGTGTAGATTGGACACGAGTGAATGTTGGATCGATGTGGAATTATTTGGAGCTCGCGCTGAGTTCTCCAAGTCCCTGTTGAAATCCTGGTTGATCCATTTGGACTGTCTCTGAAGTTGGCTTAGCGGGTTTGGACTAACCATAGTTTCTTCAGGCACAATTCTCGGCTCTGACAACTGCTTCTCTCTCCTCGACCCGCTATGCTAAACACAGCACAGGTAGCCCTCTTAACCACACCACTTTATTCCAGCCAAGGCAGATTTGGTCCCTCCCCCCAAAATGTTTCTTTTTCTGGCCCACCCTCCCACCTCCCCGAAGGTTCAGCGACTAAACCCATCCAATAACCACGTCACTCACAGTTGGCCGTAACCGCACACAGCTTGTTGTTTTATAATGGATGCCCAGGCTTGGCGTGTGGCCCTGCGAAACAGTAGAGTCTGATCATGTGACCCCCCCCCCCCATCCGTCCCCCCAGAGAGAATGGCAACCCTAGGCAGGACGTGATACTGGAGAACCCCGCTCTGTACTACAGCGCAGTCAAGAAGGACAAACAAAATCTGAGGAAGAAAGTGGTGAGACATGCTGACGTCACTGATTCTAGTGTTGATGGAGTTGGATGACCATTCTCACACAGTGTGGGGTGATTAATATGAATAATATTTATGTATACTGCCCCATTCTGACCTCTGACAATGAGGTCTTATAAGCGCTTTATTAGAAGCAGTAGCACCTTTCACTGTTTTGTCCTGCTTTCATCGCTCCTCTGCGTTTTTTTTCTGTCTGTTTCTTCTCTCCCATAACTCTTACACAGCTTAAGACAGAGCTGTTGGGTTCAAAGTTTAACTCCATTCTAGAGGAGACTACGGTAAGGTTCCTATAAAACTGCTGGTAAAAAACAAACAAATCTGGAAAATGCATCACCTGCTCGCATGTCAGCTTCTGTACACTCCGCCGCCCATTTCCAAATCTGCCTTGTGTTTGACCGCTTCAGCGCTAACGCAGACTAACACAAAACATCACCAGGGTTCCCACTCTTCCTACAAACATGGAATATAATTGTAATTTAATCAAACCTTTACTCTGCCTGAAAACTGAGGTCTTGTTTCACTTCCATGTGAGCCTGCTGTTGTTAGAATGTGTGATTGAAAAGCAGACCAAACAAATCAGCGACTATTGTCTACAATGATATTTGGTCAATATTAGGGCTGTGTACTGTTAAATCTTTGTGGTATTTAAAGAAAACTTAATTTTTTTCTTTATCCAATACCAAGTTTCAATATCTAGTGAGACCTTTTATCTTCCTTTGACTGTATGAATCAAATATATAACACAGAATAAATCATACAAACCTCTTATTATTGACTTAGCTTATTATTTCTTAGCTGTGCTCCAAAAATTGGTCTTTTATTCAATATTATTATGTTTTATGATTGTAGAAGAGGTTTTAGGTTTCAGAAAAAGTATCCCTCAGGTACCGGTTTCAAAAACCAGATATCGTTTAAGTACCAGTATCAAAAAAATCTGAATGTTACCCAGCTCTATTCGATATCCCTCCTCTGAAATTAATACTTCAGTCCAGGTCGCTGTATGTTATTAGTAGGGTATGCAGCTGATTTGCCAGACTTTTGAGAGATATATGGGGTGGATTTCCTCTTCTCTTTAAGTGTTTATAGGGTGCCTCCTAAAGCAAGGGTTGTTATTACATCTGCCAACAAGGTTATGTTTTTGCTGGCCTTGGTATGCTGGCTTGTTAGTCCCTTAGTAAGATCACTTAAAAAGAAAATGATAAATGTTGTGTCAGTAATGAACCAAGGAAGTAATACGTAGGGCCACAAAGGGCCATTAAGGGAACAGATTATTAATTTTAGTAGATTCTTTACCATTGTTTAATATAAGGGCTATGTGGCTTAATGCATTGAGCACTTACCCCTAAGATCCCCCACTTTATGTCCATGTCTTAGCACAACATTTGTACTATTGTGAGATAGGGTAAAATCTTTGGCAAAGATCTCTCCAAGTGCTTCCTGCTCAGTTGGTTTGATCTGTTTGTCCTACTAAAGAAGCAGAATGTATTATTTATAGTAGACATCTGAGATCAGATCAATCAAATTAGTCAGCCTCTGATAGACAGATAGATTACAATTTTTTAATCCCTCATTTGAATTAGAAAAGTCCTAACAATAAAATCAAATTCAATTCTGAAAAGAGTGGGAACCCTTATCCCAGTGTCCATTAGTCCGACCACGGCTAACCACTGACTCCACACCATCTTATCTGTCAATGAGAGGTGTGTTCAGAGATCTGTGCACCTGATGGTCATGTGTGTCTGCAGGGAGAAGACAGTGATTTCCAACCTGTGGGTCCTATGGGAGGAATGGAGAGGCAAGAGCTGAACTACGCCGCCCTGGAGTTTGTCAGGGGCCGGTCCAGGGGGGACGGGGCATCGGGGCGGGGCGATGACGGCAGCACATACACAGAAATCAAAACCAAATGACTCGCAATCCTTCCCTGATCCCTCAGCTACACCAGACGCAGTGACAGCCCCGATCACTCTCCCAGTATTTTAACATGAGCCCTCCTATGATGGGTTTGAAGTCTCATTTTTTCATGTTGGCTGTCTGCCCCCCTCTGATGCTGCCCATCTCTCCTCTGGACTCTCCCTCACAAGCCACAATTTGAGAAAACTCTTTTTTGAGTTGGAGGACAATGTAAAAAGATCTGTTCCTTTTCCAGCCAAGTTCTAGTCAATAGGTTTTCAAAATCCAGTGTTTGCAGCCCTCATTTTGTTGCTTTGCGTGATATTTTAAACTTGGGTATTGGGGCAACATGAAGGAGAAGGTCAGACAGATATTCTTGCTGAATAAAATTCAAATCAAATTTTTTGTAATAAAGCTGAAATACTATTGGTCAGATAACATGTGCTACATTTAATTATGCATAATTAGTTATAATTATTATAAATGTTGCATTATGGATGGAGTTTATAAATACATACCATAAAAAGCAATGATAAATGTATTGCATTACAAACAAGGCAACTTGTTACAAGCTGTAATATTTCATATATTAGAAATTCAGTCAGCACATTGTGCTTGTCAGTATTTTCCTTCATATGGCCCTAATGCTGAAGTATATGTGTGGGGTGTTTGTCTACATCTGTCAATGAAATTGTCTCTGTGTCTGCAGCCAGTTGAAGTGTCAGGGCAGGGAGTAACAGCTTGTTTGTTTGTTTTTTGTGTTTGACTGAGAACTCTCCTCTTTTCTTTACTTTTTACAGCCCAAACAGCACAAAGGAAGGAGAGCTCATACTTGTATTTATAATGTGCTGTGACTTTCATAATAAATGAAGATTAACAAACTGTTAGTGAACTAGGGTAAATATAAAGGCACAGCGTGGAACATTCAGAATAATGTTTTTATGGTACGTTAGTCAGTATTGGAGCAGGTTGTAAATGGTTTGTTAAGGCTAACAGACGCTACTTTTGTACTCCACTGTTACTACAGTAGCAAAATATAAATATTAATAATGCTCCACATAGCACCTTTAATGGGATTATTCAGTGTATTGTTAATGGGGTTGTATGAGATACTGTATCCTATTGTATTTATTTATTGTTTGTATTTATTTATTACTACTTGGGTAATGGTTTCAAATGTTTTGGTGTTATTCGCATTTTTTATTGGCCAATTTAAAACTGCTTTTCCAATCTCTGGTTTCAATGAGTTTGCTGTAGGTGTTGCAGTGGTACTACCTGCAAGTATTTCATATGACTCCATTAAAACTGGAACCATCCCCTTAAGAGTTGCATTGTCAATAAATACTTATAAAGATTACCACAAAGGAATAGGGACCACTACAGTGAAGAAGTGTTCTAGCTCAGACCAAAAGCACAATATAGTATGAGCAGCCAGGTCTTAGTGAAATGTCTTCGACAGTATGTGTGTGTTAAGCTGTTGTGTTTTAAACTGTGCTGAGAGATGGACACTGACGTTTGGGGTTTTGGAACGTTCCTCCACATGATGCTTTATTTATACAGGTTGCGTCAGTTGTTTGAGGGACAACCTTATTGTAATATCACATTAACTAATTCTCTAACTGAATAATGAAGTGTCAATAATATGTATTAATAAGATGTATATTGAAAAGGGAAGGTTATTATGTACAGTAAATACCCTGCATGACAAACTTTTCCAATATGGTCAAATAAACCATTCAACAAGTCAGACTGGTTTATGTCTTGTATAAGCTACTGGTCGAGCAGTGACGCCATGAGAAACTGTTTACATGCACAGAGAAACAATGTCAATGCCATTCATTCACACTCCTCTGCAGAGGCACTGCTAGAGTCACTGGGCCCTGAGTAAAAATTCACAGGGGGCCCTCCATCGTTTATCACCCTTATACAGTATAATAAAGAATCAGACACAAATCATGCAAAAAGTGTTTTTTTTTCCAAACGTGCTCATATATATATATATTTAAATAAAGATATAAACATTAAAAACTTTATTCATGTATACATTTATACTACTGTATTACACTCACCATTGTGTTACTTTCTTTTCTCTTCTTGCTCCCCCTCCCTTTTTTTCTTGCTTCCTTTCTCACTGTCAGAGCGATAACTTCTCTACATCTGTTCTATACAGCATACTTCAGATCAAACTAAATTTGTAGATATGAAATATGCAAACATGCTTCAGATCCAAGGGGTGTGAGGGCCCTTAATCAATGCTTACACTTTATCTTTATTTACACAAGAAGCATGGCACTTGTTGCAGAGTAAGGTGGGAGTAGGGCCCCTTTAGGATGTCTGTGCTGGCCTACTACTGTCATTGCAAACTTATCACTGATGTAATAATTCAACGTTGGTCAGGCCTCAGGGGGGCCCTTCTGTTCTGGGGCCCCAAGCAGTTGCCTTCCTTGAAAGTTGGCAAACAGTGCTTTTGTCCCCCTGGTTATTGTCATTTGAGGTTGCAGTTGACTGGAACCCAGCAACTATGGGCCTGAAGCCAGTTACACCCAGGACAATGGCTGGTCAGTACAACACACATACATTAACTTAGGGGCAGTTTAAATTCAGCCGTTCACCTACACATCCATGTCTTTGTACCCAATGTTATTTTTTGTTAAATAATCAAACACAACTACTGTATTGTTTCCTTTGACATGTCAACATCAGTAAGACATTTTACATTTTATTTACTATGCTTTAATCTGTGTTCACTAAGCTATAGTGTTAGAATTTACCAAAACACATTCACAGTGGTCATCTGCTTTAGCATTCTCTTGTAAGCCACAAAATGCTAATTTCTCTGTGTGTGTAAACAACAATGACTTTTATAAAGACCTTTCTGCTTGTCTCGACAAAATTCAAACCAAATCTTCTGTCTTCTGGGGATTTTAGTTTAAATTCTTATGATGAAGTTTCAAATTTGTTTTTGCCTAATCGTGTCACAGTGTGTTGTAGAGCAGACTTGTATGTCTTATACTTTGTGGTGATCATACTTATCATTATAGGAGCTGTATTTCACATGTACCGTATGATTGACCAGAGAGACTTCTGCCATGTTGTAGTTTGCTTGCTCTTTTGTTTTAAACAAGCGGTTCATGCCTCAAGCAAAGCCATCTGTCTTCAGTTACGTGCAAATGAAAATAAAATCAATACAACACTGAAGGACTTCATTTCTGTTTTTAATCTGAATTTCCACTAGAACACAGACAAATAATAAAAACCCTGGAATTTGACCTGAAGAAACAAAAAGGGGCAGAATAGAAATTGTTGTCCAAATTTACCTTCACATTTTTTTTATTCAGCAAATGTCAAATTTGGGAATAGGTTGGACTGATGAACAGTGTAACACAAAGTTGTCAGTTTATTCTTTAGTTAGTCTTTTTTGACCCCTGACCTGAGAGGACATTACAAGGGTTAAGGAACATCCCATTATCCATTCATTACAATTTCTTTAAAGGGTGCATATTATGCTTTTTTCAGGCTTTTTGAAATTTTGAAGTTTGAAGGACAAGGACTGTTGCATAAGAGCAATGGCATGCTATGATGTTAGGGGTAAAAAAGTCTGCCTGGCTATGAGACAGTTAAGTAATGATGATTTTAAATAGTACAGGTTAAACCAAAAAGTGGATCTGAAGAACAGTAACACAAGACCAGAAACCAACTAGTCATTGTGTCCTTCTTAAAACAAGCCAATGATAAATGAATCACGGGTTTCAAACATGAAGTGCCAAATCATAACTAAAGTGTAAAGGCAGAACTAAAGACAGGTTGGGGGAGCACAACATAATGCTACAGGCTAATGCAAGGGTTAGGGTAGTTAATATAAAAATACTTATGTGGAACTGTTGAGTTTAAGAAGAAGGAAGTGTGATCAAAGCCAGAAAAGAAGCTGTGCTCATTGCCATCTCTGTTTAAAGGTGGCTTTAGTCAACCTACCACTACACTGGAAGAAAAGATGTCAGCTTCCATTATGTTGAAGATGCTGCTTCTCTTGTGGACTACTATATTTTGCTGGGCTAGAAGAAACAATACTAACACAGGTATGTTAACCTACCACACAGTAATGAGCTGGTTTTAGGGAGTATGTTGCCATGATTTTGTTGTTGTGTACAGTACCTTGTTGAGGGTATTTAAGAAAAAGTTTGCTTGCTAGCACTGTAAGCTAACATTGCTTTTACACTTGGTGGCTGCATGCACTTTCTGGTGGAGAACGTTTAACAGACCCATATTTCTGAAGATCACCAATGACCAATTTTTAATTTTTGTTTACATCGTAGTACCGTTTACTTTCAATTCGATTCAGTTTCATTTATATAGCCCAGTATCACAACAACAGTTGCCTCAACAGTTGCCTCAAAGAATGACTTAAATGGGACTGTAGAGGGCAGCATTGCACTTTGGTTGCCAAATACTGATAGAAAATAAAAGTATTTCTAAATACTTTATAAATAAATCTCAGACTGACTTTTGGAAGCATGGCTTGTGGTTTATGTGATGAAATACTAAAGTTTATAATTGAACTCTAATTTAACTTTTTGAATAAAACAACAGTAACTGATAATATCGAATCACAATATTTGTTGTATTTCAATATATCAAAATCACATCAGTGCAACTCACATCTGCACCAAAGAATCGTAATGATATTGTGACAAAAGTGTACAGTCCCAGCCAGTGGTGTACAAAAAATCTCAAAATATGTACTCAAGTAAAAGTACTGTTACTTCAAAAAAAAAAAAACATTACTCAAGTAGATGTAAAAGTACTTAACTAAACTTTTACTTGAGTAAAAGTAAAAAAGTATTGAGAGAAAAGTTTAATAGAAAGTAGAAAGTACATTTGAATGTTTTTGCAAATTCTCCTCCTTCTTAAGAGAGTGTCGAACCCAGAACCTTCTGATTACAGGTCAAGTGTGCTACCCACTACACAGGAGACTAGAAATACTTTTACCTCCTTAGACAGTTTAAAGTTTTATTTAAAAGTAAAAAAAAAAAAAATCATCCAAAATGTACTCTGGTAAAAGTGAACGGATGTTTTACAAAATGTACTCAGAAAGTACTTAAGTAAATTACTTGAATAAAAGTAGTTACTGTACTTTCCACCACTGGTCCCAGCCTAAATAGCATCATCACATTTTTGTCATTTGATGCATTTTTTTTTTTTTTTAGAAAATGGCTATTGACTACCACAAACATTTCTCAGAATGTTTTAAAAAGGTTGAGCTCTCTGATGACCTGATTAATGTTGCTGGTTAATGTTTGATGACCCACTTTGAGGTCACACACCTGTGTTTGGAAACCACTGGTGTATATGACCATTTTGGCTGCACTAGCTAAGCCTTTTGGTCTACTCATTGATCAATGACTTGGATCCTCCTGAATATACACTTCATGCCTGCCCTTTGTCTCATTTCCATCACCAGGCGCACCACTGATGGGATCACATTACTGTTTCAATCAATTTTGTATCCAGCTCAACGAAGGAGAAGTAAAAGCAGAAGCTGGCCTCTGTGCAGTCATACTGTGTTCTTTCAATACGACTGAGAAATTTGCTATCACCGGCATAGTTTGGTTGAAATGTGAGTCTAGCCATAGCCACTGCCCAGAGTCTGAAATCATTTTTCACTCCAAAAACCAAAACAAAGTTCAACCCAGTTTTTCAGGACGAGTGTCACTGTTGGAGCCAGACCTGAGTCAGAGAAACTGCAGTATCATCATCAACGACCTGGACCTCTCTGATTCTGGATCATATCAGTTACAAATTATTAATAGTTCAAATCACAAAGTCACATTTGGCGCCAAAGCAAGTGTCTCTGTTAAAGGTAATGTTCATTGAAGTTCTTTATTGTCCTATGAAAAAAAAATAAATTATAATCTACATTTGTACTCTTTTGTAATTAATATTTTTAAGTTGTTGTTTTTTATCCAGGTCTGCAGCAGAAGCCCACAGTGGAGACTCCTGCTCTGACAGAGGGACAGCAGGCCTCACTGACCTGCACCGCTCCTGGACTCTGCTCTGGATCTCAGCCCAACATCACATGGACATGGAGAGGAGCAGGAGAGAAGGCCCCTCCCACCATCACCATGGCAACCACTCACAGTCTAACGCCTTTCAATAAGAGACACAGCTCCACTCTGGTTTTTGTTCCTTCAGCTCAACATCACGGCACTGAGCTCACCTGTACAGTCTACCTCGCACATCAGACCACAGAGGAGACAGTGGTGCTCAGTTTCACTTGTAAGTAGCATTTATGTGAAATAACAAATTAGGGATGGACCAATACCAGTATTGGGTATCAGTCTGAGTCTGTGTGCACATACTAATATATATAAAAAATGCACCAATACCACCTTACAGCACCGTTGCGTGACGTTCACCTCCCAGATGAGCAGTGAGAAGCACTGTAGATTGATTTGAATGAAGTGTACTGTGAATACAAAAGTAGAAAAGATTGCACATTATGCTAGGTTTAGCAACCAGACACCTGAAATTTAAGCAGTTGTCCCAAATTTTGTCATAATTGTCTCAAAAATGATCCAGTGTGATGTAAGGTCAGCCCTATGTTCCCGGAAACATTAAAGTTAACATTAGGGTTAATGTTAGGGTAGGGCTAAGGTTAGGGAAAATCAGGACTTACCAGAATGTGCAAGTACCTACAGTCTAAAGGACTATAGGTTTCTATAGACCTGTCCATAGAAAATGGGGAACATAGGTAAGCATCCATGCAGAGTCCCCAGCTGTGATTTAAAACAGAAGGAGTGCCGCTGCTAATTGTTTTGAATTTAGCAACTGGATCTAATCTTTCAAATGAGGTATAACATGTCCATACTGACCCAAATTTAGCTGTGTAGGTGTGTAAACCACTCTACTGCCTACCTTAGAACATGGGTACATAAGTGTATGAATGTTGACAATAATTAGAAAACGGCAAAAGATTATTATAGTGAACTAGTGAATAAGAGTAGAGACAATACAAAAGCCACATGGGGTGTAATAAATAGTGTAATTAAAAGTGATAGAGCAAAATCCACATTTCCCAGTTACTTTGTCAAGGAAAATGAAGACATAAATAGAGTAAAAGAAGTAGCAAATGAGTTCAACAAATATTTTGCAAATGTGGGATCAATTCTTGTGGGTAATAAACCAATCATAGAAGACAAATTAAATACAATAGTAAACAATGTCAATAGTATTTTCCTTGACAATGTAGAAAAAGATGAAGTAAGAAGTATTATAAAAAAACTGTGGAAGCAAAAAATCAACTGACTATGAAGATTTAGACATGATGACTGTAAAAGCTATAATGGAATCTGTTATTGACCCATGCACTTATAAATGTAATCTATCACTATCAACTGGAGTTTTTCTAAATACAATGAAAATAGCCAAGGTTATTCCACTTTATAAAAATGGTGAAAACACAATTTCCCAAATTACAGGCCAGTGTCATTGCTTCCACAATTTTCCAAAATAATAGAAAAGGTTTTTGTGAAAAGGTTGGACAAATTCATTGAAAAAGCTAATATTTTAAATACTGGTCAGTACGGTTTTAGGACAAAACATTCAACAGCATTGGCAACCATGGAATTAATACAGAAAATATCTACAGCAATAGATAATAAGAACTACTTTATAAGTATTTTTTATAGACTTGCAAAAAGCTTTTGATGTGATTGATCACCCAAGACTACTTCAAAAACTACATTAGTATGGAATTAGAGGTGTTGCACATCAATGGGTAAAAAGCTATTTAGGAAACAGAAAACAATTTTTTCAGATAAATAATACAAAATCAGAACTGTGTGATATAAATTATGGAGTACCACAAAGGTCGGTCCTTGGACCCAAATTGTTTATTTTGTATATTAATGACTTTGTAAATGTGTAAGCTTCTTGGGAGCATATTATTTGCTGATGATACTACATTGTTTTATTCAGGATCAAATGTGCAAGAAGTAATGCAAGTGGTAAATTTATAACTGAAAAAAAAAAAAAAAAAAATTGGTTTGATGTAAATAGATTGTCACTCAACCTTAAGAAGACAAATTTTATAATGTTCAATGACAGAATAAAAAATGATGTATCATTAAAAATAGATGGGATAGAAATTCAAAGGGTAAAAGAAGCCACATTTTTGGGAGTCATAATTGATGAAGATCTTACCTGGAAGTCACACTTAAATTATCCAAAAGGAAAGCTAAAGCCGTTGCTGTATTACACAAAGTAAAATTCTCTCTAAATAATTATGCATTATTGACACTGTACAACTCACTGATTGTTCCATACTTAACTTACTGTGTAGAAATTTGGGGATCGACTTGTAAAACATATACTCAACCTTTATTTATTTTACAGAAAAGAGCTTTTTTAGATGATCAGTAAAAGCCACTATAGAGATCCTTCTAACCCATTGTTTATAAAATACAAGCTACTTAAATTTCATGATTTAGTTGACTTTCAAATATTACAAACAATGTACAAAGCAAATATAAATACTCTGCCAATAAATATTAAAAAAATGTTTAAAAAAAGAGTAAGGATTTATCAGTTGAAAGGAACAGAAGTATTTAAAAAAACTAGATTCAGAACTAAAGTGATGGAATGAAATATTGCAGTATATGGTGTAAAATTATGGAACAACCTCAATAAAGAAACCAAAGAATCAAGGTCACTTAATATATTAAAAAAAAAATTAAATCAAGTGTACTAAATAGTTATCAGAATGTAAATTAAAATAGTGGTCTGTGATAAAGTTTGTGATGAAGTTTAAAAGTTAAATACAGTTATTTTGAGATGCTAAAAAGAAAATTAAATGTGAAATGTAAATATGTATGTTGTTAAAAAGGGGCAGAAAATATAAGATTTATTCTTCTCTCTGCTCCTTTTCATTCAAATTTCATGTCATGTAAACATATTTCTTCCTTTTGTTTTTCTTTTATATAATGAATGAAATAAATTACTCAAAAAAAAAAAAAAAAAGGTAATTTATACTTGAAAGTACTTGTAACGGTAATCGGTAAGGTGACCTCCTCAAAAAGTGCAAAAAGTGGAACAAGTGTGATTTGATGGGACAAAGTGGGACGGACTAAAGAAATAAAAGCTTTGATAATAAACAAATCTAACTTATTGAGTCTAAACCTCATTTAAATAAAGATACTTTAACGTGCTGTTTTCATCCATGGAATAAAAAGGTGGAACTGATCTAATCTAAAATCTTAAATTAAATCCCCCAGTCTCATGTTCTCAACAATGTCCAACAACAGGCCAGCACCAACTCACGGCACCATGAAGAGGCCTTTTCTGAAACACAGGGGCCACACCAACTACATGTATTTATGCCAACCCAGTGAGCTGGACGCCCACAAATACTCATTCTACATTTTACAAGGAACAATGATATTGCCTTCATGTTGTTAATATTAATCACACTATAAGATTCACTGAGCACCAATGAAAAAGAGGGACATTAACTTAATAAGTGGATGGGGGGGGGGGGGGGGGGGGGGGGTTATGCATAAATGGCCTTGCAGTACAACCAAAAGTGGGATAGGTGGCCATCCTAGTACTTGGTATTGGCAAGTAGGTACAAGGAAAAATGTAAGTTTTGAAAAAATGTGGTATTGGTGCATCCCTACTGCAGATATTGTACTGGAGGCAAGGTGAAGCAGGAAGAATCAAAACCACCAACCTTCTTGTTAGTGGACAACCTGCTCTGCTAAACCACTGCCGCCCAAGTAATTTAAGCATGGCCGCACTTTCATGTACCTTCTAACACCCTTCGGTAGAGCTGATGTAATGGTCCTTGAGGTGTCTTAAGCGGCCTTTCAAAACAGTTGCTCTGGTCATCCCAATATTAGAGGCATTTAACTCCTGACACCTGTAGACCTGTTAGGTGAAGGTATACTTGATTGTCCCCATAGGAAAATTTGTCTTCTCCATTTGCTTGGTCAACCTGATCCCTTTCGAGCTCTTAACCCACCCTGGTCAGGAGTACCTAGCTGGAGGATTAGCCGATAGTGCATGTTTGGATGCATGCAAACTCTGCATAGAAAGGTCCCACACAATTCTATAGTATAGACCTTCTTGCTGTGAGGCGAGAGTGCTAACCATTTGCCATGATCATTCAGGCACCCCAACACCTTAACCCTGTTTAAGGTGACATTTCAAGGGTCTAATTTTGACATTTTTTGCAGTTTTTCCACAAATCCTGCCCAGCTCTGGATGTGTGTCTGACTCTGAGGTCCTGACCTGTGTGTGCCTCAGTCGGGGCTCTCCTGTCCCCACAGTCACATGGCCCCTGCTGCAGGACCACACTGAGTACTCTGTGGTTACCATGGTGACAGGCCACACAGTCAACAGCAGCTTCGTCCTCAGAGTGAAAGAGCACAACAGAACTGAAGTCCAGTGTGTGAGCAGCAACAGAGTGGGACAGGTCCAGGAGAGCTTCAGACCCTCCATCAGAACTGACCCAGCAGAGAGACAGGGTATGTGCTGCTCCAACTATACTCAAAATGTTTCTGGTTATCTTCTAATCCTTTAATTCTGCCATAGGTTTGTCATGTCAGAACAGTCTAATCCCAGTCATCCTCATAATGGTTGTTTCTTTGATTGTGAACATTGTCTTCATGGCCTTCTTTCTGAGGTATGTTTCTTTACTTTTACTGTATATTACTATTAGGACACTTTTGGCTATCATCAAAATGTGACTTTTTCTTTTATCTATAGAAACTTGCGAGAAAAGAAACTTCCTACTCAAGAAGACAGGGTTTACATGTCTCTGAAAACAACTGAGACAGCTGTGTATGAGGTTATGATGCAACCCAACACTGGCCAATCTTCAGGAGACACCATGAGAGTTGAAATTTGAATATGTCTCCACCATGGATTTATTTTTTTCACAATAAAATTAACAGCGTTTTTTTTTTTATCTAGCATTTTTGTTTGGCAAAAGGCTATGTTTTGTGAAATACAGTTGCAGTATATTATTAAAGGGGCTATATTATGCTTTTATTCATATTTTTAAACCAATTTTTGTCACCTCTAGAACATCATTTCATGTTTTACAAACTTTAAAAACATTATCTGGACAAAAGAAAACATTTTTACATTTTTAAGTAAGTACTTTACTGGTGCCATAAAAAAACATGTGAATAGACCAGCAGAGGGCAGCAGAATGCACACTGTTGTGGTCTTTTGAACATAACTAAAGAGTAAAAGGAACTTCACTTCCTTTTTGTATGATACTATTTTACTACAAAATTAAAAATAGCTGTGAAGAATCAGTGGAAACAGAGCTGTACACCATTATTTGGATAAATGAATGAGAGCAGACTGGATGTAGAAGGCTTGTTAATTGGTCAGTGCTTCCTGGAGTCGGCGGAGGTTCATGCAACTGAGCGTTTTGAGGGCTCAGAACAGCCACGCCAGATAATATATAGGATTACATAAAGCAAAACACAACTCCAGGTGTGTTTTTGATGAGGGAACATTTTAACATGATAGAAAGCCCATAAAATCTATTTTGGTAATATATCTCCTTTAAATAAAATGTATTTCATAATATTTTGTGCATGTATGGGTTTCAAAAATCATACTGTTGAAACAATCCTGGTATATTGCATTTATTACAGTATCGTGTGATACTTATATCATGATATGTTGGTATTGTCAAATTCTTGCCAGTATAGCCCAATATAGCTTTGCTCATTTAACTACAACTACACACAATTCAAATGTACACTGCTCATTACATGTTAGATTTATTTCTAAGCTCTTGATGACTATAATCTGGTCATAGTAAAATAGTAATATGTAATGCATTTACAAAAACAACCACAGCATAAACTAGAATGTTCAAGGTAAAAAAAAAAAAAAAAAGATCCCTCACAAAATAGCATCTCTGCTGTCAAGATAATAATCACTATATGTGCAGTAAGTGTCATATAAGGGATTTATTATTCATTTGAAATAAATTGAAATAAAGCCTGACAGTTCTTTTATTTTTGGTAACAAAGATTTGTCTTTTATTTCCATTGCCGCAGAATCATAACTTTACCTGTTTGGTTTAACAACAGAATCCTTTACAGGTTTATTTTACAGCAACAAAATGTGCTAATTAAATAAAAGAATGTTAATGTCTTTGTTTGCATCATGGTTAGAAGGTGCTTCAGTGGTGCATTTAAGAAAGTGCAACGGCTATTGGCTGTAATGTGTACATTTTGGATGGGGCTTTAAGTGTTAGTTTACAGAATTAACTTCCTGTTTAATACATGCTCTATATGTGATAATCTTAAAGGGGCTAACTTATGCAGAAGTCAAAAGAAGACGCTCTTTAACCTCAAACATGTGTAGACCATAGCCTGTGAGGACATAAAAAAACAGAGGCATCTCTTGGACCACATCAGGATGACTGGACCAGTCTTCTCTGTGTTTTGTGTTGGGTCAGAGTGGACAGTGGTAAGTACTACTGTCTTTGAGAGTCAAATGCTTTGAATTTTTCATAGTTATCAGTGTGGCACAGAGCTGGTGCCTCTGTAACTTAAAAAGAGTAAGCTCTAGGTATTTTATATTTATACTGGAAGCTGCTGTAATATTCTAGGCTTTATTCTTTTAAGGTACACATCACAAATATTGTTATTACATTTGGTGTTTTGTTTCTATCAACAGGTGCAAAATGTCAAAATGACATCCAAAAATAACAGAATTCTGTCTCCAACTCAGTGTAAGAAAGATAACAGCAGAGGCTGGACTCTGTACTGTTATACACTGCTCTTTTAAAACTCCTGAAACATTTATCCCAACAAGTCTTGTCTGGTTTAAATGTGCAGCTAATAGCAGATGTTCTGACTCTGATAAAATATTTGACTCCAAAAACCCAAACAAAGCCCAGTCCAGTTTTTCAGGACGAGCACACAGCACATCATGCTATGATGAAGCACAAGTACGGTGACAATACATTACACACCATAAAAGGTAAGAACCACACATTTCTTAAGTGATAGACACATATGGCAAAACCTGCAGCAAGTCAAACTCTAGAGACACTAGAGTCTAGGGTGGCTAACCAGTCAGAGACTACACACACGCGCGCACACACACACACACACACACACACACGCACGCACGCACACACACACACATACCTGCAGAGGAGGAGTAGTTAAGGTGGCACCAGTAGAGTACTTATTAAAAACGTTTTCTTTTTATAATAATGTTTTATAAAGGTGGTAAAATGTGCTGTGCTGCTCTAGAGGTGACCAAGGTTTAAAAATATAAATAAAAACATAATAAATTGTCATACCTTTTATTACTGTATGGATATTGTTGAATTAAAGCTTAATGTCCAGTTTTGTTACTCCTCCTCCTCCTCTTACTAATACTATTGCTGACTAACTGTCTGCTAACTGTTTTGTACATGAACACTTCTCTTTTTGTAGCATGCACCCTTCATCACATTTATCTTGCAAAGACCATTGTGGGAAACCATACACATCTCTGCAAAGACTACCAGAGCAATTAAAACTCATGCACATACAGTAAATACACATACAGTACCTGATTCAAGTTAGGACAAAATGTAAATAAAACAGAATGCAATAATTTTCAATAGTTTGATTTTGCAAAAGTAATATTTCATTGTATTTTTTTCATTGTATTGTTTTTTAATATTATTTATCTGTTATTATAATTTACTGTGGATATAACAATAAACACACACACCTATGAAAACTGCTGACCTTTTACCTTTTTTTTAAAAAAAAATGACAAACCACTTACTTCCTCTTTCACAACAGTAAATGTACTACACTGCACAAGAAAAGCTGATTTGTCTCGGAAGAAGTCAAAAGTAGAAAGTACTCTTACACTGGGTCATACAGCAACGGACCAACTCTTGGACCACATCAGGATGCTTGTCCTCATCTGGACCACCCTCCTCTGGTTTTTGTGTGGCGTCAGAGCTGACACAGGTATGTTCCTATGGCATGGTTCCAACACAATGTAGTATGAACGTAGTATTCACCAGTATCACAGCCCTGCACACCGGGGCTGTGACAGGGTTAAGGCTCTGGCTCTACCGAGGGCAGCCCATGTTGTGTTTTTGAATATACTTTGGGACACATTGTAACATCCAATATAGAAGTCGTTTTCCATACATATACATTATTTTCAGCTATAAAATGTGAAATACTAATGCAAAGGTGTCCAAAACTATTTCAAAAAGCCTAAAAAAAGCACGATATAGGACCTTTAAGTCTGGCTCATATTCCTCTGAACTGTAACTGCTGTGTCTCAGAGTGGGTCCACACTGGACTGCATGGTCCCCACAGTGAGAATGAGCAGTATTTAGACTGCAATTGGGGTTGAAAGCCTGCACCTGTGTTGATGACCTAATTCAGGGGTGTCATACTCAATTGGGGCAAGGGGCAAAGTTAGAAAAACAGTCTTGGTTGTGGGCCGAATAACAGTATTGGATAAATAATAAAGCCAGCTTACTGTAATTTTGTTCTGAGTTAGGCTACAATAGGGGCTTTATAGTTTACTGTTTGTTTTGAATCTGAACTTAGAACTGAAGAAATAACAACACAGGCCACAGACCTTGACACTCAGACTGCTGACTAACTAACTACTACTTTTAACCAATGGTTTATTAATATTATTATTAATATTAATATGTTTTATTAGTTCCCTCAGTTGTGTAACTCCTCATATAAGACAGGTGCTTCCACCAGGTCCACTCTGTTTTACTGTGACAGTTTGTACAATCAATCAATCAATCAATCAATCAATCTTCATTTATGAAGTACTTTTCATACAAAAATGCAGCACAAAGTGCTTTACATGGTTAAAAGCAATGCCCCCCCAACCAACCCCTTCCCTCCCCACATCCTGTCATACACCAATATACACACATACACACGGACGCACACACACATTAAAAGACTAACGTGTGCATGAGCATGGAGGAGCCAGGTGAGGACAACAACAGATTTAGTGCCATGCCCCTTAGGTGAATAAAAATTAGTGCAACTTAAAGCCTGCAGAGGAGTGAGCCCCTACATACACCTACAGAGAGCAACTTCTGCAGTGCATTATGGGACATGTAGTTCAAAAAGTTTGAGTGCAATATATCAGCGCACCATTACTAATATGAATTAGAAATGATCTCGCAGGCCACCAGTTGTCATTTCTCCGTATAGCCATGTTAAATGTGTTTATGTTTTTTGTTTTTATGAAGTGAACTTCCTAATGTTAGTTGGTAGTTTGGTCCCTGTGCGTTTGTACTTCATCAGGACCACACCAGGAGCTCACCAGGACTCAAAGTGCCCCATACTCAGACTCCTCATTTCAGGTGGACCAGAGTTTGACTGTGTGTTCACACCTCCACAAATGAACTGTAATTTCCCAGCAAACGCACCAGGGTTCAGTTAAAGCGGACCAAGCACAGCAAGTGTGAACACACCCCTAATTTCTAATGCACTCTAATTTTTAACTCAGAGAACAGAGAACATTTTTGTGATACAGAGTCTTTTATTGTTCTAGTACAGTGATTTTTTTTTTTACATGCCTTAAGGGTTTGTTGACCCCTATTTGTGCTCTAGACTTAAGACCAAACAAGTGTGAACACACAATAATATGTATATACAGTAGTATATCAATTGGTTTCTGCATTTTCTCTGTCTGGACTGGGCCAAGGCTCTGCAGATGATGTTATTAAGAGACAACACATATTCCACTGTCACACAGAACAAAACCTTTTACCAATCATCCCTGAACATAGCTGGCAAAGACTTAAGGCTTGATAAAAATGGAAGCTGGCATCCATTCTAGTTTCTCTGGACTCCTGGGACCACAAGTAACGGTGAGGTTCAAGGTAGACTATTTGTATTTTGACATGGACTCTGGTTATTTAGGGCTGTATAAGCTGGATTCTAAAATTGACAGATGACCAAAGCAATGTTCAGATAGTCTCTAATATTAATAAGTAACTCACTAAGTTTAGTTGAGAGTTGACTGGAGAGTACTTTATCAAATTGTGTCTTGAAGCATGATAACAATGAATTGCAGTAACAAGGCCTGACAGTGATCAAATATGCATTTTTCTGCCTCTGACTGAGTAGAATGTGTCTTACAGATTGTTTAAAATATGTTTGTTAAGTACAACAAAAATTAGAACAATTTTAACTGGGTTTGTTCATAAACAACAGCATGTCCCTGCAGGGCTACCATAGCTGTTCACATCGTCTGAAAAACATAGCACAAGTCTTAGAATATTGTACTTTGCAGGAGATGCGTGAAGCATTTTAAAACTAAAAAGTCTACATGGCTCAATCTGTATTCACTGTCACTAACAGCAGTTTTGTGTCTTGCTTCTGTCTGCAGATGTGCCAGTGTTGGGACAACCTCACTGTTTCAAAGGATTCTGTCTTAGAGTCAGTGACAGAGAAATAACAGCAGAGGCTGGACTCTGTGCTGTTATACACTGCTCTTTTAAAACTCCTGAAACATTTACTCCAACAAGTTTAGTATGGTACAAATGTGTGGCTCACCGTAAATGTTCTTTCTCTGATGCAATATTTCACTCCAAAAACAAAACAAAGATCCAGTCCAGTTTTTCAGGACGAGTGTCACTGTTGGAGCCAGACCTGAGTCAGAGAAACTGCAGCATCATCATCAACGACCTGGACCCCTCTGATTCTGGGACATTTCACTTAGAAATTCATGGTGAAAATGACAGATTTAAATATTATCCTAAAGCAACTGTATCTGTTAAAGGTACGCAACAGTATTAGTACACTGTATTTTATATATGATTTATATGTACTACATTGTCCAATCCACACACACTCACACAAAACAAAAAAACAAACAAACAAAGAAAAACATCATTGCCGCTAAAGACTCAGAATAAATCATTTAAACAGCAGCTTCACTATATCAAACCAAAGGTTCTTTTATTTAAAAAAAAAGTTGGCTTTGTTTAAAACCTACTAATTTAAAACTTTGGTAAACTAAAGTGAGGATATAGTTAAAGAGCAACTCAACCATAAATCATTTTTTTTAGCTGATCAGCTGTACAAATGGGGCCTTAGGGATACATCTCACTTCATATTGTTGTGTCTTTGACTCTTTTGTAAAATACACATTCTGTGGTGAAAACTGTCAAACAGTGGGTACTTCGGCTCAGTAGTTGCAGATACACAAGTGTGACGTAGTACTTGACCTTGGTACCACACCTGTGTTGCGTGTCTCCTCCCACAGCCCCGCGCTCCCCTCGGCGTTGGTGTCACTCTCCCCTGTGCGCTCGTCCCAGTCCTGTAGTTGTCAGATGTGGGTTGTCTGCATTTACTGTTCAGTCCTCTCCGCCCCTCCCTCCACTCTGTCGCTGAAGAAAAAAAGTTAGTCTGCAAAAACGTACAATCTGTCGCTTCCAAAATAAAATGTTCAGGCATTTGTGGTACAAAGATGACAGTCTGACAGAAGGCTAAATGAATGGAGTCACAAAAGGATTTACTCTCTACAAACCACATGTCTTGTGATTATTAGGTTTTAGACATAGTCTGATAGTAGACAACAAACACAAGTATAGATTTACACAAATGTGGCCACTTTTTTCCTTAGTGGGATAGGTTTGGATTTTTTTTGTTTTTTTTGGGGACTTGGCAACCCTGCTGTGGAGAGCATCCATGATGTTGCTCTGGCAGCTGTCAATCACAGGACCAGGCCTTGCTCCTCCCTCAGTTCTGCCCTCTGTGTCTGCCTGGTTTCTGCCCACTTTTTGAGCTGTTTTCAATCTCTGGCAGCGGGCAGAGTAAGGTTTGGGCCAGGGTTGAGTTGCTCTTTAGTAATCAATTTCCAGCATACAAAAAAAAAAAAAAAAAAAAAAAATCAATTCAACAATTCTGATACATGGATAGCGACCGCACTTCTTAGTGTTACTCCTGATAGTGTTACTCCTGATAGTGTGTGTCCTGCTCAGGTCTGCAGCAGAAGCCCACAGTGGAGACTCCTGCTCTGACAGAGGGACAGCAGGCCTCACTGACCTGCACCGCTCCTGGACTCTGCTCTGGATCTCAGCCCAACATCACATGGACATGGAGAGGAGCAGGAGAGAAGGCCCCTCCCACCATCACCACGGCAACCACTCACAATCTGACATCTGTCAATCAGAGACACAGCTCCACTCTGGAGCTGAGTCCTTCAGCTGAGCTTCACGGAGCTGAGCTCACCTGTACAGTCACATTTAAACATGTCACCGCAGAGAAGACGGTGGTCCTGAATGTTACATGTGAGTGAGTGTATTGACATCTAGCTGTTATATTTACTACAGCAACTGGCATATAAGCTGAAGACAAAATATATATATGGTATGTTGAACAAGTACAGCTGCAGAAATGTTGTATGTATGCTCAGTTTTAATCCATCAAGCATCACAAATCTTTTACCCAGTGTGCAGTTACCTATATTCTCAGGTACATTCCCCAGTTTGTATGGAATATGGAACTTGGGTACTTTTCGGAATGTGCATGTACCTATGTTCCCTGGTCCTTTTAAACTGGGGAACATAGCTGCCCGGGAACATGTATGCCCTTTACAAACATGCACTGTCACCCGGACCCTCTTCTGAACTTTTCTGGAGCGCCTTGTTTGCACACAATACCCTTCACTTTCCACACCAGGAGGTAATCCTTGGACCGCGCTAGTCCTATGTCCGGAGTGATCAGATGTTTTTATGTGGGAGTAGATCATCTGGCGGCCAGCTGATGACATGTATGTCGTGTGTTTCTTGATGCACATAAATCCTCCTCAACTTGTTTGGGCTTTTCTCTGTGTAGTTAAGTTGCATGTTAGATCAAGTAAATGTAGTGATAATATCAGTGCTGCTCCTTTATCTGTTAGCTTTTTGTTGCTAGCAGCCGTGCTAATTAAACATGATACCCCACTCCACTCACTCCCCACTGCACACAGACATGCATTTTCATTTCATTTCATATTACAGCAGAGCACTTTAAACTCCTATGAATTATATAACTGTGTTTTGAATATATTTTAGTAAAAAGCAAAAATAACAACGCTTCTGCCAGTGTCCAAATACTTATGGATCTAACTGTAGGTACGCACCTGGTTTTCAAAGTGTAAAGCAATAATATCTCTTGCAAAATATCAACTATAATCAATGATACAAAATGTTAGTATTCCTTTTTACTTCTGGTGTAAAACCGAGATTATATCTGACAATAACTTGTGTCTCTTTGCAGACCTGAAGGAGCCTGTTCTGTCTGGAGACACAAGTGTAGAGGAGGGCAGTGCTCTGAATCTGAGCTGCAGAGTGGACAGTTTCCCTCTGTCTAATGTCACGCTCAGTAAAGTTCGGCCTGTCTATGATAAAGCCATCACAGATCTACAAACTGACTCTGGATCAGCCTCATTGGTCATCTCTTATGTGACTCTGGATGATGCAGGACTGTATGAGTGCACAGCACAACATGGACTCCAGACCCTAACCTCGTCTGTGCACGTGACAGTCCAGTGTAAGTAAACTGTACTGATGGAGTGTAGAGACTGTCCCTTTGCACTGATACTGTGTCTCTCTCCAGTGATTCCTCAGATCCTGCCCAGCTCTGGATGTGTGTCTGACTCTGACGTCCTGACCTGTGTGTGCATCAGTCGGGGCTCTCCTGTCCCCACAGTCACATGGCCCCTGCTGCAGGACCACACTGAGTACTCTGTGGTTACCATGGTGACAGGACTCACAGTCAACAGCAGCTTCATCCTCAGAGTGAAAGAGCACAACAGAACTGAAGTCCAGTGTGTGAGCAGCAACAGAGTGGGACAGGTCCAGGAGAGCTTCAGACCCTCCATCAGAACTGACCCAGCAGAGAGACAGGGTATGTGCTGCTCCAACACACAACTGTACATAATAACATTTTTCAGTATTTTCTAATTTTGTATTGTGGTGCATGTTTGTCAGGGGAGTGTTGGAAAGCATCTGTCCCAGTGATCCTTCTGTCTGCTGTCATTGTGTCTCTGATTCTGAACATCATCTTCATAGTCCTCCTTTTCCAGAGGTAGGTTCTACATCTGTCTCCATGTCACAGATAATGAAGTGTAGACTTTGTATAACTCAACTCCTTTTTTTTCTCTAAAGGATTTCAAGAAAAAAGAAGCAGCCAAACCAAGAAGACAGAGTTTATGCGTCTCTGCAGAAAACAGAAACATCTGAGTATGAGGTTATTACTCGATCAAACAACAGAAGTATAAACAATTAATAGACTTTTTTTCTTTGTACATTTTACTACTAATAAACTTATGCTCATGCTAGTTTGTTAAATACATTTCAGAAGGCTGTTTCTGTAATACATTCCACAGTGTCATTATGTTTATTACCATTTTAAATAAGTGCATTTGTTCTGAATACAGATACACACAGTTCTTAAAAATAAAACATATTTTTTTCTGATAGTGTATTGTGTATTCTCTGTACAAAACTGAAAATAAGAGATAGTTGTTGATGTCAACAGAATGCTTTTTACTGTTTTGCGACACACCAATACTTCTCTTTTTTGAAAACTCAATTCATCACATTTATGAAACAGTTCACTGGCAAGAACCACACCACAACAGTGGGGGAGATTCAAAATATTTATGGAGGATATTTTTGGAGGAAGGACCGAATAAGATGAAGGGATGATAAGGGATTCATTTCACTTCAGTACAGTTTTATTTATATAGCCCAGTATCACAACAACAGTCGCCTCTAAAGGCTTTACAAACAGTTAATCAAACATAAACACACAATCAAACACAAACAATAACTACGCTTGTGTGGATCTCTCCCTCTGTGTTGTGGACTATCCACCGTCTAAACACAAAATTGTGACTAGTGAGCCTCATGCCTTCACCTTCTTCATGTTGTTCCTGTAAAATGGCTTTTCGGTTTCATAAAGCAAATTATTTCCCCCCGAAGAATAAACACACTGATGCACAATATTTACATTACCACTACATTTTAGTGAGCCTTTATGTTGATAGTGTGGGTGAAGTTTATTTCAACACTCGGTGCCAGTTTCCAGTGTTTTCTTGGCTGTAGCTCAGTAGATGGTTGCCACTTGAAAAATAATACTCCAATCAATCTTTTGTGGAAAGAAACATGGAGTTGTTCCTGGACTGCACTTGAGTTGTTGAGCAAAACAAAACCAGTTCATACACAGGTGACATGATGCTGTTGTTTCGCACCGCAGTTGTGTATGGTGTAATTTAGTGGTTAGATTTAGAACAAGCTTCAAATCCCAACATGCTCAGCCATTACATAAACTGGTTCTTTTTAGATAAATTTTGTTTAAAGCACAAAAGAATCCTTAAAGTCCCCTGTTATGCTAACTGAACTTTTTTTGAGCTTTTAACAATGATATAATGTTGTTTGCACCCCAAAAACATACCTGTAGTAGTATTTTGTTTGAGTAATCCTGTATGCTGTATGCTGAGGCCGTCCCCTTCTCAAGATCTGAAAACGCTCGTTCTCACTGCTCTACATAGACACATGAAACCAGGAAGTGCTCTTGTGCGTTTCTAAATCCTAGACATCGTCACCAGACATGTTCTGATATTTTCAGTGCTTTAAAGGAACAGTCCACTGTTTTTCCATACTAAACTATGTTCTGCCCTGATCTTAGACGAGTTGATGCGTACCTCTCTGGTTTTTGTGCATGCCCTGTGTGCCCTTTGCGGGCCTGGGGAGCGACGCTAGTTTGCTAGCATTTAGCTTATCCCTATGGGTCCAAACGCGGCTCAAGTCAGAAGCAACCAAGCTTTTCCCTATTTAAATACAGTTACGTGAGTAGTTACATGACCCAAGTACAGTTACACAAAAATGAAATTTTTTTCGAAGCATATAAAAATGGGTACTATCATGTAAGGCGTAATAACACTTTAGGAGCACTTCAGCATCAGCGCAGTGATATCTTCACTCCTAAAACATTCCGTCAACAGATATCACTGCACCAAAGCAGAAGTGCTCCTAAGGTGTTATTACGCCTTACATGATAGTACCCATTTTTATCCGCTTAGAAAAAAATGTAATTTTTGTGTAACTGTACTTGGGTCATGTAACTACTCACGTAACCATGTTTAAATAGAGAAAAGCATTGTTGCTTCTAACTTGAGCCGTGTTTGGACCCATAGGGATAAGCTAAATGCTAGCAAACTAGCGTCGCTCCCCAGGCCCGCAAAGGGCACACAGGGCATGCACAAAGACCAGAGAGGTCGTCTAAGATCAGGGCAGAACATAGTTTAGTATGGAAAAACGAGGGATTGTTCCTTTAAGTGCTGTCTATATGAAACCGTCAGCTCATTATACATATAACTGTTAGCTTCATGTTGCTAATAGCTGTGCTAAATAGCCATTTTTTGCTCTGTCCATTCCCCATCGTTGCCAGCAGGAGGAGGCAGACACCTAATCCAAGTGTTCTCTGCAAAGTCAAAGTGACCAGACAGTAAAAGAAGTTTTCCATAGGCCTATACATTCTTTTAAGTTATAAAACATGAAATTCTAATGCAAACGTGTTCAAAACTATTTCAAAAAGCTTCAAAAAGCATAATACGGCCCTTTTAAGAAAGCCTCAAACTGCCAGTCACTAATATTTCATCAATTCCTCTTTTACACAAAGCAACTAAAATTTGTAAACATTTTGGTACAGTGCACTGAATTGTGTCATAGTTCATTTCCTGTTTCACAAAAGAATAGGATTAACTGAACAAACTTAGATGAAGTCTAAAGAGGAAGCTCTGTCACTGCTCTTAGACTGTGGTCAAAGACAGAGGCGTCTCTTGGACCACATCAGGATGTCGGTTCTCATCTGGACCACTCTTCTCTGCTTTTTGTGTAGTACTGGAGTTGGGGCAGGTATGTACCACTGACATGATTCTTACCAAATGCTTTCAATTTCCTTTTTTTTTTAAGATTTGCTGAATATATATTTTATTAACAGTCTAATATAAGTTCAAGCTGTAAAACTAAAGAAGAAAATAATCTAGTCGTAGTGGGTAAAAACAAACGGTCAAAATAAAATACAACATACAGTCAAATATTCGAGGAGATAGTTCCCAGGAGTTGTACTGAAACAAAACAAAAAGTCCCAGAGAAAAGAGCTTACACTCCATTTACTTTTGCAACAATTTTTCCTTTATTTCCAGGTATCGTGGTATGGAATACGTATATCACAGCTGTACTAAATAAGGGACACTGCACTGACAGATGGCAAAAGAAATATTACACAAGCCACAGGAAAGAGACAGTATCTGGTTATTTATCTTCATGCAACTCTAAAGAAAGCTGTATCTCTATTTGTCAGCCTTTTTGACACTGAGTTCACTGTCACTGCTTTTATTGAGAGCCTCCTTTGTTTTTCTTTCATCTGTTGGTTTAACTGCCTCACAGTCAAAGACAAGAAGAGTCATAATCATTTTTAAACATTTCTCTATTTATTCATTTATTGATCTTGATCTTGTTATTACTCAGGATTTCCCCATTGTGTGTTTTTAATTTTGCTTTGTTTCTCCATTTGTTGTTCTATTATGTTCCTCTAACAAATTGCCCCTGGTGGAATTAATAAAGTTGTCTGAATCTGGATCTGAATCTGAACTAAAATGTGTCTTCTTTCTTTCAACAGATGAACCAGAGCTAGGGCAGCATTACTGTTACGGTGGATTTTGTGTTCGCCTCAGTAAATCTGAGATAACAGCAGAAGCTGGACTGTGTGCAGTCATACACTGCTCCTACAACGTTCCTTGGAACCTTTATACTTCAAGTCTAGTGTGGTTCAAATGTGAGTCTAATCATGAATGTTCTGACTCTGATATAATATTTCACTCCGAAAACCCAAACAAGGCCCAGTCCAGTTTTTCAGGACGAGTGTCACTGCTGGAGCCAAGACTACTCATGAGAAACTGCAGCATCATCATCAACGACCTGGACCCCTCTGATTCTGGATCATATCAGTTTAGACTCAATATTGACGGGACTGGATTCCCATTTCCCCCTAAAGTAACACTCTCTGTTGCAGGTCCAGTATCACTTCATTCATCATGTTAATGATCATCCATTCATTTATTCTATAGTAGTGTATCCTCTGTGGTCTGTGTCCTGCTCAGGTCTGCAGCAGAAGCCCACAGTGGAGACTCCTGCTCTGACAGAGGGACAGCAGGCCTCACTGACCTGCACCGCTCCTGGACTCTGCTCTGGATCTCAGCCCAACATCACATGGACATGGAGAGGCGCAGGAGAGAAGGCCCCTCCCACCATCACCACGGCAACCACTCACAGTCTGACATCTGTCAATCAGAGACACAGCTCCACTCTGGAGCTGAGTCCTTCAGCTGAGCTTCACGGAGCTGAGCTCACCTGTACAGTCACATTTAAACATGTCACCACACAGGACACTGTCAGGATCAATGTCACATGTGAGTAGAGACAGGACATTTGTGGTTGTACTCAGCAGTAGCATGAGAAAAATATCTGCTATTACATTCTTTTGTGGAAATTCATACTGTCTTCTTAAGTAACAACTGTTCAAAAGTTTCTTTTAGTCAGACAGGAGTGTTTGTTTACCTGCTTTACTAGTTTCGGCTACTTCCTGTAGCCTTCATCAGGAGCGTCACGTGATGTCGCTGTGACGTGTCTTGTCTAGTAAAGCAGGTAAACAAACACTCCTGTCTGACTAAAAGAAACTTTTGAACATCTGCTATTGCATGTTTTTCCAGTTTTTCCACAGATCCTGCCCAGCTCTGGATGTGTGTCTGACTCTGAGGTCCTGACCTGTGTGTGCATCAGTCGGGGCTCTCCTGTCCCCACAGTCACATGGCCCCTGCTGCAGGACCACACTGAGTACTCTGTGGTTACCATGGTGACAGGACTCACAGTCAACAGCAGCTTCATCCTCAGAGTGAAAGAGCACAACAGAACTGAAGTCCAGTGTGTGAGCAGCAACAGAGTGGGACAGGTCCAGGAGAGCTTCAGACCCTCCATCAGAACTGACCCAGCAGAGAGACAGGGTATGTGCTGCTCCAACACACAACCGTACATAATAACATTTTTCAGTATTTTCTAATTTTGTATTGTGGTGCATGTTTGTCAGGGGAGTGTTGGAAAGGATCTGTCCCAGTGATCCTTCTGTCTGCTGTCATTGTGTCTCTGATTCTGAACATCATCTTCATAGTCCTCCTCCTGTTCCAGAGGTAGGTTCTACATCTGTCTCCATGTCACAGATAATGAAGTGTAGACTTTGTATAACTCAACTCCTTTTTTGTCTAAAGGAACTCAAGAAAAAAGAAGCAGCCAAACCAAGAAGACAGAGTTTATGCGTCTCTGCAGAAAACAGAAACATCTGAGTATGAGGTTATTACTCGATCAAACAACAGAAGTATAAACAATTAATTAACTCATGCTAGTTTGTTAAATACATTTCAGAAGGCTGTTTCTGTAATACATTCCACAGTGTCATTATGTTTATTAACATTTTAAGTGTGTGCATTTGTTCTGAATACAGATACACACAGTTCTTAAAAATACATTTTTTTTTTTCTGATAGTGTATTGTGTATTCTCTGTACAAAACTGAAAACAAGAGATAGTTGTTGATGTCAACAGAATGCTTTTTACTGTTTTGTGACACACCAATACTTCTCTTTTTTGAAAACTCAGTTCATCACATTTATGAAACAGTTCACTGGCAAGTTATTGGAGGATGAATTTTTGATTCTTATCAAAAAAATAAATAAAAAATAAAATATTGAATCAAAAAAGGAGGACTCATCTGTGGATTAACACTGCCATCTAGCGGCTAGAATGGTCGTTCTGCAAAGTTTAATTAACATAAAAAGATGTTATACTGCTAGAGAAAGCCATTCTGCTCAATTAAACAGTTGCATTCATATGTTGTTTGTTTTGCAGAATAATGGTATAGCTGTATTTGTGTAAATGCATGACTCATAATCATCATGTTTAATAATGATTATGTTTTCTACTTTGTTCACCAGTAATTCACCATTATTCACCAATAATTATGTTGTGTAGCTGCAGAACATTTTCACTCAGTATAAACGTAACATGCCTTAAGACCTAGTTAAATTGAAGTGGAGTAAAATGCGTTTAGATATGACATTTAGCAAAAGTAATTTGATATCCCCACGACTTGGCAAAAAAACACCCCTTTTTAGTGAACCGTGTTAAATATGCCCAGGTCCTTTATTCTTCACTCTTCTTTGCTTCTTTTTGGCTCTCTTCTCCTCTTCATCGCTGCTCTTATCTTCTCTCATGTCTACGTCTTTTGTAACTTCTTTTGTTACGTTTGTTCACGTTAAATTTACTTTCACAGTGATATTTTCTTTTCACAATTACTCATCTAAACTTTTATCTGATAGTGTCTTGACCAGAGCGGCTAGAAGTCCTACTTCTAAACTTTTTGAGGCGCGTTTGAGCGTTTTTATTGAACTTTTGATTTTGGCATTAAAAGGACATCTGCCATACTCTGACACTTTGACGCTGCGTTACACTGAACAACAGCTGAACTCTCCCGTAAGCAGCATCACGACCGCTGTTAAACTTAATGGGACATCTGGCGAGTGGCTTGTTGAGCTTTTGGAGGACCAAACCTATGAACCGCAGCTTGGACCGGTGTTCTGCCAAGTTTTCCTTCCCGGTCAGATCGTCCTACCGTAGGACCACGTGACAGACACATCTGTCCTACTTGTCCTACTTGGTCAGAAAATCCTACCGTGCGCTACGATTTATTTTTTTCCCAGAAAGAATATGTATGACGTATTTTAAATGTCATTCTTGAAATCTTTTGATGGATAGAATATACTCAGTAGTATTATTTACAGGTAGGTCATTATGCCATGTCAAAATACCATGTCAGAATATGCTTCTTCAATATTATATGCAGATAGGATGTTTGGACATGAAGAATAACATGTCAGAATATGCTTCTACATAATTGTATGAAGGTAGGATGATTCTACATGTGAAATAACATGTCAGAATATGCTTCTTCACCATTATGTGCAGGGTAGGATGCTTAGTCATGTAAATAAACATGTCAGAATATGCTTTTATGTTACTTTGTATTCATACACATACAACGAAATTAACAAAAAGAACAATAAATCAGTTTACCATAACAACATAAACAATAACAATACCATAATTAAGAAACAATCTTCAATGTAATAGTAGTAGTGCTAATAACAGTTATCTGATACAAATTGTGACAACACTAATATTGATCAATAGTCATCAAAAGAGCAAGAAAAGAAAAAGAGTGAGACAGAGGGATAGACCTAAAGCAAGAGATAAAATGATAAATGATAACATATGATAAAAAAAAGGCTTTAAAAAAGGGATTGTCATGAGCATGGGCCCCAGTGAGTGCAGATGTCTGAGGCAAAATCCCCACAATACTTCTACTTCTGTTGCTGTAAGAAGAAAAATACTAACATTGTCCCAAACATTTAGAGCAGTAGTAATCCTTCTCATGATCACTGTATTGTGCGCAATTAAAATGGGCCCATCGGAGGCATCTCCCGCACTGCACCTAGATATGGAAATATATATATGGAAAAATTGTGTGAACATCATTACAGCTTGGTTAAACATTTATGTATGGCATGTATTTTCTTATATAATAATTTTTATATGATCATACAAACCATTTCAATGAAGCTACGCTCTGCATCTCCCTCGAGCATCCCGCACACTAAACAGTAATCCTCAGCATTACCTACAAAGACAGTAGAACAACTTAATTTGTATGTGGCTATTGACTTGATTACAGTACATATAGTAATTAGTTATTATAAACTTCCCTTTATGCATCATTACACAACATTTTGTATTGTGTACCCCTTAAAAATACACAATCCAAATCATTTGAAGGACATTTGCAAAACATGATGGACAATTATTTAGAAAGACAATCATTTCAAAAACCGCAATATTGGTGGCTACTAAATACACAAGCATCTTCATACTTACCCCGATTTTTTAGCAGGGTACAGGCTATCTGCCATCGCTACTGTTTGATAGCCTCAGGTGTAGTCAACACCTCCTCTATTTTTGCCGGTTAAGAGTAAATTCTCTGCAAACTGAAAAACATTTTTGTAGAAAATATTTTTAAGTCTTTTCACTGTTCTGTGTTAATTGCACATCTTGTCATACTTTGAAAATGAAAAAAAAAAAATTACTTTATTACCTTCATCACCAGAACCCCACAGCTACTGGTGTCCAGCTCATTGTGATGCTGCAGAGTCTTGGTCTCCCATGGTTCTCCTGACCTCTCCATTATTTTTAGGTAGTTCCTGGTTAAAATATATTAAGAACCATATAGCCAGACACGTTCATCTTGTGCATCACTACTATATATTCATACCTCCAGTTGCGAAGAACTTTTCTGCTGTAATAGTCCTCATTTCCCATAGGGTCTATTACTGTCAGAGTGAGCTCAGGTATGTTGACACTCTGAAATAACAAAAATTCACTTTACTTATACAAAACAGTTCTTGGAAGTAAGAGTTTGTAAATTAATCTATCAGAAAACATACAACAAGAATCCAATGTGCAGAAATATTAACTGGGCACAGCCAACATTCCTCCACTGGAAATTTCATCTATAGAATGTTGTACAGCCAAGTTACTTTACTACTGTACATGACTTTAACTACAAATAACTTTACAATGCAGTTACCTTACTGAGCCTAAGGAACTTTCCACCAAATACAGCACTCCCCACCACAGCGTTCATATAATACACAAGTTTCTGTAAAAAGCATGAACACAAACCCACACACCATACTCAAAATATAAACAATATATGGAAAGCAGTATCTTTGGAAAGCAGCTTCAGTGACAGACGTCGTTCACCCCCCCATGTGAAAGAGAAATTTCACAAGTCTTTCGTCCCTGCTTCTGTCAGACTCTACAATAACCTATAACTTTGTCACATGCAATAATGAGACAATTGCAATTATCCACTCACTGTAGTCATGTTAACATTACTATGATAATTTAAATTGCTCTGCTAACACACCACTTTAAAGTTTGTCAAGGCACTGTATTGATGAACCTGCAATGCTCTCCTTTGTAAATACAGTTCTGTACTGTAATATAGAATATTCCATATTAGTCTTTTGCACACCTTAAGTCAGTTTATAATCATATTGCTTCTTCCATCGTTGCCTCTTATGGTTTTTACACTGTAATAATTGTTTGAGTGTTTGATCTGTTGGCATCCTTACACTGCTGTTCTTGAAAGAAGCGCTGTTAACTGTTTCTCCCCGTGGGACAAAGAAAGGATTATCTTATCTTACTTCTTGATCCTTGTATAGTAAAAGTATGTAATTCACGCTTACCTTGTGTTCCTGTATGAGGTAGTGGAGGTATGCATCTATTACCTACCATGCGAGTAAAAGAAAATTTACACAATGTGAAAACACTGCTAAATGAAGATAGTATGTATAGCAAAAAAATAAAAGTAGTATTAGTAGTGTAAGTAGTACTTGTAGTAGTTATAATTTTAATATAATTAGCAGCAGTAGTACTCGTCATAGTAGTAGTAGTAGTAGTGGAATTAGTAGTAATAGAAGTAGTAGTACTTATAATAGTTGTAGTATTACTTGTCATAGCAGCAGTAGTACCTGCTAGACAATAGCAGTACTAATAGTTATAGTAGTTGTTACAGTAGTGTAGTAGTAGTAGTATTTGTTGTCGTACTGATTGTAGTAGAAATAGTAGCAGTAGTAGTTGTCATAGAATTCTTAGACGTAGTTGAAATAATAATAGTATTTGAAGTTGTAGTAGTACTTGTATTAGCAATAGTATGAACTATCCTAAGTCAGCCTTAAAGATTATGTGTGGACCAATTTTACACATGCAACTCCTAGTCATGCAACTCTAAATTGGTATGAAGGCCAAACAGGCAACATGGGACCATGTCAAGAACTGAATTTGTTTCTAAAAGGCCACCTTCTTTCGCTTCTGTGGTGACTGTCATGGGGGTTGACTGCACTTTTTTTGCAAAACATATTACAGAGGGTCTTACTGGGACCTCCGGGCTTTTGGACAAAGCATCACCCCTGTCAGGTCTCCGGTATGGCTTGATGTGGTCGGTACTGTAAGCAGTGTGAAGGATTTTGCCTTCAGAATTTCTGAGAGTCACACGTTTGCCACAGATTTCCTCGATCTTATATGGGCCTGAAAAATCTGGCTGAAGGCTTCCACCTTTTCGTCCTTTCTTCTTCATATTAAGGAGTAGGACCTCATCTCCTGCCTGATATTGGACAGCTTTGTATTTTTTATTCACTTTTTTGGCATATGAAGCCTTCTGTTTCTCCTGCATATTTTTGACCTCTTGCTTTACTGTCTCCATCACTTCTTCTCTTTCCTGCTGTCTTGCTGCAGTGAAGTCTGCGAAAGCAGACTCCTCTGGAAGAAGTACTGTAGACAGCTGTGAAGTTTTGGACAAGTACATCAAACTGATGTATTGCACCATTATTTGGAGCACTGAATAAATGCATGAAGTTAATTTCTAAACCAACAAATATCTAAGATTGTATGTGAGATAAATTCTGTAAGAAAATATTGTAAATGTCAAGCTAATAAAAGGATAACAACCTTAATTGTAATTACTAGAAAAAGGGGTTTTTATTATACAAACACATACACACCTTTATGACATTACAGAGAACACTCACCGGCAACTCAGCAGGTACCTCTGCAGGAAAGCGTGCTTCCCTGCCATACATCAGTTGAAAAGGACTTTTTTTTGTTGTAGTGTGCACTTTTGATCTTAAGGAGAAAAGTGTGGCATCCAAAAAAATGTCCCAGTTGTCCTGTTTGTCATTGACAATTTTCCTTAAGGCTCTGATGACAGGCACAGTAAAGCACAAACATTTATTGTTTGTAAGCTGTATAGATGTGACAACAAATGATAGCAAATACCTTTTTATGTTGTCATTTGTTTTTTCATCTAAGCCATTCGTTTGGGGATGGTAGGCTGCAGTAACACTCCTCTCAATGTTAAGAATGTCACACAGCCTTGTGTTGAGCTTGAAAACAAAAACATAAGTAATGAGTACTGGTAAGTAACTCTGTCAGGTATCATGCTTGGAACAGTAATTGTCCGACACAACAGAAGCAGCTCGCCAACCTTTTGGCATTGGTCACATTCCTGAATCTTAAAAACATACAATAATAATAGTGTTCAAAGAATAATTATATCATCAACGTAGTAGGTAGTGCATACATCAGGACATTTTAGAATTACTTTATTTGTATAGTTAAGCATTTAGGTTTAATTTTACATGTAATTGCAATCAGAAATACACACCCATTTTTCAACATCTACTGACATGCCATACCAGTAGAACCTTGGTGTACAAATAAGGTTTTAAAAATTTAAGAAAGCAACTGACCTTTTATTGTGAACTGGGAGGCGTACCTCCTGAGGTTCTGCCTTTTAGATTTGTCATAATTTTGCGGGTATGACCCCGCAGAGAGAAAAGCTAGTATTTCATCGTACTTTTCCTCCATATCTAGACAGACAGTTAAAACAATATGTCAATATCTCTGTTCTGGTGCTTTTTTGCCCTGAAGCCTTAGTTAGTTTATTGTGTCAGTTTTGAGTGACTCCAATCTGTTTTACTTATTATAAATTTGTTCTGTTACTGTTCAGTTGTGGTACAAGCCAAAAACATTCACAAACATATGATTTACTGTCCATTAAAAAAATGACAATATTTCATGTTGAGTTTTTCTTTTATCATCAGTACTTCACAAAAACAAATCATATGTGTGTTTTTGTATGTTATAATAATTACTACATGTATAACCATCCATGCATGAGGCAGAGCAATCAATTTGACATCTTTTGTGTAATTTTTTGTTTCATTAAACTTAAATGTAAAGGCTGGTGACATCACACTTTAGAAGAGGCAATTATTCCTATTAATAGTATAAATGATATTCCTTTATTCATTAATTAATTTTTTTTTGGGTAGAATGTGTAATGATTTGAGTTTTAAACAACAGGTCTTAAGTTGAATTAGAGATGTGGAGTTTAGTGTCAACAAAAGCTTATTTTTAAATCTGAATATTTTCATAATTTTAATATTTAATGTTAAATAAGTATTTTAATAATCAAAAGACACCACAACCAGGTATATAAACTGAACTAAAATAATTCTAACATTATGTTTTTGTTTTTCTAATCAGTGTAAAAACGCAACAGCATGCCATCTATATCATAACTAAGACATGGTATTGCGTTTACGGGGTTCTATAGAAAACTGCCATTAACCAAGAACTATTTAATTTATTTAAAATACATGAAAAAAATTTAATGCAAAAGTGTTAACATACAACAAAATCACATCTGTTCACACAGCGTGACAGACCACGTTTACGTAACTTCATGCTAACAGTTCAAACTAACAGTTACACGATTTAAAAAAGCAAAGTCAGTGAATCAAAGAGTCAAACAAGCCTGAAACACAAGTTACAAATCTGCCTTTGTGTGAGATTAAGTAGAAAACACTGCATATTCACCGTTTTCACTCGTTCTCTTTGCAGCACAGCTGACAGGTAGGATGGAAAACGCACCAAATTTAAAAAAATGCCCTATTGGGTTGTGCGCATGCGCAGTTGGGCTTGGTAGGACGTTTGGACGGGTAGGAAGAAGGAACACCAGCCTGTGACACCCCGCAGATCCAAAAGGAAGAGGACCAACATCGTGAGCCCCTGACTGAACCCGGAGGCTGGCTTGTTGTCATCACCCTATCTCCCTCCTGCTCTGAGTACAGGAAGCCAGTGTGTGCGTGAAAATTCATAAGTTGGCGTCTTAGAGCCTAAAATCTCTAAGTTTGATTCCTGGACTGGCCGACACAGTCTCTCTGGGCATTCTGACTATAGGTTACATGTTTATGTGGATTAGTGAATCCAAAATGCAAAGATGCAAACTTGGTTTACCTAAGTGAAGGTACCGAGGTAATGTAGTGTGCCATGTGTGTCAGTGAAACAGTGTTTTAAAAACATTTACTTCCTGCTTCTGAAGAGTGCAGACGCTTTTTTCCCTGCTACTGCTTTGACCAGGTTTACTTTCCTTTTTTAATCCTTTTACTTTTTATTCCTTGATTCCTGGACTAACTTTTTATAATAGCCTATCTTTTAAATCTTCCAAGTTAGCCCAAAACGTTTTTTATACTTTTACTGATTAAAAAACTTATCTGATGAGTCGAGCGACTACAGTCTGGGAAATATTTTTAAAAATGTCGGTGGAAAATACAGCAAATTCTCTCTGTGAAAACTGCCGGATTTACCTTCAAGAAATCAACATACTACAAGTGAGGATTTTTGCTTTAGAATCAGAGAAAGGACTTCATGACACGCTCCCTCTGACATCGAGTGGTAAGAAGTCAAAATTTACAACCTGGAAAAAGGGTACTGACAAAAATACTACAGTGTATTTCAATCTAAATGACACTGTCTTTTCCTAAACTATCAAAAGTGGGAATTGACCAAAATACTGAAAACTGGCCTAGACTTGGTGCCAAGCCAAAGAGGCACCAAATGCTAAAGGAGAATGCTGGCAACAAGGCAATCATGACCCAACCTACAGCTAACATACGGCTAACAAACAGATTTCAACCACTGTCAGAGTTAAATATGAATGTGAACTCTGCTGTGCCTGCCAAACAGACAGAAAACTGTATGGTACAAGACAAGAGCCATGATGTTGAAAGAAAAAATCAGAAAGACAGAGAGAATAAATCTATGCCAAAAGTGAAGGACAGAGATATCCTGCTGCTAGGAGACGGTGCTATCAGTGACATAAACAACAGTAGGATTGTTACATGCAGCTACCCAAGCGCCACAGTCACTGATTTAACAGCACTCCTCCCCCAGGTCATATCCAAACATCAGGGAGTCAAACAGCTGATCCTGCACGTGGGTACTGTCAACATCAGGAAGGGAGAATCAGACGTTTTAAAAAAGGACTTCACTATACTTTTTGAGAAACTTGATAATGTGGCAATCCAGTCATCTATCAATGGACCTCTCCTGAACATAGACAGGAGGATGAATAAATTCAGTCGGCTGCTTCAACTGAACACTTGGCTGTCCGGAGTCTGTGAATCCAGAGGAGTGCACTTCATTGACAACTTCAATCTGTTTTGGCAATGGGAGGACCTGTTTAAGGGAAAGGGCCAGCACCTGTGCAGAGGTAGAGTGAGATAAGACTGACTGATAACCTCCTCCACGCTCTGAGGCATCAGAATGGACCTGGACAGGGTCCTACACAGCCACTGAGAGAACAGAGGAATGACAGAAGTACTCCTGCCTCGCCAGCCATGGACACAGCAAGGGTTTCAGCTCCAGCAGCTCCTCTGTCACCTCCATCGGTGCCCTCACCACAGCCCTGGGCCCCACTTGCTACATCCACACCCTCTACAGACTCTTCACTATCCATCCCATCACCAGCTTCACCAATGGGCTTTCCCAACCACCTTAAAAGCCTGGTGAAATCAGGAATGAAAATGGTACCCCTTACTCCAAACATGGCAAGATCATGGGTACTATCATCAACAGTGCTGAAGTCTACCCCCCACCAAACACTACCCCCTGTGCCCCCCAGGAGTTCCACCTCTCCTGCTCCATCCACCAAAACACCACCAGCTCCACCCCCACGACCGACATCTAGAGTTGTTACCCCTCAATGCACCCCTGTCAGACCCCCCAGACCAAAGATCCTGACTAAGATCAACACTATCAGTGATTAGGACACCCAGGGCCTCTGCTGTTCCAGGACTTTTAAGTCATGATAAAGAACTTATCAACCCGAGCAGTTCTTATTGAATCCACTCCATCTAACTTCACTTTTATATCAGAAACACGGGAAAACAAAAAGGGAGGTGGTGTTTGCCTTACTTAAGGATGATATAGTTACCCATAGGCTGTCATTTGGGGTGTTTCCATCATTTGAGTATGTATCTTTCAAAATGGAGCTAAAAGTATCTCCATCCATAATCTTTATAATCATATATAAGCCACTCCAACATTGTCGGAGTTTTATTGATGATTTTACTCAGATGCTTTCAGTTGTCTGCACAGACTTTGACTGTAAAGTCATTACAGGTGATTTTAATGTGCATGTGGATAACGTCTGTGACAGAAATGCTAAAGAACTTTGTGCTGCCCTTGAAACCTTTGGCCTTACTCAGCAGTGAGTGAGCCCACCCACACCAGAGGCCACACTCTGGACCTGCTCATTACTAAAGGTGTTAGGGTAAAGTCTCTGTCTTAGTTCTGCTGGATCTGAGTGCTGCTTTTGATACAGTTGACCACGTGATCCTGTTACAAAGATTAGAGGACTGGGTAGGCATTTCTGGTACTGCCCTTAAATGGAGTAAGTCCTATCTTGAAGACAGGGAGTACTTTGTTGAAATCGGTAACTGTGTTTCAGACCAAATGGCCCTGACCTGTGGAGTGCCCCAGGGGTCCATCCTGGGACCTCTTTTGTTCAGTCTTTACATGCTCCCTTTAGGCCAATTAATAAGCAGCAATAACATATCCTACCACAATTATGCAAATGGCACTCAGATTTACATCTCACTGACAGCAGGTGAATATGGACCTGTGGATTCACTCTGTCACTGCATCCAACAGATTAATGTGTGGATGAGAAACAACTTTCTCTAAACACAGACAAAACTGAAATAATCATCTTTGGCCCACAGAAACAAAGACAAGGTGTCTGTAGTCACCTCGAGTCTCTTTCACTAAAACCTACAAGTACAGGTTAGAAATCTCGGGGTAATCATGAACTCTGACTTGAACTTTAGCAGTCACATTAAATCTATATCATCATCAGCATTTACCATCTCAAAAACATTGCCAGAATCAAAGGTATACTGTCTAAACCAGGCCTAGAGAGACTTATTCATGCATTCATCTCCAGCAGGTTAGACTACTGTAACGGTCTGCTCACTGGACTCACTAAGCGAGCTGTAAGACAGCTGCAGGACGTCCAGAACGCTACTGCTCGGGTCCTGACCTAGAACCAGGAAGTACGACCATATTAGTCCTGTCCTCAGGTCTCTGCATTGACTTCCTGTTGCTCAGAGAATAGACTTTAAAACATCTCTGCTTGTGTACAAGTCTCTCCATGGCTTAGCACCAAAGTACATCTCTGACCTGTTGGTCCCATATGAACCATCTCGGACTCTGAGAACCTCAGGGACAGGTCTCTGCTGGTGCCCAGAGTCAGGACTAAACTCGGTGAAGCAGTGTTTCAGTTTTATGCAGCTAAACTCTGGAACAGTCTTCCTGACGATGTTAGACAGGCCTCTACTCTGACAGTGTTCAAGTCCAGACTTAAAACTGTTCTTTTTAACTGTGCATATGTCAACTGAAAGTGTTTTATCTGCACTCTTCTTTTTAATTTAATCTTAAATTGATTCTTAATTATACTTTTTAAATTTGATTTTATTGTTTTAATTGTGTTTTGTACTTTTAAATTTGCCTTTTTTTTCTGTAAAGCACTTTGAATTGCTCTGTGTATGAATTGTGCTATACAAATAAACTTGCCTTGCCTTGCCTACTTTTTACATGTGTACAGTTTCATATATTTTCATGTATAATTAATATACAGCAGATAAAATAAGTATTGAACACATCAGAAATATTTTCTTTTTCTAATAAAATAGAAATTGGTGGAAACTGTGAAGCGATGACCTGAAAAACTCTGTCCTCTCACCAAGAAGATCTTTGTTGATCCTGTGATGACACAATCTGGAGATATGTATGAAGCAATTGAAAAACACATTCAAAAGTCTGTATATTTTTATATTATTATTATCATTATTATTATTATTATTAGCCTATTATTGTTATTGTTGCACTGAGACTACTAACACTGAGTACAAAGGATAGTTTGTGTACATTCTGTCATTTGTGTTTGGTTAGAGTTTGGAGATTGATCCATTTGCTGAACCTCAGGAAACACTCACAGTGCAAACCCTGTCCTCTAATGAAGAAACTGGTGACAGAAGAGCGTTCCAGTCAAATTTTTGGAAACCATTGCAAAGAGAAAAAAAATCCTGAAATATAATGATTATAATTATGTCACAATTCGAAATCATTCAGTACAGTTCCTAAAACCTGTAACACTTGTTGTGCTTACTTTGATGATTGGTTAAACAGCAGGGAGAGTTGCTCCTTTTCATCGACTTAGTTAACCTATTTTATCATCTTCTGTGAACTTGACACAGTAAAACATACAGTAGGCCTAATGTCAAGACAAACCTTTCTAACCTGTCAAATGCATGTGGTATTGCATGCATATAGTTGTACTTATAAATGAATTATGGTAAATGAGCTCAAAAATGAAACATTAGTCACATGAGCATTGCATTTTTACTCATTATTACATTAACTGATACTCATTTCTTTTTTGTTGTTGGAAAAAAAAAAGTATAAACAGCCTGTCTGGTAATCTCTGTTTCTGTATTTTATTTTATCTCATATATAGAGATTTTTTTGTCTTGGTCCTTATGACTTTACATGATCTTCTTTGGCCGAAGTGAAATTTGTCTAAATCCCTTTTAACTTAATGGCAATATGAAACTTATTCTTGTTGGAACTACAGTAGTTCATGGCAATGTATTCAGCTTTGTTTAAAGAGAAGTTTATATTCATACCTAATAAATAAAGGAGGTAAGAACAAAGGGAAGTGACTGGTTGGTGTTTCATAGCCATGTAATCTTTGTGTAGAAATACTGTATCAGTATTTTTTAAATATGCAGGCATTTTTAGCAAACTAAAACAGAATGATGTGTAAATAGTGTTACACAGTGTTCCACTAAATACACCACGTCTCCAGTTCTCAATAATAAATAAAAACTGTTGCTTTTGACAAATTTCTCCATTCAGTCGTACAGGTCATATAACTGCACTTCTCACTCATTTAGTGAGCATTTTCACACTTAGTAACTGAACAGAAGACTGTGGATATTTTCACTCCCTAAAACCTAACAGTTTTTGTACAGGAGCAATAAAAAAGTTATTTATGTTCTGTACAATATTTAACAGTCTTTGGTTAGGGTAGTATCCTGTAAACATGCAGTGGTGTATTCTTTATTGTATACACAGTATAACTGTCAGAAATGACCATACATTTCCAGTGGGCTTTTACAAGGTTTCTTAACTGTCATGCTGCTGCCAGGGAACATTCATATATTAAAAGTTTGACAAGTTCACAGAGGCTGATCAGCTCTGGTGGAACTCATGGCCATGATTCATTATGTTATATTTACCTTTATGTTATATTTACCTTTATGATATATTTACCTTTATGTTATATTTACCTTTATCTGAAATGTGTCAAAAGGCAAAGTTAGAAACACATTTAGCTGAATTTTCAAGTTTTAGACAATCTTTTTGATAGAAATGAATCGCGTTATCGTCAAGAGTTACCACAGAGCTGATTAGTCCTCGTCAAACTTTTAAACTCTTAATATATTTTTCAAACAGTTAATGGGCAAAATCAATGGGAAATTTACTTCCAGAAAAGAAGTCTTCTGGCTCAGCTGCTGATTTTCATGTCTTCATACAGATCACTTTTGTTGACTAACATGTCTTACATGCATAGTTCAATATTTCCTTATTGTTTTCAAATTTAAGGACTGTAACAACATTTTCTTTTGCATGTCATCTGAATATTTAAAGGTGAGACTGGATTTTTAAAAAATAAAAGAATGTTAATTCAGCTGCTGCCTATTGATGAGAGATGATTTATCCATAAGAGATCATGGTTGTGTGTGTATAACATTTCAGTAGCACTCTGAGCATGTGAATACAGTTCACAACCTCTCCAATCATAACTGCACAGTCTGTAACATTTCAGGTTAGAGCTGGCTTTGTGTTTGTGTAACATCTGTCTGTATTTGTGCATTTTTTGAAATTAATGTATACTTGACAAGTAAATAATAATTTAATTTTAAAAATACTGTTAAATATACAACTGAACAATGCTTTTAAAATTTTACAATGTAACTACTATGTAACACATGCTATAACAAACTGTAATATCATGAAACATGAAGGTTTTGTGTACTGTATAAATGTAATTAAAAAAATACTTGTTATTCTACCAAATATTGCTTCTGCAAAACAGTACAATGACTACTTTACAAGGTGATAATATGCTCTTTGGTAGAGTAACAAGTGGCCTATTTTGTATTGCATTTGTACTTAGAAACTATAAGTACACGTAATTCCATAAAATAGCTACAATATAAATACATGTTATTACAGTTTGTTACAATTTGTGTTACATTGTAGTTACTATGTAGTTACACTGTATCAAGTGTAGTGTAACATAAAGTGTTACTAAAAGAACAATAGATGCAGTAACACAGTGGCGTAACTTGGTAATGTGGGGCCCCAGTGCAGGATTTCAGAATGGGCCCTAAAGTTATGAAACACATTCAGTACTTCAGGTTCATGCATTAAGCTTTTACTTTATAAAATGCCACTGTTTTACTGGAGTTTAAGACAAACAGCAGCTTATTCATGAATATTTAGTGAGAGTTTTGTTAAACTAGTTTAGTTTTTTTTAATTACAATTTGTGTTTTGTCCTTTTTGCTTGAGTTTACAAATTTAACAGTATTTAAAATTAAAATAATATTAACAATTGACCTCTGTAACAGTTATGTGCTGCTCCTAATTATTATAAATATTTTAAACACAGACTTGACCATAGATCAGTCCCTCAAGGATTTCACAGGCAATTTTTGTGATTGTTGCGAGCTAAAATGCCTGATTTTGCAGGGAATTTATTTTTTGTTAGTTAGTTTGTTAGTTTGTTAGTTGCGCTAAAAGTTGCATTTTTTTTTTGTCTATAATTAACAAGTAAAAAGTACCAGTGTAACTGTATTTTTATTAAAAATGCACTGTTACTTGAGTTTTTGCTTTAAAATGTTAGCTAGAACTATAAAACTAACAAAATCTGTGAGGTGGTAATAATCTAATTAAAAATACCTGTATTTGAACAGGCCAAGCAGTACCCATTTTTTTTGTTATTAGGCTGTTTTTGTTTTGTTGGGGGGGGTAGTTGTGACCTCACAACTACATGCTGCTCTGTTTATGAGTGCGCCACACATCCGCATCGCACCTAAATAAATAAATAAATAAACAAAAGAGGAGCTTTGCTCTCCTCCATGGCGTGGTGACACACTTGAATTACTCTGTCAGTTACTGCTCTTATTATTTCAATGAGTTATTTATGGTCGTATCTCCGCCAAAATGTGGTTGATTGCCATCAAACAAAGACTAATTTGAAGCTTGAGAAGTGTAGAACGCCTTTATGGGTTTCTGGTGTACATGGTTTTTGCTATTTCTTTTATTTTGCTGTAATTTGTCAGGCTCCTGTCTGTAGCTTACACTGACTGCATGCTGCTGCATGGGGCAGTGGCCCTGCCAAGTGCAGGAGCACAGTTTCCGAGCGTTCCTGCCCACTTTAACCCCTGAGTAGATTCAAAATATTTATTATTGGAGGATGGACCGAATGAGATGAAGGCATGATGAGGGATTCAGTTCACTTCAAGTCAGTTTCTTTTATATAGCCCAGTCTCATGACAACAGTCGCCTCAAAGGCCTTCACAAACAGTTAATCAATCATAAACACACAATCAGACACAAACAATAACTACACTACACTACAATGTGAGCAGCAACAGAGTGGGACAGGTCCAGGAGAACCTCAGACCCTCCATCAGAACTGACACAGCGCAATAACTACACTAAACTAAACAGACCCAGGACACTCCTGTCCTTAGACCCTCCTTCTGGGTAAGGAAAAACTCAAAAAAAACAAACAGCTGAGCTCCCTCTGTGTTGCTGACTACTCACCGTCTAAACACAAATTTGTGACTAGTGAGCCTCATGCCATCACCTTCTTTAAACTGTCTCTGTAATATGCATGCATAATACAACATCTTATTGATGCACAATATTTACATTAGTGCCATATTTTAGTGAGCCCTTATTTTGATAGTGTGTAGAGGAAGTTTATTTTGACACTTGATGCCTGTTTCCAGTGTTTTCTTGGCTGTAGCTCCTTATACTGTCACCAAGCCACTTGAAAAACAGTACTCCAATTTATCTTTAGTCGAAAGGCATGTCAAGTGGTGGACAAAGTACTCAAAAGCTATACTCAAGTAAAAGTACTGTTACTTCAAAAATAATATTACTCAAGTAGAAGTATAAGAACCCATTAAAAATACTTTGGTAAAAGTAAAAAAAGTATTGAGTGTAAAAGTAATTTATTTGAGTAAAAATATTTAGTTACTGTCCACCACTGATGACCTTTTACCAACTTTTACCACAAAGCAACTAAAATCTGCAAACATTCTGGGACAATGAGCTGACTTGTGTCATAATTCAATTCCTGTTTCACAAAAAATATTAATGGAACAAAAACTTAGATCTAAAGAGGAAGTTCTGCCACTGCTGTTAGACTGTGGTCAAAGACAGAGACGTCTCTTGGACCACATCAGGATGTCGGTTCTCATCTGGACCACTCTTCTCTGCTTTTTGTGTGGTGTTGGAGGTGATGCAGGTATGTACCACTGACATGATTCTTACCACATGCTCTGCTGTACCAGTATCTGTATCTGACTCCATTTTGAGAGCAGTCTATTCAAATATCTGCAACATACTGCTAGCAAAAGCTTGTTAGCTTCTTTTTTTTTTTAAAATATTCTAGTTGTGGTCAAACTGCAAAATATAGTGAAAATGAAACAAAACCTACAGTTAAATACTCAAGGAGACAGTTCCCAGGGGTTGTAATGAAGTAAAACTAATAAAATGTTCCAAAAGCTTATGCTGCATTTGTTTTTAATTTTGTCTTTATTTCCTGGTAGCACAACTTTAATAAATTTTATAAATTAGGGACAGTGCACTGATAGATGACATAGATAGATTAAATAATACACAGTCCACAGGAAAGAGGCAGTATGCAGATATTTACCTTTAAACAGCTCTGTAAAAGAGCTGCATTTGTCAGTCATTTTAATGCAAAGTTCTTGTGCTTCTCAATTGTTTATTATATATTTTTGGGCTATTTAAATATGTTTATTTTATTTGTTTATTGCTTTCAGAGATCTAACTGAGTGATGCTAAATTCTCATTTACATACCATATTAGTTGTAGCATTTATTTGTGCAGTTGTTATTTGCACACAACTTGCCCACAATGATCAGATGATATGTTTAAAACTGTTCTGTGTCACTAAATTATCATTGAAGTTTTGTGTCTTGTCTTCTTTCTTTCAACAGATGAACCAGAGCTAGGACAGCCTTCCTGTTACAATGGCTTTTGCCTTCGCCTCAGTAAATCTGAGATAACAGCAGAAGCTGGACTGTGTGCAGTCATACACTGCTCCTACACTGTTCCTTGGAGCTTTTATACTTCAAGTCTAGTGTGGTTCAAATGTGAGTCTAATCGTAGATGTTCTGAGTCTACTATAATATTTGACTCCAAAAACCCAAACAAGGCCAAGTCCAGTTTTTCAGGACGAGTGTCACTGCTGGATTCAAGACTATACATGAGAGACTGCAGCATCATCATCAACGACCTGGACCTCTCTGATTCTGGATCATATCAGTTAAGAGTCAATAGTGACAATAGTAGGTTCACATTTTCATTCCACAGAGCAACACTCTCTGTTGAAGGTACAGTATCACTTCATTCATCATGTTAATGATCATCCATTCATTTATTCTATAGTAGTGTATCCTCTCTGTGGTCTGTGTCCTGCTCAGGTCTGCAGCAGAAGCCCACAGTGGAGACTCCTGCTCTGACAGAGGGACAGCAGGCCTCACTGACCTGCACCGCTCCTGGACTCTGCTCTGGATCTCAGCCCAACATCACATGGACATGGAGAGGCGCAGGAGAGAAGGCCCCTCCCACCATCACCACGGCAACCACTCACAATCTGACGTCTGTCAATCAGAGACACAGCTCCACTCTGGAGCTGAGTCCTTCAGCTGAGCTTCACGGAGCTGAGCTCACCTGTACAGTCACATTTAAACATGTCACCACACAGGACACTGTCAGGATCAATGTCACATGTGAGTAACTGTCAACACACAGCACTACAAGGGTCTCAATAATATTTAACGTTTCATTGTGTCTTTCAGATGTGAAGGATATTAAAATCAGTGGGAACACAGTTGTAAAGGAGGGAGACTCTCTGAGTGTGACCTGCAGCATTGACAGTTTCCCTCCATCACGTGTCATGTGGTATGGACTCAACAAAACCAGTACTCAATGTAGCAGAAACAACTGAGAGCTCCAACCAAACTGACCTGGGATCAGCTTCACTCCTCGTCTACAATGTGACAGAGGCACAGTCTGGACAGTACATCTGTGAAGGTCAACATCTGAACAGTTCTCAAACACGAGACATTCAAGTGTCTGTCATGTGTGAGTAGTACAACAGTCAGTCTTTTATGCCTTACATGTGTTTGTAGGATTTTGGAGAACCCTTAATATTTTTTTCCCAACAAATTTGTGTTTTGATAAAATGTAGGTAATGTTTACAGTGGACTGATTACAGTTTTTCTCACTTTAACACATTTCTCCATTCAGAATTGTCATTTGCAAAACAGGTTACACAAAGAATCCAAACAGGATTTCAGGTTCTCAAAACATAAGCTGTGTCCCAATTCAACGGCTGCAGCCTTCGAAGGTCGCGGTCCACGGAGGCTACTCCTTCTTGTGGCCTTCAGTGGACCGCAAAGGCCGAGCTGAAATGGGACGGTCTGGTCCACGGAGCGTACGTCAACAGCTGCTCCTCCTCTCACGTTTGCGCTGCTGTCGCCTAGCAACCAGGACCGCAGCTGCTTCGCTAATTCACTTTATTCATTGGTCACATAAGCAGAAATGGAGCCAGAAATTACACTTATTTTATTTTTTTATTTTGTTTAATTTACTCCTGGAGGAGTTTGAGCAGCTCTCTCCGCCTCATATTCAACTCAAATTCACAGATACTGGTAAAAGAAAAGTATTACAATGGCTGACTAATACATGTATGTCTGTATGACTCTATTTCAGACCTGAGGGAGCCTGTAATATCTGGAAACACAAGTGTAGAGGAGGGCAGTACTCTGACTCTCACCTGCAGTGTGGACAGTTTCCCTCCATCCAACATTACACTGGGCGGAGGTGGAGGTAGAATCTACATAACCATGACAACAGACAACCAAACCAAACCAGGCCCAGTCAGTCTGGTCATCTCTAATGTGACTCTGGAAGATGCAGGACTGTACAAGTGCACAGTGGAACATGAACTCAACACTCTGACCACATCTGTGGATGTGAAAGTGCTTTGTAAGTATTGTTCCAGCTTTACTACTTTTCATTTTAGTTTGGTATAATGCACAGTGCGTAGCCAGACAGCATAGAATGGCGGTGTGTAGGACGGCTCTGGTGGTGAGGACGATGAAGAGGACAAAGGCAGAACAGAGGACCAAGGGGTAGAAGCTGAAAAAGGAAGACTGTAGTGTGGTGTCCAGGGAGAGGGTGATACAGGTTTTAGATGGTCAGGAGGTGCTTCTAGATGACTGGACAACTACGGCCAATGTCATAAGTGAGACTAGTAGGAAGGTCTGGTGTGACATCAGGAAGGAGGAAAGTTGATAAGAAGACTTGGTGGTGGAATGGGAAAGTTCAGGAGTGCATACAGAGAAAAAGGTTAGAGAAAAAGAAGAGGGACACTGACAGGACTGAAGATTTGTATAAGCTGGCAAGGCAGACAGATAGAGGAAGTCTGAAGTATAAGACTTCCTCATTCCTGATGCTTCACAAACTCGCAGGACTAGAGGATAATTCAAACATGCATGAATGAAACAAACATGGAAGAAAACCCAAAAAAGTCAATTTAGCGTAATATAGTCCCTTTAAATAATGGCAGACAGTCATGTGCAGGCACAAAAAACACTTTTTGATGCAAATGTGTTTTTTCTCTGCTTGTTAGATTATTAAAGTTCAATCTAATCTAAATCCAATACCGACCCAAACTGAGCAGTAAAGGCCTCGATACACCAAGGCGACTCCCAGACTGCCGCCGAAAAGACGGAGCGACAGCTCGTCTCTTCCCGTCTCCTCTCGTTCCCTCCCGTTTCCTCACGTCGCATGACCTTTTTCCTCTTCATACTATGAAGCGACAACCGACCTAAAGACCATGTTTTGCGCATGCGCGTGATGTAATTACACCCCCCCCCCCAAAAGCGGCAGATGGCGCTAGTCAGTGAACAAAGATAAACGGAAGTGACACAATGTTTACGGAGTACATATGCATGTAGCGCGCCTTGGTCTGCCACTGTTCTCAGCTTGTTTGAACATTTGAGAAGCGTGATAATGGCCGGTTTGGACATTTTTTTGTGTGGATTAGGTGCCGCTGCTCTGTTACTTGAAGAAGATAACTTTCCGCACAGAATTGCGAGGAATGCAAAAATGGTGACAGTACGCTGCCACAGCGGTTTTTACCTCTCGTCACTCCGTCACTTCCGCTAAAATTCCCGTGAGCTGATTGGCGCGGCAGCTGTAGTGCTAGGCCTATCAGAGCGCTTCGTGCCAAAGACCAAAGACGCTGATTCAACAACAAGGCCAATCGGCAGGAAACTAGTCAGACGGCCTCTGTCCTGGAGCGATGGGGGCTGACGGCGCATACATATCAAAAGGACGGAAATGAGTGACGTGGAAGAACTGTAAAGACGGCTTCAGACGGGCGATCATCGCCTTGGTGTATGGAGGCCTTAAGACCCTGTCCCAATACTCACACTTGCACACTTATGCCCTTGAATTGCACGTTCACACTCAGGGGCGCAATTGCGTAGTGTGTCCCAAACATTTGGAACTACACTTCACTGAACACTTCCAGTGAGTGTGGATCAGAGTGGACTTTGCTGAAGTATATTACTGCAATTCCTTGTGATGTTTTTGAATGATGCTGCGTTTGTTTCTCAGCAGCTAAGCAGTGATGACTGATTGATGCCTCTGTAGTCCACAGCCATGTAGCTACATGATGATCTTTTATTCAACACAATGCTAAATAATACACTAAGTAGTTTGTATATGTGATCCAAAATTACTTCAGATTATGATAATCGATTCCTCAAAGGTAAAGTTTAATTACAGTTTACCTGTTTCCATTTTCTATAAATGGTAGTAGGTTATTAGGCTGCAGTAGCCATGGTTCATATTTATATTGTGATTGTGTGATTTACTGGACTGAATTTGGCTCCTGGACCTCAGGTTTAAAACGTGATCCACTGTCTGTGGCTGCAGTCATTGACAGTGATGGGTCAGACAGAGTCAGGACCACAGCAGTGCTCCTTTAAACATGGCTGCTTTGCTAACACTAACAGCTCACTCTCTCCTTGCTCCGCTGGTAACGAGACATTTGCAGTTACATTCAGGCTGTTTTATATCTGTCTGGGATGATGCCTTTGAGCAGTGACTCCCAGATCGGAGTGTGCTCGGTCTGCTTGGGAAGTCCCACGGAAAGCCCACTCTGCTCGTGCAGCGGCACTCAAGGTCTCTGCTCAGTGGTGATAGAGGTAAACGAGTGAACACCTTTTAGTAAATTGTATGTAAAGAGCTGTTTTGATGGAGGAAAGTTTTATGCTGCACTGACTGAGCCTGTCCTCCTCCTGTACTCATCACTGGAGGGGAGGGCCTTGTGTTTCTGTGGTGCAGGTAAAGACGTCACATTATTGATACTTTCCCAAATGAATATCAAATTTAGATACTCATTTGAGTATCGATAAATATCTTGGTATTGATTTTTTGGACAACCCTAATGTGTAGTGTGTAGTGCGGGTATTGGGAAGGGCCTAACGGTTCAAAACTTCTGTTCAGTTGTAATTGTTTGTTTTCAGGGAAACCACACATTCTCTCTCACTCCTCTGGATGTGTGTCTGACTCTGACGTCCTGACCTGTGTGTGCCTCAGTCGGGGCTCTCCTGTCCCCACAGTCACATGGCCCCTGCTGCAGGACCACACTGAGTACTCTGTGGTTACCATGGTGACAGGAGACACAGTCAACAGCAGCTTCGTCCTCAGAGTGAAAGAGCACAACAGAACTGAAGTCCAGTGTGTGAGCAGCAACAGAGTGGGACAGGTCCAGGAGAGCTTCAGACCCTCCATCAGAACTGACCCAGCAGAGAGACAGGGTATGTGCTGCTCCAACACACAACTGTAGTGTTTAAGGTTTTCTTTGCACTGTGGATTTAGTAGACTATATATGGCACAAGTAAGCATTTTTATGTTAATGTTGTGTCTTTAGGATTTGTAACTCATGGATCTGTCTCAGTGATCCATGTAACTGTCACTGTTGTGTCTCTGATTCTGAACATCGTCCTCATCGTCTTCATCCTGTTCCTGTGGTAGGTTCTATGTCTTCATTTGTAGATCATTTTTTAGATTTAAATGTATAAATATGGGCTGTCTTTTATCTAAAGGAACTCGAGAAATAAGAAGCCAAACCAAGAAGACAGAGTTTATGCATCTCTGAGGAAAACAGAAACATCTGAGTATGAGGTTATTACTCAAGCAAACAACGGTTAACCTTCAGCTTCTGTGGAACCAAACAAGCCCTTATAAAAAATTGTTAATTGTACATTTTTAGTTATCTGCATATGCTTAAGCAAGGTTTTTAATACTTTTTAAGCTTTAGAAATTATCTATTGTTATTGTGAAAAAATGAAACATATTTTAAGCATATGAACTTCAATGACAAAACCATCCAGTGAACAACAAATTTTACCAAGCTAACTTTAACAATAAAGACACCAGGACATCCCATATCCTTTCAAAGTCCTCACAGTAGGGACCAGGCAGACTTTAAAGATGGCGTAAACATGATGACAGTGTTGCAGAGTTAAGTCCACTTGTGTTAATGTTGTTGTTGCCTCTGTAATGCAGAGACTGACGCACCTCTGGCCCACTTGAACTCGCGCCGTTGCCCTGCTCCAAACTCTGCATCATGTTTATAAAAAACACAAGATGCTTTCTCCTTAATACGGTGCAGATCAGTGTTAATACTGCAGCTGATTATTACAGCACTTTCTAACAGTTCTCTAACCTGGGTGACCACCTCAAAAAGTCCAAAAGTGTGACAAGTTAATTTGGTGAGACAAGGTGGGATGAAAAACAAAGTTTTTAAGTGGTTATTGAGTGCATTAGATGTGGCTTATTTATACTGATAATAAACACACAAATGTTTAAACCATTGTTTAAAGGATCTCTATGGGGTAAGAAAGCTGTCAATAAAGACATGCGTGTAAAAGTGAAATGTGTATATATTTGTCCATAGTTGGGGATAAAATTTTGTAAATTATTGTACAAGGGAATACGATTCCAAAAATTACAACATTATACACTGTTCAAAAAATAAAGGGAACACTTAAACAACACAATGTAACTCCAAGTCAATCACACTTTTGTGAAATCAAACTGTCCACTTAGGAAACAACACTGACTGACATCAGTTTCACTGCTGTTGTGCAAATGGAACAGACAACAGGTGGAAATTATAGGCAATTAGCAAGACTCCCCCAATAAAGGAGTGGTTCTGCAGGAGGTGACCACAGACCACTGCTCAGTTCCTATGTTTTCTGGCTGATGTTTTGGTCACTTTTGAATGCTGTGAGCTGTGGCAAGGTTTGCTGTGTCTGTCAGCGTAGTGTCCAGAGCATGGAGGCCCTACCAGGAGACAGGCCAATACATCAGGAGACATGGAGGAGGCTGTAGGAGGGCAACAACCCAGCAGCAGGACCGCTACCTCGTCCTTTGTGCAAGGAGGAACAGGAGGAGCACTGCCAGAGCCCTGCAAAATGACCTCCAGCAGGCCACAAATGTGCATGTGTCTGCTCAAACGGTCAGAAACAGACTCCATGTGCTTGACAGAGGTAGCCTGACTGCCATTAGGTACTGAGATGAGATCCTCAGAGCCTTGTGAGACCATATGCTGGTGCGGTTGGCCCTGGGTTCCTCCTAACACAAGACAATGCTTGACCTCATGTGGCTGGAGTGTGTCAGCAGTTCCTGCAAGACCAAGGCATTGATGCTATGGACTGGCCGCCCATTCCCCAGACCTGAATCCAATTGAGCACATCTGGGACATCATGTCTAGCTCCATCCACCAATGCCACATTGCACCACAGACTGTCCAGGAGTTGGTGGATGCTTTAGTCCAGGTCTGGGAGGAGATCCCTCAGGAGACCATCCTCCACCTCATCAGGAGCATGCCCAGGTGTTGTAGGGAGGTCATACAGGCGTGGAGGCCACACACACTACTGAGCCTCACTTTGACTTGGTTTAAGGACATTACATCAAAGTTGGAGTAGCCTGTAGTGTGTTTTTCCACTTTAATTTTGAGTGTGACTCCAAATCCAGACCTCCATGGGTTAATAAATTTAAATTTACATTGATAATTTTTGTGTGATTTTGTTGTCAGCACATTCAACTATGTAAAGAACAAAGTATTTAATAACAATATTTCATTCATTCAGATCTAGGATGTGTTATTTTAGTGTTCCCTTTATTTTTTTGAGCAGTGTATATTTACAAATACAAAAGTTTTTGTGTGGTTTTTTTTTTTAATGAATACAACTTATGGTTTTATGCTTGTTATTGCTCTCTTGAGAATACGAAATTCAGCTGTGATGGAACTGTAAAAAATACGTCACTGCTCACAGGCATTATGCATCGAGCAAACAGTCATGGATTACTCAAACTGGCACTGCTGCTCTTCGCTCAGTCCCTTTTAAAACTGCCGTCTGAAAACTTTACACAGTGTACAATGATCTTCAGAAGAATCTTCACCAACAAAACATTCCAAACTTACTAAAGGATACCAATTCTTCATTGAAGGATACCTGGATTATGAAGGTAAGAGCTTTGATGTGTAGCTAGCTAGCGTTAGCAACACAGCTATGTATATTATATCAAAACTATCTTATGCCTGTATCACAGTGTATATAGAAATGGCTAAAAATGATGAAGTGAAACTATGTGTCTCGTTTTGTGGAGTAAACTGGGCTCAGAGCACACTAAATGAGTCAGCAATGGAAAGTAAAAAAAAAAAAAAAACGTGTGTTTTTTTCCATTTGCTGCCTATAGTTACAATAAAAAACAATATAGCAGAACTTTATGTTTTAGCTTTGGTGCACACATACAGCAATTCTGTAGTTTTCAGGACATATATAATAAAAAAAACTATAATAACTAAAGTATAACAAAAGTATAACTTCCTGTTTATATGAGTCATGAAAAACCAAGGACTGTGTGTAGTTTAAGAAACAAATAACTGACACTGATTCCTTCTGCATTGGATCACATGACCACATTCAACCAATTATAGTTCTTCAAAATGTTTTCTTTAATCATCTTAATATTGAAAAGCTTCAATAGTTGATCATATTAAGGACGTTGACAACAAGCATGAAAAAAAATGCTGATGTTGAGCAGGGCTTAAAAATTTGGTATTTTACACATTTTGCTTCCTGTTTAACATGATTATAAGACTGATGCAGCACACAAGATACACAAACACAAAAAAAGGAAGCTCTTTGGCGGCTGCAAGACTGTGAGGACAGTATAGAACTGGACAGAGGCGTCTCTTGGACCACATCAGAAAGTTTATTCCTGCACATCATGATATCCCAGCACCAGCACATTTTGTTGATGATAAAAATGAGCATAAATTCAAATCTGCACTTTAACAAACTTATTGTTTGTGAAGGATAAAGATGTAGCAAATAAACTATAACTAAACTACCGATAACCAAGTTGTGTCTTTTGTTTCTATCACCAGGTCTAACAGAGTCAAAATGTCACCCAACACACACAGAATTCTGTCTCCAACTCAGTGAAGGAAAAATAACAGCAGAGGCAGGACTCTGTGCTGTTATACACTGCTCTTTTAAAACTCCTCCAAAATTTATTCCAAAAAGTCTGATCTGGTTTAAATGTGCAGCTAATGGTGGATGTTTTGATATAATATTTCACTCTACACAAACCAACAAGGTCCAGTTCAATTTTTCAGGATGAGTGTCACTGTTGGAGTCAGACCTGAGTCAGACCTGAGTCAGAGAAACTGCAGCATCATCATCAACGACCAGGACCTCTCTGATTCTGGGACATATCAGTTTAGGCAATAAGCAAACTAAGCAGCTGCTTAGGGCCCCGAGGCTGCCAAGGGGCAGGATGAACACAATAAATAATTTAACACCTTTTTTTGTTTTGTTTTGTTTTACTGAAAGCTATAAACAGAAGTGGAAAGGCAGCCATTTTTGATGAAGAAGGATTTGTGGGAGATTTTTGGGAGGTTGTAGTGGCCAGACATTTATTTTTGGCAGTTGTGTCTGTCCACAAATAAGTACAGCACTAACTAATGATGGGCATTGTTAAGTTTTTTTGAATGGATGTGAGCTAGGAGCGTGATGGTTCCATTTGTGGCATTATGACCTGCACTAGTGGGCGTCCCATAAAAGTGTCTAGCTTCCTGTTGCTCTCCCTTTGGCCTCAGCACTAGGCCCGCCCACCGGCGTCTCACTTCTGTGTTTTCCTCTGGCGCCTCACGGCAGGTAAGCACGGCACTGCGTCTTTGTTGTCCTCGCAGTCCACTCCACGGCTGTTGATCCAAATGTCTTTGCAGTCTGCTGATTTCAGTGTTTATTTTTAGCACGGAATGTTGTTAAGTAGCACGCGGACCTCATGTGTAAGGGTTTCAGCTTATTTTCAGCTATCTGCTCTTACCCCAAATTCACACCGAAAACGTCACGGGGGCGTTGCAGCAGTAGATCATTTTACGCGCGTCTTTTCAAAAGCATCAATTCACACCAAAAGCGTCAGAGCTGCGTTTTTACCGGCGCTGCGTCTGTGGATCTGCTCCCTGTTTTACCAACTTCATTCCTATAATTGGTGGATATTCTTGCTGCTTCAGATGGTTAAGCAGAAATATTAGGAACTGATTTATACCAAACTATTTTTGTTTGAATAAAATGTACTTTTATCTATAGCAGTGGTGTCAAACTGACATAAATAAAGAAATTATAGTGTAAAAGTGTACATTTAAATTGTATCATTTTTATAGTTATTTTTGGACAAAGGGCACTGTGTAATATGCTTTGCAGATTTCATTCATTCATTTCATTAAAAATGGTATTTATATTTTAACATAACAAACCTATCAGGTGCTGATATAATACTGTCTCACTTTTTTAAAATTTGATGACAGCAGCTTGTGTCAAAAACATTTTTAGTGTAGCCCTGCTCAAGGCCAGAAGACCACAAGCATCCAATATATCCAATACTGTTGCTGAATTGTGGACAATTAACCTATTTTGTTGTAAAATGCTCAGTCCAGCTTCTTTTTAGTAAACATTTCACATTTGTTGTCATTTTCACACATTTGAGACCTGTTGCTGCTATCAAAAATGAGCATTTATTTTTTATGAAGTGGGAATATATTTTTATCTTGTGACTATAATGTTTAATTTGCTTCTACCACTGCATTCTATAATTTTTATACACAGTGTCCCAACATTTAGTTTGAGTCTGTTATAGTTCTGTGAAGACAAGGGGACACAGAACTGTCCCTCTGTCCAGAGCTGATCAGTGCTGTGTCCTCTGTGAGCTCACAGCAGCTTCACTTTGTAACTTTGCTTTATTAAACCCCCAGCTCTGCTGTGAGACCACACTCCTTTACCTTCTGTAGCTTCTGCTTTGTCCAGCTTTTTATACTTGTTGTGACTTTTGCTTCAGAGTGTGTTCTTTACTGAGCCTGTGGCCACATTAGCTCTACATTAGCTCCACATTTAGCGCAGCTCTTGAGTCCACAGACAGTCTCTCTTCCTCCAAGTGGATTTAAAAGCCCTGCTCTCACTCTTCACTTTTCCTCTGTTCAGTTATTTCGGGGTAAAGTCTCTCTGAAGCACGTGCACGGAGCAGCTCTGTCGGAGATGAGACAAGTCATAGCAGCAGCTGGGGAGAAGCGGCGCGCTACGGAGCTGCTACAGTGCATTATGGGACTCGTCGTTCTCGTGGTAAAAATGCTAAATAGCGATCAAAACCTATTAATTGAAATTAGGAATTGTCTCGCGGGCCAGACAGAAAGGTCTTGCGGGCCGAATTAGGCCCGCGGGCCATATCTCTGACACCCCTGATCTATAGTACGTGACCAATTACGCTTTTTTTTTTTTTTTGAGCTCGCTTGGCGATCAGACAACTACTATCGGGCTAGAAGTAGAATTACAATCTTTTTGTGACCCCCAGACCCCCCTGTAAATTTGTTACATACTTAACCTCTCTGAATCACAATTTGCTCTTCTGTGAGCTGCAGACATCAGGGCTCATCTCCTAACTTCCTCAAACCATCCAAATAACTGGCTTCAGAACAGAACAGAAGATAATTCACATTTTTTGTATTAGTCCTATAATAATAATAATCTGCCATGTGCCACCACAGTAAAATGATAGGACCCGGCTGGCCCCACCAGTAAAAAAATCCTGGCTACGCCCCTGCTGCAGAGTAGTAGCTTCTGTTACATTATATTAGGTGTTATGTAATGAAATAGAAAAGTGGCTGTGTTACAGCTTTTATGATTTGATCAGAAATATTAAATTGTGAATAGGGGGCAGACATAATAAGTTCATACTTCTGTGGCAGTACGAGCTGTTTATCAGCCTGCCACTTTAAGGCCCAAGCCTCATTGGCTACTCGTCCTGTAAAAGTGCTCAACGTCTTGCCACTCTCCCTTTGGCCTCGGCAGCTTGGCCCGCCTACCGGCGTTTCGTTTCCGTGTTTTCTCCGGCGCCTCGCGGCAGGTAAGCACAGCTCCGCGGCTGTGATATAAATGGTATTTTCCGTTTGCTAATTTTAGTATTTATTTTTAGCACGGACTGTTGTTTGGTCAAACGCGGACAGACATGCTGCTCGCTGCAACTTATTGGTAAGAATCTCAGCTTATTTTTAATGACCTGCAAATACTTGGCGCTAATTTGGCCTCTCCTATTGTTATAGGCACTTGTCGTAGCTTTCCAGTTCAGCCTCTCTCTCACAGGAGCTGCATTTAAGCTCTTAAGTGAAGCTGCTGTTTTGCCCGCTCCCCAAGTGGACGTTGTTTGCTTTGCTGCCTGTTTGCTTTTCCTGCTGCATCTGTCTGTGCTGTACTAACTGACTAACCGGGTCGTCGGCTTGTGCGGTTTACGCTGACCGCTGCGCAGGGTATTCGTGCTGGATTTTCCTGCTTCTGGCCTAACCTGCAGCTTTAACTTGAGACTGCTCTGTGCTCGCCTGTACTAACCACCATAGGCACGGACTAAAGAAAACTGTATAGCACAGCTATTAGTAAGCTGTGCTTGTGGTTTGGTGTAATTGCATTGAAGTGGAATTACTGTATGTGTTTTGGTTTTAACTGTTTGATGTATCCCTCCTAGGAGCTGAAGGGTATCCAAGTGGGGGTGGACATCCATGGTGGCGGTTTCCATGCCTGGTTTGTGGTGCACTCACTTTTGGTTTATTTTGTTGTTGTGTTTTGGTGTTTCTCCTATTTTTTAGGACGCTGGCTTAATAAAATATTACACTTTTATGTTCGATTGCCACTAAATAAATTCAGTGAATTGGACTCTGGTCTGCAGCCTCATCTGTAATGCTTACCTGTGTGCCTTTTATATATATATATATATATATGTACTTAAATTCTCCAGGTGAAATTCCTGGCGTGGCGTTGCTTGGTTTTTCTTGCTACATTAAATCAACTTATTCTATACCGCTCCCGCCACATTTCTTTCAGCTCCTTTTCATTCATAATATTTAAATTGAATGTTAAACTGTTATAATTGTTTTTAATAAATGAAATAAACAATAAAAAGGAAGAAAAAAAGGCCCATCCACCATATTTCTGTGCACAGAGAGCCACGTTTTGCTTGATAAACGTAAGTAATTTTTTATATTTTTAAAAGTGTTGTTGATTATATTGCAAAATATTCCAAGACTGCCACGTCTGTGTTTTCTTAATTTTGTTTAAAAGACAACTTCCCGCTCGCTGCAAACCTTAAGCTAACGCTCAGTGTTAGGGCACACTCACACTAGGGCCATTCGAACCGTGCTGTGCCCAGGTACGATTCCGGTGACGTCATCAGCTCTGAGGGCGACAGACTGCTACGTCATCGTGGTGCGCGGTTTGTTTACAAGTCGAGACAGCCGCTAATACTTTTAAAACCGGTGTAGTGGAAAACGTGAGACCAGCAGCCTTTAGTATCAGACCTATTTGGATTCTGCTTTGAGTCTCGTTCGTGAGACACGGTCTTCTGTCACAGGTTTTGGAATAAACCACATCTGAGGAGCAGCGAAGGCACCGCAGACGGAGAGAGGCTTCAGAACTACTGCTGCTGTTTTCTTCTTCAGAAAGGTGAGCGCTGGTCAGTGACGTTGTAACGAGTGTTGATAATGGAGTTTATTCACTTTTTAATGAGAAAACAACAGCTGCGTACATGAGAGAGCTCTTAGTGTGTGCGTGCACGCATTAGTGATGTTGTGCTCGAGCCCACTGCTCGACACAGTATCGATCTTTTGAAGCGGAAGTGTTTCAAGGGGAGTGATTCGAGCAGGATTCGAGTCCTGCTTAAGATCACGTGATCACAGCAAGCGAGGCCTCGTTTTGTTTTTTTCATGTACTCCAATGGGGCGCAGTTCTCACAGACAGCCAACAGATGTCACTATTCAGTCTGTAATAAATGCTTCGAGCAGTGTGTCATTCTTGAGCCAGCTGTGTCAAAGTGGTTCATTGCTTCATGAGGCGTCAATTTCACCATCACTAGCGCGCATGCATGAGCAACCGTGCTGTAGCCCACCTCCTCCAACCGTGCCAAAGTCCTGAAGCGTACCGCGCCTGGTCGCGGTTCGGAGCACTCACATTAGTCAACCGTGCCGTGCTTTAGGGGCGTTCCGGACTTGGGCACGGTTCGATTGGCCTGGTGTGAGTACACCCTTAGTTGCTTTTAAACAGGGTTCCCGCTGGGCATTAAAATGCAGTAAATGGGTTTTGTAAAAATTAAGGCCTTAAATTGCATCAAAAAGCATTAAATATGATCCCAACAGGCATTAAAAATGTTGAATATGTGGTGGTATGCCCGCACATCTGCTGGTTAACCAATCACGTTAGGGTGGTGATCTATAAGAGGGGGGTCTCATGCCCCGCTCTGCCCCTTTTCACCTCTGACGTCACGCGTTGTTGCTCAGTGCTGGAGCCGTGGCTGTTGAGCTGCATTGGGCTAAATGGGTGTCCAAGTTGCCCATTTATAAGGCGTAAAGCCAAAGCAAGTGCCATATACAGCCACCGCGTGCACCGTTGGAGGCCGGGGACTCTACTGAAATAACGCCATTGGCGTCACCTGTGCGCGTGCTCGGCATACACCTTCGGCCGGTGACTTTACTGGAGTCACGCCTTCTGCGTCACCTGTGCGCGTGCTCGGCATGCACCTTTGCATGCCGACACTCATATTGAAGTCACGCCTCCAGCGTTACCTGTGTGTGCTCTACCTGTCGTGCCTGTGGGTTGTTGGCGCGGGGGAGTCGCGTCTGGCGTAAAGCGCTGCAAAGGGCATCTTGGAAGTGAGGGCCTGGCGAGCGGGCGTGCGAGCGTGGCGTCCTTTCAGTCCACGGCTCCTGTATCCAGCCTCCCCTTCTTTCCGTCTTCAGGTTACTACAGCTATGAACTAATTTGGGTGGAGCGTTGCTCCCAATTAACGTGGACGGCGCTTCTCTAAGGACAAAGACTGGTTTACGGCTCTTAATACAGAGCGCCCTCTAGCGACCGAACTTCCCATCAATTGTGGAGGTAATTCATAAACTAATCAACCAATCAGTGAGCGGCTGTAGGGTGTTCACAAGAAACTGAGTTTCTGAATATTGTGGTTGGGCATACTGAAATGTTTTAATGATGTGTGGGTGTTGGTGTGAATGGGAGTGAGTGCGTTTTAGTCTTTTACAAAATTAGAATTAATAAAGAATTGTGTGCCTTAAACTAAACTAACTTAAAGGATTAATAAAATGAATGTAAATTAATTTGTGTCTCTGATCCATTCAGTTACTCACCTGTGTCCTTTCGACTCGTGTTGGGTTAAATTTAGGTGGTCCCTGGAACTATAGCCCAGGGTGGCGTAGCTACTACAAACTGGCTGACATAAATGTGTACATATATATTGGGTTTAACCCCTAATCGTGCCACAATATCCTGGCGTTGCTGGCAGGATTTACTGTTTTGGGACAGAGACACATTTGGTTTATGGTTGGAAAGGCTTTAATGAGGAGTTGCTAATGTAAGGCTTTAAGTGGTGGTAGCTAAAAGAGGTTTTATATACCAAAGTTAATTGAGCCCTGTATTACAAGCATTGTTGTTTTAAATGTGTGATTAATAGATCATATTTTGTGCATGTATTGTTTTGCTTTGTTTGATTTTACTTGTACTTTGCACATTTTGCTATATTGTGTGTTTTCCTAAACAAATGCTTATGTACAGCATTCACTGATAATTTATCTTATACTGTCTTTGGAGTTTTTACACACCACTGCGACTGGGCCAGTATAGTTTAGCTTGCCTCTGTTAGTAGCCTGATTAAGTGTATTTCAGTACTGTGAACACTCTTACGGTAGCTTAAGATTTTCGTCTGTATACCAATTATGGAGGAGGAATTGCAGGAATTGCACGAATTGGTGGCTCAGTTGAAAGCTGATAATGATCAATTACGTAGAGAACGCTCTCAATCCTCGTCCAGCAGTAGTGCTGCGCCATCCACTTCTAGCGCTCCGCTAACAGCCACACCAACAGCAGTACCTATAGCCAATCCGAGTATTGATCGGCTGGTTTTTGTGCCGCGGGATAGAAAGTGTCCGTTGTTCCGGGGCAGGTCCGGCATTAGTTTGAATGAGTGGCTAGAAGAAGCTCAAGCATGTATGAGGGCTAGACATTTGTCTTCTGTTGATCAGGCGTTCTTTTTGTATGACCATCTAGAAGGGGAGGCTCGGGAAGAAATTAAATATCGTTCTAGTGAGGAACGAGGGGACCCTCAAAAGATTATTTCTATTTTGCAGGACCTATATGGATGTGCAGAATCTTACGTGGCATTACAGGAGGCCTTTTTCTCTCGAAGGCAGCAAGAGGGGGAGTCGTTGCTCGAGTACTCTCTTGTTTTAATGGGCCTTATGGAGAAAGTTAAACAATGTGCTCCTGGTAATATGGCAAATGCAGAGATCTTATTAAGAGACCAATTTGTCGAGCAACTTTTAGATGGCGCGCTTCGCCGGGAACTTAAAAAGTTTGTGCGCAATCATCCGGTTTCAACGTTGCTTGACGTCAGAGGTGAAGCTATACGGTGGGAACGTGAGGGGTTGCCAGCGGGTGTGCGTGGCCGAAGTAATTCTGTCCCTTCTGCGTTTGGCATTCAGTATGCAGTGCAGGGTGGCTACCAGCGGCTAGCGAACACACCACCGGTTGCTGAGGTAAATGAAATGAAGGAAATGCTGCGGCGACAGCAGGAGCAACTTGAGCATCTGACAAAGAGTATTGCTCGATTGCAGATTAGCCACCAGCGTAACCGCTCCCCTCGTCGGGGCCCCATCATTTGTAGGCGCTGTCATCAGCCTGGGCACTATGCCAGGGAGTGCGACGGGCAGCATGCCCCTGCTCATTCTCAGTCACACCGGCAGCAGGAAAACTAGTGCCCACCGTGCTGCCGAGCCACAGCTCGGGTGGGGCACTTACTGGCTCAGACAATGTTTTGGGTGGTTTGGATGATGCAGCTAAGCTGATCTCCTCTTGTCCGCATATTAGTGTTGACATGAGCGGTGTGCCAGTGCCATGTTTAGTGGACACCGGGTCAATGGTGTCAACAATTACAGAGAGTTTCTTTTTGGAGCATTTTGCTCCTTGGGGGGAAGAGCGTCTTAAGGCCTGTCATTGGCTTAAGCTTAGGGCTGCCAATGGTCTCGCTATTCCCTACATAGGCTATCTGGAACTTGACATTGTTCTTTGTGGTAAGTCGATGCCTCACTGTGGTGTTTTGGTTGTGAACGATCCCCCTGGTAGTGAGTCTTCCAAGGTACCAGGTGTTCTTGGGATGAACATTATCCGCACGTGTTATCAGGAGCTGTTTGGGGAGTATGGTCCGGCACTATTCGGAGTTGCTTCAAGCTCCTTCCCCGCCTCTCTTATGGAAGCTTTGCAGAAGTGTCACATCGCTAGTATGCAGGTCCCTTTAATACACACAGGTAAAGCAAGGGTTCGTGGGAAGAGAGCCTGCTGCATTCCTGGAGGTGTAATGAAAATTGTGCCTGCTACTTGTTCTGAGCAATTTTCAGACACCACTGTATTGTTCGAACCTCTTGAGTTTGGCTTACCAGCTGGCCTGTTGGCATCACCGGCCCTGGTCCGTGTAGTACGAGGAACTGCTTACATCCCTGTTGTTAATGTTGGAGTGACAGAGGTGCTACTCCATTCACGTGCCGTTGTAGGCACCTTGGCTCGTGTGGATGTTGTCAGCTTGCCGACAGGTGTTGACAAGATTCCATCTGTTACGGCTCAGGTGGCATCCCAAACTGTGTCCACTGTGGCAGATCAAATTGATGATGTTGATTTGTCTAGTCTGCCTCAGGAGGAGCAAGGTGCCGCTAGGTCTTTGCTCCGTAAATATATATCAGTCTTTTCTTCCTCAGATCAGGATCTGGGTTGCACCAACCTGATTTCACACGACATTCCTTTACTCGACAATATCCCTGTTCGCCAACGACACCGTCGCATTCCTCCATCCGAATATGAATTGGTAAAGGGACACATTAACCAGTTATTGGAGGCTCAGATCATTAGGGAGAGCTCGAGTCCATACGCATCCCCCATCGTGCTGCTCCGCAAAAAGGACGGCACTTTGCGATTATGCGTGGACTATCGACGGTTAAACGCAAAAACGCGAAGGGACGCCTTTCCTCTCCCTAGGATTGAGGAGTCTCTTGACTCGCTTACCGGGGCTTGTTGGTTTTCCACCATGGACCTGGCAAGTGGCTACAACCAGGTGCCGGTCACTGAGGCCGACAGGCCCAAGACGGCCTTCTGCACCCCGTTCGGTCTTTTTGAATGGAACCGAATGCCCTTCGGGCTTTGCAACGCCCCCAGCACCTTCCAAAGACTCATGCAGAGGATCTTTGGGGACCAACAAGGTCAGTCACTGCTCCTGTACCTGGATGACATAATTGTCTTTTCATCTAGTGTGCAGCAGCATTTGGAACGGTTGGATAAGGTGCTGGGACGGCTCCAGCAGGAGGGGCTAAAGGTGAAGCTTCCCAAGTGTAGCTTTTTCCAGCATAAGGTCCAGTATCTGGGACACATCATCTCAGATCAAGGTGTGTCCACAGACCCAGCTAAGGTCGAGGCCGTAGCCAATTGGCCAACGCCCATCACGGTCTCGGAGCTCCGATCCTTTTTGGGATTTGCGAGTTATTATCGTAGATTCGTTGAGGGGTTTGCTAAATTGGCTGCACCATTACATCGCCGGGTTGCAGAGTTTTCAGGTAAGTCGAAGAAAAGAGCAGGTAAGTGTGAAGCAGTGTTTTGGGATGCAGAGTGCCAAGAGAGCTTTAACGCACTGAAGGAAAGGTTAACTACTGCGCCAGTATTAGCTTACGCTGATTTTTCGCTTCCATTTGTGTTGGAGGTCGATGCAAGTCATAATGGATTAGGGGCGGTGCTTTCCCAGGAGCAAGGTGGAAAGCTGAGGCCAAAAGCCTATGCTAGTCGAGGCCTGAGGCCTACAGAACGAAATATGTCAAATTACAGTTCCATGAAGTTGGAGCTGCTGGGCCTTAAATGGGCCATGACTGAAAAATTCTGTGAGTATCTCTTGGGCCATAGGTGCCTGGTGTTTACAGATAACAACCCTTTGAGCCATCTGGAGACAGCCAAGTTAGGTGCTGTTGAACAGCGATGGGCGGCTCAGTTGGCCTCCTTTGAGTTTGAACTGAAGTACAGGTCTGGGAAGAGCAATCGCAATGCAGACGCTCTGTCTCGCCAGCATTGTCTTGGTTCAGGTGATCTGGCTACCACAGTGCCAGGAACTTTGGTCCCTCCATCTCTTCAACATGTCCAGCCCCTGCCACAGGTTGGGGCAGTGCAAGCGGCTGTATCGGCCTTGCCCGGTCATTGCTCGGCTGATGTTAGTGCGCTTCAGAAAAACGATCAGGTCATTCAGGAGGTTGTGTCATTCTGGAGACAGAAGCGGCGTCCCAATTATGAGGAGCGGCAGCGGCTGTTGCCATCTGCCCTGGTGTTGCTCCGTCAGTGGGACCGCTTGGCTGAGCAGAATGGGTTGCTCTATCGACAGGTATTCCGCTCTGATGGTGGTGAGGTAATTATGCAGTTGTTGCTGCCCAAAGTCCTTATTGAGGAGGTCTTGAATCAGGTTCATCAGGAGCATGGCCACCAGGGCATCGAGCGAACATTAGCTCTACTGCGGACGCGTTGTTACTGGCCTGGGATGGCCAAGGATGTGACGCAGTGGTGTCGTAAGTGTGAGCGGTGCCAGATTGCCAAAGATTCTCATCCCCCAGCTCGTGCTTTCATGGGCCATCTTATGGCATCTAGGCCTAATGAGATGGTTGCTCTTGTTTTTACTCTGTTAGAGCCATCACAAAATGGGCTCGAAAATGTGTTGGTGATCACTGATGTTTTCAGCAAGTACACTCTAGCTGTGCCAACGCGTGATCAGCGTGCCCCCACTGTAGCTCGGGTCTTGGTGGCTGAATGGTTTTCAAAATTTGGTGTCCCGGCCCGGATCCATTCAGATCAGGGACGCTGTTTTGAAAGCAGCTTAATTCAACAGCTGTGCTGCTTCTATGGCATTGTGAAATCAAGGACTACTCCTTATCATCCATCTGGTAATGGTCAGTGCGAGCGGTTCAATAGAACGCTACACAATTTGCTTCGCACTCTACCTGTGTCTAGAAAGCGCGACTGGTGCTCTTGGCTACCGCAGATTGTTTATGCATATAATACTACTCCTCACCAATCCACTGGCGAATCGCCGTTTTTCTTGATGTTGCACCTTTGCATGCCGACACTCATATTGAAGTCACGCCTCCAGCGTTACCTGTGTGTGCTCTACCTGTCGTGCCTGTGGGTTGTTGGCGCGGGGGAGTCGCGTCTGGCGTAAAGCGCTGCAAAGGGCATCTTGGAAGTGAGGGCCTGACGAGCGGGCGTGCGAGCGTGGCGTCCTTTCAGTCCACGGCTCCTGTATCCAGCCTCCCCTTCTTTCCGTCTTCAGGTTACTACAGCTATGAACTAATTTGGGTGGAGCGTTGCTCCCAATTAACGTGGACGGCGCTTCTCTAAGGACAAAGACTGGTTTACGGCTCTTAATACAGAGCGCCCTCTAGCGACCGAACTTCCCATCAATTGTGGAGGTAATTCATAAACTAATCAACCAATCAGTGAGCGGCTGTAGGGTGTTCACAAGAAACTGAGTTTCTGAATATTGTGGTTGGGCATACTGAAATGTTTTAATGATGTGTGGGTGTTGGTGTGAATGGGAGTGAGTGTGTTTTAGTCTTTTACAAAATTAGAATTAATAAAGAATTGTGTGCCTTAAACTAAACTAACTTAAAGGATTAATAAAATGAATGTAAATTAATTTGTGTCTCTGATCCATTCAGTTACTCACCTGTGTCCTTTCGACTCGTGTTGGGTTAAATTTAGGTGGTCCCTGGAACTATAGCCCAGGGTGGCGTTGCTACTACAAACTGGCTGACATAAATGTGTACATATATATTGGGTTTAACCCCTAATCGTGCCACAAATAGTTTTAAGGTAAAATAAGCAACTCATAAAGTACATCTACTCATAAAAGTTTCCACATGTCTCGGCACTGATATTATTCATAACAGCGCTGCCTGACCACCACAGTAAACCTGCTCCAGTGCTCTGAGCTTGCGCCGCCGCTCTCCTTTCACTGTGCTCAGACTCACCCCCGCCCCATGAGCGGGACCAGCATGAGACAGAGCAGACGGGAGCAGGTGAGGTGACCTGAAAGTATTAGCTCGGTGTTCAAACGTGTTCGCTTGGTTTTACTGACGTTAGTTTATGATTAGCAGCGCGCTACGATCAAGTCACGTCACGTCACTGCGTGAAGCATTTGTTTTTAGATCTGGTTTAGACCTGGTTTAGACCTAGTTTAGTGCTGGTTTAGACCTGGTTCAGAGCTGGTTTAGACCTAGTTTAGTCCTGGTTTAGACCTAGTTTAGTCCTGGTTTAGACCTAGTTTAATCCTGGTTTAGACCTAGTTCAGTCCTGGTTTAGACCTAGTTTAGTGCTGGTTTAGACCTAGTTTAGTCCTGGTTTAGACCTAGTTTAATCCTGGTTTAGACCTAGTTCAGTCCTGGTTTAGACCTAGTTTAGTGCTGGTTTAGACCTAGTTTAATCCTGGTTTAGACCTAGTTTAGTCCTGGTTTAGACCTAGTTTAATCCTGGTTTAGACCTAGTTCAGTCCTGGTTTAGACCTAGTTTAGTGCTGGTTTAGACCTAGTTTAGTCCTGGTTTAGACCTAGTTTAATCCTGGTTTAGACCTAGTTCAGTCCTGGTTTAGACCTAGTTTAGTGCTGGTTTAGACCTAGTTTAATCCTGGTTTAGACCTAGTTCAGTCCTGGTTTAGACCTAGTTTAGTGCTGGTTTAGACCTAGTTTAGTCCTGGTTTAGACCTAGTTTAATCCTGGTTTAGACCTAGTTCAGTCCTGGTTTAGACCTAGTTTAGTGCTGGTTTAGACCTAGTTTAATCCTGGTTTAGACCTAGTTCAGTCCTGGTTTAGACCCATTTAGTGCTGGTTTAGACCTAGTTTAGTCCTGGTTTAGACCTAGTTTAGTGCTGGTTTAGACCTAGTTTAGTCCTGGTTTAGACCTAGTTTAGTGCTGGTTTAGACCTAGTTTAGTGCTGGTTTAGACCTATTTAGTGCTGGTTTAGACCTAGTTTAGTCCTGGTTTAGTCCTAGTTTAGTCCTGGTTTAGACCTAGTTTAGTCCTGGTTTAGACCTAGTTTAGTCCTGGTTTAGACCCATTTAGTGCTGGTTTCGACCTGGTTTATATACAACATAATTTCAGATGTCCTGACAGAAATTTATGGAGCCTCTGTCTTCAGCCCACTGATTCTGGCTGTGAGGCTGTGAGCTGTTTTGTTAGTTTCTTATGTCTCCCTCAGCAACTCTCCAATTTAGCCTGCTTGAAGACATTCACTCACTAGAAGATGCTCTACAAGATGTGTGGTTCTGGTACACATTTGGTAAGTCCAGTAAGCACATATCATCAGATCCTATCTCAATAAGTATAGTATAGTAATGTAGTAGCCTAATGTTAAGTCAATAAAAAAGACACATTTCCCTCACATCACTTTTCCCTGACCTGTCTTGTTCTCTGCTCTGCCTCACTCTGCTCTCTAAGCATGCAGTTGCCTGTGCTTTGTCTTTACATAACTTAACTAATCAGAGAACTGTAAGGCACAAACAAGTTGCAGAGTGTACGAGGCTTCAGTGCTATGTAGACTCTATTCATCTAAAAATGCAGCTGGTCATGTCTTTTCACAGCTCTGCAGTGGGTGCTCAGGTGTGAAAGACCACCGGATATGGTACTAGAAGACTAGGGGACTGTGTGCAAACAAGCAGGTGCTCTGGAAGGCTTCGGGACAGGGCCCTTTCTGCCTAAGACCAGCACAAACTTTCTACTCTTGCAAACCATGTACTGTATGTGGGGGGAAAAAAAGAAAGCCAGTCATGTTTTTCTGACTAGTAACTACTTTCTTTTTCTCTTAGGAAACCATCCAATTTGGGTTACTTGGAAAGATCTGAGTCGCCCTACGAGACTGTGATAAAGGTAATTCCAGAAGGGTCTTTAACACTACTATGGGGATTTAGCAGATTTAAGAAACAAAATACTTAGGTAAAAGTGAGGATATATTTTGTGCAAAAATAATTTCTATGGTGGGGGTCTGAAAACAGTTTACCAATTTAAATGTTGCCGTTATGTAAAAGGTTACTTCTGCTTTTTTTGTAGATTATGCACATCATATCAGTTAATTTAGTGAATGTTTAGTTAACGTTCATTCTCTTGGTAGTGATAAATCCTGGGAATAATTGATAAATCTTTTTGAAACCTTACCATTTTCAACTTCATAAATGTCTAGAAGGAAAAAAAATACCAAACCAGTATGTAACGGGATGTATAATTTTTCATTTCTTTTTATAGATGGGGTGGCCCTGTAAATTATGCAGCACTGTTGTGCCAACAAAAAGTGAAATTTTAAAGCATTACAGACTCCATCATAGAACATTTGGACACAGCCATGTCATGCCTTGTATAGATATAAATTGCCCATGCTCCTTTAAAGCCTGGCGTTCCCTTCGGTCTCACCTGTCAAGGCACCACCCAGATGTCACCTTGGCTAACACCGCACAGGTGACATTTTTATTTACCTGTCAGCTGTGTCAAAACACTGGATTTCCTAGTGAGAAGGATTTATTTGAACATTTAGGTCATCATCTAAAAAATGAAACTGTACAGTGCGTTTTTGCACAGTGTGACTACCAAACAAATGTTTACGGAAACTTCGCTATTCACAGGCATAGGAAGCACACTCCTCATAATTTACAAGATTTCAAACAAGGCACTGTTTCCCAAAGACTGTTACCTGAACCTAACACAGTTGATTATGAAGCCTCTACAGAGGATAACAGTAATAGTGATAATCAAGTATCTACAAATACTAATGCACTGTATGAAGAGAATAAAGGAAGCCATTTGGTTTTAGACTACACTGCATCCCTGCTTTTGAAGTTGGAGAGTGTTTATGTTTCTGTTCACTGCATTGATGAACTGGTTGAAGATCTCTACTTCATATCAAGTTCTGCAACCTTCTCTGCAGTGAGAAATATTGTCGTCTCTCATTTCATGGAAAATAACCAAACCATTAATGACACCTTTATAACATCTTTGACAGAAGAACTTTGTAAATCACATCCCCTTAGCAGTGCACTCCAAAGTGGGGGCCCTTTGTCATCATCATTTAGAAGACAACAGTATTACAAACAAAAATTTAACGTTGTTGAGCCCGTTGAATACATCCTTGAATGAAATGACAAACAAAGTTTTCAGTATGTTCCTATTCTTGAGTCTCTGGTTCAGATTTTGGTTAATGAGAGCATCAGAGAAAAAGTTTTGAGGAAAGAACAGGAACATGTGTCATCTAAATACGAATCATATTGCGATGGTACAGCCTATAAAGAGAATTCATTTTATTCTTCACAACAAAGAATTACACTTGTTCTTTATGTTGATGATTTGGAACTTTGTAATCCACTGGGAACATCAAGGAAGAAGCATAAGGTTACAGCAGTTTATTGGGTTTTTGGCAACATCTCGATCTACTTTAAACTCTGTATACTTGGCCCTTTTATGTAAAGCTGTTGACATAAAAAAACTTGTCTATGATCAAGTTTTTGCACCATTGCTAAAAGACAGTGGAATTTTAGAGTGGGACGCCATATATGTTTCTACTTTTGGAACATATGTAAAAGGGAGTGTTTTATGTGTTGTTGCAGACAATCTCGGGGCACACTCTCTTTGTGGACTTGTGGAAAGTTTTTGTGGACCATTCATTTGCAGATTTTGTCTTGGACATCGATCAGAGTTTCAGAGGAAAGAGGTGAGGTTGAGTTCATTTATTGCTCGCAACAAAGAAGATCATGACTGTCATCTTAGAACTGTTAAAGAAAATCCTGCAATGACACTGTTATGGGGTTAAAAAAGCTTGCCCATTGACAGAAAATGTGAGCAACTTCCACTGTACTCCAGTGAACTCAACACTATTATTTTGCAGTTTCCATATACTTGGGCTGACAAAAGAGACTGTCCTCAGCCAGTGCCTGCAAATCTCTCATCAAGAAAAAAGATGGGAGGAAATCCACACGAAAACTGGACACTCATTAGACTTCTACCATTTATGATTGGACATAAAATACCTTTAGGTGATGCAGCTTGGCTATTGCTCTTGTCTTTAAAAGACATATCTGTGAAGACTCTCACTCGTCCAGGGTAAACGCATCGCAACAAAAGTTTAAAAAGCAGTCATCTGGATTAGATTTTTCAAGTAGAAGACGTTTCACCTCTTATCCAAGAGGCTTTCTCAATTCTGAAATGAACTGGTAAGAGAGCTGGTTTATATTCTTCTAGGAAGGAGGAGTCCTGAAACTAAATTCTATTGGTCAAAGTGACCATGAATAGCCTAGTGGTTTCGGGTCATTAGGAGTCCTTTGTCCTCAGCTGGAGTGAGAGTCGTTAACCCTCCCCAGCCTGGGCAGCTCCTTCAGATGTAAATGACCTGAGTGAAACTGGTTTGTTTTGTTTGGGTTTCAGGAGACTGTTGTAGACAGAAGGAAGGTTGTATCTGAGACCACCATTTCTGTTGAAAGAAGGTTTATCTTTTTTGACAAAGATTGCTTCTTTCACTCCTCGCTCAAACCATCCTTTCTCTCTGGCTAAGATTCGGACCTCACTGTCCTCAAAGGAGTGGTTTGTGGCCTTCAGGTGGAGGTGTACTGCAGATTCAGGTCCACTGGAGTTGGCCCTGCAGTGGGTGGCCCTGCAGTGGGTGTTGGTATAACCGCTTCAAGCGGTTATACCAACACCGCAGGGCCAACTCCAGTGGACCTGAATCTGCAGTACACCTCCACCTGAAGGCCACAAACCACTCCTTTGAGGACAGTGAGGTCCGAATCTTAGCCAGAGAGAAAGGATGGTTTGAGCGAGGAGTGAAAGAAGCAATCTTTGTCAAAAAAGATAAACCTTCTTTCAACAGAAATGGTGGTCTCAGATACAACCTTCCTTCTGTCTACAACAGTCTCCTGAAACCCAAACAAAACAAACCAGTTTCACTCAGGTCATTTACATCTGAAGGAGCTGCCCAGGCTGGGGAGGGTTAACGACTCTCACTCCAGCTGAGGACAAAGGACTCCTAATGACCCGAAACCACTAGGCTATTCATGGTCACTTTGACCAATAGAATTTAGTTTCAGGACTCCTCCTTCCTAGAAGAATATAAACCAGCTCTCTTACCAGTTCATTTCAGAATTGAGAAAGCCTCTTGGATAAGAGGTGAAACGTCTTCTACTTGAAAAATCTAATCCAGATGACTGCTTTTTAAACTTTTGTTGTGATTTAAAAGACATAGTTGAGCTTGTCGTTGCACCAGTCCACAGTGAAGAAAGTATTGATTACCATGACTCAAAAATATCAGAACACCGTCACAGATTCTTTGAAGCATTTACCAGTCAATCCCAAAATACCACTTTCTGGAACATTATCCCACATTGATAAAAACCTTTGGGCATACAACTTGTGTGTGAATACAAATATGAAGAATTTCCACTAAAAATTGCCAGTATTCTGTAAATGGTGTCAACAAAATTTGCCAAATGACACAAGCAAAAATAATATTCCCATTAGAAATGTAAATTGTCCTACTTCATTGCGCATGTGAAATGTGATGCTGTGGGGATCATCCTTGAAGGAATACCTGTGCTCACTGATGTTGGAAATCTAGCCAGAGCCTGCTGCCTACTTCTCGGCTTGACATACACTCTACAATCTACAGTATCCTTCCAAACTTGCCAAAACCTTTGAAGTCTTTCAAAGACTGTTTATGGGACTTGACACCTTGCGCCCAAAACCAACTGCCAGGTTCATGGCTCTTAAGAACAAGCTGGTAGGATAGGTCAAAATGACAGCTATTACCACTTACAAACTTAGAAAATGGTTAGTGTCTGTTCAGGAAAAAAATAATCAAAACCACATTGTTTTTATGTGATTCTGCTGTGGTGGTTTATTCCCGTTCAGCTCTACTACACAGCAATTGTTTATCTTCAAGTTTTTGTCAGAAGTTTTGACGTTTTAATACAGACCAAAGAACCAAGTGACTGTGCTCTGCTGGGCAGATTTTTATTATATAGGGTCTGATGTTGTGTGTTAATGTAAATTTGTTACCACCAACCACAAATGTACTTCTGAAAATGTTGTAATACTGTTTAAGGTAACTTTAGGAAGCTTTGTATTGAGCAGCAGTTCATGTATGGTCTTACATCTTGTGTGTGAATACAAATATGAAGAATTTCCACTTAAAAATTGCCAGTATTCTGTAAATGGTGTCAACAAAATTTGCCAAATGACACAAGCAAAAATAATAATCCCATTAGAAATGTAAATGTCCACACTAATGCACTTCATTGCGCATGTGAAATGTGTGATTATGCACCTTAAAAGTTGTATGTCCCAAAGTAAATAGCTTAATAAATGAAAAATCTTTACATGCGTTTATATTTTTTAAATGTCAAAATAAGTCTTTTGATGAAAGACAATAAAATATTGTTGTTATTCAAACTTAATTTAAATGTTTTTTCTGAAATTATTTTATTTATGTTTAATTTATTAGACACTTAGACAGATTTTCCATAGCTTTAAGGCAATTTTTTAGCATTTGTTTCATAGATTGGACTTAATAATAAATGAAATATTGATTTCACCACAAGCTAAAAAAATAATTTATCTGGATGTAAAATTTAGGTTATTTTACTGAACATGGACAAAATGCTTGTAAAATGTTGCGATATTTTTAAAAATTTAAATCTAGGTCATATTTTTTACAGTGCACCAAAAGAGCCATGGCAGGTCTAGTAAGCTCCCTGCATCTCCCAGTGACTGAGAAGTAAAAACACAAATTGTACCCATATTTTTGCTACAAGTTGGAAGCCATCTATAAAATATATTCTATAAAATTCACCAAAATACAGGAAATTGCTTATGTTTTGTTCAAATTTTCCTGGAGGAGGACCACCACACCTGTCATATAACTCCACACACTTTCATATCACTCTATACTTGAAACCTGTCACACACATTGCAAATGCAGTATAAGCTCTGTAAATGATACATTAAACCTAATATACTATAAAATATATATAACTACTGTATACACTGTGTTGGGTTCCCCCACTTTAACCCCTGCTGTTATGGTAACTTGTTGTTAAATGTTGAAAAATGCCTTTTTATAACACAGACACACTTCTGCTTTTTTAAATTGGCACTTCTAACGTTATGTTGCAAAAGAAGTTGGGGCAAACAACATTATGTGTCTGAAAAAGTATAGCAGCCGCAGTAGTATGTGAACCCATCAGCCTGTTTTGTCACTTTAATTAAGAATACATTTTCAGTTTTTATTACACATGGCCACAGAATTGTTTTTGGCATAGTTTTGTACAGTACTGGTCTGGTTAAATTCAACTCAGTGTTGGCAATAAATGGTAAATCATCCCATTTATACAGCACTCGAAGTACTTTACATCCAGGAGCTATTCACCCACTCACTCTCACAAGCACTCACACATTCATACCCTAGTGCACACAGACACTGGAGACAAGGAGGGTTAAGTGTCTTGCCCAAGGACACAAAGACAGTACGCAACAGTGGGAGAATGTCTCAGCTCAGTTTATTTCTGATCGCCAGTTGCCTTTTTGTATCTGCATCAGTCATGAATCCTTTTTGAAGCAAGTCTTTGAATGAGACCAGTCCTTCCAAGCTTTGCAAAACTGTCACCAAGAAGTAAAAAACTGGAAGTCTATTAATTTCCTCAATTTAAAGAAAAAGAAACCAGCAATTGTTATTTTTGGGGACACAGACTTCACTGGTGTCAACAGTGCTCTATGCCCTGTGGTCTCAGCGATAAAGATATTCAGTGTTTTAGTTATTTCTTATCAGTATGTGTTACATTTTACACTTTGAGGCCTTCTCTTCATGTTTCACGTCTCAAAGATAAATTTAAAATGGAAAACTCCAAAAGGCAGAAGTCAAAAGGAGAAGCTATGGCACAAAGTCAGAAGTAGTCCGTATAGAGATGACGGTCAGTCAGGGATCAGCATTTAGCTCTGCACCAACACAAGGTAAGAAGCCAATATAAGAACAATTAAACATCAAAATAAGTGCTTATCAAGTGTAGCTTACTGGTAAATTAGTGGATGATGTTTATATACTATTTCTGTTTAGTGTTGCAGTATATGAGATCCTTTGAAATGGATAAATACTAACATTCTCAAAAGTATACTGAATACTGAATAGTTAGTCCAAATTTTATCACTTGATTTATTCATTTTCAGTAGAAGTAAGATCGAATGATGGAATAATCTCATACCACTTGCATAAAACCTTGTCATCAAAAGTGCAAACAGAGAAAATGCAAGTGCAATATTTTTATTCTAACATCGGCTGTTTCTGTTTCTCAGTTTGTCCAGTAGAACGTCTTAAATATTAAATGTATTATGAAGTCACCAGGACACTGCACAGGACACACCAGGATGTTTACTTTCATCTGGATGACTCTGCTCTGGTTTGGGTCGGGCAGTTGTGCTAAAGGAGGTATTGTTTCAAGCTGCTATTTATAGGAAGATATTGTATTTTTTTTTTTGTCTTATTTCATTTAATTCTAGCATGTGAATAGTTCATGGTGTGCAATTTAAAAACAGAATACAAGGCAAGCTAACACTGTATTAAGTAATTACAGTGAGTATCTTGCACTTGTTTTATTCATAGTAATCCACTTTTAGTGCTGATTTATGTAGCACAGTACAACATGGTTTCTTCTGATAATACAGAGTGGTTGGTCCGGAGCATTAAGTCTCCAGCTTATGAAGGAAGGAGTTTAGATGTTTGTGGAAGAATCATGTAAGCTTCCTGTGAGAGATGAAGTTTGTAGTCGCATTTCTCTAAATTTATTTTTTTGCACACAAAAAAGAAAAAACACAGACTGTGATCATGAAATATTTATAGGAGAGCTTAAAAGGGGCTATATTGTGCAAAATCAACTTTTTTTGAGTTTTCTACCAAAAACATACTTGGAGGTGTGTTTTGCTTTATTCACCACAGTTTGAGTAATCCTGTATTCTCTGGTGCTGCTAACACTTTCTCAGGCCTCAAAACGCTCAGTTGCATCAACCCCCACTGCCAAAAATGTTTGTAAAATGGGATCATACAAGAAGTGCAGGAAATAAAACAAATTTCTAAAAAAATAAAAAAATAAAAAAAGGGCATAATCGTTGCTGTTTTTTTCACCTCTTACTTTATGGCAATATTAATTATTGAAATGCTTTCTTTTAGTCACTTAAATATTTTAAAAGTTGTAAAACCTGCAGTTCTGTTTTAGAGGTGACCAAAATTGTTTTAAAATATAAATAAAAAGATTATCTCGGCCCTTTAAAGAAATAATTAGAAGAGGTGTTTATGCTATGAGCTCAGACAGCAGATGTAACACAGGATGCTGCCAGTGCACAACAGGACAGTGACTGTATGTTTAGATATGGACATGAACATTTACCAGGCCCAGCTGCACTCTCAGGTCTTCAGACCAGAGTCTACCTGTGGTCTCCAAAACTAAAATCAGGAGGTCATGGGAGATAATATTCTTTACCCACTTTCCATCAGTTCATGTGGTCACTGGAATCAGCAGCTGTACCATAAGTGACTTTTTGAGATGTAAACTAAGAAAATAATTTTTCTTTGATAGTTCAAACTTCTTCCTTTTTCTCTATGATGCCAATCCAGACTGGACATGAGAGGAACACTGAGAACTGCATTTCTAATTCTCAGATAGCTGTCCCAGCACATTAATGGGTTTGCAGTAGTGATAACAATTAGTTTAAATTCAAAAGGGCATTTTTGCATTTAGAAGTCAAAAGTTACACACCATTCCTTAAACATTATTTTTATTTTTATCTACAACATAAAATATTGTACTTTATAAAGCATTTTGAAAACCAGAACTCAAATCATTTATCCCATTCACTGTAGAATGTAATAGTATTATAGTACTTAATTATTGACATTTTGTGAAGCACTAAGATGTTACTAATAAACTTTAACTAAACTAAAGGTAACCAAGTTGTGTGTTCTGTTTCTATCAACAGATGCAGCACAGTCAAAATGGACTTACTGTCACCCAAAACACACAGAATTCTGTCTCCAACTCAGTGAAAGAGAAATAACAGCAGAGGCAGGACTCTGTGCTATTATACACTGCTCTTTTAAAACTCCTGAAAAATTTATCCTAAGAGGTCTTGTCTGGTTGAAATGTGCAGCTAATAGTCAGTGTACTGACTCTGATATAATATTTCACTCCAAAAACCCAAACAAGGCCCAGTCCAGTTTTTCAGGACGAGTGTCACTGTTGGAGTCAAACCTGAGTCAGAGAAACTGCAGCATCATCATCAACGACCTGGACCTCTCTGATTCTGGATCATATCAGTTTAGAGTTAGAAATGGCAGTAATGGATTCACATTTCCCCTTAAAGCAACACTCTCTGTTGCAGGTCCAGTATCACTTCATTCATCATGTTAATGATCATCCATTCATTTATTCTATAGTAGTGTATCCTCTCTGTGGTCTGTGTCCTGCTCAGGTCTGCAGCAGAAGCCCACAGTGGAGACTCCTGCTCTGACAGAGGGACAGCAGGCCTCACTGACCTGCACCGCTCCTGGACTCTGCTCTGGAACTCAGCCCAACATCACATGGACATGGAGAGGAGCGGGAGAGAAGGCCCCTCCCACCATCACCACGGCAACCACTCACAATCTGACGTCTGTCAATCAGAGACACAGCTCCACTCTGGAGCTGAGTCCTTCAGCTGAGCTTCACGGAGCTGAGCTCACCTGTACAGTCACATTTAAACATGTCACCACACAGGACACTGTCAGGATCAATGTCACATGTGAGTAACATTTGTTATTAAATATAAAAGAGCTGTGGACTTTAGTATCAGACCCCCTTTTACTTTATACCAAGTATTTTTAGGCATCCATTGATATTTGATCTACCTTGTCTATTATTTAGTGTGTGGTTCCCAGTAGAATACACAACACAATGGCATATGACCTAAACTATTTTCTATAGTTTATCTCGTGCTTAAACAGATGTAGAAACAATATTCATGCTACATTGTGTCTTTCAGATGTGAAGGATATTAAAATCAGTGGGAACACAGTTGTAAAGGAGGGAGACTCTCTGAATGTGACCTGCAGCGTTGACAGTTTCCCTCCATCACGTGTCATGTGGTATGGACTCAACAAAACCAGACTCAATGTAGCAGAAACCACTGAGAGCTCCAACCAAACTGACCTGGGATCAGCTTCACTCCTCATCTACAATGTGACAGAGGCACAGTCTGGACAGTACATCTGTGAAGGTCAACATCTGAACAGGACTCAGACAAAAGAGATCAACATCTCTGTGATATGTGAGTACATCATACAACACATTATTTCCAGGTATTGAACTAAAATAGTCTCCAAATATTTTTAATAGTAACTTTGTCTCAAAAAACTATGTACCCCTGATTTACACTGTAAAACACCAGTAAAATAACTTTTTTGTGTTTGACAGTTGCTTGCTTTGTGTTTTTGCCCTTTCCAAAGCATGGACCATCTACAAAGCTTTTTGTTGTCTGATGTTTTATTATAGGACAATCTCTAATACTGCAATTGGAATTTACAGTTTTTAACCTGCTCTTTTGGAACCTGCCTCCAAACTGTGGGATGCAGACTGAAACCAATAAAACATAAGAGAGACAGATTTTGGTTCCCACACTCTCCAAGAGCATGTATGTGGTGGAATGTTGAGTTTCTCTCTGGCTGAAAAAAGAGAAGTGCACAAGTGGCACAGCTGGCAAAAGCATAAACGTACAGCAAGCATCAGCTTTTTTACACATTTATATATATATGTATAGTAAATGGTATTTTGTTAAGAATAATTATATACAGTACATTACATTAGCTCTTTACAAACATGCACTGTCACCCAGTGCCTCTCCTGAAATCTTGAGGAGCACCTGGTTGTTTGTAAACAATCCCCCCACTTTTCACACTGGGACATGATCCTTGGATGGCCCCAGTGCTGTGTCCGGAGCGATCAGCCTTTTGAATGTGTGAGGAGATGGTCAGGAGGCAGGCTGATGCATTTGATCGAGTAAATATAGTGATAATATCAGCACTTCCAAAAGACTCAGGAAGAGTAGCTCATATTCATATTAACTGTCACTGTTGTGAAGATGTGACTCCGCCTCTTCCACAAGAACACTAAATATCTAATATCATTAAAACATTCACACAGAATTTACATTTAAGGCCAGTTAGGTACATTTTCTATTTAATTTGTCTTCACTTAAACTATTTCTGTTGTGTATTTCCAGACATGAGAGAACCTGTTCTATCTGGAAACACAAGTGTTGAGGAGGGCAGTGCTCTGAGTCTCACCTGCAGAGTGGACAGTTTCCCTCTGTCTAATGTCACACTCAGTAAAGTTGGATCAAAAATGACAGTGCACAATGAAACCAACATAAACCAAACTGACTCTGGATCAGCCAGTCTACTACTCACCGTCTGAACACAAAACTGTGACCAGGCATTCAACTTCTGCATGTTGTCCTTGTAAAATGGCTGCTTCCTGTCATAAATTACACTACAGTTCAACCTCCCCTCAGGAATAAACATTACCACTGTGTCAGTGAGCCTTTATTTTGAAAGTGTAGCAGAAGTTTATTTTGACACTTAGAGTCTGTTTCCTGTGTTTCCTCAGCTGTAGCTCTGCAGATCGTCACAGAGTTGCTCGAAAAATAGAACTCAAACCTATCTGTAGTGAAGTGGAGCAGAGTCATTCCTGGGACGTCTGTGTGCCATCGCTGGTGTGAAGTCAGATTGATTAAACAGAAAGTGGTTCTTACGCAGCTGGTGCAGTGGTGCTGTTTCACGCTGCTTCTGCTTTTGGGGTAAACTGGGGCTTAGGCCTCCATTTGAGCGAGGGTGAATTCATGTAGTCCTCAGAAACTGAAAGATGCACAGAAAATGCTTAAGTTGGAGTGTTTGGGTCTTTGCAACTTGACCTACTATCCCTCATGGAAATGTCAGTAATGTAGCTGTTTAATTATTGCACAGATTGTTCTCTTTGACAAATATTGTCTATATTATAAGCCATATAAACTACTATTACAGTTGTCAGAGAAATTTTAGCTTGTAAAGTTCTGACTTAATAAAAAACAGAAGGAGAATCACTGATGTCAGTCAAAACACAGAGGTTTATTCCATATCCTTGCAGCAAGGAGAGTCCACACTCTCCATACAGTCCATACAAGGTACAAAGTTATCTGATGTGAGAGTGAGTTCTAAGCGTTTTAACAACAGTTGACCCTGGTCCTTTTCCACTGCTTATCAGAGGTGCAGCTGTGGCATCTTCATGTGTGTGTGTCTGTGTTTGGGTATACAGAGTTAAAACATACCAATAGTACAAGACACAATATATGAGTTCTTTTACAGTGTAACATAGTATTCATACAAATACTTCTATCAACAATAAAGTGTTGTCACTCTCACATTACTGTCTAACAAGCTAATTTGCTTACTTTATGCCGATGTAAGCTGTGTCATATGCTAATAAAATATTATGACCAATAACTTCCAAGTTAGTTCCAAGTAGTGTAGTGAATTTTAGAAGTTATGAAATTGGCTTGGTTATTTTGGAAAGGAGATTATCTTCCACTTTTGTAGAACACACTGCAGATAAACAGCTGTGATTCTCTGGTATCAAACGAGTTGATTGGAAATGGGTTTCTCTGGTTGGGGATCCAAAGTCTCCTGCTTTAGAAAAGAAAGTAGGAGTTTGTCTTTATCAGTTATGGATGACCCTATCTTATACTTTCTTACATCAACTCTCTGTGTACTCTCACAACAAAATCCAACCCAAATTGGAAACAACATCAAAGAACTACATGAATGCAGCACAGTACATTATATGGTTCCAAAATCTTTCTTATTTTTTCTTTCAGGGAAACCAAAAATTCTCAACTCCTCTGGATGTGTGTCTGACTCTGAGGTCCTGACCTGTGTGTGCCTCAGTCGGGGCTCTCCTGTCCCCACAGTCACATGGCCCCTGCTGCAGGACCACACTGAGTACTCTGTGGTTACCATGGTGACAGGAGACACAGTCAACAGCAGCTTCGTCCTCAGAGTGAAAGAGCACAACAGAACTGAAGTCCAGTGTGTGAGCAGCAACAGAGTGGGACAGGTCCAGGAGAGCTTCAGACCCTCCATCAGAACTGACCCAGCAGAGAGACAGGGTATGTGCGAGAACATTAACCCAATCTCAAAATGGTAATGAAAAAGCTGGACTCAAGCTGGTCTTCTAAGGCTCTTACCTTTTTTTTTACTGACCGATTCTTGTAATTTAAAAGTCTTTGTCCTACATCCAAAACTCCTAGATCTTTCCTTGGTTGGCCCATTTCTAACTTTTATCAAATTTCATCAGAACCATTACTTACAGGGTTGTGTGAACATATTAACCAACAATCATGCCAACCTGCGCCACCAACAACATACCTTCCTTGGCAGGGGGGAAGTAAATGTTTTTTAAGCTAAAATGCTACTCTTTCTGCTTGCAGGACTACCTGATACAATATTTCAAGTTGTCTCTCGACTGGAAGTCATCATAGCATTTGTTGTTGGGTTTCTACTGTCATCTGCTCTGTGTTGTGTGGTCATGAGATGTCGCAGGTATGCTGCTGTCCAAACTTTAACATGCTTAAGGTACAATACATAGATGTTAGATTTACATTTGAACTGTTTTTGCATCAGGAAACGGAAAACTTATACAAGAGAAGATGATATGACTGAGACTTTGGAGATGGTAAAAATAAGTTTTTATGCTCTATACATTTTACATTTTGCTCTGTTGTCTTATAGAATTTCCCTTGTTCAAAGTAACTCATGATAAGACTGAATATTCTTTACAGCTTTTTCCTATTTTAGACTGAAGTTAGACTTTTATGTTTGATCAACTAAAACTACTAATATGTCCCTTAGTATCTTCTTAGTAACTTTCTTGCAATGGTACAGAAAACCTGAGACCTTAGACCATTACTAGGCCTTTCCTGAAATGTTCATTTAAATTGGACAATAACTTTTTGAGTTATCTTGCTTATAGACTAACAAATTACAAAAACCCGATACAAATGTAGAGAGTTGATTTAGAAAGTACGTCAGTTTTACAGTTTTACAGCACCTGTTTGTCAGTTGTTGTAAAAATTTCATTTACAGTATTTTTTATAATTTCTGAAAATCATCTTGCAACCCCTACCTCGTGGTCCCGCACATTGGGAACCATTGGTCTAGTTCAGGGATATGTTGATCTTCTCTTTCCACTGAGCCAGAAAAACCATTAGATCTCACAATTGTAAAAATATCTGTTAAACTAACTATTTGTTTAATAGATATAGTGAGTGCAGTTAATACATTTAGCCATAATGCCAAAATCCCTTAAAACATTCCTGGACCCGCACCAAAATTAATCATATTAAATTCTGTATTGATTAAAGAACTCTTTAGTTAGTTAACAGCATATTTTTCACACCCCATGAAAATGTATGCAGATATTTTTTCTGTCACAAAAGTATTCATAAAAATGACAGAAAATGGCACAACTAGGAACAACACACAACAATTGTCCAGTGCATGATCAATATGTATCTCTAAAACAGGGTTGTCAAATATTGCCTGATATTAGTCTAAAAATTTGGGCTGTGTCCGAACATCATCCCTAGCTAGTAACCACTGATTTCCACTACCTTTCAAAATGCATTGTGGGAAATTTTTTAGCGCACTATTTTTGATCCATTTTGAGACATTTGGACACCACTACAAAATGCCGTGACCACTATATAGAGCACTATATAAGGATTAGGGATGACGTTCAGACACAGCCTATGATTGAAAACCTAGCAACAACTGTAGAACAGTTTAGCAGTTAGCTAAATGGCTAGGTAAACAAATGTATGCTAACAACTTACCCATAACACTTGCCTGCCTCTATTCCCCACAGCTCAATGGATATGCAGCAGAAGTAGCTAATGCTAACGCTGAGCCTGGAGAATTACATTATGCCAACATTGACTTTGCTGCGATGGCAAGAAAAAGTCCGAGGGATAGCGTAAACCAAGAAATGACAAAAACAGAGTATGCTGAGATTAAAAAAGAAATAACAGAACAGAGGCAAGAAAATAGTGAAGCGCAAGAAGAAACACCTGAGGACAACGAGCAGGCGGCCATGATGGAGGAGGATGAGGAGGAGACAAGGCAGAGTGTCCCAGAGGAAGAACAGCAGGAGGAGGAAGGGCCTCTGTACTCCAATGTGAAGGAAATTATGGAAGACACCTGAAAAGTGCTTGTTACAATAGTTATTTGTATATTCGACCGGCTATTTGTTGTAATTTTATTTATTTATTTTTTTTATGCTAACGGGCTTCCCTTGCTTTTCATGCTACTTGTTTACTCAGCAATTACTCAAAGGAACATAACATATATTTTATTTGTTCTAAATGATTCAGAAGAAAACATCCCAAATTATGTTATGATTAAAAAGTATTCAACGTCATTAAACTGGTTTTGAGAAAATTAAGGCTTTAAATAGTATTAAAAAAGCATTACATTTTATTCCAACAGATATTAAAAAATAGTTTTAAAGTAAATTTGCTGACATTATTAGTTTTATTCATTAATATAAATATGTATACAGTATATAAATATAAATGTACCATTTTAGTAGCCTACACTAGCATTATAGTGGAACGAGTCTGCTTCAATACTAGCAAATAACTTTTGGGAATTTCACCTGCTGTAATTGTATGTTTGTGGCATTAAAAATGTTAAAAATTCATAAACAATGGCAATTAAAAGCATTAAATTAGACTTGCTGATACCTGCAGGAAACCTGTTAGAGTTTACTGCAAATGTTATGCTTTTTATTTTATGCTCATGTTTATGCACAAAAAAGTGTTTTTATAATATTTAATAAAACTATGATTACGCGTGTATCGGCTTCAATGTCGACCCCAACATTTCCACAACATGTGCTCGTCCCAAGGCTTGATAAATGGAGATTGTTGCATCAGGAATCACATTCAGTGTAAAAACCTGTCAAAATATCCATGTGAATGGTTCACTGTGGCGACCTGTGACAGAGAGGGTGCAGCTCTGACTCTTAAGGTGCTTTTCCACTGGGACGGTACAGTGTGGGTCAGGCTGGGTTAGGGGTGTTTCCACTTCCCAAAGTAGTCTGAAGCAGTCCCAGAAAGTGTACCAACTCAGTCAGTTGTTAAAATGTGTTAAAGATATAAACATATATTTCATACATCAGTGTTTTACAACAGACGCTGGTCTCCTGGACCCAGAGCAATGGAAACACAAGTCTGGTACTGACATGACCGGAGACTGTCCAGTGGAAATGCACTTTTTTAGACTGCAGAAATTTTGTATACTCTATTGCAGTGATTCCCAACCTGGGGTTCGGGACATCCACTAGGGGTCACCAAAGCTTCACAATGGGTCGCGATGCTAGGGCTGAATGATAATGCAAGGAAGACTGGCTAATGCATTGCAATGGTCACAGAAAATGTGTTTACTTACATACTTATTTGTTTGTGCAGTGAAATTTACCCAATACATTACTTGATCTTTCATAATTATTAGGATCAGGGAGGCGAAGGGTGGAGGCTGTCATCATATCAACTGATAAAATGGGGGTCACTTGGAAAAATGGTTGGAAACCACTGCTCTGTTGTATGGTGAGGTTGAGTAAAGGTTATATTTACTTCCATGTACTGCACATCTTCTCCACAAGATGTTGCCAAAGAGCAGAGTAGTCTGTGTTGGTGTGATGGACCAAAACCTTCCCCATATTTCATTATTTCTTGTATTAGTTAGTATTATGTTTGCAAGTTTCCCACAGACAGTGAACCTTTAATTTTACAGTGTATTAAAATATGTAGGTTAATTTTCTTGAACATACTTTATCACACAAATTAAAAGAATAAGACTTTTTATACAGTATATATTTTGAATGCAAAATCCAACCACAACAGTAGTGATGGGCAGATGATACCTCAGTGTGTGTATCACACTTTCCCCTTATTGTGTCAACGCTGTATCACGCTGTGTCAGTATGTGTATGGGTTTAGTGGTTTAAAAAATGTACTGCAGCTATATTACAAAATAAACACATTGTAATGAGTTTGCTTAACTAAGTGCAAGATACTACTTTTCCACATGTGAACATAACAATTGGGCCTATGTTCAATAATCTCTATGTGATAAAGAGAAATTGGAGTGAATATTCTTGTGATGATTAATGAAACACATTTTGCGTGTGTCATATGAGTGCTTGTGAATGTTTTTACACATTGTGCTTGTAACAATAGGCGCGTTTGAGATGAGCCAGACTTGTGCAGTTTCGATCAGTGTCGGTCTGTGCGCAGTGCACGGCGATTAGATTTGTGTCCATCTTGCTACCAACTTCTCTGATGCCACGAGTGCGATGGTCACCGTGAGATCCAAATGAGGCCAGTGTCTGAGCCGCCGCAGTTCATCTGGAGCAACTGTGGAGGCTGCACGGCTCAGTGCATGATGGGAAAACACACACCTGTCAGCGGTGAACGGACAGGTGATTGGATCTGAGTTTAGTGCTGATCAGAAACGTAACGCAAGACACTTTTCTGCCCTCCTCTTTTTATGTGTGTAAAAAACAGACTTAGTTACAGACTACAGTTACAGTTTTGACCTGGATAAACTTTGTGCCCTGCTGCTCACTGTGAAGTGGAGTATTATTAAAGAGATTGTGCATAATATTTGCTGTTATAGGAGGCTGTTTAACTTTTATAATGTGTAAACTTAGACACAAAAGCTAAGAACCACAGATGAATGTGCCTCATGTTGTGTGCTCCTGAGGAGCGCCTCATTTACGCACAGACTGTGGCCATGCCATAGACAGAAAAGTTCTTACAATTCAGTTTAATGCATTTATTTGCAAAATCACATCCAGCAGCCGCGAGAAGTTCGTTTCATCCGTGATCTGAGCCACAAACTGTCCGACTTCAGTACAGGAGTATTTCCCCTCCTCCTGTTGCGGCCGTGCACTCTCGTTCACAATCCAGGCGAGGCTCAGTTCATCTGGAATGAGCCTAATGACACGAGATACAATGTGATACAATATGACACAGTCACTGTCTCGGTCATGTGACTTTTCTTAAAGTGATACGCTCAGTGACACAGCTCAGCTGAGGCATTGCTTTCAGCGCATGATGCGTGTATCGGTTCCTCGGCTCGTTTAGACCAACACTACACAACAGACACAGAACCAATGTACTCTTTGTGCCAGTCCCAAGCTTGGATAAATGGAAAAAGTTTTGTCAGGAAGGGCATCTGTCGTAAAACCTATTCAAAAACAATTTGCAAGTCACTGATCACATGGTGGCAGATGATTTGCTGGGTTGGCCCTGGAGAGGAAAAGCCAAAAGATAAATAAAGTAAAAGTTAAGTTAAAAGTAAAGTTGAATGGTTTATACACATTTTATATTTTGTTTGTATTTTTTAAAGTTAATTGTTATACATACATTGCTTAAGGCATTTTTGTTTATGATTTGTTTCTTAGCAAATTGGTCATTTTTTTTTACATAGCTTTTACATAGTGCAATATTATGCTTTTTTCAGGCTTTTTGACCTAGTTGTGGACACCTTTGCATTAGTATTTCATGTTTTTTGTGTAACTGCAGGAGAGAAGGCCCCTCCCACCATCACCATGGCAACCACTCACAATCTGACGTCTGTCAATCAGAGACACAGCTCCACTCTGGAGCTGAGTCCTTCAGCTGAGCTTCACAGAGCTGAGCTCACCTGTACAGTCACATTTAAACATGTCACCACACAGGACACTGTCAGGATCAATGTCACATGTGAGTAACTGTCAACTCACAGCACTACAAGGCTCTCAGTAATGTTTAATGTTTCATTGTGTCTTTCAGATGTGAAGGATATTAAAATCAGTGGGAACACAGTTGTAAAGGAGGGAGACTCTCTGAATGTGACCTGCAGCGTTGACAGTTTCCCTCCATCATGTGTCATGTGGTATGGACAGGGCTTAATTTCAGCCAGATCTTGCCGGAACAGGATCTGGAAACTCCCTTATTTTGACGCAGTCCAATCTGGAAACTGTTTGCTTGGATCCAAACAAAGTGTTGACTACATTTGACTCTTTTGTCCTCCTAATCCTGTGTTGAGGGTTGGATTTTTTTAAAAATGTAGTAAGTTGACTGTCCCAGAGGTGCTTGCCGTAGCTGTAGTGGGCGGATCAGTATCAAAGCTCCCGCCAGTGTTGCCAACTTAGCGACTTTTCAGACCTGCCTAGCGACTTATTTTCTAAAAAGCGACAAGTGACAAATCTAGCGACTTTTTCTGGTGTTGCTAGCGACTTTGGGCGACTCATGAAAAACGTGAAAACACTTCTCAATACTCTACTCTTAGAGCTACCTGCTGTCACTGTGAGCTTCTCCTCCTCCTCCGTCTCTTCTTGCCGCCAGCAGCTGCTGCTGTTGTGCTCTTAACTCCGCCTCCTTCCCTCTCCCACAGACCAATCAGCACAGAGAAGCGACTGCTGCCGTGGGTTTTTTACAAACCTGTCAGCTGCAGTCAACTCAGAGCAGGAGCTTTTTTTTAAACGTTTATTCAACAAATTTGTGCATAATACCAATATTTTACAGACATTACAGCACTGTTCAATAGTACATAAAACATTTATAATGATAATAATAAAAATACAGAGTTTTTTTGCCAATTATGTCCCTAATTTGCATGTAAATAACATGCAGTTACCTGTTAGAGTGCAAGCCGACAATATATATGCAGATCTCTTGAAATATTTGGAGATATTTGGTGCCAAACAGCATGCCTCACCAGGCCTCACTTTCAATTAGATCCATGTGACCAATTATGCAAATTATGCGATGATGTCATCTGGCGACTTTTAGGACAGCCAATAGCGCCTTTTCTTATTGAGGAGTTGGCAACACTGGCCCCCACATCCTGTATTGCATTATAAAGCACAGCCAGGTAACACAGGTAAGCTGCTCTGATCGCAGCCATATTCTGCTCCTCTGCCCTGCCCTGGTAAGGCGTCTTGTTCTGCTGTTGTCTGAGTGTTATTTGTGTGTATGCTCCCACCTTATTTCTATGTTGTAGACACAGTGAAGCCCGGTGCGCTGGCTGCCATTGTTCGTGCCTGCTAGTTTGGCTGGAGTTTTCCGCTGGTGTAATGGCGTGACTTCTGTCCCGGTGTGTCTGTTTGGGGGTGACCGTGAGAGTACCGCTGTGCCTGCTAGCTTGTAGGCAATGAACTTGTTTTAAATGGACAATTTAAAGCTCACCTTTATACTGCGATCTTACTGTTGTTTGGTTTGTTTATAGATGTGTTTGGCCGCTACTGTTTTATTTGGGTCTTTATCTTTTCTTTTTTTTTTCCTTTGTCTTTTCCCTTGTGTTTATTATTTGGGTTTATTTGTCTAATGTTTAATAATCTGTTCAGGTCGAGGGCATTATGCTGCATTCAGATTATTGTCCTGTCTCCCATTTAATGTCTGTCTGTGTTTTAACCCAGTGTCTGTCTGCTATAGGGTCTGGTCCGAGCGTGGTCGCCCGTCTGGTGGAGGGTTTTGGTGATAGAGTCTCTCACTTCAGCCCCATCACTCCTGTGTGTCGTGGTATTTTGTACATCCTTCACTTTGGCATGCTTTAGTTTTCCTTATTGTTTTTTGTGTTTGTGTGAATGCGCAGCACGGAGCTTGGTGAGTACTCTGTGCCATAGACAGTTAAGGGCCTTTCACCACGTGCACCCGCAGCAGGCCAGCCTGTAGCATTCTAATTACTGCTAGACATTTGTCTTTAATGCTAGCTTTTAATATATTGGATTTATTTTTGATAATTTGTTATTATGTTTCTATTTTTCTTTTTTTGTAATAAACCCTTACTTTTTTGCCTCAGCTTCTCTGTTGACCACAACCTGCATCCACATTACCTGTGTATATTTGGAGCTAAAGTTAGTTAATTGGTTCAGTTGGAGGGCTTGGACTTTAAGCTCGTAGCCTCCCTCAGTTACATAAACATAAAAGCCACGCTTCATTTCCGCTTGAGCCCTTCACAATAATGCGCTTCAACACAGACTGTCCCCGCGCTGTAATTCGTGTCTATAGCGTGCACAGGGAATCCGGTGGAAAAGACCTTCACGTCAAACTGAAAGATCTATTCATCACTGTTAACCAGTGGTGTCTGCAGGTGTACAGCAGTATGCACTGTGCGTACCTTGAGATGTCCCCCGACCCCGCCCAATCCCTGCTGCATCCACAGAGCTCACAGAGCCATAGTAGGCTGTGTTTTTACAAACGCGAGTGCAGCTACAGCTGACTGCTGCTCTTTAAGTCAAAAGTGATGTTTGCTAACAGCCAGAAGACAGTAAATCTGTTGAGGTTTGTCCTGACTTTGGTTACGCGGAGGGGACCTGTATGATGCGCTCTGGATGTGCCGCGTTATTTCCCCACTGTGCCCGAGAGTGCACGGGACATGGCAGTGCCACGTCATTTTGTTCTTTTACTCAAATGCACATGGAAGCTGGAGCTAACGCTGATCGTGGGTCACAGGATGAGACCCGGGGCCAGTGTCACTGTTACATAGCCATAGTTACACAGGGAAACCTTACGCCAACGCACACTTGATGTGTGCTTTTTATTCCTCCATTATATCCCCTGTGCACACGGGACATAGATCCACAGTAGTTTGTTCTTTTTTGTTTGTTCAAATGCATCTGTAAGCTCGAGCTAACGCGCTGAGGGCCACAGAGCGTGGAGCTGTGAAACGCCATTACGCAGAGAAGACTGCGCGCTGCATGGCAGTCACTAAAAAGAAGCGAAAGCAAAAGGAGAGACATAAGCTGAAAGTTTACTGCTGCTGTGTGCTCCCTTTCCTAGTCTAGACTTTGTTTATAGAGACCACAGCTGCATGACTCTGTGTTCTTGCTGTGTGGCCACACAGTAGATCTATGACAGAGCGAGTCTACAAAAGCGCAGTAATTATGTGTAGCAGCTGATTTCTCGATCAGCTGAGCAATCACACAAACGTACACTAACACGTTACACTGAAGTGAAACACTTTAAAGTATAATAATGTTAAAATATAATTTAAAAGCATAAATGAGTTGCTTTTTTGGGATGTGTGTGCACCTAAGCATTGTGTTGTGTGTATGTTGGTATCAGTGTTGGCCTTGTGGACTCCGGGGTTGTTTGATTTACAAATTAAGCCCTGCATTCAACCAATTATAGTTCTTCAAAATGTTTTCTTTAATCATCTTAATATTGAAAAGCTTCAATAGTTGATCATATTAAGGACATTGACAACAAGTATGAAAAAAATGCTGATGTTGAGCAGAGCTTAAAAATTTGTTATTTTACACATTTTGCTTCCTGTTTAACATGATTATAAGACTGATGCAGCACACAAGATACACAAACAAAAAAAAGGAAGCTCTTTGGCGGCTGCAAGACTGTGAGGACAGTATAGAACTGGACAGAGGCGTCTCTTGGACCACATCAGAAAGTTTATTCCTGCACATCATGATATCCCAGCACCAGCACATTTTGTTGATGATAAAAATGAGCATAAATTCAAATCTGCACTTTAACAAACTTATTGTTTGTGAAGGATAAAGATGTAGCAAATAAACTAAACTACAGATAACCAAGTTGTGTCTCTTGTTTCTATCACCAGGTCTAACAGAGTCAAAATGTCACCCAACACACACAGAAGTCTGTCTCCAACTCACACACACACACACACACACACACAGGCACACACACACAGGCACACACACACACACACACACACACACACACACACACACACACACACACACACACACACACACACACACACACACACACACACACACAGGCACACACACGGTTGTATACATCTCCCCATAGCATGCTTTGTGATGATGTGCTGCTTAAACAGAGCAATGACAGCTATATCTCCCTTGATTTGAATAAAAGAAAACTTATTTGCTAAATAAATGCTACTATCAGTGTTAAATGTAGTACTAACTAGATATGTCTCGGCAAACATTATTTTGAGACACACTTCTCCTTTCTCAAAGCTGACACTTCATTTTATGTTGCAAAGCTTGTTGTGGCACACCACATGTTTGGTAGTTTTGGCTGATTAAATTCTACTCAGTATTGACATTAAAGGGGCTATATTGTGCAAAATTGACTTTTCTGAGCTTTCTACCATGTTATAATGTTCCCTCATCAAAAAAATACCTGGAGTTCTGTTTTGCTTCATTCACATCTGTTTGAGTGATCCTGTAGATCCTGTAGTGGCTCTGTCTTTCTCTAAACGGCTTTAGAGTTCACTAAACGGGCCCCCCTTTCATTAAGAAGAAACAGTACATGCTGCTATAGGACGCATGTCTCCTCGCACATATAAAGTGCCATAATAAGTGTTAAGATCAGATTTAGGCTGCCTCAGGTAAACCGTTTCCCATTTCATCCTCGGAAATAAACAATGTGACCATGTTTTAGGTGTTGGGCTGTGATTATGTGTCCATGAAGCATTGTGTATAGTTTACAGTACAACATTCAAGCAGAGATTCCAACAATACTAAGGATGCCTGTGATGTTCCTCTGAAGCTTGGTTCTGCAGCTGGCTGGAAAAGTCAACATTCAAACAGTGGAACAGCAGTTTGTAAAAATGAAGAAAAACAACTACTTCCTTACATTGCCATCAACATGTGTTCTTTATGGGGATTATCATTCATTATTACAATACTCAATACCAACAGCAAACGTCACCAAGCCAACAGTGACCTCATCTGAAACACCACGAGCCATCGCTACAGAACCAACAAACTCTTGGCTTGGCTTGGTATTTACTTATTCACTCTTGGCATTTGATTATTTCTTACAGATGGGAATTGCTGATTTGTGAAATGGCTCTGCAAATCATATGCATGTAGTCCACCCCACAAACCCTAAACAAGGGCACCACTTTGTCTTGCTCAGCCCACCTCACCTCTCACCTCTGATGTCACTTGCTGTTCAGAAGCTGAGCCGTGACGGCGAAACCTGCTCGTGCTCAAAAATCAATTTGTAATCAGAGTCTGAGCATTGTAGCTGCTGCTGTGGATTAGTGAGCGATGAATGATGCCACGACTTTCCATTTCTACGTGGCTTTACTAAGTTGGACTTGCCTTTGGACTCCTGGTTCTGTGATGAACTGTACAGACCCACACAATTAAACTTGTTGCCCAATTGTGTCAACTGCCTTTCACTACAGCATTGTACAAAGGACATGTTCATTCCCCAGCTGCAATTAGTAGCCCAACACTAACTCTTTTAATAATCTGTACAAAGTTAGTCTGGTGTCCCTTTGCTTGTGTTTGATTTGCAGGAGCAGGACTTTCAGGATTATAATGAATAGGAATGTAATGATACACTAAAATCACTGTTCAGTTTGGTTCAGTTTTTTGGAGGGTTTGGTTTGGTACATTTTCAGTAACAAAAAAGCAGAAAAAATATTTTGTGAAATGTATTTGTTATAAAAGATACATGTACAAGTAAATAGTTTATAAAACAAATAATGATCTGTTAAATAAATCATCTTAAACTGCACTCTTAATAAAAAATATGTTATTATAACAATTAAACATGTTGTCAACAACTAAAATTATAATATTAAGTTATGATAAGAACAGAAAACTCAGACTCCGTAGATATAAAAACATTTATTCTCTGTGTTATTGCTTTGATCCAGATCACTTGATAAAGGCTGAAGTGATCTGTGTTTGCACTGCACAGCTTTTTTTCCTCATTGCTATGACATTTTCGTAGGGTGATGCTGTTTAAAGTGTGTTAACAAACTGGATGTGTTTCCTGTAACATAGCTGATCTCTGTGGAACGATGTTGACACACGACTCTTGTTTTATCCGCTTGTCTTTGCCCATCATTGATTTTGGCGGGGAAGCCAAAATATTCCCATACAGGGGACCCCCCTGCTATTAAGTTCTCTACATAAAAAAACAGTCTGCTACACCCCAGGATTTACATTTGTGTTGTTGTCTTGGGCACCAAAAGAGCCAGGGCAGGTCTAGTAAGCTCCCTGCATCTCCCAGTGACTGAGAAGTAAAACCTGTTACGGCACATGGCCTGGGCCCGCCTACCTGTGCTCCCCACATGTCCCATTAGTCTGTGTCTTATTTTGTATGTAAACTATGCTGCTTGAGTTCCTGTCTCTGGTTGGTGGCCCACCTTTCTACCTGAGCCTGGTTGGCTCCTGCTCACAGCTCCACTGATTGGTCCGGGACTCTAACCTTGCACCAATCCAGAGTTTCCACCTGCTCCCAATAAAAGTGAACACCCACCAGCCGGCCTGGGACTCTGTGGACAGCTCGCCTCTGAATGTGCTGAGTCTGTCGTTGTCTCTCCAGTCTGTATACTTGTGTTTAGTGACTTGTTACTTTTGTTTAACTGAGACACTAGGTGTCACTTGTTGCTTGTATTGTGACCTTTTAAAATTTGTGCCTAATTTAATTTTAGTTATCCTTACGCCTGAACTCCGTAAGGAGTCTCCTTTTGTTGCAGTTATTGTTATTATTATATTTGTTAGCCAAGCCGCCCTTGGAGACACTTATGTTACATTTTCACTTACATTTCCTTTCTAAATAAATTGTCAACTTTAATTTACCATTTTACATCTTGGTTGTGCTACTTCCCTTTACTTTAGGTGAGATGGTTGTAACAAAACCACAAATTGTACCCATATTTTTACTACAAGCTGGAAGCCATCTATAAAATTCTGTTCTATAAAATTCACCAAAATACAGGAAATTGCTTTTGTTTTGTTCAAATTTTCCTGGAGGAGGACGAACACACCTGTCATATAACTCCACACACTTTCATATCACTCTATACTTGAAACCTGTCACACACATTGCAGATACAGTATAAGCTCTGGAAATGATACATTAAACCTAATATACTATAAAATATATATAACTACTGTATACACTGACTCTATGTTGGGTTCCCCCACTTTAACCCCTGCTGTCATGGTAACTTGTTGTTAAATGTTGAAAAACCTGCTAATGCCTTTTTATAACACAGACACACTTCTGCTTTTTTAACTTGGCACTTCTAATGTTATGTTGCAAAAGAAGTTGGGGCAAACCACATTATGTGTCTGAAAAAGTATAGCAGCCGCAGTAGTATGTGAACCCATCAGTCTGTTTTTTTGGTATAGTTTTGTAAACTACCAGTCTGGTTAAATTCAACTCAGTGTTAGCATTAAATTGTAAATTGTCCCATTTATACAGCATTTTTCTACCTTCATGGGCACTCATAGCACTTTACATCAAGGAACTATTCACCCGATCACTGTCACATTCATACATCAGTGCACACAGACAGCAGAGGCAAGGAGGGTTAAGTGTCTTGCCCAAGGACACAATGACAGTATGCAACAATGGAAGCTTCTGGTTAGTGGACAAACAGCTTTACCATCTGGGCTACTGCTGCGCCTATTTTTTTAATTTAATAAGTGCTGGCAGTTATGGTGTTGGCAAAAAACACCAGAAGAGACAAAATATAAAATATATGCCATTAGTCCTCCAATATTGTGGTAGCAACGTGTCCATTCCAGTGAGTTTGTCCATGAAGATGCTGCCAGCCCTGTGCACAGCGACTCGTCTCCCAGCCATGCTTGGGCTATTGGCATCATTTAACCTCTTTATTCTTAGTTTCAGTAAAAAAGTCTCAGCTCAGTTTATTTCTGATCGCCAGTTGCTTTTTAGTATCTATCTGTCTTTGAACGAGACCAGTCCTCGGGACGTCCAAATTTACCTTCCCCTAAATTCAAAAAGAGATTAATTCCAAGCTTCCAAGCTGTCTCCAAAAAAGTAAAAAACTGGATGTCTATTCATTGAATAAAACCAGTGATAAAGATTTTCAGTGTTTTAGTTATTTCTTATCAGTATGTGTCACATTTTACACTTTGAGGCCTTCTCTTCATGTTTCACGTCTCAAAGATAAATTTAAAATGGAAAACTCCAAAAGGCAGAAGTTAAAAAGAGAAGCTGTTGCACAAAGTCAGAAGTAGTCGGTATAGAGATGACGGTCAGTCAGGGATCAGCATTTAGCTCTGCACCAACACAAGGTAAGAAGCCAATATAAGAACAATTAAACATCAAAATAAGTGCTTATCAAGTGTAGCTTACTGGTAAATTAGTGGATGATGTTTATATACTATTTCTGTTTAGTGTTGCAGTATATGAGATCCTTTGAAATGGATAAATACTAACATTCTCAAAAGTATACTGAATACTGAATAGTTAGGCCAATTTTTATCACTTGATTTATTCATTTTCAGTAGAAGTAAGATCGAATGATGGAATAATCTCATACCACTTGCATAAAACCTTGTCATCAAAAGTGCAAACAGAGAAAATGCAAGTGCAATATTTTTATTCTAACATCGGCTGTTTCTGTTTCTCAGTTTGTCCAGTAGAACGTCTTAAATATTAAATGTATTATGAAGTCACCAGGACACTGCACAGGACACACCAGGATGTTTACTTTCATCTGGATGACTCTGCTCTGGTTTGGGTCGGGCAGTTGTGCTAAAGGAGGTATTGTTTCAAGCTGCTATTTATATAAAGATATTGTTTTTTTTTTTGTATTATTTCATTTATTTCTAGCATGTGAATAGTTCATGGTGTGCAATTTAAAAACAAAATACAAAGCAAGCTAACACTGTATTAAGTAATTACAGTGAGTATCTTGCACTTGTTTTATTCATAGTAATCCACTTTTAGTGCTGATTTATGTAGCACAGTACAACATGGTTTCTTCTGATAATACAGAGTGGTTGGTCCGGAGCATTAAGTCTCCAGCTTATGAAGGAAGGAGTTTAGATGTTTGTGGAAGAATCATGTAAGCTTCCTGTGAGAGATGAAGTTTGTAGTCGCATTTCTCTAAATTTATTTTTTTGCACACACAAAAAAGAAAAAACACAGACTGTAATCATGAAATATTTATAGGAGAGCTTAAAAGGGGCTATATTGTGCAAAATCAACTTTTTTTGAGTTTTCTACCAAAAACATACTTGGAGGTGTGTTTTGCTTTATTCACCACAGTTTGAGTAATCCTGTATTCTCTGGTGCTGCTAACACTTTCTGAGGCCTCAAAACGCTCAGTTGCATCAACCCCCGCTGCCAAAAAGCTGTTTGTAAAATGGGATCATACAAGAAGTGCAGGAAATAAAAAACTTTTCGTTAAAAAATAAATAAATAAATAAATAAATAAATGGCTTAATCTCTGCTGTTCTCTTCATCTTTTACTTTATGGCAATATTAATTATTGGAAATGCTTTCTTTTAGTCACTTAAATATTTTAAAAGTTGTAAAACCTGCAGTTCTGTTTTAGAGGTGACCAAAATTGTTTTAAAATATAAATAAAAAGATTATCTCGGCCCTTTAAAGAAATAATTAGAAGAGGTGTTTATGCTATGAGCTCAGACAGCAGATGTAACACAGGATGCTGCCAGTGCACAACAGGACAGTGACTGTATGTTTAGATATGGACATGAACATTTACCAGGCCCAGCTGCACTCTCAGGTCTTCAGACCAGAGTCTACCTGTGGTCTCCAAAACTAAAATCAGGAGGTCATGGGAGATAATATTCTTTACCCACTTTCCATCAGTTCATGTGGTCACTGGAATCAGCAGCTGTACCATAAGTGACTTTTTAAGATGTAAACTAAGAAAAGAATTTTTCTTTGATAGTTCAAACTTCTTCCTTTTTCTCTATGATGCCAATCCAGACTGGACTGGACATGAGAGGCACACTGAGAACTGCATTTCTAATTCTCAGATAGCTGTCCCAGCACATTAATGGGTTTGCAGTAGTGATAACAATTAGTTTAAATTCAAAAGGGCACTTTTGCATTTAGAAGTCAAAAGTTACACACCATTCTTTAAACATTATTTTTATTTTTATATGCAACATAAAATATTGTACTTAAAATATAAACTATAAAGCATTTTGAAAACCAAAAATCAAATCACTTACCATTCACTATAGAGTGTAATAGTATAATATAAATAATTATTCACTTTTTGTGAAGCACTAAGATGTTACTAATAAACTTTAACTAAACTAAAGGTAACCAAGTTGTGTGTTCTGTTTCTATCAACAGATGCAGCACAGTCAAAATGGACTTACTGTCACCCAAAACACACAGAATTCTGTCTCCAACTCAGTGAAAGAGAAATAACAGCAGAGGCAGGACTCTGTGCTGTTATACACTGCTCTTTTAAAACTCCTTCATCATTTATTCCAGCAAGTCTTGTCTGGTTTAAATGTGCAGCTAATAGTCAGTGTACTGACTCTGATATAATATTTCACTCCAAAAACCCAAACAAGGCCCAGTCCAGTTTTTCAGGACGAGTGTCACTGCTGGAGTCAAACCTGAGTCAGAGAAACTGCAGCATCATCATCAACGACCTGGACCTCTCTGATTCTGGATCATATCAGTTTAGAGTCAATAGTGACAATGATGGATTCTCATTCACAGAACACAGAGCAACACTCTCTGTTGCAGGTCCAGTATCACTTCATTCATCATGTTAATGATCATCCATTCATTTATTCTATAGTAGTGTATCCTCTGTGGTCTGTGTCCTGCTCAGGTCTGCAGCAGAAGCCCACAGTGGAGACTCCTGCTCTGACAGAGGGACAGCAGGCCTCACTGACCTGCACCGCTCCTGGACTCTGCTCTGGATCTCAGCCCAACATCACATGGACATGGAGAGGAGCGGGAGAGAAGGCCCCTCCCACCATCACCACGGCAACCACTCACAATCTGACATCTGTCAATCAGAGACACAGCTCCACTCTGGAGCTGAGTCCTTCAGCTGAGCTTCACGGAGCTGAGCTCACCTGTACAGTCACATTTAAACATGTCACCACACAGGACACTGTCAGGATCAATGTCACATGTGAGTAACATTTGTTATTAAATATAAAAGAACTGTGGACTTTAGTATCAGACCCCCTTTTACTTTATACCAAGTATTTTTAGGCATCCATTGATATTTGATCTACCTTGTCTATTATTTAGTGTGTGGTTCCCAGTAGAATACACAACACAATGGCATATGACCTAAACTATTTTCTATAGTTTATCTCATGCTTAAACAGATGTAGAAACAATATTCATGCTACATTGTGTCTTTCAGATGTGAAGGATATTAAAATCAGTGGGAACACAGTTGTAAAGGAGGGAGACTCTCTGAATGTGACCTGCAGCGTTGACAGTTTCCCTCCATCACGTGTCATGTGGTATGGACTCAACAAAACCAGACTCAATGTAGCAGAAACCACTGAGAGCTCCAACCAAACTGACCTGGGATCAGCTTCACTCCTCATCTACAATGTGACAGAGGCACAGTCTGGACAGTACATCTGTGAAGGTCAACATCTGAACAGGACTCAGACAAAAGAGATCAACATCTCTGTGATATGTGAGTACATCATACAACACAATATTTCCAGGTATTGAGTTTTTTCTAAAATAGTCCCCAAATATTTTTAATAGTAACTTTTACCTCAAAAACTAAATACCCCTGACTTACACTGTTAAAACTAATTACGCATTCCCCATAAAATAACTTTTTTGTGTTTGACAGTTGCTTGCTTTGTGTTTTTGCCCTTTCCAAAGCATGGACCATCTACAAAAGCTTTTTGCTGTCTGATGTTTTATTATAGGACAATCTCTAATACTGCAATTGGAATTTAAAGTTTTTAACCTGCTCTTTTGGAACCTGCCTCCAAACTGTGGGATGCAGACTGAAACCAATAAAACATAAGAGAGACAGATTTTGGTTCCCACACTCTCCAAGAGCATGTATGTGGTGGAATGTTGAGTTTCTCTCTGGCTGAAAAAAGAGAAGTGCACAAGTGGCACAGCTGGCAAAAGCATAAACGTACAGCAAGCATCAGCTTTTTTACACATTTATATATATATATATGTATAGTAAATGGCATTTCATTAAGAATAATTACATACAGTACATTGCATTATCTCTTTACAAACATGCACTGTCACCCAGTGCCTCTCCTGAAATCTTGAGGAGCACCTGGTTGTTTGTAAACAATCCCCCCACTTTTCACACTGGGACATGATCCTTGGATGGCCCCAGTGCTGTGTCCAGAGCGATCAGCCTTTTGAATGTGTGAGGAGATGGTCAGGAGGCAGGCTGATGCATTTGATCGAGTAAATATAGTGATAATATCAGCACTTCCAAAAGACTCAGGAAGAGTAGCTCATATTCATATTAACTGTCACTGTTGTGAAGATGTGACTCCGCCTCTTTCTCATGAACACTAAATATCTAATATCATTAAAACATTCACACAGAATTTACATTTAAGGCCAGTTAGGTACATTTTCTATTTAATTTGTCTTCACTTAAACTATTTCTGTTGTGTATTTCCAGACATGAGAGAACCTGTTCTATCTGGAAACACAAGTGTTGAGGAGGGCAGTGCTCTGAGTCTCACCTGCAGAGTGGACAGTTTCCCTCTGTCTAATGTCACACTCAGTAAAGTTGGATCAAAAATTACAGTGCAAAATGAAACCAACATAAATCAGAGTGACCCTGGATCAGCAAATCTTGTTATTAATAATGTGACCCCTGAAAATGCTGGAAAATATGAGTGCGCAGCACAACATGAGCTCCAGACTCTGACTGCACATGTGGCTGTGAACGTTCTTTGTAAGTATTTGTTTGTCTGTTTAGCAGCCTGGTTTTTACTGATAATTGTAATGGTTTAGGAATAACTAAGAATAACCTATAACTACATTTAAAAAAATGTGTGCACAATCAAAAATAAACACAAGAACAAAAGCAGCAGTGGTCATGAGCAGGTAGGTTCATATATGATGGCTGTGTTGTTGTTTTCTTTGGCAGAAGTATAACAATAGCATTCACACATACATATTTATGAATAGCTTGTATCTGTATGCATTTTCCATAGTTTGTATGTAAATAATCACAACATGCATTTTTAAGTTGACATTAGTCTTAATCCTTTGCTTTTGTTCCAGTTTTGCAACTTTTGTGTTTATTTTAATGCCACCTCTGTACTGTCTCTTTCCAGACATGAGAGAACCTGTTCTATCTGGAAACACAAGTGTTGAGGAGGGCAGTGCTCTGAGTCTCACCTGCAGAGTGGACAGTTTCCCTCTGTCTAATGTCACACTCAGTAAAGTTGGATCAAAAATTACAGTGCAAAATGAAACCAACATAAACCAAACTGACTCTGGATCAGCCAGTCTTGTCATCCATAATGTGACCCAGGAAGTTGCTGGACAATATGTGTGCACAGCACGAAGCCAAATGAAGACTCTGACAACATTTGTGGATGTAAAAGTGGTTTGTAAGTAGCCTTACCCTAATCTTCTTACCTGACTCATCATTTCCATTTATCTAAATGGGATGAGCACTTCATCTTACTCAAAACTGCAGGAAAAGTGTCTCAGTCATTTGAGCTTTTTTATTACTTTTACTGTTTAAAAGCATCAATTTACACTGAGGGCGACAGAGCTGCTGCTGCTCCGCTGATGGTGCAGTCTCCTGTTGTTTTACAGACTACTCACCGTCTGAACACAAAACTGTGACCAGGCATTCAACTTCTGCATGTTGTCCTTGTAAAATGGCTGCTTCCTGTCATAAATTACACTACAGTTCAACCTCCCCTCAGGAATAAACATTACCACTGTGTCAGTGAGCCTTTATTTTGAAAGTGTAGCAGAAGTTTATTTTGACACTTAGAGCCTGTTTCCTGTGTTTCCTCAGCTGTAGCTCTGCAGATCACCACAGAGCTGCTCGAAAAATAGAACTCAAACCGATCTGTAGCAAAGCGGAGCAGAGTCATTCCTGGGACGTCTGTGTGCCATCGCTGGTGTGAAGTCAGATTGATTAAACAGAAAGTGGTTCAGACGCAGCTGGTGCAGTGGTGCTGTTTCACGCTGCTTCTGCTTTTGGGGTAAACTGGGGGTTAGGCCTCCATCTGTTTGGGTATACAGAGTAAAAACATACCAATAGTACAAGACACAATATATGAGTTCTTTAACAGTGTAACATAGTATTCATACAAATACTTCTATCAACAATAAAGTGTTGTCACTCTCACATTACTGTCTAACAAGCTAATTTGCTTACTTTATGCCGATGTAAGCTGTGTCATATGCTAATAAAATATTATGACCAATAACTTCCAAGTTAGTTCCACGTAGTGTAGTGAATTTTAGAAGTTATGAAATTGGCTTGGTTATTTTGGAAAGGAGATTATCTTCCACTTTTGTAGAACACACTGCAGATAAACAGCTGTGATTCTCTGGTATCAAACGAGTTGATTGGAAATGGGTTTCTCTGGTTGGGGATCCAAAGTCTCCTGCTTTAGAAAAGAAAGTAGGAGTTTGTCTTTATCAGTTATGGATGACCCTATCTTATACTTTCTTACATCAACTCTCTGTGTACTCTCACAACAAAATCCAACCCAAATTGGAAACAACATCAAAGAACTACATGAATGCAGCACAGTACATTATATGGTTCCAAAATCTTTCTTATTTTTTCTTTCAGGGAAACCAAAAATTCTCAACTCCTCTGGATGTGTGTCTGACTCTGAGGTCCTGACCTGTGTGTGCCTCAGTCGGGGCTCTCCTGTCCCCACAGTCACATGGCCCCTGCTGCAGGACCACACTGAGTACTCTGTGGTTACCATGGTGACAGGAGACACAGTCAACAGCAGCTTCGTCCTCAGAGTGAAAGAGCACAACAGAACTGAAGTCCAGTGTGTGAGCAGCAACAGAGTGGGACAGGTCCAGGAGAGCTTCAGACCCTCCATCAGAACTGACCCAGCAGAGAGACAGGGTATGTGCGAGAACATTAACCCAATCTCAAAATGGTAATGAAAAAGCTGGACTCAAGTTGGTCTTCTAAGGCTCTTACCTTTTTTTTTACTGACCGATTCTTGTAATTTAAAAGTCTTTGTCCTACATCCAAAACTCCTAGATCTTTCCTTGGTTGGCCCATTTCTAACTTTTATCAAATTTCATCAGAACCATTACTTACAGGGTTGTGTGAACATATTAACCAACAATCATGCCAACCTGCGCCACCAACAACATACCTTCCTTGGCAGGGGGGAAGTAAATGTTTTTTAAGCTAAAATGCTACTCTTTCTGCTTGCAGGACTACCTGATACAATATTTCAAGTTGTCTCTCGACTGGAAGTCATCATAGCATTTGTTGTTGGGTTTCTACTGTCATCTGCTCTGTGTTGTGTGGTCATGAGATGTCGCAGGTATGCTGCTGTCCAAACTTTAACATGCTTATGGTACAATACATAGATGTTAGAGTTACATTTGAACTGTTTTTGCATCAGGAAACGGAAAACTTATACAAGAGAAGATGATATGACTGAGACTTTGGAGATGGTAAAAATAAGTTTTTATGCTCTATACATTTTACATTTTGCTCTGTTGTCTTATAGAATTTCCCTTGTTCAAAGTAACTCATGATAAGACTGAATATTCTTTACAGCTTTTTCCTATTTTAGACTGAAGTTAGACTTTTATGTTTGATCAACTAAAACTACTAATATGTCCCTTAGTATCTTCCTAGTAACTTTCTTGCAATGGTACAGAAAACCTGAGACCTTAGACCATTACTAGGCCTTTCCTGAAATGTTCATTTAAATTGGACAATAACTTTTTGAGTTATCTTGCTAATAGACTAATAAATTACAAAAACCTGATACAAATGTAGAGAGTTGATTTAGAAAGTACATCAGTTTTACAGTTTTACAGCACCTGTTTGTCAGTGTTATACAGAAAAATTCTAAATATGAGCTTCCTCTCTGGAAACTGCGCCTTACCGGATATGACGTAGACAGATGGGGGAAACCGAACTCGAGCCAGAGTTTAGAGCTGGACTCTGGACTTGGATCGGGGCAGTGGCAGTGGTCTTTGGTTTCCTAGGAGCTGGAGTGAGCTCAAAAAATGCTCAACAAAACTTGCAGTCCACTTGGCTGTGGAGCTATATCAGTTTAGGCTTTAGACAGAGACCGAGCGGGACCACAGCCACATGCTAATGTTAGCTTAACAGGCTCAGAGAGGCTCCAGTTCTCCATGTGGGCTTCGCCAACACAAAAACACAAAAATAAAAGTGACATAAACTTTTGCGTTGCTTATTTATTATTTTGATTTTACCATAACATTGTAAGCCGATTGTGAAACCTGGAAACAGCACAGTCAGTTCTGGCAGAAAGCATGCTTTCAGCCAGAAATAGTTAGGAGGTTGATTTTGTTTATATTTCATGACGGGTTTAGTTAGGATCTGGTGTCAGCTTTGGTAGGGACACCACAACCAACCCCCCACCCTCTTACTGGTTTTCAGCACACTGCTATCAGCCAGGCCTTCAACTATAGGTTAGGAAAAGTACTATTTCTTTGCTGATCTGAGTTTTTGACCGTGGCACACAGGCATGCTCACCGTAGTTGTATGCTCATTGGAAAAAATACAAGTTACAATAAAGACTATACAATGTATTTTTACTAGTACTACTACTAAGTATTGATAAAAAAAATGTAACTAATCGCAAATCTGAAAAAAATTTATCGCGATTAATAAATACCAGTTTTTAATGGCAATTAATTGCGATTAATGGCATTATGAATTCAGGTACAAACACAAAATTGTAAATTTAGAAAGTTTATTTTGAATTAACCTTCACATACTTTATTGTAAAGTTGTGCAATGCAAAAAATGTATAGTTTCTTTGAGAACTGTAACTTGTCTTCATTGACAAAGTTTGCCTAAATAAGGTACAACCAACAAATACACAAAACTTACCTAAAAAAGCTCTGGGGTGCTTAGCTTTGAGATGATATGTTAGGGACGAGTTACTCCGGTGGTAATTGAACTCATCCTTGCATAGACTGCGCATAACTTTTGTTTTGTCTGTATTGCCGTCTGGTGACGATTTGAATTGTCCAGAATTGTCCATTTAGCAATGTGTCTTTTTGGTCACTCATGTTGCTTTAGCTTGCTAACTGTGCCTCGCCTGGATTGTGAACAAGCGCACATGTTGTAACAGGAGGAGGGGAAATACGCCTGTAGTGAACTCGGACAGTTTGTGTCGGTGCGTTATGTTTCTGATCAGCACTGAACTCAGACCCAATTCCCTGTCCGTTCACCGCTGACAGGTGTGTGTTTTCCCATCATGCACTGAGCCAAGCAGCCTCCGCAGTTGCTCCTGATAAACTGCGGCGGCTCAAATGGTGGTCTCGTTTGGATCTCACGAGCCTTTGGTGACCGTCGCACTCGTGACATCAGAGCAAGTCGGGAACAAGTCAGACACAAATCTAACCGGCGTGCACTGTGCACAGACCGACACTGATCGGAACTACGCAAGTCTGGCTCATCTCGAACGTGCCTGTTGTTCTTCTACAGTCACGCGGTGCATTTCTGCCCTGCTGGAAGACCCGCGGTGCGTTACTGCCTCTGTCAGTGTCATCGTAATCAAATTCATTGATGCGTCAGTTGAAATTAACGCGATTAAATCAATAAACTAACGCACTGCTTTAACGCCATAATTTTCCCAGCCCTAATTTTACATTTGTTACATACAAATATGAAACGGGGTCTGAACTTAACAGATGTTGTTTCCTGTACCCTGGAGTATTTTAGAAGATGTTTGCTGCCTGTAGCGTAAGAATAAGATTACAGATAAAATGTTTGATTTAACCAGCCCACAATCAAATTTATATTCTTTAAAACTATTTAAAAAACTAATGGATAATGCAAAAGTAGGGCCTAACCACATCCAAAGTAAGTCTGTGTAACTGATTTGTCATTACAACTGTCACTCATATAACAAAAACTTACTTTTATAAATGTAGCTCCTCAGAGAGAAGCAGAGTGAAAACTAGCTTAGCTTTACAGAGGAATGCCTCTCCTCTGAGCCACTGCTAATACTGTTAACCTGACAGAAAACATGACACAGTGGTTTCATTTAGAATATTCTGTTTGTAGCGTGCCTTATTTATTGATAGTCTTATTGTTGTCACTTAGCAAAGATCCTTACATTTCCATCACAGTGCTTCAACCCCCTGCAGGCTTCCACTCTGTCTGCACTCTCCAACTCTCATAGTTTACTCATGTTTAATGTCCAACATCTGCTTATATAGTTTGTACGTATGTTATGTTCATATCTGTCAGACTCAGATCACTTTCTGTTGACACAGTCCGTCCTTCTCCGTCTCGCTTAAAACTAGCGCTCGCAGCCTTTTGCTCCCTCCCTCTATCCAAGCCAATCATACTGGAGCTGAACACAAGCAACCAATAACAGAGCGAATGAGGCGGGACTTACGATAGAGCATCCAGACTGAGACCACAGCCTGCTAAACAGAATCAACCAATAGAGTTGTGTCTGTTCAGAGCAGGGAGCAGCCAGGGAGAGAGAGGGACACACACAGCAGCTCACAGTGAGACAAACTCAGTGTAAATAGTCCTTCACAGCCCCACAACCTCACCGACCAGGTTCTTCTCACCAGCCACTCAACTCGGGATTGGTAGGGACAGTTTGGTCAGTCTGAAATTTTGGTAAAAGTTGTAAAAGTTTAATTTGTAGTATTTTTTATGATTTCTGAAAATCATCTTGCAACCCCTACCTTGTAGTCCCACATATTGGGAACCATTGCTCTTCTCTTTCCACTGAGCCAGAAAAACCATTAGATCTCACAATTGTAAAAATATCTGTTAAACTAACTATTTGTTTAATAGATATAGTGAGTGTAGTTAATACATTTAGCCATAATGCCAAAATCCCTTAAAACATTCCTGGACCCGCACCAAAATTAATCATATTAAATTCTGTATTGATTAAAGAACTCCTTAGTTAGTTAACAGCATATTTTTCACACCCCATGAAAATGTATGCAGATATTTTTTCTGTCACAAAAGTATTCATAAAAATGACAGAAAATGGCACAACTAGGAACAACACACAACAATTGCCCAGTGCATGATCAATATGTCTCTCTAAAACAGGGTTGTCAAATATTGCCTGATATTAGTCTAAAAATTTGGGCTGTGTCCGAACATCATCCCTAGCTAGTAACCACTGATTTCCACTACCTTTCAAAATGCATTGTGGGAAATTTTTTAGCGCACTATTTTTGATCCATTTTGAGACATTTGGACACCACTACAAAATGCCGTGACCACTATATAGAGCACTATATAAGGATTAGGGATGACGTTCAGACACAGCCTATGATTGAAAACCTAGCAACAACTGTAGAACAGTTTAGCAGTTAGCTAAATGGCTAGGTAAACAAATGTATGCTAACAACTTACCCATAACACTTGCCTGCCTCTATTCCCCACAGCTCAATGGATATGCAGCAGAAGTAGCTAATGCTAACGCTGAGCCTGGAGAATTACATTATGCCAACATTGACTTTGCTGCGATGGCAAGAAAAAGTCCGAGGGATAGCGTAAACCAAGAAATGACAAAAACAGAGTATGCTGAGATTAAAAAAGAAATAACAGAACAGAGGCAAGAAAATAGTGAAGCGCAAGAAGAAACACCTGAGGACAACGAGCAGGCGGCCATGATGGAGGAGGATGAGGAGGAGACAAGGCAGAGTGTCCCAGAGGAAGAACAGCAGGAGGAGGAAGGGCCTCTGTACTCCAATGTGAAGGAAATTATGGAAGACAGCTGAAAAGTGCTTGTTACAATAGCTATTTGTATATTCGACCGGCCATTTGTTGTAATTTTATTTTATTTTTAAACTAACATGCTTCCCTTGCTTTTCATGCTACTTCTTTACTCAGCAGTTAGTAGCAGAAAGCTATAAATAGGCAAAAGTAGCTCCTGCCTTCATCTAGTGGTACAAAGTAACATAACATATATTTTATTTGTTCTAAATGATTCAGAAGAAAACATCCCAAATTATGTTATGTTTGTAAAAAGATTATGCAAAATTAAATAAATATAATTATGTACATAAATAATTTATTATTATTATTCCCGCAGGAGATTAAAAAGTATTCAAAGTCATTAAATTCAAAGTCATTAAAAAACAAAAATAGTATTAAAAAAGCATTACATTTTATTCCAACAGGAATTAAAAAATTGTTTTAAAGTAAATTTACAGACATTATTAGATTTATCCATAAATATAAATATGTATACAGCATTTAAATATAAATGTACCATTTTAGTAGCCTACACTAGCATTATAGACGAGTGGAACGAGTCTGCTTCAATACTAGCAAATAACTTTTGGAAATTTTATCTGCTGTAATTGTATGTTTGTGGCATTAAAAATGTTAAAAATTCATAAACAATGGCAATTAAAAGCATTAAATTAGACTTGCTGATACCTGCAGGAAACCTGTTAGAGTTTACTGCAAATGTTATGCTTTTAATTTTATGCTCATGTTTATGCACAAAAAAGTGTTTTTATAATTAATAAAACTATGATTACGCGTGTATAGGCTTCAATGTCGACCCCAACAGTTCCACAATATGTGCTCGTCCCATGTAAATATACTGTTTGAGCATTTAAGCTAAGATAGTTTGGTCATGAATGGTGAGTCTGAGTAAAGGTTATATTGACTTCCATGTACTGCACATCTTCTCCACAAGATGTTGCCAAAGAGCAGAGTAGTCTGTGTTGGTGTGATGGACCAAAACCTTCCCCATATTTCATTATTTCTTGTATTAGTTAGTATTATGTTTGCAAGTTTCCCACAGACAGTGAACCTTTATTGTGTATTAAAATATGTCGGTTAATTATTGTGAACATACTTTATCACACAAATTAAAAGAATAGTATACCTTTTATACAGTATATATTTTGAATGCATAATCCAACCACAACAGACACAGAGTCAATGTACTCTTTGTGCCAGTCCCAAGCCTGGGTGAAAAAGTTTTGTCAGGAAGGGCATCTGTCGTATTCAAAAACAATATGCAAGTCACTGATCACATGGTGGCAGATGATTTGCTGGGTTGGCCCTGGAGAGGAAAAGCCAAAAGATACATGTTTATAAATGTATAATGTAAAGGAATATTCATGCTAATAAAGTTGAATGGTTTATACACATTTTATATTTTGTTTGTATTTTTTAAAGTTAATTGTTATACATACATTGCTTAAGGCATTTTTGTTTATGATTCGTTTCTTAGCAAATTGGTCTTTTTTTTTTTTACATAGCTCTATTTAAAGGTGCAATATTATGCTTTTTTCAGGCTTTTTGAACTAGTTGTGGACACCTTTGCATTAGTATTTCATGTTTTAAATAATGTATTGAGAACATCTTTTGGGAAGCTGTTACTTTGACTTTGTAGAGACCGCTTTAGGTGCCTGACGCCACCTGTTGGAAGTGGTGAGGAGTGAGCAGAACATAAAATGGCAAACCACTCCACGCAAATCCTCCCAACTTTATTCACAAGTGAACTCATAAAAGATGATCAGAAGGCAGCACTGTCTATAAAGGGCTTCAGTCAAAGCAAGGCTTAGCTGTGGGGCAGTCTACCTTATATTGCTACTATAGACTACTTTCTAAGGTGTTTGCAGTGCTGGTTTGGGCTGAAGGGGTGAAATGGGTGGGGCTAGCTAGGCCTTAAAGGAACAGGCACCGAATCCAACTGTTTTCAGCAAAAGAAAGTAATAACTTCCCAAAAGATGTTTTTACTAAATATTTTGTAAAAATATTCATTTTTTTAATTTAAAAGTGTGAAAAAAGAGGTGTCCAGATTTACTTCAAAAAGCTTGAAAAACAGCATATAGTCTCCTTTAAACCCAAACAGAACAAAAAGAAAAGAAGAAAGAAAGAAAAAAGAGAAGAAACAAAATGGAGACACATTTTTCTTTTACAGTGTTCACTAAAACCAATTACAGTTGACAAATACATGTTTATTATTACACTTAGTTGTTTTTTCAGCTAAGCATTTTAAAACATATCTGTATCTTGAATATTGGCCTATATTTCCAGTGAGGTTGGTGTATATTTTTGTGTGTGGTGAAACTTCCTGAAAATGCTCTTGCACAAGCAGGCCATAGGAAAGTCAAAACTCCAGTCACTTCTGATACAACACAGAAGTGGCATTGAGACAGGAACGCAAGGTAAGAAGGCACCTCATTCACTTTGTTCCACTAAGTGTATGTTGTTACAGCGTATGGGAGGCTAAAACCTAGCCCAGCTGCTTTGGGTGTGAGGCAGGGCACACTGAACCATCACTAAATAATTACATGGCACACTTAGAGAGATACATTGAGCCTTCCAGTATTTATTCACTATGGGAAATTTAGAGTCACCACTTTACCTATACATATATATGCATGACAAATACTGTAAATAATCAATCTTTCTCTGCTTAGTGTTACATAAAAAGGAGCAATAAATTTCATTAATTTTGATTTGATTGTTCATTATTTTATTATGGTGACTCTGAAGGGCAAGTCACACTAACAAAATCAAAAACACACTAACAAAAACTGAACACACAAACATAATTTAAAAACACACAAATTCGGAAATGTCTTTGATGTTTTCAAATTTGTATGCATGCTTCTGAATTTGTGTGCGTGTTTCCGAATTTGTGTGTGTTTCCAAATTTGTGTGTGGGTTTCAGAAATTGTGTACATGTTACAGTTTTTGTTTGCGTGTTTTTTATTTCATTGGTGTGACTGTACTTTCTACTATGGCAACAGATTACATTGTACTCTAATTGTTCTAATTCACGTAAAGCCCAAATGTCCTCACTGTTCATTTTGCAACCAGGGAAAGCACACTCATGCAACATCCATTACAAATGAGGCGTCAGTTGTGCTGTTTCCTTTCCTCAGTTTCCTTAACTCAACTTCCTAAATGTTACAAGCATGACCTAAGTGTTTTGTGCATTTTGATTTTAAGGTTAGTGGAAACTAATAAGGCAATCGCCTAGACACAGCAGGATGTCCTTATTCATCTGGATAACTCTCCTGTGTTCTTGGTGGGGCAGTCGTGTCGATGCAGGTAAGTTTTTTTGATGGCTTTTATAATGAGCCGATGTTAAAATTAGTTACTGGGGGCAAAGTGGCAGAGTGGTTAGAGCTCTTGCCTCCCAGTTACTGTGGGTTCTCTTGTGGGCACTCTGGCTTCCTCCCACCGTCCAAAGACATGTATGTGTGAGGTGAACTGGTGCCTCTAAATTTCCCCTAGTGAAAGAGTGTGAGAGTTAACCCTTTGGGCGCCAGATTTTTTTCCTCTAAAATACAGTTTTTTGACATCCAAAATTCAAAAGGGTGTGGCTTAAAAATAATTAGAGATAGGGTCTTACTGTAAATGAGAAAAATGTCAGTTATGAACCAAAGTTTATGAATGTAGTAATTATAGGCATCTAATCTGCATATATTTTGCATATTGTGACGTCATTATCAAGTGGACATGCTGAATTATGTATTTTTGTCTTTTTCTCCAATTAATAAATGAGTAGAAACCAGGTAAACTCTAAACCAACATTGGTAAACTATAACTATAACCTCTAATGTCCCATAACTGGTAAAATGTGAGGAAAGAGAAATGCAGAATGTAAACATTCTGAATTTGCATCTGCAACCTTGTCATGGCCTGGCAGCAGGTTCATCAAACTGCTGTATCCATGCCTGATTAACTTCCTCCTCCCTCAGGTGATCCCAGCCTCAGTGTTGTTGCTAGTCCTGTTTATGTTAGCCACGCTGCTCCCACCGCGCCCGCGGCAACACCTGCCTCTCCCCACGCCTTTCTCTACCCCCCCCCCCCCGCCTTTTCTGCGGGGAAAATTGCGTGAATGAAGTGTGGAGTGCTTGGTGTACATTTATTTCACTCAAAACCGCCGAGTTCACGCTAGGTTCTGCAGCTGCGGAGACTCCGTGCTGCGCCGCCTCTGCGGGAGAAAGTCGTGGGATGACGCACATCTCCCTCTCAAAACTGCATTGTTCCCGAGCTCACGTTCACTCTCGGGGCCAGAGTGACTAAGTGCACGCCTGCCTTTGTCACCTACAGTGGGCAGAGTGACAGGGAAACGCCGTGTGCAGTGACTGTGACTCGGTTCAAAAAGTAGATGTTCTCCCTCAGACTCAGAGTGAGCAGATATCAAAGCTGCTGCTTCATCAGTGCTGTATATTTTATTAGCTACTGTCGCCTCACCTTTGAGCACGTCTTTTTCAAAGCTTTTGAACGACAATATTGGGCTAGAAACTGTCCTGGGTGTATGACACCTAGAGGAAGGGAGTAGAAACAAGATTTAACATTTTAATAGGACGTAGGGGCTGTTATTTTTAGCAACGTTGTTTGTAGCAATTGTGCGACTTTAGCGCTTAGAGGGTTAAAGATTGTTTGTGTGTGTATGTCTATGTATTGGCCCTGTGACTAACACGTTCCACAGTGTATCACACTTGAGGTCCATAGTTGTTAGGACAGGCTCCAGCCACCCACAACCCCTAGCAGGAATAAGAGGAATAAGATGAATGAATGAAAAAAAAGTTACATTGAGTGTTGTGTTAAATATTTGTCTTCTTTCTTTCAACAGATGAACCAGAGCTAGGACAGCCTTACTGTTACAATGGCTTTTGCCTTCGCCTCAGTAAATCTGAGATAACAGAAGCAGAAGCTGGACTGTGTGCAGTCATACACTGCTCTTTCAACACTCCTTGGAGCTTTTATACTTCAAGTCTAGTGTGGTTCAAATGTGAATCTAATCGTAGATGTTCTGAGTCTACTGTAATATTTCACTCCAAAAACCCAAACAAGGCCCAGTCCAGTTTTTCAGGACGAGTGTCACTGCTGGATTCAAGACTATACATGAGAAACTGCAGCATCATCATCAACGACCTGGACCTCTCTGATTCTGGATCATATCAGTTAAGAGTCAATAGTGACAATAGTGGATTTTCATTTTCATTCCACAGAGCAAAACTCTCTGTTAAAGGTACAGTATCACTTCATTCATCATGTTAATGATCATCCATTCATTTATTCTATAGTAGTGTATCCTCTCTGTGGTCTGTGTCCTGCTCAGGTCTGCAGCAGAAGCCCACAGTGGAGACTCCTGCTCTGACAGAGGGACAGCAGGCCTCACTGACCTGCACCGCTCCTGGACTCTGCTCTGGAATCTCAGCCCAACATCACATGGACATGGAGAGGAGCAGGAGAGAAGGATCCTCCCACCATCACCACGGCAACCACTCACAATCTGACGTCTGTCAATCAGAGACACAGCTCCACTCTGGAGCTGAGTCCTTCAGCTGAGCTTCACGGAGCTGAGCTCACCTGTACAGTCACATTTAAACATGTCACCGTAGAGAAGACGGTGGTCCTGAATGTTACATGTGAGTAACACCTGCTGACAGTTATAAAATATTAACTAGATTAGAGTACTTACTTGTTCACAGTAGCTAATTTTATCTAGAGTGTACAGTTTATTTACTACTATATAATATGGCTCTAGCAGCCTGACAAACAGGCACGGTCCTTTTGCTCTCTGGTATATACTGGGTGTTGGTTTATAATGTGTATATACTCATACAATGTAGTTAACTTATACAGCTAAGGCCATAGTGGGGTAACTGGTGGTTACTCATACCAGAATACTTGTATATACTAGTCTGATGCCTTTGGGTCAAAAGGGCATTATAATACAATTTCTTAATCATCAAAAAGACACACACTCACTGCAGCTCCAGGAGCGGAAATATTTTTCTTTCCTTCATAGTGCACAAAGACTGTGAAATAGACAAATTACTGTATACTCAAGAACATTTGCTTCTTAGTTGTTGAGTATCAATGACAATCCATAGCCAAATTATATGGTTCTGTTAATATGTATATGTAGAACGCCTGTTTACAGTGTTGATATGTAATGCTGTGCAAAGCTCATCAGGCAGATGAGGAAGTCTTTGATGAGGAAGCACTAAAACTGTCGCCCAGGCTCCACGTGGTGCTATTTGGTGCTATGTCCTATGCTATGCTAAGTCCTGCAACATAGTCCTTAGTGTCCTCTGACTTGTAACTTGTAGCCTTTAGTGTAGCTTCAATGCTTGTATGCTGAGAGCAACTGAATTAATTTTGTTTATATCTAACTTATTTTTGCTGGATGGTGTCTAGATAATACTTACAATTCAGATTGTGTTGTCTGCCTTCTATGCATACTAGTATACATTGTTTTTGTCTTTCAGATGTGAAGGATATTAAAATCAGTGGGAACACAGTTGTAAAGGAGGGAGACTCTCTGAATGTGACCTGCAGCGTTGACAGTTTCCCTCCATCACGTGTCATGTGGTATGGACTCAACAAAACCAGACTCAATGTAGCAGAAACCACTGAGAGCTCCAACCAAACTGACCTGGGATCAGCTTCACTCCTCATCTACAATGTGACAGAGACACAGTCTGGACAGTACATCTGTGAGGGTCAACATCTGGATAGCATTCAGAGACGAGACGTTCAAGTGTCTGTCATGTGTGAGTAATTCAACAATGTGTGGCAGGTTTTTGCAGAGGTAGAAAGGAATTGGACACTTTTATTCAAACATACGGGTTGTGGTTATGGAGTGGTTAGTGCTTCTGCTGCCCCTTAGCAAGGAGGTTGTGGGTTTGATCTTCAGGCTGACCCAACACTCTCTGAATTACCCTGCGTCTTAACCTCCAAACACATCCACATGTTAAGCAAAGAGGTGACTCTAAATTGCTCCTCACAAATAAATGTGAGAGTGAACATCAGCATTGTTTGTGTATGTATGTCTCTAAATGTCAGTCCTGCAACCCATACCCCCGCCTAAGGCCCATAGCTATTGGTCCAGCTTCAGACACCTTAAAATGTATTCCTTCTTGAGTATTATTATTTTAAAGTAACTTGCTATTGCTTGTTCTTGAGATTTTATAATTTTCCCTGCCTCTGAATATTTGTAGTATGAACAGTTGTAGGCTCTGCAGGGCTGTGACAAGCTCTCGCAATCTCGTGAAGGTAAAAATCGGTCTCGTGATCTCAGGATCAGGTTCTGTTTGCACTTTTTACTGGGGAGAAGCGAGTCAGTTGAGTTTGTGGCAAAACATTTGGCAGGATATATTATATGTTCTGCTTTTGCATGTAATTTATATATTAGAAGTTAATAACAGTGATTACAAGTTGATTTTAAAAATGCACGTAAATAGTTTAAATCCTAATCCTCTCTATGTACTGCATATGTCTATACTGTATAACTGGGAGTTAGAAGGAAAACTAAAACAGGCCTTGCATCGCCACTGACAACATAAAACTCATGTTGGAGGTTATTTGTTGTGGCAACCTAATAATTTTAGCAATTAAACATAAGTGAACAGTGATAAACATATGACGGATATACAGTAGTAGTGGGCTGTGTGGTTATGTTTCATTAAATGCATTTGTTAATTTTTAAATGTCTTTTTTCAGACCTGAGGGAGCCTGTAATATCTGGAAACACAAGTGTAGAGGAGGGCAGTACTCTGACTCTCACCTGCAGTGTGGACAGTTTCCCTCCATCCAACATTACACTGGGCGGAGGTGGAGGTAGAATCTACATAACCATGAAAAGAGACAACCAAACCAAACCAGGCCCAGTCAGTCTGGTCATCTCTAATGTGACTCTGGAAGATGCAGGACTGTACAAGTGCACAGTGGAACATGAACTCAACACTCTGACCACATCTGTGGATGTGAAAGTGCTTTGTAAGTAGTTTTTGTGTATATATATATAAAACTACTAAGCTGTAACTGTAGTAGGTTTAAAGGGTACATGTGCATTTTTCAGTGTTTTTGTAATAATATTGGTAAAAAAAAATTCTGTAAAAATATTAAAATCTCATGGTATGATATTATCACGCTATTAACCTCACGGTACTATATTTATAGCAAAATGGGAAGGCTCGTGCTATTGTAGCTTGTATTGTAGCTTGTAGCATGGTATCGCAGGAATGGTCATGAAAACAAAATTTCTAATGTAAAAATTCCCATTTCAAGCCCTTGTTGCAATAATTAGTGTCTTATTTTATGTTTCATCTGCTTGAAATTGCTACAGATAACTAAGTTTTCTTCTGGATCACATTAGTTTTGCCTGAGAACTAAAAGCTCAGCAGCTCAAACAGGTGCCATGAGGCTCTTGTAAACAAACAGCACGACTCTCAGACAGCATTGCTCCGTAGTCAGCAAGTACAGAGGGAAGTGTTCACTTGCTTTTGTCCAACAAACTCCTGCTCACACCCCTCTTCTGCTGGACTCTGTGGAATTAGTTTATATGGTTTTTAGTGTGTCCAGCCCGAGCCCGTGGCCGCTCCTCTAAGTGCTAACGGGGCATACGTAGTCCAGGACGGAGAGAAAATGAATGAGTGGAGCCAATTGGTGCTCTTACTACTATACTATAACTTAAAACTACGTATATGTACGGACCCTGTTGGCAATGGTGGGGAATGGACAGAGCATAAAATGGCTATTTAGCATGGCTATTAGCAACATGATGCTAACAAATCGATAAATGAGCTGACATGAGCTGAGTTTGCAATTTAAGTTATCAGAACAAGTCCAGTGACGGTGTATGTGCTTTAGAAACACACAGGAGCACTTCCAGCGTTTCTATATCATTAGAAGAAGACAAGTGTAAATAAAACAATTTAGCATTTAGCATAATAGGGGACCTTTAATGAAATAATAGGTATGGTTATTATTTCTCTATAAATACTTAAATACCTCTGAAGTCTGCTCAGACTATTACAGAAGCCCTTTGTAGTTTTTTTTTCTTCTTCACGATTACCTGCCATTAAAACTTAGTGTGTGAGTGTCCGAATCTGTTCACTAACTGAGTGCGCTCTATAGTCCACTATATTCCACTGGTCCTGTCCAACACTATGTAGTGATTGAGGGGTTCAGGGATTTGGAGGAGATTTGGACACAGCCCCTATAGCTTATTAGATCCTTTTGGTGGAATTTCACTAACCTACAAAAAACTGAAATTGCATTGTTGGTCAGATCTGGTTGAATTACTTTATAAATTCTTTACTTTGTGAATTTTCTTGTGTCCTTTTATACATTCCTAATCCTAATGCATGACAGAGGCAGGTAACTCTTTCAAAACGTATGCTGTGATTGTCTTTTTTTAAGGGAAACCACACATTTCGCTCTCACTCTCCTGGATGTGTGTCTGACTCTGAGGTCCTGACCTGTGTGTGCATCAGTCGGGGCTCTCCTTTGCCCACCATCACATGGCCCCTGCTGCAGAACCACACTGAGTACTCTGTAGTTACCGCGGTGACAGGACTCACAGTCAACAGCAGCTTCGTCCTCAGAGTGAAAGAGCACAACAGCACCGAAGTCCAGTGTGTGAGCAGCAACAGAGTGGGACAGGTCCAGGAGAGCTTCAGACCCAAAAATAAAACCACCAACCCAGTAGAGCCGCCTGGTACGTGCTGTAGATTCATGCAGTTCAGTTACTATTTTGTGGCTCTGTACTGCAGCTTATTAAAGAACCAGTAATATATTTTGTTTTGCAGTTACTCCTGAAAAAATCATTCAGGTTGTCTCCAGGCTGGAAGTCATCATTAGCTTTGTGTCTGGCTTTATACTTGCAGCTGTTCTCTGCTGTTTGGTCATAAAATGTCGCAGGTGCACTACATACTTTACTACAGCTGCCTTCTTAGGATTTCTTCATGCATACCTTGATGCTAACTTTTACCTTTTCAGAGGGAAACAGAAGACTGAATTTAAAGATGGCGATGTGACTGAGACTGTGGAGATGGTGAACAGTAACGAGGAACCAGAGGTAACTACTGTATGCTGTTAGGGGCTAAATACCAGTGTTGGGTCTGTCAAGGCAAATGTGTCCAAGGTGAAGGGCCAGTCCAAAATAAGCTCCAAATTCAAAGACTGAACACACCACCGTTATTTTCGCCTCATTTTCTTATGCGAATGTGTGCTGCTCCGCCATGTTCTTCAGCTCCATTGTCTGTTCAGAGCGGTGAGGTTTCTGGGGCCTGTCATGGCTCAGAGGTGCACTCAAGAACATACACACAAGGAAAGCTGGGAGAAATTTGGCCTGACATGAATCCAATTTATACAAAAACAATCTTGTCAATTGTAGCTCCATGTTTTGTCTTGTGTTGTGAAATTTAAGATAATTTTTAAAGACATTTTAATGCCACTTACAACGAAATTTAATGCAAGGATTAATGGCAAAAGGATGTTTTGTATGACGTTTACATAAATGAAATTATTTTATTTTAAAACCTTAATACAAATGAAATAACTTAAGAGCTAAATTTATGACATGACAGATAAAAATTCTTCAGTAGGTTTATTTTAATGTTTTGCAACATTATGCAGATCTGTCATAAAAGCTTTCAAAAACTTACAAACTAAAGGCACGTTTGAGTAACTTTAAGATATTTTAAAACCATTTATGATTACATTTAATGCCAAATTCCCATCTAACTCACAAAAAAGACTCCTCTATATTTAGTCATGTATTGCTCCAAAATATACAGTATTTTTTGACAAGTACAAGCTTCTAGTTGGAGCTGGACTGTTTTTGCTAACTACACTTATTCATGTATAACTAGCATTAACACAATTATTTTAATAATCAGTTTCACAAATGTCAAAGTTTTCTAGCAGTTATTCGCCAATCTATCAATCTTATCTACAACTATAGAAAGATTTGAGAATTTAAGACCTTGATTTTGACAACATGAAATTGAACACCTTTTTAATACTTTTAAAACCATGGAGCCACCATGTGGTAAAGCACATATTATGTACCAGTTTTATTTCAATATATGTTATGTACGCTTTCTTTGTCTGATTGGTGTGATGTCCATCTCGACAACGTGTAGTTTATAGAATTAGTCATTTGTTGTCACTAGAGTTGTTTTTTACAAGACACTTATCCCTTAAACTGTCTTTGGTACCTTTTTGTACTTGGTCACTGAAAATGTTGAATCATTTTGTCTGTGTTAATTCAAAATTTACCAAATTTTGTTGAAGTTACTATTTTTTATTTTTATGGGGTATTTAAAATTTTTGTCTCATTTCTCAGGTTAGGTCTATAATGCACTGTGTACAAACAATTGTTACACTCATGGTCTTTAGTACCATTTTGGTCCCATTGACTTCCATTAAAACTTTATTTTTTGATTGAGTACCACAATAAAGTTTTACTTTGCAGGTGACGATCATTTCAATAGAAGCCTTTTTTCATGACTATTTGTCTAAGGGCTCTATTATTTACTGTTTCAGTTATGTCAATTTCTCTTGCATTGTCCACTACTGTAGGGCCAAGACATAAATGACTCCAATAAAAATGGTCTGGGGGTGGAGGGGAGGGGTGTGGCTGTATGTGGGTGTATGTGGATGTATGTGGCTGTATGTGGATGTATGTGGATGTATGTGGGTGTATGTGGCTATATGTGGGTGTATTTGAGTGTATGTGAGTGTATGTGGGTGTATGTGAGTGTATGTGGATGTATGTGGCTGTATGTGAGTGTATGTGGGTGTATGTGGGTGTATGTGGGTGTATGTGAGTGTATGTGGGTGTATGTGGGTGTATGGGTCGGGTGGGGGGGTAGTTTTGGGTTATCACCTTTCTCTCTCTTTCTCTCTCTCTCTCTGTCTCTAACAGCTCTGTCTTGAATCCTTGACTCGTTCACACTTTTAGATGCTTTCACACAAACACTGATGTGTAAAATGTTAAAAATATAATTGTTATGATCAGAACTCAAGTTGACTAAAGTTTGAGTAATTAAAAGTGGAAAAAATATCTTCAATAATTAAGGATGTGTACACTTTTGGTAATAAAAAACAAGTGCATTCCTCATTTTTTCGCATTTTTTTATTTATTTTTTTATTTTCATGTCCAAGACCATAAAAATATGTTTTTAAAATTTTCACATAGCACTTACTATGTTCAAAATATATTTTTTAATGTTTTTTTGACAGCGGTTTACAGTAGCAAAATGGCACTTAAAGGGTTAAAAATATTTTTAAAATATTAAAATACTTACTTATACTTTTTTTAAGAATTGAAGTTGGTTAGAAGAACTGAGTCATTCTTGTACAAAAGCGAGTGTACGTTTTTTAAAGGGTTGCTTAAGGGTTATTCACACACTCATTTTCAGCTAAACTAACATTGTGTTATTTGTTTGTTTGTTTGTTTGTTTTTTAACCCACAGCTCAATAGTCACAGCCCAGGCGTGGCTAATGCTGGGCCAGGAGAATTATACTACGCTACCATTGACTTCACTGCAATGACAAGAAAAACTCAGAGGGACAGAGTGAAGAAAGGGGAGACAAATGAAACAGAGTATGCTGAGATTAAAAAGGAAAAAATCCAACAGAGGCAAGAAAATGGTGAAGTGCAAGAAGGAACACTGGAGGATAAGGAAGAGGCGGCCATGATGGAGGAGGATGAAGAGACAGGGCAGAGTGTCCCAGAGGAAGAACAGCAGGAGGAAGTGTACTCCAATGTTAAGGAAATAATGGCCAGTAATGAGTGAAGAGCATCTGAACATAGAGCAAGTGTATATAGTTGTATAGTTAGTAGGTCTAGAGTCCGTTTTTTTTTTTCTTTTTATGCATTCAACTCTCATATTTGACTTGCTAATTTAAATCTTAAAATAAAATAAAAATGTAAACTATTTTCAAAGGTTAAACATAAGGATGTTGCTCAGTGCTACAGAAGCTAATTACTCCATCTAGTGCAACAAAATGATATGACAAACACTTCCTTATTTTTACTATATTTGTGATTTTGTGTACTATCTGTATCAGTGGTGTGTGATATTGTCATTTAAATACCAGACCAGTATTACCTAAACCCATAACTTTGGACTTATACGAGCAGCGTATGCATGCACCTATGCACCTATTAACCATTAACTAAGTGCTAATTAGCATGCTAATTAGTGGTTAATTAGTGGTTAAATAGCTGTTAATTGGTAATTATAAAGCACCTATTAGTCCCTTATTCTGTGTGAACATACTCTAGAGCTAATTAGCAACTAACTAACATTTTTCCATTCATAAACTTATAATTACTGCTCATTCGTAGGAACTAAGGAAGTTGTTAGACATAAATTATGATCTTAAAAAGTTTTTTAGTGTATTGGAGCATTATTAAGGCATAGTACCACAAAAATCTTATTAAGATCATAATTTATGTCCAACAACTTCCTTACTTCCTACTAATGAACAGTAATTATGAGTTTATTAGGGGAAAATATTAGTTAGTTGCTAATTAGTTGTAGAATTTGTTCACACAGAATAAGGGATTAATAAATGCTTTATAATTATCATTAACAGCTATTTAACCACCAACTAGCAGCCTAATTAGCACTTAGTTAATTGTTAATAGGTGGACCTTAAAATAAAGTGTTACTGTTGGTTCTTTTTAATGGATTTAGATGTTGACTTTGTCAGATGTGCTTGCATCAGCAAACAGAAGCTACGTTGCTAAACCCTAACAAAGAGGTGTTGATCTTATCATCTAACCATTACAAAGACTTCCCTCTTGATGCCTGCAGTCTGAGGAACCTTCAGTTTGCTGTGTAAAATGTAGAATAGACTTGAACACAATTATCAGTCAGAACTGTGATATTGTTTTAGCTGTAAAATATGGGTTGTTTAAAATACACAAGTTTCATAGGACTCAGTAGAAGCTTCATTCCTTTCTCTCTATAATATTTATAAATACTTTTTTTTTTTTTAAATGATGATTGTAATTGTCTCTGGACTTGGTAAACACATACTGTAGGTTCACAAAAAAGACTGCAGCCTGCAACTTGTTTATTTTTTTCACTCATTTATAACTAAACTGGCAAGCAATAAAGATCTAATTACATTTGCCTGAGTGTACTGCCTAACACGTGCATTCAAGTACTTATTGCAGGCTTGACTAATGTGTAGGAAAGTCTTACCAGGCACATGTCAGTGTAAGAGTCTTTAATGTCAAAGCACATGTCCTAGGTCTTCCATGTGCATTCTCTACAAGTCTAACAGCTTGTAGACTTCAGCTGCTGTAACTTAAATGCTACATCAGCTACAGCAGCTACATTTCAACCCTTTGGCTATTGTTCTCTACCCACATACTGACAACATGCATACTAGATGTGTTGTAAGATGCCATTTGCCAAAACCAGTGGTTGAAGAAGTACTCAAGTAGTGTTACTGCAAAATAATAATGGAAATATAGTGTCTACACAAATTGAAACTGACTTAAACCACTATTTTAAATGTAAAGGAATAGTGCTCGTTTTAGTCTCTGGCCCTGCTGTCTATATATTGCCTTTTAAATGTCCTTTTCTTTTAAATATAGGGCCTGAATTTTTACAGCTTGCTAATAACAAATCTACAGTTTACAGTTATGACAAGGCATGTAAAAATAATTTGCAACTTAGTAAAGCATTTCATTACTGTCTGTTACCTCTTAGATACATAATATTTTTACTTCCTGTTTTTGTAATTATAGCCAGTGTTGTCACAGTTCAAGCATGAGAAATGTCCAATATGTGCCAAATGCGAGTTCACACACTCAAACTTCCTGGTCATAGTAGAAATGCAGTCAGAGCAACTGTAGTCATTTGAGAGACGAAGAGGTTAAGACCAATTATGATTAAAAACTATAACTATGTAAATGTGTGCTGTATGTAAATGTGTGCTGTGAACTGTGGAGCTACTTCTGGTCCATCTTTATCGAGGGGATTTCCTGTCAGCAGCTGTAAAAAAAAGAAATCTTAAAGTCTGTTGGAGAAAAGGTGATCGATCAGTGTCTACAATCAGCGTTACAGGATGCTACGCTATTTGGTGCTTCTTCACCTCTTCTTGCTCCTTACTTTGGCTGATGCCCATGGCAATAACTCTCCAGGTATTTGCATTTTTTTATATTCTTATTGAATGTATAAGATTATACTGTCAACACCTAATACTTATGCTTACAGGCACAAAAACTAGTGAAAATTCAAGTGCAACGGGTAAGTTTTTTACTACAAATAAGAAGTTTAGACTACCTTATTGTGTAGTTTTAATGCATTTGTTTAACAACCCAACTTTTATACATTTAAAAATTGAATTGAATTATTTGCTAATTGTGAGTTGCTCATGCTTATGGACAATAATATATGTAATGTAACTCTTAATATATGAAAATCTTGTGTTGTACAATAAGCTATTATAATGATGACTGTAGTTGATGTAGTTAAAAAATACAAAATTATCTTTTAGGGAGCTCAGCAGTGACCACTCTCTACACATTTCTGGAAGTAAAATTCCCATTTATTTTCCCCATTGACGTTTTGAAAAATGTGTATATTTAAACTTCAACAGCTCAAGGGAGGCTAATCAGCTATGGGGTAACTCATGACCATAAAACGACTCTTTTCACTGTGAATACACATTTGAAACTTGTCAGAAAGCTAAGTTACAAATGTATTTTTTCCTGGATTTTGAAGTTTTAGTTAATCTCTTTGAAAGAAAAGAATGGAGTTATTGTCATGAGTTACCACATAGCTGATTAGCCCTCGTCAAGCTTTAAAACTCTTAATTAATATATGCTTTTTTTTTTTTTTTGAAAAGTCAATGGGGAAAATTAATAGGAAATTTACCTCTGGAACTGGGGGTGGGCGGTCACTGTTGCTCCATTGGAAATGACATTAGGAAACACAAAAAAAAAAAAAAAATGCTGCTCTGAATAATAAATAAATAAAGGAAGAATAAATAAATAAATAAATAAACAAATAAATATTGAATTTGTAAAATTAATGGAATATTTCTAAATTACTTACATTACATTTTCTACTTACTAATTATTTTTAAATGACTTTGTACATGCTGTGCTCATTTGTGAATCTGGAACCTTTTCTCAGATGTCACTTCAACAACAAAATCCTCAGATACTCAACAAAGTAATTTGTCAACGCAAACTACTTCTAGTCCTTCGACGATGACTACAAATCAAACTGCTGCTACAAATACAACAAGTAAGTCTGGCTTGTGAAAAGTTATTTATTTTATTCAAGATCAAGAACAATTGATTTGCAACACATTTGAATTATTGATACTTTAGCCTTGATCACACTACAGGATCATCTGGACAATTGTAGCCAGATTCTGACCTTCTGACAATTCCTGACTCACACTGACTGTGACAATTAAAAAATTAAGTCATCATACTTAAAATATATTCAGTTTAAATAGTTATAAGTACACTCACCTTAGTCTCAAGCTACTGACATTTCAGAGGACTCAATTGTAAAAACGTGGATACCTTGGAAATATATTATGTATATGATGAGTGTTTAAAGTTAAATAATGTATATTTTGTCATTGCGCAGGTGTAGCTCCGACCTGTGGGTGCAACAATAAGACTAATGAAAATGAACAGAGTAAGTTCCCCACAGCGGATCACAAACTCTTACTATTACTGTATGTTAATATTCTATTCCTGTCTCTAGATTGGTGGGAGATGTTGCTGAGCAATTTCCAGAAACATCCAATAAATGCAGGCGTTGCATTTGGGGCTGGTGTCATTCTGACCATGATCATGTTTTGTCTGACAAAACTGTGCTGCAGGTAATCACTGTCATAAAGACTTACTATATAGATGAGTAGATTTTTTTATGTTGTTTTTTTTTTTCAAACTAATGGGCTTTTACACTTGCCTTGTCCGGTTTGAACCAAAATTTTAGATGCAAGCTCTACTACCCTATAGTTCAGCCCAAACAGGTGATCTTCAGTTCAGCATCTGTAGTGTGAAAGCCTGTATGGAGATATAGTTTGGACTTTCAACCCAAATGTAGAAAGTGACATTTACAAAATAGACACAAAAAGAAGAAACAGTAGACTCATATGTTTTTTTCTGCTACGCCATGGCAGATAGTTCCTATGTCATCTCCTAGTAAGCCTTTTTGTGACTAAAAGCATGCTTTAAATAGCACATTAAGATTTTATGCTGTTCTTGTTTCATTAAACTAATCTGTTTACAGTGTCTAATGAGCTGCTGAAGTGACACATTTACAACATTAAACACTGTGTACATGTGGACCATATGGGAAAGTCTGTTGCATGAAACCATGGATATAAACATATCATTGATCTAAATCTGCTGTTAATAAAACAGTGGAAGTGGCGAAAAAAAAATGAAGTTGAGTTATTTTACTATGAATGGTTGTAATTTAAGACAGAGACATAAAGATGAGCCAACAGAGAAGTATTAACAGTGGCACCAGGGTGTCATGTCTGTATAAGGTTACTGCAGAATCATCTATATTACTACTTGAATATGCACAAATTCAGTTTTGGACAAATCAAGAGAGAATTATTTTCAAAAATATCAGGATAAAGTAAAAGGATAAACATACACTCTTCACTAACTGTTATTTCTGTCTTCCCAGAACCAAAAAAAAAAGTTCTCTAAATGAGTCTGAAAAACTGGAGATGGTGAACAGCCAATCACTAAAACTGGTACGTACTTTATCTGTAGGCTCTTTCGACTGGACAAGGAAGTATTGTTATTAAAAGGGCTATATTATGCAAAATCAACGTTCAGCTTTCTACCATCTTATAATGTTCCTTCATCAAAAAAAAAAAAAAAAAAAAAACGTACCTAGAGTTGTGTTTGCTTCATTCTCACCTGTTTGAGTAATCCTCTACCCTCTGGCACGGCCATTCTGAAGACTCAAAACGCTCAGTTCCACGAGCCTCTGCCTCTCCCACGAACCTCTGCATTTTCTTTCAGCCAGATAATGTTTTTACAGGTTGTAACATGCAATGCTATTCTACGGGTGACTGAGAATGGTTTAAAGTATGAATAAAAGCATGATATAGCCCCTTTAACAATAGATTGGGATGTACTGAACATAACCATAGACCATACATAGCTGAGACTGAGCAAAAAATCAATATCTACATTAGCTAATATTACTTGAATTCGGATAATTAATCCTGATTCGAGCAATTTTCACTAGATTAAATTTATTTACTCAATAGGTTACTTATTATTAGATTATTTTACTTGTTTCAAGTTATTTCTTTCCTGTTTCAAGCAAATCTTTACTTCTTTAAACCAAGATTATCTGTCCATGGGATAAGAAAAAGTCACTTAACCCATGGACAAATAATTTTGCTTGAAAAAAGTAAAAAATAGCTTGAAACAGGAAAGAAATAACTTAAAACAAGTCAAATAATCTAGTAATAAATAACTTAATGAGTAAATAAATCCAAACTAGTGAACATTGCTTGAAACAGGAATAATTCAAGTAACTAATGTAGATATCAGTATTTTTGCAGTGTATGTACTTAATCTAACCATACACCCACATGAACTGAAGATTAGTTGATGTAGTACATAACATTGGACCTTTTGCACTAGTATTATTATTATTATGATTATTATTATTATTATTATTAATAATAATAATAATAATACATGTAATTTATAGGCGCCTTAAAAATATAGTATGCACTGTACTTAACTTAAGAAATGACTGAACTGAGCCACTGACCAATATGTGCAAAACTATTTAAAAAACATTTTGCCAGTGCTGACGAGGCTGATGATTACTGAACGTATACATAGATTTTTATAAACTGAACATAACCAGAGACCAATATGTACTGAATTAAATAATAGACCACAATATACAGTGTGATGAACTTAACCAGTGAATGTGAATGTGAGTGAGTGGGGACTACGGATGGAAATTAGCTCTGAGCTATAATCCGGTGTATTTACAGCACCAGCTGCTATTCATTAGTACATGCTGTCCCATATAAATTAAAAAAACAACAAACAAACAAACAAAAAAAAAACATAAACTGGAGTCTCCTGAACTAAACCATAGACTAGTATGTGGTGATGTTATCCACAGATAGAGTATGTATTTACTGAACTTAACCATAGACTGGGATGTACTGTACCTAACCATATATCTTTGTGTACAGTTCATAGCTGTATCCAGGGATCTTGTATTAAACCATAGATTGAGAAGTACTGAACATAATCATAGATTACTATATACTAGACCTTACCATGGATCTGTTTGTACCAAACTTAACCACAGACTCATATGTGCTGTATTTAACCAGGAGACATTCAAATAAAGTATTCAGATGACTACTACAGCTACTGAATTTGTTAGTGAGAAAGAGTTTTGCACTTAGATCTGAGCCTCAAAGCTTGTGGTGGGGTGAAGGACTGTTGCAGCTTGACAGTGGGCGGTGGACATTGCTAATATTTTCATAAAATTGACTTCAGTTCCTCAAAAAACTACGCTCAAGTTGCTTGATCTGCATCGCTTGGCACGTTTGAGACACTTGTCCCCCTCTGTGCACCAGCGCACATAGGAGATGAATGGTCTCTGGTTGCTTCAGTCGCTTGACTTGCTGTTGGTGTGATGCCAACACAAATGTGAACAACAGCTGTATGACAGAGAGTGTTTTAAATTTAGAGAGCTGAGCAATGAGAGGCTGAGAGATTAAGGAAGTAGAATGAGATTAGTAAAGAGTGGTAACCAGCTGACAGGAAGTAGAGTGGCAAGAGGGGAGAGTCTTCTTGGTTGAATTCATGCTTTAGCTTTATATACAGTAGCATATGAATGGTTAAAAATAACAGTAGGTTGAAACCTCATGACTTTCTCAAGCACAGTTATATTTAATGTTTTGTATATTGGTTTTAAAAATATGTAGTAATAATAATATTTTTTAATATTTACTGCGACTACACTTGCACTTCACTTGCAGTTCACAGCTCCCATATTTAGCAGATATGGTTCTGGTGTAAAAAATCTGTACACAATTCATTAACTTGTGAATGTTGTGCATTTTACCAAGCAGATTGAGGCTGAAGGACCTCCCCCTGAAGTGGAGTACTCGGACCTAGACTTCTCTGCTCTCAAAAGAAAGAGAGCAGCGGAGAACACGCAGAAGAACACGCAGAAGAACACGCAGGAGACCACCGAGAGCGAATACGCTGAAATCAAAAGAGAAACAACAGAAGAGACGGTGCAGATGGAAGAGGAGGTGGAGGAAGGGGAGGAGGTGAAGGAGGTGGAGGAGGTGAAGGAGGTGCAAGGGCAGGGTGAAGTGTCAGGGGACGTCCTGGAAACCCAACCGTGTGAGCAGACAGTGGAGGGAGAAGAGAAACCACTGTGTCAAATGACGGCGACCATGACGGAGGAGGACACGTGTATAGGTCATGTACCTTGAATTTCATGTTTTGTTACTTGAAATGAGGTCTGATAGCATAGTCCTCCCTGATTTGTGTGAAGGTTGTTTTTTATCGAAACAATTAAACAGTATGTATAAAGGTAAAAGCCCATTTATTTAATTTGTTCAATTCAAAAAGTGAAATGCATACTGTATATTGTATACATTCAATACACACACAGTGAAATATTTTAAGACTTATTTTCAGTATCCCAAAAAAAAATCTTACATTATCAACCTAATCATCACAATAAAAATAAATACGTGCTTTAAATATTTCACTACTGAAATAATTTAACCTTTAAACAATTACAAATACAAATTTATTGATGTGCACCTGTTTTTGTAGACCCTGCTGGATTAGAAGGTTAGTGGGGTGGCTTTGGGGTTGGGTTTTGTAGATTGTTTTTTTTTTTTTTTTTTTTTTTTTTTTGGGGTGGGGGGTGGGGGGTGGGGGTGGGCGGGTAAGGCTTTCTGTGTGGAGTTTGCATGTTCTCCTCATGGTTTTTTTTCTGGGTGCTTTAGTTTCTTTCCCCTCCCTCCAAAAACATGAACCATAGTCACAGAGGTCGGAACTCCCCTGCAAAGGAGACTGTTAATATCAGTGGGACTTTCCTGATTAAATAATGGTAAAATAAATAAAATAAAGTAAGGAAACTTAGCCTGAGTTGCTAACGTGCTCCACAGCAGGTCAAGATGAAGGAATAGGCTGATTGTGGAGGAGTAAAATGACCTCTTAGAATAGCTTTAAAGGTCTGGGTTATACTAAAGCCCACTGATGTTTCATTTGAACCTAACATGGAATGTTTAAATCATAAACTACCGCATGTTCACACTGTGCAAGAGTTCAGACGTTGAAGTCAGGCAAAGCCAATTTCTGGCTGATGATGCTCTGATGTTTATTTTTTTATTTTTTAGTCACAAAGATTAAGAAATGTGATGGCTGAAAACGTGCAGTTTAGACCCATCACACTTCTGTTTAGTTTAGGCTACTTGGTTTATCAGTGTCATTCTTTCAATCTAGGATCCTGAGTTTGAGTAGCTTCATGTGTGATTTAGTGTTAAAACCTCTCTAGTCTGTTGGTGTGATTGATCATTCAGCTCCACAGTTGGAGTTGTTCTTCTTGATGATGCTGATCCAGACCAGCTATTATATTGGAGAGAGAGATACAAGAGTGGTATCCGGGGTACGTTCAACCCTGGAGAATCACATTTGCTATGTAAATAATCACATCTCACTTTTAGGAGTTTTATTACCTTTAATGGTGTACACTTTGCTTGTGTTTATTGCAATGGAGACAAAGAATGCAGTGTTTTTATAGACAAATCAAAGGCCATAAGACACCAACTGTCCAATGCTTGAAACTGGTGTTGCTTATTAAATGCAATGAACAGAATTCTTTCATCTTATGACCAAAATGAGCTGTTTCCCATTCAATATTTCAGCTCTCATTCTAGCCCAGTAAAGAAATTTTCATTGCCCATTTTCTGTCAGGCTGCAGTGTTAAAGGTTCTGTAAGCAGCATGCGCTTATACAGGTTAGAAAACAGTACTGCAGTCTAAATCAAAACAATGGTCTCTTTTCTGATTGGACGATCGGCAATGCAGGGTTAGGACCAAAACAAAAAATGTAAACATAAACAACTTGGGAATTATATATATTTTTTAAATTGTTAATAACTCAACTGTCCCATTGTTATCAGTACAACTAATATTTGATTTAAACATGTTTACATCATATCTGGGGACAGATGTGGGTAATTTTTATGAAATATATAAAAAAATATATTCTACTCATAGTACCGTTAATGTCCACCTTTTAATACCCAAAGCTTAGCAGCAACACCACCTTTTTATCTTAAATAAACTATTTCAGAGTCTGTGTGATGGTTAAATAAATAGTTTTGTTGACACTTGCAAGAGAAAGTGGCACATCAAGGTTAGCCAAACAACAACCTAGCAATGACATTATTACTTGTTTTTTTATTGCAGAAAAGGCAGAGTTATGCTCCATATATACAAAAAGTTGTTTGCATTTTTTTTGTACATTAATGCATGTATTTCTGCATGTTCATATGTGTTTCCTGCTACTTTCCCATAACAACAAATAAACTTACATTTAAGTGAGCATTCTATAATTTTTCTATGTTTTTGAGCTTTTAATTGTGTATATACAGCCTTGTTGTAAAGATTTTTTTTCCCTTGTATTTGAGGAAAACTAATTATTCAGTCAACGGCAACATACTGTAATAAAAGTTAACTCTGAAAAAATGAAATCTCATCTGGACTTTATTATATGGCATTTTTGACAGAGGGGGAACTAAAGCAGGGACTGAATTTTTTGACTAATCACAAGCTCAGAACAAAAAGGGGATTCCTATCAGGGACGCTTGTTGGCTTAAACGTTTTTTTTTTTTGTTTTTTTTTTTTTTCACATTTTCAAACACTGGAGCAGTGGGCCTTTGTGCGGGCTGAATGTTCTATAAAAGTATCAGTAGTGTAGGTATGTGTGGTGGACTGCATGGTGTTAACCCTAACCCTCTACCTACTTCAAACACAAAATATTTCAAACCAGATGTGTCTTTGTACATTTGACCTACTTCACTAAAAACAACTTAGATTTAGATAGACTTTATTGAGCTACAAGTCACAGAAGCTTAGTTGCACATAAAAGCTCTTAAAAGAACACTAGTAAAAGGTAAAATAGGTGAAGACTATTTTGAAGTAATAAAATACTTGAAGTAAAATACAACAGAATAGGTTAAAATATACAAGATTTGCAAATGAACAAATCTACAAGAATAAAAATAGAAGTTGATGTTATTAGACCTTTGCATATGTCAGTAATATAGTATAACAACATTCATTTTTAATTTCATTATTGTCTTTTGAGCTTGTCAGCGTATATATCAAAAATTACACCTGTACCATTAATAAAAAACAGTCCCTGGCACTAAAAGTGCTATAAAAATGCAATAATTTTTTTTTTTTTTTTTACTTTTAAAGTTTCAGATCTTTTATCAGGTTCTCTTTCAACCAGATCTATTAAAAATATTGATACTTTTATTAATATTTGGGTAAAATAGTTCTAAAAGTGTGTTAGCGTGTTGGGGGCTGCATTTTACTGTTTGCATGAATTTTTGGTGACTTTTTATTTATGTACACAAAAACACAGTAAGACAATAAAAGCAATCTCAAACACATTCACACCACTTCTTCAACTTAACACCTACACATACAGACCATTTAAGTTAACATTTATTTAATTGTCAGGCAATTACCTGGAATAGAACAGCAGAAAAACCTGGAACTCCTATATAAAACTGCCACGGTGCCACTGAGGGTCCGAACATGTAAATCATTCAAAAAGAGGTATTATTAGGTATCTTATTATATTATGTTTAAATTATAGCAGAAATAAAAAAATGAAATTATAATGGTAATCAATGGGAGAAGTGTGCAGTGTAAAGAGTATTGTAAAGGGAGATTTTCATGCCATTAACATTAAAACAACATAAAAATAATTGACCATGAAATTAAAAAGTCCACAAAAAGTCCACAAACAGCCCCTAATGATGTCAGAGGGTAAAGAAGTGCAGAAGCCCAGTGTGGGAACAGGAAGTAATCAATACCATATATGGAAGTGCTTACTAAATATGTATTACAGCACACTTCCTATGAACTTTAGAGCTACTTTGGTGAATGTTTTACGCACATTATAATGTTGACGTGTATATTTGTATTCAAAATCTAAATGTTTGCCAAAGAAGCTTATTAAATGTCTTTGTGAAGATGTTACAAGGAGGATGGTTAGTGCCATAAGATGACTTCCCTTTTTTCTAAGCGCATCAGTCCATGATTACAATAAACGAAATAGCTAGCTGCTCAACTTCCTCATCTTTCTACCCTTTTCAAGTAGTATGTGTATTTATACTGCACAAAATATACTTCCCCTTGTGATATACTTATGTGGCTCTATTTATACGTCACATTAATAAGCAGTTTGGGTGTAACGCACCAGAATACTCCTACATTAATCTGAATTTGTGCATACTCTGAGCGTTGACATGGCACATCATACTCCAATTATGGTCCATATTCAGATTTGGAATAAGGGCTTTTACATGGGGAATTACTAGCTCCCGAGGACAAACACTGAGTTTGTCTTCTACTTTTATAAGGGGGGAATTTTTGTAACACATAGGATTGGTTTATTGTTTCTTACCCCAGAGCCAAGAGTTGAACTACTATTGACAAATACATGAAAACAAAACAAAGAAGATTGTTTATTACCATGTCACTGTCCATAATGGCACTGAGGTAGGTTAACTAATTCTTGATTCTTTTTAAAATGAGGTATTACAAGTGATAAATACAGTGATACAGTTTCTCAAAAAAATATATCTTTCCTGATTATTGCAATCTTTTGAAAACACAGATATTCTAGCAGAAGGTAATCCCAGCATGCCATCCAACCCAACAGATGCATGCAGTGTTGTCGTCTAGTTTTAAATCAAAAGCTCAACTGAGGGAAAACCAAAGATCAACAAACTGCAACAAATCATTCAGCATTCAGAAGTGCTGGAGCAGCCAACTTGGCCTGCTTTGCCTGTGGTACAATAAAGATATATACTGTGGTTTATAGTTTGTTCGTAATTATTATTGTACACAAATTTAATTAGTTTTTGATTCAAATTCTGGGACCACTCAGAGTCTCACAATCTCTCAGTTACTTCAATTCATAACAGAGCTTTACTTAAGGAGAGAAGAGAAGCATTGCTCAGTAAAAATGCCTACCTTGTCTTTAATAGTCAGGTTTACAGACTGTCACTGTTGATATAGAGCTCCTTTAGGAAGTAAGAATAGAGATGTGTCATTTATAATAAGAGAACTCACACATTTCTCCACTTCCCTAACAAAACATGACATGTAACTTGAGGATACCTGGACTGATCCTTCTGTTGTTGTTAGCCTCTTGCCATTGTCAGGTTGTTAGATGATATGTATTTGAATAAAACAGTGGGGTCAGGGGCTGTTGTGCATTGTCTGAATTGGTTTATAATTGTTGAGTAGTGCCTTCAAGTTATGTGCAAGTATTTGTGTAAAAACACATTAAAGAACACATTAAATAATATTTTCTTAGTGTGGGAGTCAGGCAGTTGCTGTCTATGGCCTGGTGTTGATACTGAGCAGTGTGCACTATTATCAGTGCATTAGCCCCTCCACCCAGAGTCACCACCAGCTGACAACATATATTTTTAATCAGTCTGACTACCAATCAAATTCCCAACATCTGGAAATCAGCCTATGTTCTACCATTGCTTAAATGGAGGGATCCTACCATCTTAAACAACCATAGGCCTATTTCCAAATTGTCTGTTCCAGCCAAGATATTAGAATCTCTTGTAAGTGGTCAAATGAAAGGTTTTTTTACCTGTCACAATGTTTTATCTGATGTACATTCTGGTTTTCGGAAAATGCACAGTATCACATCTGCAGCATTTAAAGTGGTAAATGATTTTATTGAATCTATGGACAACATTGTGCAGCTCAATTTGTTGACCTTTTGAAAGCATTTGACAGTGTGGCCCACACAGTACTGAAGCAAAGACTGATTAGTGAAGGACTTTCTGAACAAGATGTTAGCTGGTTAGCAATTATCTTTCTGACAGAACCCAGTGCGTGCAGGCTGAGGGCCATACGTCTAGCCTACTCAGAGTAACTAAGGGTGTGCCCCAATAATCTGTCCTGGGGCCACTTTTGTGTATTCTTTACATTAACAACATTGAACAAACTGTATCAAATGCAAAATTTAATTTTTATGCTGACACTGTTCTATATTGTGCTGGATCAACGTCTGACAAGGCACTATTTCAATTACAACAAGCTTTTACCTCCCTACAGAATTGTTTTATTGTCTGAAATAAGTTTTAAATGCTGAGAAGACTAAAGTTATGTTGTTCTCAAAACCTGCCAATTTGCCTCCTGTTACTACATTACATAGATCTCAAATAGAATGTGCCTCTAACTATAAATATCTTGGATTTTTAATTGATGAGTCCCTCTCCTTTACCCTACATATTCAGGAGTTGGTGAAAAGGTTGAAATTGAAGTTGGGTTTTTATTTTAGAATAAAATCTTGTCTTTCTTTTGAAACCAAAAAGAGGCTAGTTTCTGCTACCTTTTTGCCAGTGTTAGATTATGTTGTTGTACATGCATACTTCATCTCAGAGCTTACATTCTCTTGATACTGTTTACCACGCACTGTTGAGGTTCATCACTAACTTGAAAGCCCTCACACATCTCTGTCTGCTGTATGAAAGAGTTGGTTGGTCCTCTATGTCTCTGTGCAGACTGAAAGACTGGTGTCTTCTTATTTATAAAATCATTTTAGGTCTGCTCCTGCAGTATCTGTCAGACTACATCCAACAGAGCCTCTTTTTGTTGTCTGTCTCCAGAGTCAGGACTGAACTGAAGAAAAGTGCATTCAGTTTCACTGCACCTTTCTTCTGAAATGAACTGCAAATACACATGAAACTAACTGAATTGGTTTCACTAAATATGTTTAAGAGACTGTTAAATGTCTTGGAAGAAAAATCTTTGGGTTGCAGATGCTTTACTTGACAAACTGATTTTACTGATCTCTTATTTGAGATCATTTACTATGGACTTTACTTGTTTTTTTTTTTCAATTTTGACTTGTTTGATGTTGTAGCATTTTAATGTTTTTACTGTATTGTGTCAAGGTTCTGAATGTTTGTTGTTGTTCGTTGCAATGTGTAAATGAGCTGCTGTCTTGGCCAGGACACTGCTACTACTGCGGAGTGCTGCTACTGCTACATCTCCAGTGCTACAGTGTGCTGTGTGCTAGAGTGTATTCTGTGAAACAGTGCTGGTTTTTAACATGCCTCCAAAGTCTAAATCAGATACAAAGCAAGAGGATGATTATGTTTCACTCTCGCAAGTAAATGAACTTCTGCTTCAACAAAAGGAAATGTTCAGTGCACTATTGCAGCAACAACAAGACAATTTTAAAAGCTTTGTTAAGCTCACATTAGAGTCCTCTAACACAAGGCTGGACACACTTTCTAGAGAGCTTCAAGATATTAAAACTAGCCTCCAGTTTACTCAGAAAGAAGTGGATGACATTAAAGTAGGTATAGAATTCTGAAAACCATAGCTCCTTACAGACTGACATCATGAAAATATGCGACAGTCTTCTCACTAACTGACAAAATAGAATATCTTGAAGGTCAGACTAAACAAAATAATCTGTTGTTTGATGGTATTGAAGAGTCACCGGGTGAGTCGTGGACTGAATCTGAGAGGAAGATTAAATGTGTTTTAGCTGAAAAACTTCATATTCAGCATGAGATAGAGGTTGAGCGTGTGCACAGGACTGGGAAACAAAGGGATGGTGTGGACAGACCAAGATCTATTATTGTGAAGTTTCAAAAGCAAAGGGACAAAATGGAAGTCTTGCCAAAAGCCAAATGTCTTAAAGGGACCAGGATGTTTATCAATGAGGACTATACAGATGCTGTTCATTTGAAAAGGAAAGAATCGTTGCCCAAAATGAGAGCTGCACGAGAATGTGGTGATATTGCCTTTCTGAGGCATGATAGACTCATTATCCATCCCCGTTCCAGCACTCCAAAGCTCCCCGGTGACATTTGATCCTTATGACCAATGCAGGCTGTCTGTACATATGTAAATACTGGCTTTTATGCTGGACACTAAACGTAAAAAAGTATAAAAGTAAAAAGAAATATGGTCTTGCCAAAAAAAGGTTTACGAATTGCTCATTTAAATATATGTAGCTTGCCCAATAAAGTTCAGGATTTATCTAATTTAATCAATCACTAATAATTTTAATATAATAGCTTTATCTGAAACTCACTTAGACAGATCTATAAATGACTGTGAGATAGCTGTAATAGGCTATAATGTTTTTAGAAATGACAGAAATAGGTATGGGGGAGGAGTAGCTATTTATGTGCAAAGTAACATCTCTGCTAAAATTAGATATGATCTGATGGTTTCATCTGTTGAAATAATTTGGCTTCAAATTCAACTCCCTCACATTAAACCAATAATTGTTGGCTGCTGTTACCGACCTCCTAGCTCCACTGTACAATACACGGATGATATATGTGCTATGCTTATGAATGTGACGGATGAAAATAGAGAAATGTACCTACTAGGTGATTTTAACATTGATTGGTTGTCATCTTGTGCTTTGAAAGAAAGATTAGTCACAACTTTGAATATTTGTAATCTATCTCAAATCATCAATGTACCAACTAGAATTACTCTGAACACAGCAGGTGTAATGTCCAAGTCATGCATTGATCACATTTACACTAATGCTGGAGAGCTTTGCTTTGGGGCTGTATTTATTCCCGTTGGCGTTAGTGATCATAATGTCATTGTTCTGGTCAGAAGAGTGAGAGTACCTAAGGCAGGACCTAGAATTATATTACATAGATCCTATAAATCCTTTTGTCCAGAAAGATTTATCTCTGACATTAAGTCACTAAATTGAGACATTATTTATTCTGAAAAACACACAAACACAGCTTTAAATATGTTTGCAGAGATGCTTCGAAAGGTAGCTGACAAACATGCACCATTAAAGAAAACTACTGTCAAAAAGACCATGGCACCATGGCTTGATAAAGAACTAAAAACCTGTATGGCCCATCGGGATGAATTAAAGCAAGCTGCTGTAAAAACTGGTGATCCAAACTTGTGGGGAAAATACCGTAAACTCAGAAACACAGTAACAAAAATGAACAAACAGAAGAAAAAATCATATTATTTAAATAAAATTTACAATTCAAGGCAAGATGGAAAGAGACTCTGGCAGGTTTTTAATAATATACTTGGAAGATCTAAAAATAATGATCCTGCTCTTATTGAAATTGATGATAAGTTTTTAACTAAACCTGCTGATATTGCCAAATATTTTAATAACTTCTTTATTGATAAGGTAAATGATTTAAGACAGAATACAATTGATTTAATTAATGGACAACATAAGCATATTAATTATAGTTGTAATAAATCAATAGAGCTAATAAAAAAATTATAATGAAAGACAAAAATTGTAACTTTACCTTTAGTTCTATACAACTGCATGAAGTTGAAGAACTTTTAAGCTCTGTAAAAAATAATAAGCAGTTTGGGCTAGATTATCTGGATGGGAAATTAATAAATTATATGTCTGATTATATTGCCAAACCTGTTTGTCATATTTTAAATTTGAGTTTAAAAGAGTGTTTATTTCCACAAACTTGGAAAGTAGCCAAAGTGATACCCATACCCAAAAATAATAAGATCACATTCTGTGGTGCCAATAGTAGACCAATTAGTATCCTGCCTGTTCTTAGTAAAATCATGAAAAGACTAGTGTTTTCTCAAATTTTAAACTATTTCACAAATTTTAACCTTGGCTCTGAATCTCAGCACGCCTACAGAGATGGTCATTCTACATCTACTGCACTCGTGCAAATGACTTGAAATGATGATTGGCTGAGTCAAATTGATGCCAAAAACTATGTTGGTGCTGTCCTCCTAGATTTTAGTGTGATTTTTGACGTCATTGATCATGGTTTATTGTTGAGAAAACTTTCTGCATATGGTTTTAAGGACTGTGCAGTAAAATGGATGGAAAGCTACTTAACTAACAGGTTTCAATCTGTGTATTTTAATGGAAACCTTTCAACTAAAAGGAGATTAGACTGCGGTGTTCCCCAAGGCAGTTGCCTTGGTCCTCTACTCTTCTCTATTTTTATTAACAATCTTCCTTTAGTTTTAAATAGTGCATCTATAACAATGTATGCAGATGACTCTACATTATATAAATCTGCAAATAATTTGAGTATTTTAAATGAGGTACTGCAAAGTGAACAGGATTGTGTATCCAGCTGGGTAGACAGTAATGGGCTGGTGTTAAACACTGGTAAAACAAAATATATAATTCTTGGTTCTCATCACTCATTAAGGAATGTGCAGCCTTTGTCGCTCTCTTTGAAGGACATTTCTTTGGAGCAGGTGCATGAGGTTGAGCTTTTAGGGTTAACTATAAATGAACAATTGAATTGGTCTCATCACATTAATAAAATAGTGACTAAACTGGGTAGGGCTGTTTCTGTTATTGGAAGATGTGCCTACTTTATGACAGATTTGTCAGTCAAACAAGTAATACAATCAATTGTGTTATCCCAACTCGATTATTGCTCTGTTATTTGGTCATGTGCTCCAAAGAAAGACATTCATAAGCTTCAACTAATGCAGAACAAAGCTGCACGACTGGCACTGCACTGCCCATTTTGGACGAGTATTGACAGTATGCATCATGCTCTATCATGGCTACAAGTTGAGAATATATAAGAACCTTCTTGTCTTTTTTTATAATGTTTGTATTAATATGAAACCTAAAATCTTGCATTCCAAAATCTTTTTTGTTCATAACAGACATAGCCATTCTACCAGACAACAAACAAATGGTGACATAGTTGTCCCTGTGGCGAGAACATGTGCTATGCAGAAAACAGTTTTGTACAGGGCTGCAACTCAGTGGAACAGGTTGCCTTGTTCATTGAAAGAATCAAATAATATAAGATGTTTTAAAAATAATCTCAGAAAGAGACTACACAAAAGTCCGGCTTTTTAGTCATATTATCTGATTACTGTTTTTATGTTTGATAGTACTACTGTTTTGATTGTATAAGTGTTTCTTGTACAGTATATAACCAAGTTATAATGTATTTTTTGTATGTATTGTTGAATTTTGTATGGTGTTTCTTTATGCCATGGACCCCAGGAAGATTAGTTGCTACTTTGGTAGTAACTAATGGGGATTCATTTTAAACAAATAAACAAATAAACACTCTTTTTTTTTTGTTGTTTTTTTTAACTCAATGAGGTTCTCCTGGTTAAACAAAGGTTAAATTAAAAAATAATAATAAATAGAAAGAGAATAGTGTTTTAATTCATGTTTATGGTCTGAACCGTGACTGACCTGTATGCAAAAGGTTGTGAGAATTTATCCCTATACTTGATCCAACCCTGTGAGTCTTCAACCATCAATCTCTCCTACTTTAATGTTGGATATGACCACCATTTAATGACTTCCTTAAAAAAACCACCACATTAGCATTATGCAGTGGATACAGCGAGAGGACTTTCCCCTCCCACAACACTGGCTGTTCCACCGCCCAGCCATGGAGTCACATGAAACTCACATTCTGCTTAACGGACACCAGTCAGTGATATTTCCAAACACAGAAAAGAAGTGCCACCCTTGGGTGTGTTCCTCCTCCTCAAAAATGATTGGTTTGGTACAATTATTAGATAAAAGCTCAGCTACCAGTCTCCTCGGAAAAAGTCCTTTGGAAGAGGAACAAAACATTTTCTGAAGAACAAACTTTGTAACCCTTACATTTTTGCACCCCCACATTGCACTTTTTTTAGCCTAATCAAAGCACAATTAGTTTTTTATGTCTTGATTATTGTTAATTTTGTTTACAAAAGGCCAGAGCTTAGACAAAAGTGGCCATCACTGCACTGTTTATTCAGTGCAACAGTGATTATACACATCAAGAAGTACTCTTCAAAGCCATGCCTTATTACTTTTATTCACATTGTACTTTAGCATTAATACATATGCTATTTGTTATGAACAAAATATTTCTTTTATAAATTAGGATGCAGCTGCTTGAAAAAATATTCCAATCTGTAAATTTTAGTGGTGGGAATGTACTAGAGCTAGACACTCAAGTAAATTAAGTAAGTTTAACTACCTTTATGTAGTAGTAAGCCATTCAAAAGTGTGAAGTCAAACATGGTGCATTTAATTGAGTACGTACTTTAACCTCAGTGCAGATTTGAAGTTCACCTTTCCTTCACCTTTAGTACTGGACACTAACTTTGATGCCATCTAGTGGAAGCAGTATATAATTACAGTGGTGAAGGATGTACTCAATATCATTACTACTGTAAAAGAACAGATAAAGGGGAAAAGAATGCTCATGTAAAATTATCACATTAAAATTTATACTTATGATGACTAATGAAGCAATATAATAATTAAACCTGTGGGTAGTGCCTCTGTCTGCAGTTTTCTGATGCTTCTAAAGAGTACTGGCTGGCAACATGCTTTAAAAATATAATACATTGTGTATTCATAATGAGGACACAAATGATTTCAAAACAAATCTCAAAATAACATAATCAGAGGCGGACAGTAGTAACAGTAAATTTACTAAGTACTGTTCTTAAAAGGTATATACACTGCTCAAAAAATAAAGGGAACACTAATGGTGTTGGGCTGTAAGCACAACCCCCACCTGTGGACGTCGCCCCTCATAGCACCCTCATGGAGTCTGTTTCTGACCGTTTGAGCAGACACATGCACATTTGTGGCCTGCTGGAGGTCATTTTGCAGGGCTCTGGCAGTGCTCCTCCTGTTCCTCCTTGCACAAAGGAGGAGGTAGCGGTCCTGCTGCTGGGTTGTTGCCCTCCTACGGCCTCCTCCACATCTCCTGATGTACTGGCCTGTCTCCTGGTAGCGCCTCCATGCTCTGGACACTACGCTGACAGACAGCAAACCTTCTTGCCACAGCTCGCATTAATGTGCCATCCTGGATGAGCTGCACTACCTGAGCCACTTGTGTGGGTTGTAGACTCCGTCTCATGCTACCACTAGAGTGAAAGCACCGCCAGCATTCAAAAGTGACCAAAACATCAGCCAGAAAACATAGGAACTGAGCAGTGGTCTGTGGTCACCTCCTGCAGAACCACTCCTTTATTGGGGGTGTCTTGCTAATTGCCTATAATTTCCACCTGTTGTCTGTTCCATTTGTACAACAGCAGTGAAACTGATGTCAGTCAGTGTTGCTTCCTAAGTGGACACAGTTTGAGTTCACAGAAATGTGATTGACTTGGAGTTACATTGTGTTGTTTAAATGTTCCCTTTATTTTTTTGAGCAGTGAATTATGCAAAATCTATTTTTCTGAGCTTGCTACCATGTTATAATGTTGTTCCCTTATCAAAAACATACCTGGAGTTGTGTTTTGCTTCATTCATGCCTGTGTAAGTAATCCTATTCTCTGGCACAGCAATTCTGAGGCCTAAAACCCCTCGGTTCTATGAACTTCTGCTACAAATGCCCACCCACTCTAGGAAGCACTGACCAATCAACAAGCCCTCTACATTCAGTCTGCTCTCATTCATTTATCCAAAAGATGGTGTACAACTCAGTTTCCTCTGATTCCTCACAGATATTTTTCATTTTGTAGTAAATCATGCATCATACAAAATTTCACCCAGTTATTCTGGACTGCACTTATTAGTGAAGTAACAGCACTTTTACTTGAGTGCACATTTAGGGACTGTAGTAGAGCTGTGTTTACTGACCAGAGTCACGTGCCTTATTTCCCCTCTGTGAAATGGAGAGGAAAGTCCTTTTCACTGTCTGTCAGAGCCAGTAACCTTTCAAACAATCATATAAAATGTATCAGTAGCCCATATGGCGTGCTGATGGTGATCGAATAAAAATAACAATTAAAAAACATTTTCGATGTTCTCCGCTCGATCAAATCCACACAGCCTTGAGCCTCTGTAGGGGCAGCTGTCAGTCAAGCGCTGCAGCGAGCATTGGGAGGCAATGAGATAAACACAGTGAGTAGAGTTTGCGCAGCGTTTAAAGACTGTTCTGTCACCGTAAGGATTTCAAAGAATGTTAAACAGACTGAAAGCCCAGAGACAGCAGCTGTAAAAGGCTGAAGTTCAGGGAAATACGAGCGAGAATCAAGGAAAAAGTGCCGCAGGTAAAGTCTGTTTCTTTGTTTCCTTCGACTTCAAATCAACACATTACTGTTGTATCTTTGTAAAAGAGCCCTGTTAAAGCATTAGAACTTATTTTCAACGCCTCATCTGTGCACTAAAAGCTACACTCTTACCTCCGCAAAACTTTTGTACCTGCTTCTCCCACGTACTAAATTTTCATGCAGATTTAGCTCCCGTACTCGTAATAAATCAAACAGCGACTGCAAACCGACTTCATTTGCATTTTCCACGCCTTGAATTTTGTGCGTTTTGGCAAGAACGCCTTGTTTTACATATTCATTGAATCACAGGAGCAAAATCTGCGCCGCGCTGAATTTGCTCCTGAGAGAGACGCAAATCTCAGCTGCGCCTGGATTTGCTCCATTTTTAGCGCGTCTTTTTCATTTAGCGTGCACGCAAACCTTTGATAAATCTGGCCCTTAGAGTACTTCACCTTTGGTAGTATTGGACACTAACTTGAATGCTATCTAGTGGAGGCATTTTATAATTACAGTGGTGGAGGAAGTGCTCAATTTCATTGCTAAAGTAAAAGTACAGATACAAACTTTTCAGATTTTTTAAGTACTTTGAATATTTTAGAATAGTATTTATAATAACACATACTCCAGTACTTTAACCCAAGCAATAATGAGACTGAGGGACTTTTACATGTATTGGAGTAATATTTGACCAGGAGGATCTATACTACTTTGACTAAAGTAATGAAATTAAGTAGTTTGTCCATCACTGCTTACAATGCAAATCAACTGAAAATGTAGTGGACTATAAAGTACACATATTTGCTCTTGTGAAGTAAAAGTATAAAGTACCCAGTGTAAAATATACTAAAGTTTTGTACAGATACTTGAAAATTGTACATAACAAAATACTTTTACTCTGTTACATTCCACGATTGTATAATTATCCATATTAAGACATTGCAAGGTCTTTTTTGTAGTTTATGTACTGTATGCTTCAGAGCCCTGGGGAGTACTAGTGTCTGCAGTTTGTATAAATGAGGAACAGAAAAAAAAAGTAACCATTTAATGAAAGTGAATGCATGTTGGTGTAGGCTCTGGCCTTTTATCATTGCTATACAACACAAAACCTGTTTCATTGCTTCAGTCTACTCTTTTTTTCAACTGGCTTCTGCTGACATCTACTGTAGGTCTACTGTAGCAGTAATGGAAGCAGTCATTTCTTTCTTTCCTTTTGTTTTGGTGAGTCTATTCCAGCATGGTGCACCCTGGACAGTATTCCGTCAAAGAAAAGAAACAAAAACTATACACAACACATCCAAAGTACTGCTATGACTTTCCATTGTGCAAAAATAGTTACTTCTCCTTATATAACTTCATAGGTCCTCTTTATTTGTGGCTGTGAAACTTGTCTGTTACAGAAATAAAACAGCCATTTGCCTGTTGATTATTCAGCCGTTTTTTAAAGTTACATTACCTATTCAATCACCTTGACTCATTTTTACTACAATAAGAGTTGAGAAAGTGTGTTTGTTGATAAAGCTTGTGCCCATATGCTCACAGTACAGCGTGCATACGTATGCATGAATGTACTTAAGGTGATCAGGATTAGTGCAGGATTAGAAGGTTCCACTAGCTTCATGTCTGTCTTAAATATAGCTGCACTTCACTGTTTCATGGCAGCAGCGCTAACACAAGATAACACACGCTTACACCTGAGGACTGCAGAATACAGTGAGTTCTTATGTTAAATGCATGTTTTAATGTGTAGCTACCTTTGCACTCACTGTCAGCCTGCATTTGTTTATAATAGTTGTCTATAGAGACTGAAAACTGTGCCATGAGTATTCTTTTTGCTACCAGTGGTGGAATAAGTACTCAAAATCAGGCTACTCAAGTAAAAGTATTGTTACTTCAAAATATTACTCAAGTCAAAGTAAAAGTCCTTAAAATTGGTACTTGTTACTGTTGTTTTATGTAGAAGCACAATGAGTGGTTAGCACTCCGGTCTCAGGTTTGATTCCCGGGGCCAAGTTTGCAGACCACAGTAAACATATAGGGCCAGATTTATCAAAGGTTTGCGGGTTAGGGTTAGGATGCTAAGATGCTGTAAAGTAGTACACAATAGAGACATCAAAATAATAAAGAGAGAAACCATCACATTCTACTGCACTGGCTTGTTCATATCATCAGTATAATCTGTACAATTCTTAGTCATGATCCTTCACATTTAACACATTCATTAGTTGTCAAATATGTGCAAAATACTTTTACTTTTTTACTTGCAAGTACATTTGAAAGTGAGTACTTCAATACTTTTACTTATGTAGAAAAGTTCATGTGCTACTTTTACTAGAGTAAATTTTTGCTCCTTTATCTGTACTTCTACCTAAGTAAAGAAATCCAATACTTCCTCCAACACTGGAGCTGTTACTTTGACTTTGGAGAGAACGTTTGGATTAGATGTCTGACGCCCCCTGGTGGCAACGTTGAGGAATGGACAGAGCATAAAATGGCTAACAGATAGATAAATGAGCTGACTGCTTCATAGAAATGTTTACTTCTAGAGAAAAAGATGGCATCAGATCGGCTAACTTAAACATGCGTGAATGAAACAAAACACAACTCTAAGTATGTTTTTGAGTATAACAACAGTATTAAAGCACAAAAAATGTACTTAGCATTATAGGGGACCTTTAAGCCAAGAGCCACAAACTTTGGTGTCATAAAATATGGAGATTTTAAATTTGACAAGCAGATAAATGACGTGGTTAAATCCAGTTTTTATAATCTTAAGCTTTTATTGAGACTTAAATCGGTTTGATCTTTTAGTAACATGGAGAGGGTGATACATGCTTTTAGCTCTACATGTCTGGACTACTGTAATGCTCTGTATACTGGTGTAGTCTACAATACAGTTGCACATCTTTAACTGGTGACATATAACACCCACTTTATCTTTACTCTATGGGTTGACCAAATCCAAACAGCCCTCATGTGTGTGATATTTTAATATTAAAATTATTTAGACAATTTTATGGAATGAACATGTTGCTGTGTTTGTTTTTGTTGAATTGTACAGCACTTTGGGGACTTTGTGTTTGTAAAATGTGCTTGACAAAATAGATTAAAAATTCTAATCTTCCAAAAAAAAAAAAAAAAAAAAAAGGTTAGAACAATAAAACAATAAGCAACTTGAGTATCTAAACTCTGTAACAATAGTAAAGACAAATCTAATAATCACCTAGCAGATAATGATCTTAATGACTGTAGCAGGAACTGAAAGTAACAGCACTTTTACTGAGAACTAACTTTTAATTTTATCAAGATAGAAATATGCAAACAAAGTCACCCTATAGGCCTGTCTAGCCAGACTGTTTAAAACATTGCATTTACTGAACTGTAAATAAGCCTTTTGCACACTCTTGAGTCAGATTTCTCCACCTCAGTAGCTCCTACAACTACCAACATTTCCAGCCTTGTACTTAACTCAATTTAGAAGGTTTTTACTGAGAGAACTGTTGATATGTAATTTCTAGCCTGATTTATTGGTTATTTTACTCCTAAAAACAAGGCAAAATTGTATATTTTAAGGCTATTGTCAGTTTTATTCTAATTTACTAAAAGAAAAAATAAGATATACAAAATAAAAACCTTTTCATCTAATATGGCAATAAATAAAGCCAAGAATTCTAAAGCTGGCTCTATCCAATATTTAGATACTGTTTTTTGAAATGTATGGAAACGCTTATATTAAAACATTAAATACCCAAAACTTGCAATACATTTTTCTCTTACCTTTATGTCAGTAATCCCTATTGCTTGCAGTGTCTCTCACTCTCTTTCCATTGAATTAGGGACTGAAAAATCTTTGTATTCTTCAGTATCTTTAATTTATTGCCTTGTCTGTCTTTGTTTTTCTTGCAGACATGGCAGATGTGTTCAAAGGGCTCAACCTCCTTGAGACACTCAAAGAGTCCATGGACACTAACAAACTGTCGGACGTCAAGGATGCAGTTGAGGACCTCTTGATCAGCAGGATAAACATCGGTGTGGTGGGCGACCGCTGCCTGGAGAAGATCGCTTTCGTCAACTCCCTGCGAGGTCTCGGTCTTGGGGACGAGGGAGCTGCTGTGTACTCTTCTACTGCTGGCCCTGAAGAAGTAGCAGGATATCCTGACCCCAAACACCCAGACTTTCGTTTGTGGGACCTACCTCCTGTCCCGAACACCTCACCATTTGAACCAGAGCCGTACATGGACAGGTACAAGTTCATGCGCTACAATGCAGTCTTTATGACCTTCAAGGATAGCCCCAACGCCAATAGTGTTAAGGTATTTTTGGAAGCACGTTCTCTTCAAAACAAAACCGTATACTTTGTGCTTTTGGCTTCAGACAAAGACAAGACTCTGGAGGATAAACGAAAAGCAAGTTTGGAAGCACTTACCTCTCAAGGTGTAACTTTACCCAAGGTGTATGTCGTCACTCCAGCTTGTTTGGAGAAAAAGGACTTCCCTGGACTTTTGGAAGACATGGGGCAAGACCTTCCTGAGATACGAGCCCATGCATTACTATTGGCCCTACCAATATTGACACCAGGCCTTGTTACTCAGAAAAAGGAGGCTTTTAAGGCATTAGTTTGGGCCGCGGCGTCTTTTTCCGGAGGGGTGTCAACTCTTCCGGTTCCCTTCGTGGCTTCTATGGTCGACTCAAGTGTTGGCGTTCGGATAGTAAGCAAGGCGCAGTTGTCTATGTGCTTGGATAATGAATCTGTGGAAAGACTGGCCCGAATACGAGGAATTGACCCAGGTAGACTGAAAGCACTGCGAACATGTGCCCTGTCAGTGGAGGTTTCTAAAGGCGAGGTGAAAAAACGCCTTGCTGCAGCAGAGAAGGACTTGTCCACAGTGTCATCAAGGCTGGTGGGGATGGCCATGCCCAGACAGGCGCGCTCTGCCAGCAGGTCATTCACTGCCATGCTCCAGGCCTTGAACACAGCCATTGACGAGATGGCTGCAGACGCTGAGAAGATTGTACAAGTAGCTCTGGGGGAGGGGCAGTGAAGTTTTTTTGTTATATCATTTCATATTCTTGTCAACATGGGGAGAAAGTGGAATTATTGCCTAAAGGCTCATTTATACTCGATGTTAAAAATGCATTCGGATATGGTTGGAGTGTTCTGTCAGTCTGTGGTGTTCATTTTGTTTTACTTAGAGCTTGCAGATGTGAACCAACATAGCAGTACATGTTATGTTCGCCTGTTGGTGTTGCTAGTGAATGGCGCAGTAAAATTCAAAGCAGAAGATGACTGAACTTTTTAAAGAGCAACCAGCAAGTTGGTTTTGCTAATGTGTGCTTTCTTGCTTCATTTTCTTGCCCATTTTTTCAATAAATGTGGTGTAAAAACATCCTCTAGCTCCATTATAATTGCTGCTATTGCTGCTCTTGTTTGTCTTCTTCTTTGCCCATTGCAGGTTATTTCACATAACACAGATGTTGACAAAGAAAAAGCATGGAAACATGAAGACTGTGACAATAATAGCATGCATAATGTTGAATCCATTTGCAGACACGACGCAATGGGAGAATAAATAAGCCTGATTCTAAGTATAAAGATCTATAATGCATGTAAACATCTTACTCCGATAGGCGAGCTGTGATTTGAATTTCTCTGTGATTCAGTTTTGGCTATTGTTATTTGGATACATCTTATTTGGATTAAGGTTTGATACAGCACTCTGAGCATGCTCCAGAACAATGGTGGAGCGAGGGGGTTAGGCCTAAAACTTTTTATTAGCCTTCAGTTTCTTGGCTAATGAAAAAAAAAAATCCTAAACAACCACAGACAACTTGCTAAAATGTGATATTTTGATAGCACTTCTGAGTCATTCTCTCTCTTCCTGCCTCTCTCTTCTTCACTCAGCGCTGCTTTTTAATGCAGCTGTGTGAGACGCACTGTGAGATGTCCTCATGTGTTTGTGCACTGGACAGGAGGGACAGCAGAGAGACAAGAGGAGACCTTGAGCTTTTGAACAGTCTTTCACTGAGATAGTAACAAAATCACAGGTGTTTTACTTTAAAAAACACAAATATAACTTTAATGACCATAATAATGAGAAGGAAGCAGAGAGAGGAGGAACAGAGAGCAGCAGCAGGGAAAATGTCAGACACAAGAGAGATAGGAGAAACAGACACTTGGACTGAAAAAACTCTTATCCTAACTAACATTAATATGTTTTAAAGTAATATATCAGAGAATGCTGACAGGCATGGTTACAAGTTTGCACTAATTTAGATTTTCTTACAGCTTTAACAGCCAGTGCATTGGTATTACAAGCAGGGTACAAACTGTTTTAGGTGCAGTTCAAACATCACAACATTCAAATATTATGGGTGTGTCCAAACTTTTGACTGGTTACTGTATTGCAAAAAAAGAGCCTGCGCATACAAATTTACTCCGGAAGTCTATGATCCTTCACTCACATATCACTCTGGGGTGAGACTGATGTACTGACAGAGGCTATTAACAGCTTGTGTGAGGAGGAAAGAAAAAAAAAAAAAACTTTTGTATTTTTCTCGTAAGTAAGTCACGCTTCTATGTAAAAGAGGAAGTGTTCTGACTCTGAGGACTGTACAGTGCACATATTAAAATTATTCTCTTCAGTGTGCATGAGTGAACAATGCAAATGCTCCAAGTCAGAAGCCAAGTGTGAAAAGTTCCTGATTTTAATTTTAACTTTAAGAATCATCGCTATACACAGGATCCTCAGTGGTAAGTCTGATAAAACTTGACGTTTTGTTATTTAGGCATTCGAAGTAAAGATGTCTGTCTATACTGTATGTTGTACTATTTGTGACTCCTTTAAATTAAATTGGCTTTAACCACATAAAAAAAAAAGAACAAGAAAGCAGAAGTCATGGCAGCACTACATTGTGAGTGATGTTTTATGGATATATTGCTGTTTACTTTCTAAAGTACTGAAGGCTTGTGAGGAAATGGAAGTTCAACCAATCAGCTTGGTCCTTCTTCTGATCATTGTCACAGGTATGTCATATATTTACAAGTATGTAGTCCAACCCCAAATCAAGTTGAGATGCTGTGTAAAATGTAAATAAAACCATAGTACAATCATTAGAAAAACCCATAAATGCAACAAATAAAAAACACTAGCAGAGAGCGTTTTGCAACATAGTCGGGACATTGATTATCATTTCATTAAGTTGTGTTCATGCTCCTGAATCTGAACATGTCAAAAGCTCAAATGCAGGGCAGTGGTCTGTAGCGAAGATGCTATTTTTCAAAAGAAATATCCAAACAGAAAATCCACAAATCTTGAGATTGATTTTTGGTTGTTAGCATTTGGGTCCACAACCTCACTGTATAAATCATGTTGCTTATGCCCTGTTTACTGTCTACAATTACGTGTGTGTGTTTGACTAATGTGACCACTTTTTGACCCTATAGTGAAAAAATCATTTCTGTACTGACAGAGGAGACGTTAAACTTTGTGACAGTTTATTGTTTCATGAGGATAGACCCAATAAATACAGAGATATTAACTGTAAATCATGCAAAGCCATCTGCATTTTGAATCTTTCTCAGAATATTCTACCATAGAACTCTCAACCCCATGTGAGTAATATCAGAACCTGGTTTGAAAACATTAGCAAGTATGTGAATGTTTAGCCTTTTTTTTTTTTTTTTTTTTTCTTTACATTGAATTAGACTCTGTAATTAGCATATAAGCTAAACAATGCATGAATTACATTTCTTAATTTCCATATTAAGCAGGAGAAGTAGTTATAGAAATATGCTGGGCACCAATAGTTTGTCATTGTATAATCAGATTTCCTCATCACTCACCAAAAATCCTACTTTTATAAGTTCACTTTAGCAACTTGAACTGACAGTCAGATTTGTATCATATCTCTATAGAGTATTTTTTTATTAACAACTTTACTAAATACATTACTCCTGGAAGGGTCTATATGCTCTTTTATAGTGCTCTGCGTTCCAAAGACTGGTACTGGAAGTTAAAAAGATGATGAGACATTTTTAATGAAGGATTTAGCTGTAGCCACCAAACATTGCAATTTAGCAATAATTAAGACAGTTTTGGTGACTGACAACCACTCGACCACATGTGTGTAATGTCAAAGCCTGGGTAGAAAACATGAGCGAGTGTGAACACATTTTGCCATTTTCTTTAACCCTCACAGCACCTTACGATCCAAACGCGTACTTTTTGCTGTTTTTACTTTTTTGATCCTCAATAAATCAATCAGTTTAAATGCTGTTGGTGTGAAACTTGGCCAGAATATTTTTTTTTAAAGTTGGTGTTTAAAATGCCATGACCTCCTCTGTTCTAAGGTGTATAAAACAGGAGATATGCATTTTACATACACTCGTAACCTTAAGTACGCGTTTGGGCCCATTGACTTCCATTATAACCACAGATTTTTGACATACTGTAATCCTGACATATTATAATACTTTTTCATGAAAACCTAATAAATCTAAGCCTTTACCTTCAAATTAAAGGGAAATTAGGTTTTTGGTCTGATTGACCCCCTAAACCACCAGGGGCAGCAGAACTTTATTACAGACAGTTTCAATGGAGGGCTGTTTTTCTTCTACCTTGAACGAACAAAATATATTCTCAGCCACACACCGCTCTGTTACATCGATCCTAACACACCAAGACCAATTTATTGGTGTTCAGTGTTTTTATTCCCATGCATCTTGCAAGGTAGAACAACAGAATTCCATTGAAAATGTATAAAATACAGCTCTGCTGCCCCTGGTGGTTTAAGGGGTCAATCTGACCAAAAACCTAATTTCCCTTTATTTTGAAGGTAAAGGCTTAGATTTATTAGGTTTTCATGAAAAAAGTATTATAATATGTCAGGATTACAGTATGTCAAAAATCTGTCATTATAATGGAAGTCAATGGGCCCAAACGCGTACATAAGGTAATGAGTTTAAGTTTTTACAAAAACCTGTCTTTGCTCCAAAAATAAAAATGCATCAAAACCAATGTTTTGTAGTCAAGGCTCTAATAACTTCACCCCAAGTGATCCACTCTGCAACTCATTTTTGTATAATATGGTAAATTTTGTGTTTTTGCCATCTAAAAAAATGTGGGTTTTTGATGACAAAAAGGCCATAAAAACATATAAATTTTTAATAAATGAAAATAAACTTCATATCTATGGTTAGGGCTGAAGTAGTAGAAAGGATTTCATGCGAAAAAAGTAAAAAAAAAAATTAATATTTGACATTTTAATAGCTAGTTTATGAGAGGTCCCAAACGGGTCCCTAAGGTAACGAGTGTAAGTTTCTTCAATAATCTGTCCTTGCTCCAAAAATAAAAATGCATCAAAATCAATGTTGTTATTAATTATTGACTTAGTGAAGGCTCTAATAACTTCACCCCAAGTGATCCACTCTGCAACAAATATTTGGATAAAATGGCAGAGTTTGTGTTTTTGTCATCTAAAATAACAGGATTTTTGATGACAAAATGGTCATAAAAACATAAAAATTATTAATAAATGAAAATAAACTTCATATCTATGGTTAGAGCTGAAGTAGTAGAAAGGATTTCATGCGAAAAAGTTAAAAAAAAAAATTATATTTGACATTTTTATAGCTAGTTTATGAGAGGTCCCAAACGGGTCCCTAAGGTAACGAGTGTATGTAAATTTTTAAGGTACCCAGAGGGTTAAGGTTGCAATCGATTTAAGGCCAGGTGTTGTCACATGGGCTCATTTTAGGTCATTATCACCATTTTGTGAAGCAACTGAGAGTTTTCCCTGAGTGTATAAGGGACATAGACCATCAATGGTCTCAGGTCTGAGAACTCCAAATCACCCTAAATTGGTCCCTAAACTCTCAGTTACTTTTTACTACAGCTCCAGTGCACTGTGTACTGTGGTTTGAACACTGACACACTATTTTTCCGTTGCTGTTAATCACGTGATGCTGGACAAAAGTTTCATGAACTCCACAGATTATGGGCTTCTCTGATAAACTGTTGTGATTTGAAGAGGCTAAAGATTATATTATATGTTATATTATTAACATACTTTACTTCACATGATCAAAACGCTCTGGATTAATACAGCTGTTATTGCCTTAAGATGGAAGATATTTGTTTGTATTAAACTACAGTGAGGTACTATAGAAACTAGTTTAACATTGTAAGCTCAGATTTAATTCATCAATCACCACAAATCCTACTTTGCTAATAAGTTTACTTTAGCAACTGGAACCAACTATCAGATCTGGATGCTATCAATTCAGGGTAATTTTAATAAATATAAAAAATGTGTAAATTAATATTTTTATTTTTCTCCATCATAGAAAGGAATGGACTAGAATGTTAATGTCAACACCAGGCTGCGTACGCAATGTTTCTAAATACTTAACCCCCTTTAGAATGTTAAGACATCACGTGAAAGCAACCTTTAGGATGATGGGTATTTTAGAAAGACAATATTATTATATGTATTGCAAAATTGGATGCTTATTATCTTAAGGTCCTCAAGCGACACTGACACTGTTGGTACAGTATATGGTTTCATCTTTGCTACTATGACTCAGGAATGTCTTCTTGAGTCATGAAGTGATTTCCAGAAGAGAATTAAGTTTTTAATGCAGTGTCACTGATCACAAGCATGCAATACATCAAATACTAAATGAATAAAAACAGCCGCCCCATGTGAACATTAACAAACAGTGGAGTTGAGTGAGTGCAGGCTTACTTTAGTGAAGACCTTTTGTGGAATGTAACAAAGAAAAACTACTTTACTGAAGTACAATGTCAGTGTATCTGTATTTTACTTAACTACATTTTAGTATTTCTACTTTTTACTCCACTATATTTTTGGTTTGGTTTGAAGTAAAAAGTGTTAAAAATCATTTGTTTTTGCTATACCTCATTGCAGACACATTATACTCACCTTCTCACCAACACAATACTAGAATAAGTTACGATTAAAGGGTAAATTTTTTTTTTAAATGTACCAGCTTTAGTATATGTTATAGAGACCCAAAAATATGTAATGAGTGTGAAAACGTTATCCATATTTAAAAGAACTCTGAAGCAACAGCTACTGGACAAATATATGTAATACTACACAGCTGGGCTCTCCAGAAAAATACCCTGTTTTCTCTTCTTACATAGATTACTGCATAAACAGGCACTGTAGGTGTTTATGTATGTATAAAACTCCTAGCATGTATTACTGTCATACTGTCATATGGTGGGACCAAACTGTAAAATATTTGTTATTTGTTTTTATTTGTTTTCACTTACTTGTTTATTAACTTTTATTTTGGCCTATTTGTTGTTTTATGGTATGATGGTAATAATAATAATAATAATAATAATAATAATAATAATAATAATAATAATAATAATAATAATGCTGATAGAATAAGTATAAGTATAATAATGCTCGTCTTATACCCACACATTTGATTGAAATGTTACCAATAAACCTATAATGTTGCAAAAACCTGTTTATTATCAGGGGTTGCTGCAGAAGTTTTCAAAATGAACAAGTATTTTGCATGCATTAGTAAAATGTCTCTCTTTCAGTATTTATTTTGTTGTCTTTTGGGGTGTGACCAGAGAATTACCACTAGAAAACTTGAATCCTGAGGCTGCACAATGCTTTTCCCCTTTACCATAATCTTGTGTGGCATCTGATTTTGTAGCACCCCCTATGGTCAATGTTCTATTCCGAACAATGTCTATGTGTATATGAGATCTGAAAATCATTGCATTCTGTTTTCATTTACATTTTGCTCAGTGTCTCAATTTTTTTATTTTTTATTTTATTGGGGTTTTGTCATTGCATCTTGATATTTATAATGTTGTGATTAAAGTGTTTGCCTCACTTGTCTTTTACACCAGCTGTGCCCTGCTCCTCATACAGTCCTGCTCCTGCAGTAATAGAGACAAGATCACTGACTGCCACTGAGGGGTCATGTGTTGAGATCAAATGTAAAGTCACAGGAGATGTGTCTGATGAAGATGCTCTGTGGATCTGGATGAAGGATGGAACATGGGACAGTCTGAATGATTACAGTGGCACTGTTGTCTACAGTAACAAGATCACAGAACGTCCCATCAGTCCACAGTTTGAAGGCAGAGTCACTTACACAGGATCACCACAGTTAGCAAACAGAGCTGGATCCTCCAATAATCCATCATGCAGTGTTTTAATCTGTGACCTGAGAAGACAAGACAGTGGGAAGTATTTTTTCAGATATTTTCCTAAAGCTGCATGGGGAAAGTGGAGAACTCATTATGATGCTGTTCTTAATGTTACAGGTAAGTACATGAACGCTGACATTTGATATTCTACAAAAACTTCAGAAGCTTGTATTAGTAGAACTGGGAGAGTTAAGTGTTGTTTGTAGGGACCATGATTTTGTACACATCGCCTGTTTGTCAGTACCTCACACCATAGTGCTCTTATGTGTTGTATAGTACCTTTTTTAATTTGCATTTTTAATAGCAACCACAAGAAACTCAAAGCAAAAAGGTACATCTTTTAATAGAGTTTTGTTCTTCACAGAAAATCCATGTCCAATCACCTTTAATAAACCAGCTTCTGTACAGGACTCTCCATCCATAACACTCAGATGTTCTACTGAGAGATCATGTCGTTCAAAGCTGGTCATTGAAAGTGTGCCTCCGTCTGGTTTGGAAACATCTCAGCCTTGGAACAGTTACACTGCAACAGCAACAGTAACAGTCAGAGCCTCAGGGCAGGATGATGGCAGAGAGTTCATCTGTCAAACACAGGGCAACACAGACAAATATCTGGTTAAGAAGACCACAATCACAGTGCTGTGTAAGTTTACACATAATAATGATCACTTTTCTGTAAAATGTAGATTTGTCAGAAACTTCTCAAACAAGTTCTCACTGGTTATAACCACTTCACTGATGTAGATGCTCCTCGTGACACTGAGGCTTGTAATAAGCTCCAGTGATGTTACAGAAGGTCATTCTGTGACTCTGACATGTTCAGCTAAAGGACAGCCCACTCCCACATTTACCTGGAATAAAAACCAGACCAGAAGTTCCTCTGATAGACACACTGGAGCCATTTGGAAAATTAACCCTGTTCAGGTTGAACACAGTGGAGAATACCTCTGTACTGCTCACAACAAACATGGAACACAAAGATCCAACACTGTCCAGATAGATGTTCAATGTAAGACACTTTAGTATTTCAACAGATTTTTTTTCATTTAGCATTTAAAAATTTAAAAATCTTATACTGGCCCTTCTGTTTCAGATGCCCCTAGTGTAGAGGTGAGAGTATCATCCCAACCTCCATACAGACAAGGACAAATAGTTACACTCATCTGTAATGTGATCCGAAGCAAACCACCACCACACACATTTACCTGGTATAAAGATGAGCAGAGACTGACCTGGGGTCAGACACATGATAAAAGTCTCCAGTCTGAAGACAGTGGCTCTTACAGATGCTCAGCTGTAAACACTGTGGCTACCACACAGTCAAGTCCACTGCAGATAGATGTTCAATGTGAGTCTCAGCTGCATGTAATTCACAACACAACAGAACTGACAGTAAATTAAACTGCACTTTGCAATGGCTAACTTGAAAAAAAAAAGTAAAAATGGGAATAACTTAATGCAGAGTTTTAGTCCAAACCTGCTGGTCAAGCTACCATTCTTTTCTACATAATCCTTTGATTCATTTTACAAAATGGCTGTTGGCTTACATGTAGGATGACTGACTGTGTTTTGTTTACAACAGGTGACTTCATTTGTCCTCTCCTTTTTATTGTGAATAGTGATCATGAAAAGTAATAATAATGTAATTTTATGTGTTTGTTGCAGATAAACCAAAGAACACCAACATTGAAATCGTCGGTCAAAGCAGCACAGTAGCAGTTAATGGCTCTGTGGTTTTCAAATGTAACACTAAAGCCAACCCTGCTGCTCATGAATACTACTGGTACCAAGACAGTAACTACCATCGGGCCACAGCTGAAAACAGTCTGGAACTGAGGAGAGTGCAAAGAACAGATGGGGGCTGCTACAGCTGCAGTGCCAAAAACACAATTGGTTCAGGAGACCACAGCAGAAAACTGTGTATAAAGGTGCAGTGTAAGTAACTGGTAATTCTTAGTCATCCATGTCATTGTATTCTAGAACTCGGACCATATGTCAGATGAAAATCCAAAGAATAATTCCAGTTTATCCCAGAGCCCTAATATAATTTATTGGTTAGTGCTACCATTTTTACATAAGATATCAGGGTTTTAATTCCTTGATGTGGAGCTAATAACTTCAGGGCCCTGTACAGTGAAGCTGGGTTAGAGCATTAGCCTTAACCCTGGGTTTTTGAAAGTACAAAGTTGGTTCACGTTCTATCAAGGAAAATCTCTTTCAGTATAAGATAAGACATCTCTTTAACAAATCAGTGATGAGAAACAAGCTGCTGGTGTGAAGGAGGAGGAGAAAACTGCAGCAGAGAGTGAAAGAGGGGTGGACAGAACGAGAGCATGAACAAACAGCGAGTGTTAAAGACACTATAAAGTAAAATTTTAAAAAATCATAACTTTATAGACAGTTTATACATATACATAGTCAATTAGAATCTTTGGTTAAACCCTCTGGTTAAACTACGTGATAAAGTCTTAATCTTTCCACCACACAGTATGGACCTGTGTGCTGTTTATTCAGTTGACTGAGCTATGCTACATTTTTCTTGTGAGTTTAGTGCATGGATTCATGGTTTAGTGTAGTTTCTAGTTGTTATTCATATCAACTGTTTCTGTGATGTTGACCCTACAATGTTAACTCAGCCAGTTGTTAACCCACATTGTAGTACCGCATATCTAGAGACGCTCATGTTTGGTTTTTGCCATCTGGGTAGGAGACATGTCTGGGATAATTCAACTAGCATCATAGTACAGGGCCCAGGTACAGTTTTTTTCTGGCCCCAAGCCTGGATGAAAAGGACTGTGTCAGGATAAGTATTCGGTGTAAAAAGGGGAACTGATGGAAAGCACTATCCTACTTTGTAGCAGAAGGGCAGTTGTGTGCTTTTGCAACATTAAGCTTGTCTCTGTAATATTACTGATTTCCCTCTACACTAACTGATATTATAGTGTTGCATGATGGGGTAGTGGTTAGTACTGAAGCATTACAGCAGGAGATTGGGGCTTCTCTCACTAGGCCTGCATGGTTTACACCAAAAATGACATGCGTGTATAGGCTAGGTGAAAAAAGAAGCCCTGCCCTTAGTAACGTTATTTCTTATCCACAGATCCTCCCACTAAACTGACTCTGTCCATGGAGACAGAGGTGACAGAAGGTCAGAGAGTCTCCATCACATGTCGTGTAGAAAGTTCTCCAAACTCCACCCTGACCCTCAGCAGGACCTCAGAGGGTTCTACAGAAGAGCTTCAGAAAGAGACTGACCTCAACTCTCTGAGCTACACTGTCACTGTGAGCTCAGCCCATTCAGGAGAATACACCTGCTCCGCTCACAACAGTCTGGGGTCAGAGAGCAAGAGGAGCTCGCTCATGGTCAAATGTGAGTAAAGTTTTGTTGTGTTATGTGTTTTCCATTTTTATATAGTAATTAATGAACACATATATTTTTTCATTCACAGATGCAAACGAACATCATTTTAGTACATAAACACAGTGAAAGTAACACTTGTTTTTTATTTTGTATCTACAGATCGTCCTCAGAAGGTGACAGTCCAGGCTAATCCAGGTCTGGTGATCAAAGAGAACGAGACGTTGACGTTACACTGCAGTGCTCAGAGCCACCCTCCTGTGACCTCTGTGACCTGGACCAGGGGACACCTCACTGTGCACACTGGGCCAACCTTCAGTGTGAAGTCAGTCAGTGTGAGTGACAGTGGCCTCTACAGCTGTACTGCCCACAATGAGATTGGACAAGGAACATCAGCGCCAGCCGAGGTTAAAGTCAAATGTGAGTATGATTTTTAGATGTAGTAACAATGATAAAACACAACACTCCGAACCTGCTCCATATGTACTGTACATATATAGCCCACAGATCTATTTGGTTGGGCTTTCATTGAAAGTGCATGTTTCTGAAAATCTATAGCAGCAAAAACAGAATGTCATGATCAGAATTCTCATAAAAGCATATTTTATTCACAGTAGAACATAAAGATGCAGTGATTTTTAGTGGTGTGGTCTACATTTTACATGCTGTGATGAGTCTTATATACTGTAGACCTAGAGCGACATTCCAAAAACATCATATCAGAGATTACAAGGACTTTTCCTGAAACTATATAATTGCTGCCATCAAATTCAGAGGAGGTATTATTTTTCATGAAATGGTAAAATATCTCAGTTTGAACAGCTAATATGTTGTTTGGGTTCTATTGTGAATAAAATATGGTTTTATTAATTGACCGAGATATCAGCTCAAGATGATGTGAACAATTGACAAAAGATTCATTAAACAACAAACACTATTTATTCTTACTTCTCAAGTTATTTTGACAACAGAGGTCGACTTATCTTTGGCTTTCAAATGAAAATGTGGTTCCTTTAATATATGTCCATGGGCAGTATTGTTCAGCCCTCAGGAACATCCTTTCTTTTTTATAATTTCCAAAAAATGTTTTCAGTAATTGCCAACAAACTTCTTAGATCTTCATGTGCAAAATCCTCTAGCTCAGTGATGTTTCATGGCCTCCATGCTGTAACTGCCTTCTTGAAATCTCACCAAATCATATCCATCGGAGAAGGCCACTCCAGGACGTCCAAGGATCTTCTTGTCTTCTTGAAAAATCTTTTTATTGATAAATCTTTAAAATCTGTGGGGGTTGAATATTTCTGAATGCAATTGTATGTTTTAGCCAGCCTACAAGGTTAGCTGTTGTTGCTCTCAAACATACACATACGTCTGATGAACAGTAACAGTTTAGTAACATGAGGCAGCACTTAAACCAAGCACTGACTTACAATTCTGCTGTACTGACTTATTATTTTGTGTTCAGTTGGTCCAAAGCACACAGAGGTGGTGAGAGCAGAGGAGGTGCAGAGCCCTGATGGGAGCAGGTCAGTGACTCTGAGCTGCAGCAGCCACAGCTTCCCCCCGGTCAGCCTGTACACCTGGTACAGGAGGACGGAGGGCAGAGATCTTGCAGTGTCAAAGCACAGTATCTACATTGTTAAGTCCACTCACCCCGGAGTCTACTACTGCACTGCAAAAAATGAGATCAGTGAGACCAGGTCTGAACCTGTCAGCCTCTTCCAAGACGGTAAGCGGTAACTTCTGACTATAATTTTAATGTAATTTTTTTTGGCCGGAGAGAGATATGAATATTATACTAACAGAATATTTCATCTGTCATGGTTCCAATTTCCCACTCCCCAACAGCATAACTACACTTCCTTTATTATTATAATAAAACTGGACCAATTTGTCACCACAAAGTACCAAAATAGCAAATCAGTTTGACATTTAGAGCTTAGCAATTCTAGCCTTATGCTATCCTACAACAATTTCTGCATCATTAAATTGTCATTTCGTTTAGCTTTGATTTTTTGTTTAGCTATTTGTGTTTTCCTTCACTGCACTGTTTGTGTCTTTAAGAAGACAGAGCCAGTGCTAGAATACAGTAGATTAGGTTTCTTAAGTTTTCTTTAAGTGTGTGTAAACCAATAGACAATGTGAGCATCCCTCTTTGTTTGTGAGCATGTGATTGGCCAAGGTATGCATCATTTATTACAAACCTAGATTATTTATTTTGGCTTTATTTCAGTACATGCATTGTGCTTTGTAATCAACTGATGATGTTTCTTCTCTGCAGGAGGCCATGTGAAGTTCATCATCGTCACTGCTCTGTTTCTACTGATTATCCTCCTAGTTGCTTTATTCATTTACAGGTATTGTTATAAATAAATTTAGTTTGTTAAGTTTGTTAGTTTTGGTATTTAATTTATATTTCATATTTTAGACAGAGAAAGAAGTCAGTTCAAGAAGGAAGTTCGAACACATCCAGGGTTCAGGTAATAATGTTTTTCATTCATACATTCCTTCATCTTCTTCTGCGTATTCCTGTTAGGGATCGCTGGTCTTAGGCAGGGTACACCATAGACAGTGGCCAGCTAGTTGCAGGGCTGACACAGAGACATACACAGACAGACAACCATTTACTGCCACTTTCATTCACCAGGCGTAATTTAGAGTCATTAATTCACCTAACACATGCATGTCTTTGGATGGTGGGAGGAAGCTGGAGTACCCGGAGAGAATACACGCTGTAGCATGGGAAAGACATGCAGACTCCACCCAGACAGTGTGATGATTGGCCACTGGATTGATCTCAAACCCTCATTGCTGGGAGGCCTGAGCACAATAATATTTTTCATCTCGTTAAATAATGACAATGCTTTGGGATACCTCAGATGGTAGAGCATGGGACACATATTACACAGAGCAACTACAGTTTGCCTTTTTTCCTTATGATTTTTCTTATTAGCAAGGCTTTTTTTTTAGATCATTAATCATGTATTATGTAATGAATGTGTAATCTAATTCAGGGAGGGAACTCCAGAAGCAGAGATGACCCAGGTCCTCAGCAGCGAGCAGACATCACGTAAGTTATCACAGGACCATTCTGTGAATTAATGTAGTCACACAACCAACCCATGATACACACCACACACAACCAAAGCTCATGATGTCTTCACTGTGGCTGGACAAAGTGTTATCTCATTGTGTGTTCACAGGAATGGTACATCTGCCATCAACGCTGTTTACTCCACCGTCAACCTCCCTAAAGATAAACCGGTAAACAAGTCTCCAGTTTTATTCAAATGTACTTTATCTTCAAAGTCCCACATTCAGAGTGTAAACAGTATTGTTTTCTAGGAAGTGTATATGAATACATGGGGAAAAAAATCTGTAATATTGGAAATATCAGTATTATCCATTCTTGACATTATGAGAGAAGTTATAAAATTAGCTCAGGCACGGCGTGGCACTTGTGCTTGCAGTGGAAATCGAGGGTGAGCCTTTAGTGTATTGTGGGCAGTAAATGTGCTCCATAAATAAAATGGAATATTAACACCAATATTTTGCCATAAAATGTCTAGCCTTGAAATTGTTAAATTAAGTATGTAGACTTAAAGTCATTTGGATGGTTTCTGATCTTAGAAATAATCCTTCTGTGTTTGGGATTTAGAGAAATGGGGTTGGTGACCAGTAAATTCTGAAAAACTATTAATAGAAAGAAATTGCCATTGCCAATAGCCGTAAATCCAATTCACAATTCAACATTAATGGGCACTAGCCTTTGACCAGTGTGTATTGTGTACTTTGACACAGTCAGGTTTGTCGTGTAGCTTTGACCTCATGCCTGCGCTGTCAATATAAAACAGTATACTTGTACAGTCTACTCACACTTTTACCTGCCTGAAGAATTATGTGTTTGTGTTCTCAGGGTCGGGCGGCCACCAGAGAGCAACAAGAATGTTCACTCAACTATGCCTCTATTCACTTTGAAAAGAAGAATAAGTAAGTCTCAAACACAAACACAATTCCAAAAAGCTGAGACATTATGTAAAATGTACACACAACCAGAGTGCAATGGTTCGCAAAATCTCATAAAAGTCTAATTTAATTCACAATAAAACATAAACAATATATTAGGTGTTAAACTGAGATATTTAAACATTTTATAAAATTACAGCTCATTTGTAATGTGATGACATTTGTGTTAATGTTAAAAAAATTTAAAAAAAGCTACATCTGTGGCCCCAAAAAGAAAAAAAACATGCTCGTGCACTTGCATACAGTGTGCTCCTTGCATATTGCCTTTCCACATTTGTTATTTTTACCATCAAGGCAGAGATGGCACTTTTTTTTCCCATGCAGCTGCAGCTGCAGCTTGGCATAGGCTTTAGCTGTAGCTTGGCCAGGGTTGGCCTGTTGTTGTGCCTACACCACCAACATGGCTGTGGTCATTGTGAGGGTAAAGCACCTTCTGTGCCCAGCTCCTGTAGGAAGAGCCTCCTCCTGAAGCTTTTGGTCTGGTTCCAGGCAGGCTGCACACAAACAAAGCTAAGATAAAGATTGAATGAAGATGGATATAAATAAAGGTAAAAAAGAGGGAATTCAATGAAAGTTTATAAAAGAATAAAATGAAGATAGATTGAAATTAAGATAAAGTGACAGGGCATGCAATAAAAATGTATAAAATACTAAATAAATATCTTATCTAGGTTATCTACCGCACCTTTGCAGCAGTTGTCGTCCAGGGTAGTCTTGGGCTTCCTGTGTTCTGCCTCAGATAACTCTTCCTCTCTGTATTTTATGCTGAGATTACATTCTTGCCTGGCTTTGGCACAGCTGTGGAAGATGCTCGGGACAGTCCTTCGCAATAAGCCTGAGGTACCACCTCAGCTCCTGTTCATGAAGCAGAGGTGGTAGCTCAGGCTTATTGTGACGGACTGTCCCGACCAAAGCCATCTTCCTTTCCTTCAGCAGCTCCATCATCAAGTCCCATGATGTTAAAAAGTTGTCCATAACCACTCATTTGCCTTGCTGCATATCTGGTGGGGCATCAGGGTGGTCTTTTCCTAAATGGGGCTCTTTCATGTTCCTCCACTTCATCGTCCTCCTCCTCTTGTGGTTCCGCTTCTGTCAGTGCTGTCATTGGTGCAAAATCCACATCGACCTCTGAATAGTCATCTTTCTTTCTTCCTCGGAGGATGAAGTCATAATAGTCTCAGCTTTCTCCAAAAAATCAAGGGCTTCGAGCACATTATTGCTCCGTCTACCAGTAACCTCAAACTAAAATGTATTCATGTGTTTACCTGCAACTGCACCTGTGTAAACAATACCTCAGTTTCCCAGGATTTTGTTTAGAGGTCACTGAAAGGGACCGCCTTTGATGTCCTGCAGGTGTCCATATGTTTTTATTACTGGACAGAGAGTGTGAATAAGTGTTTATGGGCCTCTGGGTAGGTGCACATGAAGATGCATGATGGGAAATCATTATTAATTTGCTTTGAAGATAATGGGAGTAGTAGGCATCCACCATGTAGCACAGTAGTTGCATACACTTACATGCACACCGCCTCACACATCCACACCACACTTTGATGTCCCAAAAATACACTCAAATCATTTTAGCTTCAAATATTTATAGAACTGGCCTGCAGTGTGCAATAAAATATGATCATGTAAAAATTATGGTCAGTGCTAGATATACAGTACATGAAAAAATGTCTTCAGCTAATAAAATACAATAAAACATAACATTTTAAGTGGCTTCCACACCAGGGAATAAAAAAATAATAAAAAATAGAAATCAAAGCTAGTGCAGTTTGAATAGGACGTAATGGCACACACACACACACAAAAAGATGAACTATTTAGGTTAAAAGCTATAAGACTTGAAAAAAATATCATGAAAATGTAAAATTGACCTCAAAATATAGAGCCTGGACACTTTTAATGCCAACTGAGACAACACAGCCAAAGTTATGCAAAAATGAAATTTAAAAATCACAAAAAATTGTAAAGGGTGCATTCACACCTGCTCTTTTTGGTCCGGGCATTTGTGACTTTCCTGTTTGGTTTGTAAAAGCTCCTGTGGACCTTGGTTTTGGATCAAATAGCTGGTCTTGGTCCGAACCCAGGCCTGGTTTGTTTGTAGTCTGAAAGTGTTTATTTTTTTTTTTTTTTTGTATCTAATCCAGGAAGTGACACGTTTAAATGCATGTTTAAAGATGAACAAGCAAATGTGGGAAAGAGAGAAACAGGTCTCAGTATGGTTTAAAAATACTGACAGATTATGTTAAGGTTTGAGATACAGTAGCAGCTGGCTCCTGTGTATCTCTCAGTTTCCTAATGAGTGTCATTAGTAATTTCAGACAAGTCTTAAACCATGCATTCAGTGTTTTTAATGTTTGTATTAATGTTTTATTACTAATAGCATGTCTATTCGATAGCTCTATTTGTAGTTTTTAACAGTAAAATGATCTGCTGAATTTCACCTCCTTAAGCTCTGCGTTCATGAGTCTCACCCCCGTTGTCATGACTACAGTTATGATAGTTTCAGTGAAAGCCCGATAGTGCAGATTTAAATAGTATGGTGTGAAACCAAAAGTTAGTGAACCAAACAAAAATAATAGAACAGTTTGTGAGTTGTAAGTACAGATCTTGGTGCAGACTTTCAGGTGTGAAATGTCCTTAATTAGATGCAAAATGCTCAAGGAATGTTTTTTCTGTTTCCTTGTCCCAACTTTTTAGAGACATGTTGCTGCCATCGTAACAAAATAAGCAATTTAAACAAAAAAAATTAAATCAGTTTCAACACTTGATCTGGTTTTAATGTTGTGAATAAATTATAGTTTTATGGGATGTCCAAAGGCATTCTATTTTTATTTACACTCCACACATTGTCCTAACTTTTTTTAAATGAGATTCTCAATAACAGAGGTATGAAATTATATTATTAATATGATTTTTTAAAGGAATATGCCTGTTAAAACAATAGAAGATGTTGTCTATTCCACTGTGAAGCGCCCTGATCAGGTAACGCCCCTCTAATCAACGTACATTTTATTCACATTGGTTTTGCACCTCAGTAAATATTCTCATCTCACAATTCAAATCTTAGGATACAGCAGACGTCTATGAGAACATCACAGCAGTACAAAAGCCCATATACCCAAATCTAGACCTCTCCTATTCGGACAGCAGTGAGGACGAGGTGGACGTCACTTACACCCAGGTGAACTTCAGTACCAAAGGTCAGAGCAGAGACGGTCCCAGCCTGTCTGAGGAAGAGGAGACACAGTACTCAGACCTCAACCTTTGAAGAGGACTTACTGTTTTATGCACTTATAAAATAGCTCTGGAAAAAAAAAATAGGAGACCACTGCTGAGTCTGGCAACCATTCCAGGCCAATGTCTGTCAAAATTCCTTCACACACCTCACTCTGCTTTATGAGCTTACAGACCATAAAGCAAAGCCGGGAGAGTGGGATAGAGTTACCCAACAGCAATGTGACAGAGTGGTGAAGAGCAGCAACTAAGATGAAAGTTTCAGTTCACTATTCACACTATTTTGGTTAATTTCAGCTTTAAATGAATGGCATATGACTGAAAAAAAAATTAGTTGAAGTTCCCCATTTATGCTAAATCAAAAATTTTTGAGCTTTTTATTTATGTTATGTTATAATGTTGTTTCCTAATGTTGTAGCCCTGGGCTGGGCAGACTTGTGTAGCTCCTCTCTGTGCACTGACCCATGTTCTTCCTTTAGTATTTAAATGTTTCTTTTATTTTGTTTAGCAAGCACATGAAGCAATGAAAGAATGTATTTGAATTTATTCAGAATGTGTCTGATGAATGTTATTTCCTTTTAAATAATAATTCAAAAAGATTATTCTGTGTGCTTATTTTTGTCATTTCTATGCATTTTTCGGAAGTGAAATATCAGCATATAATAGATAAAATTCTGATGTATAAAATCAGATGCATGCCAAAGTGCCTGCATTTGTCTTCATTAAAAAACATGTAGTAGATATAAGAAACCAGGAACTGCTCTTGGGTGTTTCTAAAGTTCATACACCATCATTGACTTGTTTTGATTATTTTAGTGCTTAACTTATTGTCACAACAAAGCAGTCAGCTCAACTGTTAGTGTCATGTTGCTAAAAGCTGTGCTAATTACCCATTGTACGCTCCGTCCATTCTCCACTGTTGCCAGAAGTAGGTGACAGACACCTAAATCAAGCATAAATCAACAGCTCCCCAAAAGATGTTTTCCACACATACACATTAACTTGTAGAAGCAATACTAAGGCAAAAATAATAATGCAAAAACTACTAATGCAAAGGTGTCTAAAATCATTTCAAAAAGCCTGAAAAAAGCATAATATTTGATCTTTAACTATATGTTGAAGGCTTTACAGAGGGATTTGTTGATACATCATTCCTAGCATGAAATGAAATGTCCATAACTGCCTCTGTAAAAAAAATCTTTCAGAGCCTTTTTTTAAACTGCACATCCTTCTTATTGTACCGCATCAGGCCCTTGATATTAGTGCTGCAGTACACATTTTTAAAGGCCAAAAAAAAGGGGAAAACCTGCACGTTTTCCTGTAAGTGCAAAGTCTAATTTACATTTTGAAGAGGAAGTGTTCTGATCTGATTCTGAAGAGGACTCCACACTACATTAATAATATAATGTTCCTCAGTGTGTATGAGCGAGCATGTACATGCTTTAAGTCTGAATCTAAATATTAAAACTTACCATTTTTAATATATTTCTGCTTTAAGAATGTTCACAGACTGTAGGACTGAGCCTTCAGCGGTAAGTACAATATCTTTTTTTTTTTTTTGTAAGTCATTTGGTATTAAGTATTTTAGCACAAGATTCCTTTGTGATAGCTTCTAATTAAACATTGGTACCATAACTTTAGTGATATAGCAGTTGCAGCAGTAGTTTATTAAATGCTCTTAATTTATTAAATGATTGTGGTTTTAAAGTCTTGGATCATTAATTGTTTATATGTGTATCAACAGAAAAGTTAACTAGCATCAAACTAGCATCTACAACTTTAATTAGCCTATACATTCATATATTTAGTGTGGATTCAGTAAAGACACGAGAGAAAATTCTTCACTGCACTTGACCTTGAATTCATTTTCAGTGCTTTAGTTTTGTGTGGAAAAGCCAATGCCAAAGACAGTTAAGACTGTCCAATCAGAGAAATCTAATTCCAGTTCCTTGTAAGCAGATAATGTCTGGTTCTACTCTGACAGATCTGAAACTTGCTGTGCTCAATGTCAGATCTTTATGCAGCAAATCATATTTAATCAATATTTGTATCTCCTCTTACTGGGATTTTATGTTTTTAAAAGAGATATGGTTAGACAGCAAAACAGGTAATGCAGTTCTTATTGAATCCACTTCACCTAACTTCACTTTTGTATCAGAAACACGGGAAAACAAAAAGGGAGGTTGTGTGCGTGCTTTATTTAAGGATGATATAGTTTCCCATAGGCTGTCATTTGGAGTGTTTCCATCATTTGAGTATGTATCATTCAAAACTGAGCTAACAGTATCTCCGTCCATACTCTATATAATCATATACAAGCCACCCAACACTGTCAAAGTTTTATTGATGATTTTACTCAGATGCTTTCAGTTGTCTGCACAGACTTTGACTGTAAAGTAATTACAGGTGATTTTAATGTGCATGTGGATAACGTCTGTGACAGAAATGCTAAAGAACTCGGTGCTGTCCTTGAAACCTTTGGCCTTACTCAGCATGTGAGTGCTATTAAACATGCATTAAACATAATTCCACAACACCGATAACAACTCTGCAGCCATCTAGATATTCAGAGCTGACACACTTCACCCGTCACTGACAAAACAGTCCAAGAGATCATCTCCAGTCTGAGTTTATCCACATGCTGCCTTGATGTGGTACCCACTAGATTTCTAAAATCTGTGCTGAGCAGTTTGTTACCCCAACAGTCTCATTTAGTTAACGTCTCACTGCAGTCTGGGACATTTCCAAGGGCCTTGAAAACTGCTGTCATCAAGCCTCTCCTAAAGAAGAGCAGTCTTGATGCCACAGTACTGAACAACTATCGGCCCACATCAAACCTGACGTTTTTAGGTAAAGTCCTTGAGAAAGTTGTATACCAACAACTTACTGACTTTCTTCTGTGGAACAACTGCTTTGATGATTTTCAGTCAGGTTTTAGACCCCATCACAGCACTGAGACTGCTCTTATCAAGGTGACTAATGACATCCGTCTGAACACCAACACAGGCAAAGTCTCTGTCTTAGTTCTGCTGGATCTGAGTGCTGCTTATGATACAGTTGACCATGTGACCCTGTTACAAAGACCAAATGGCCCTGACCTGTGGGGTGCCCCAAGTGTTCAATTTTTACATGCTCCCTTTAGGCCAGTTAATAAGCAGCAATAATGTATCCTACCACAATTATGCAAATTGCACTCAGATTGACATCTCACTGACAGCAGGTAAATATGGACCTGTGGATTCACTCTGTCTCATCCAACAGATTAATGTGTGGATGAGAAACAACTTTCAATCAATCAATCAACCTTTATTTATATAGCGCTTTACAACAACCAGTGTTGCCCAAGGTGCTTTACATTATTTAAAACCATAAAAAGAATCCATACGTACATAGAAATAAAAAGTACATTAAAATACACAAGTACATGTAGACAGACCATAATATGAAAAATGCCACAACACTACGTGTTGAAGGCCAGCCTGTACAAATAGGTTTTAAGTTTGGCCTTAAACAGAGTCAGGTCTGTGATGGTACGCAACTCAATAGGTAAAGTGTTCCAGAGTTTAGGACCTGCCACTGCAAAAGAGCGATCACCCCACTGTTTACACCTGGAGCGTGGGACTACAAGCAGATGTTGTCCAGCAGAACGCAGGGCCCTGCTGGGTTGACAAAAGCTTAAAATCTCACATAAATACACAGGTGCATAGCCACTAATTGCATTAAAAACAAACAACAGAAGCTTAAACTGAATTCTGAACTGAACTGGGAGCCAGTGGAGAGAGCTGAGGACGGGTGTGATGCGGTCGTGTTTGCGAGTGTTGGTAAGGAGGCGGGCAGCAGCATTTTGCACAAGTTGAAGACAGTGCAGAGAGGCCTGGTTAATTCCAACATAAAGAGCATTACAGTAGTCTAACCGGGAGCTAATGAAGGCATGGAGGGCTTTTTCAAGATCGCTGTGGCTCAAAAATTGCTTGACTTTATGCAGGAGGCGGAGCTGAAAAAAGCTAGCTTTAACAACAGTATTTACTTGCTTGTCTAGTTTCAGCTTACAGTCCAACCTCACCCCCAGATTCTTAACCACATGGTTATCATCGGGGACCAGTGCAGCAAGACCAGGAGCTACATTGAGTGAGTTGGAGGAGCTGAAAAGGATGTATTCAGTCTTGCTCTCATTCAGACACAGAAAATTTTCTGACAGCCAAAACTTAATGTCACCTAGACATTTGTGAATGGATTCAAGTGAGTTTGGCGAGTTTGGAATGATGGGCAGATAGATTTGAATGTCATCTGCATATAGATGAAAAGACATTGTGGTTTGAAAATACTGACCCCAGTGGCAACATGTACAGAGAGAAGAGGACGGGGCCAAGAATGGAACCCTGAGGCATACCGGAGGTGAGCAGAGCTGAGGAGGAGGAGAGGTCACCAATCCTAACAGAAAAACTTCTATCTTTAAGATAGGATCTGAACCACTGCAGCACAGGTCCCTGAAGGCCGACCTGTTGAGCCAGACGGGTCAGGAGGATGGAGTGGTCAACAGTATCAAATGCTGCAGTGAGGTCGAGCATCACCAACAGCACAGGTTTTTTATTGTCGAGGGACAGGAGAATGTAATTTTGTACCTTCAACAGTACCTTCAACAGTGCAGACTCAGTGCTGTTCTGAAACCAGATTGAAGTTTTTCGTAAATATGATTATTTTCCAAAAATAAAAGCAACTGAGTGAAAGCTATTTTTTCTAAGATCTTAGAAAGGAAGGGCAAATGGGAGACAGGTCTGAAGTTTGACAGAACAGCAGGGTCAAGATTTGGCTTCTTAAGAAGTGGCCTAACCACAGCATGCTTAAAAACGGTTGGGACAGACCCTAACCTCAGGCAGTTGTTGTTAAAAGAGAGGAGACATGGCCCGATTGTCTTAAAAACTTGTTTGAGCAGTGTGGATGGAATAATGTCCAGTGGGCAGCTGGTTGGTCTCAACCCCTGGACCACCTCAGAGAGGAAAGAGAGTGACACTGGCTCAAACACATCAAACACAACAGAAAAGTAGAAAAGAGCAGAAAAATCCATGTCAGGCACATTAGACATTACGTTGTTAATTTGACACATTTTTCAGAACATTATTGGAAGGATTTGTAACAGACTGGATTGTGTTAAATAACACCTGAGGACGGTTACTACTGGAAGAAATGACATTGGACAGATATTGACATTTAACTTCCCTGACAGCATTTTGATAAACAGAGAAGCAGTCTCTCAGTATACCCAGCGACACATGCAGGTTATCTTTCTTCCCCCTGCGCTCGGCCTGTCTGCAGCGCCGCCTAAGGGCGCGGGTGGTGTCATTCAGCCAAGGGTCTGGTTTGGGTTTGGTGGATCTGAGCTTGAGAGGTGCGATGGAGTTTAAAATCCCTGAGCAGGTGGAATGGAACAATGAGATAAACTCCTCAGGGCATAGACAGGAGGCAAGCTCATCCTGAGTATAAAGTTCATAACAAATGAAGGCAGATGTGAATTCTCCAGCTGTGGTGGACGTGATGGTGTGACGACGACATGCTGGAGTAGGAGATTTAGCTGCAGGAAGAGGAACTGTGAATTCAAATATGACAGGGAGATGGTCAGAGATACAAGTGTCACATATTTCTGAGATGGATACTGGAAGGCCATGGGAGATAATGAGGTCCAGTGTGTGACCATGCTGGTGTGTGGGGGCATTCACTGATTGCGTCAGGTCAAATGAGGATAAAAGGCCTTGAAACTCATTTGCCAATTGGCTGGACGGACAGCAAACATGGATATTGAAATCCCCACAAATGAGAAAACTGTCAAATTTTGGTATTATTTCAGCTAGTAAATCCGAAAACTCTGGAATAAAATCCTTATTGTATTTGGGTGGACGGTATAAGACAGCACACAGCACAGGACATGAGGATTGTACCAGAAATAATTGTATTTCAAAGCTGCAATAGCTTTTACACGACAGAGAGCGACATATGAAGTTCTGAATGAATACTGAAGCCACGCCTCCTCCGCGGCTGCACCGTCGTGGCGTGCTCAGGAAGGAAAAACCAGGGGGGAGGAGCTCGGAAAAGGCGCTGTTATCACCTGGTTTAAGCCAGGTCTCCGTGAGCAAGAGGAAATCCAAGTCGTGGGTGGAAATAAAGTCGTTCAGTACAAAGGTCTTATTTGTGAGCGACCGAGTGTTCAACAGGGCTGCACGAACGGACTTATAGTTGACAGACCGCTGCGCAACACGGCACAGCGGGCGGAGATTCCCTTTCACGCAGCCTCGCTGTTGGATCCTCGCAGGGCGGCGACACGGAAACGGAGACCTGGTGTCAGGGTTAGCCGGTCGGAGCGACCGGTAACAGTGCACCAGAGAGTGGCGCAGTTCAGGGATTCCATATTCCATGGGTATTTCATTCATGAAACAACTAGGGTGACCACCTGTTCCTCTTTTGGTCGTACTGCACAGCCATTTAGTCCTCTGTCCCTCCGTCCCACTGATTAAGACAATGTCCCACTTTTTCATAGTTGCTCAGTGGATCTAGCCTAGAGTAGCCTATAGAACAAGCTCAGGTCAGTGTTCCCTGTGTAAAATGTAGAATAAATATTTGTGGGCATCCCATCTTGATAGGTTGAATATATAGATGTTGTGTTGCTGCCCCTCTGTTTCATTAAAGGCCTCTCCTGGAGCTGTGAGCTGCTGCTGCTGCTGCTTTGTTTTGAGAATATGCAGACGAGAGCTTTGTTTTTTCTGTTCCATCCATGTTTTTTGGGATGAAAACAGCACATTGTATTTTTTGCCAGTCCTAAACTGAGGCAACTTGTATCTCAGTAAGTTGGTAAGTTAGATTTGTTTATCGAAAGATTTATTTCTTGAGTCCGTCCCACTTTGTCCCACCAAAATGCACAACTTGTCCCACTTTTTATACTTTTTGAGGTGGTCACCCTAGAAACAACCCAGATCTTTCCCACTGGAAGAAGCCAGGTAAGCTCTGATTCTGACACGGACTCCTCCTCTCTTTCCACGTCTCCTGTGCTTCTTGTTGCGAGGCAACACGCAGACAGGACGCCGTAGATAGGCTGGTACAGACGCTGTGAGAGGCGGCGGCAATTTAGAATGGCTGTTTTTAGCACCATCAGGCAAATTGTTCATGGAGTCACGGATATTTAACAGTGTCAGACGATCATACACGAGCAAAGATGACACATCGTTAAGAACAAACAGAGCTAACATCAAAATCGATAGCACACTCAGCAGACGAAGACGGCGGACCAAACACAACGGCGCCATCTTGGATCAGAACTCTAACTTTCTCCGGCTAAACCCAGACAAGACTGAAATAATCATCTGTGGGCCACGGAAACAAAGTCAGGTTAGAAATCTAGGTGTAATCATGGACTCTGACTTGAACTTCAGCAGTCACATTAAATCTATAACATCATCAGCATTTTACCATCTCAAAAACATTGCCAGAATCAAAGGTATACTGTCTAAACCAGACCTAGAAAGACTTATTCATACATTTAGCTCCAGCAGGTTAGACTACTGTAACGGTCTGCTCACTGGACTCACTAAATGAGCTGTAAGACAGATGTAGGACGTCCAGAATGCTGCTGCTCGGGTCCTGACTAGAACCAGGAAGTACGACCATATTAGTCCTGTCCTCAGGTCTCTGCACTGGCTTCCTGTCGCTCAGAGAATAGACTTTACAAAAGCTCTGCTTGTGTACAAGTCTCTCCATGGCTTGGCACCAAAGTACATCAGGGTGTCTGAGGGGTCTTAAAAAGTCTTAAAAGTTGATAAATCAATTAATTTGGGGCAAATTAAGACCCTTAAAAAGTATTTAAGTCTTAAATCTGATTTTATGAGGTCTTAAATTTTGTTGGTATTAAAGTTTTGTCCAGAGTGCTTGACTGCAAAAAGTATGCATAAAAGGATTAATTTTCCTCCCCACGACTAAAATGATGCGTAGAGCTGATATTATATTCTTTTGTTTATGTGCGAAGTCGTAGTGCACCTGAATGCAGCAGGGGAGGCACACGGTGACTGGGGCAGAGGCAGTTTCAAAAGCAAACTCCAGGTAGAATTACGCCACAAGAGCACAGAGAGGCAGCGGGTTTTTACCTAAAAACTGTCAATGTGCAGCTCATGAGGCAAATGTCACCTCTTTAGAACCCCTCACACTGGGCTGTTGGACTGGGCAGGATGAACTATTCGTTTTATGTCAGGATTAAAATTAATTTCTGAGGGACACAAAGATTTCTATGACGAGCTTTGTAAAAAGTTTGTCTGTTTACTTCTCTTACTTTCACTTTAACTAGCAGCTACAGACAGGCTACACATCTAACAGTCTGTTCTTAGATATAAAGTGGACTAAAATGGCAGAACTCACGTTTACTGGTCCCACTTTAGACAAACAAGACATAAACAAGGCGTGAATGTGAAGCCGCTTATTATTGGGTTAAGTGTGAATGTATTCAAAACAATGTTATTCAAATACTAGTCTTTAAAAGCTGCTGTCTAAGAGTGGCAAATATATTCATGAATCCAACTCCAATATGACCTGAGTCTGACCTAAGTTCAGAATCAGCTGCTGATTGGAAATGACAATTTTTTTTTTTTTTTAAAGAAATCATAAGCATTGCACACAATGTTTGACTCCAGAATCCTACTGTAACCAGACAAATATGAACCCAGTCCAGTCTGAGCTGCTCTTGAACTTAAACTTGCCTTGTCTAAAAAAAAGTTGAGAAAAGAATCTGAAAAAATCTCAATCACACTCAGTATTGAATGATCATACACTTCACACCCTCAAGCAGCGCTGTATTAAAAACAGACATGACTCCTCAGTTTATAGCAGCTTTCTGCATGAACAACCAATGTTTACCAACACTAAAATGATTAGTATGGCTGACCTGAGTAACAGGGATCTGCTGTTGGGCATGTGAGGATTTTAAATTACAGAATTAACAAGACCATTTTAGTGCATTAATGTCCTCTGAATGGTTTTAATCCATACTTTATAATATTTTAAGGCCGTTTTTACCATATTTAAAACATATAGTGCAAATGTGTAGCCTGTCTCTATGAATCATATGCAAGCCCCAAAGCTGTTATTCAGAGATGGAAAGGGAATCTGCTAATTAATATAATTATTCCACACAGTCTGTGAGCAGAGGGGGAATGGCAACCAATCTAATCAGCTGGCTCCTTCTTCTGATCCTAGTTACAGGTTTGTAATAAAGTCATATCGATATTCAGTTTGTCAGTTATTGTAGTTTGTAAACTAATGTCTCACTTCTCTTTTACACCAGCTGTGCCCTGCTCCTCATACAGTCCTGCTCCTGCAGTAATAGAGAGAACATCACTGACTGCCACTGAGGGGTCATGTGTTGAGATCAAATGTAAAGTCACAGGATATGTGTTTGATGAAGATGCTCTGTGGTTCTGGATGAAGGATGGAACATGGGACAACAGTCTGAATGATTACAGAGGCTCTGTTGTCTACAGTAACAAGATCACAGAACGTGCCATCAGTCCACAGTTTGAAGGCAGAGTCACTTACACAGGATCACCTCGATTACACAGAACTGGATCCCACCAAAATCCATCATGCAGTGTTTTAATCTGTGACCTGAAAGGACAAGACAGTGGGAAGTATTTTTTCAGATATATCCCTAAAGCTTCATGGGGAGAGTGGAGAACTCATGATGCTGTCCTTACAGTTAAAGGTAAGTACATCAAATCTGATTTTTTTTTCAAGTTTAATATTTGACAAAGTATAACAGAAGCTTGTTCAGGAGCCTCATTTATAAAAGGTTGCATAGGATCTGCACTAAGCAAGGGCGTACACATAGTAGCCAAAGCTAGCACACGCAAACAAAAATCCTGATTTATGAAACTTCTTTAGCTTTCTTTAGTTAGCTCGTTTAATGCTCAATAGACTATGCAGGGTCGCAATGTTTTATCCTTTAGATGGCGGCGCGAGAGGACGCAGCGGCCCGGCGTTCCTCTGGATTCGGCAGCTTGTGTTTTTTGTGCTTGTTTTTAAGCTGTCTTGCATCCGCACATGTACAGTACAGCAGAAAGGAACTATTATCCTTTTTAAATCATGCTCAGGATTTTAAAGATGACAGCAGATGGGACTTTATACCGCCGGAGATCCAGCGCTCACCACCCCAGCACTACAGTGGCGCAGACGGCAGAGATACCGCAAACAAAAGAGGGGAAAGCGAGGTGGGCTACGTATAAGGCTACAGGCTAACCCCTTCAAACCAGCCGTACCGAGTGCCTTTCTTGCAAACACTCGCTCTCTCCACAATAAGATGGATGGGCTACGGTTTAGGATCATCTCACACAGACTGGACTACTGCATAATGATAATCACAGAGACCTGGCTGAACCAAAATATCCCGGACGAGGCTATGGGGCTAGTGGGCCGCACTGTGTTCAGAGCGGACAGAACTGTTAACTCCAGTAAGAGCAGAGGTGGCGGACTTTGTATATACACTCATAACAGCTGGTGTAATAATGCCACAGTTAAGGACAGTTACTGCTCTCCGGACTTGGGATACATCTTGCTGCAGTGCAGACCCTTCTACTTGCCACGGGAATTTACAGCAGTAATCATTGTAGCTGTCTATGTACCCGCACAAGCTAATGCTAAGCTAGCTATGGAGAAGCTACATCAGTCCATGAGCCAGCATTTGTCGCGTCAGCCAGAAGGCATTGTTATTGTAGCAGGGGACTTTAACCACACAAATCTTAAGTTTGCCCTGCCAAAATTTTACAAGTTTGTAAACTTCCCAACAAGAGAAAATAAAACTCTGGATCAAATCTGTTGCAACATCGCACTAGCCTACAAAGCCAGACCACTGCCACATCTGGGACTCTCAGACCATCTGTCTCTGTCTCTAACACCAGCATACAAGTCTCTCATCTGTAGGCAGAAACCATCTTTTAAAACAGTCAGAGTCTTGGCTGGAGAAGTCACCTCAGCACTGACTGTTTTGAGAGCACGGACTGGGGAATTTTTGCTGAGGAGACGGACCTGGAGGGTCACACATCAGCTGTTCTTTCCTACATCAACTTCTGCTCTGAGAATGTCTCAACAACAAAGACTGTTAAAGTGTTCCCCAATCAGAAACCTTGGTTCACAGCCAAGGTGAGGACACTCCTGAAACAGAGGGACTCTGCATTCAAGTCGGGGGACCAGCAGACCTATGCAGAGCAGCCTCAGGAGAGGCATCAATGAGGCCAAGTGCAACTACAAACAGCACATTGAGGCCTGTGCAGACGAGCTAGCAGAGGTATTTACCACCATTTTTGACCTCTCGCTTCTTCAGTGTGCAGTTCCAACCTGCCTTAAAGATATTAGGGAGGATTTTTTTCGACTGCTGAGAAACCAGCGACTGTTTGTCCTTTTTTGAATAATGCGCATGCGTCAGGCTCCCCCGCCCTTCACTGTTCCTTTCCAAGGAACTCCTCCACAGCGACGTGCACGAGCGTTGGAACACGCGTGTTTGTTTACAGCCGGCATCAGCGGAGATTCGTCTAAACCTAGACCTGCATTGTTTGTTTGTGCGACCTTTGACCTAGTTCCCCACACAGACCCAGTCACATGCACAGTCCCTAAATGTGAGCAAAAATATATGTACTCCTGCTATTGGTAGCATTAGCAAACTGACGTTGCTGTACAGTTGAAAAGGTTCAACAGATAAAGAAAAAAGGCATTTTTCTCAAACTATAAGATAAACGTAGCTGTCCAGCAGAAACTTGGCGACCAATGCATCGGTCTGAAGCTCTTTCTGTTCCTACAGCACACGCCGTCCTTATTCTGCTCTTCAACAGTTTTTCTCCTTCCCCTCTGGTACACTTCAAAAACAGTTTTCCTTTTGTGACCGCCCGGTTCACGGTTTTCCTGAGCCATTGTGCTCTTTGAAGTCAGGCTGTCCCTGCTACGATGTTAACACCGCTAACGCGGCGCTAATGCCGGACTACATAAACATAGTGTATACGCATGCGCAAGCACAAGAACGCGCACTATCACCGAAACCAGGAAGATGAACGAATGAATGGCAAGTCCGTGGAACAATGGTTAACGTACTCATGATGTAAACGATTGGATGAGGTTTTTTAAGTCCCACAGAGTCCACAGTTTATTAATATTATTATTATATTTTCTAATACACCAATTTATAAGCCTTATACAGGGCAATGAAGGTAGTTTTAATAAATATTGCAAAAAATGAATTTATAAAGATCATCCCTAATACCTTTAAGTCAGCCACCATAATTCCTGTACCCAAGAAAAGCTCAGTGACCTGCCTAAATGACTATCACCCTGTTTCTTTAACCCCCATCATCACTAAATGTTTTGAAAAACTAATTTTATCACACATCAAAGCTGCCATCCCTGCTGACCTAGATCAATATCAGTTTGCATACAGGGCAAACAGGTCCACAGAGGATGCAGTAATCACAGCTCTCCACACAGCCCTTTCACACCTAGACAAGGACAATTTCTATGTCAGAATGCTGTTTGTGGATTTTAGCTCAGCCTTCAATACAGTTATTCCCCACAAATTGGTTTTTAAACTTAGCAACTTGGGCCTAGGTAACTCACTGTGCCACTGGATCATGGACTTCCTGAGCAATAGACCGCAGAATGTCAGGGAGTCAGCAAGAATGTCAGGAGTAAGCAAAAAAAAAAAAAAAAAAGAAAACTCAGTAACTGAGCGGCCAACTTGTTCACCGTGTGACTGACGTAACAATCTGGCAGAGACTTGGTGGTGAGCACACTCTGAGTAGAGAGCTTGATTGCAGATCTTCTTCTTCTTCCTCTTCGTTTTGTTTGCGGTTGGCAACCAGCTTGAAGGTGCATTACCGCCACCTACTGATCCGGAGTATGGGTCAGTCCGAAAGCTCACAATCTACAGTCATTGCAATAACAAACAGTATGGGGGGAAAAAAAAAAAAAAAATATAAATAGCCTGCCTATATTCTGTCATAAAGCCCTGTCTCCTTTAAAAAGGACACCACTACCCCAACCTGTGCTCTGCTACTACAGCTCAAAATACTCATTGTAAACTCTTGAACCCCCAGCTCCTTTAGCCTATCCTTCATAATCTCCTGATGGGATCTGTAGCCTCTGCACTGTAAAATCACATGTTCAACTCTTCCATCTGGCAAACCTCACACAACCCTGTCCCGTGCTTTCCTATCAAATGTAGATTCCTGTTAAGTGAGCAATGTCCCAGTCTAAGCCTTGTGATCACCGTTTCTTCTCTCCTATGTCCTCCCTGCACCCTGGACCCTACGACCTCCTTCTTTATGTGATAAAAGTGTCTGCCCTTCCTTTCAGTGTCCCACTGTCTTTGCCACTCCTGAGTAATTTGATTGCAGATCGGCAGCAGGTGAGTGTAATTGACTGCTCCCAGGAGACTCCGCCCATGCACAAACACACAAAAGAACAGAAACTAGTGTCACAGCCAGGGGCATGACACAAATACTTGTACTCATCTACTACTTTGAGAGCTTGCCCATCAACCAGGACCGTTGGATCTAACTCTCTACTTGCAGACTTTGAAAAAAAACATACATACAGTTTTACCAATATTGAGGTGTAAAGATGAGTTTTTTAACCAATCACAAATTGACATTACAGATGACAGCTTCTCAGCAGTCTGTTGTTTAGTTTTTGCATGCACCTAAATTACCGTATCATCTGCGAATAATTGACAGGTTGCAGCAGAGCAAACATCAGGCAAATCATTTATTTATAAACTCGATAAAGGACGGCCAAGAGTTGAACCTTGGGGCAAACCCACATGATTAGACACTACATCAGATATTTTGTTTTGTACTCGCTCACATTGCTTCCTATCTTTCAAATATGATTCAACCCACTGTATAACTTTTGGTGAAAAATAAAATTTTGATAATTTGGTAATTAAGATTTTACAATTAGTGATAAAGTTAACTCTGCAGACTGTGATGAAGACCGCTTTATTGTCAAGAATACTGAGCAAAATTATAAGAAAAAAAATGGCCTTCCTTCAGTGGCAGAGCCAGAAAATTTTTATCAGGGCGGCCAGCCGTGGCCACAGACAAAATCTAGATTATGCTTTACAGACAATAATTTGCATGTAGATATACACTAAAATATTGTTAAAGTACATAACGCTCTAATGTTGCACTATTAACAACAGCAACAGCACATACACAATCCAAAGACATATGGCAAGAGTGATTCAGGGATTGCACAATATATGTACATATATGTGCCCCTCATGTATACCGGAATTTTTGCAAAATTGCAAAATATAGGACAGCGGGGTCTGGGGAGAAAAAATTTCAACAAAACCTTTGCAATTTCCTGTATTCTGGTGCATTTTAGATGATATTATATTATTTTTACCAGACTGTAGAAAATATATTATTTGTGATTTTAATAACTCTTCTATTTTAAACATGAGCTGCTGCTCTACTAGTAAAGAAGCATGAATCAAATTATTTGGGCACTGACTTTTGTTTTTATGTAAAAATCTAATCAAGTTTCACTTAGTGGTTCCCCAGTACCCAGTGCAGCCCCAGCCCCCGCTCTGCTCCGCCCCTGCTCGAACACAGAAACACAGTCTGAGCCTTCAGTCTCATCACTGGACTGTGAGAGAGGCTTCATAAAACTAAACAGGCTACGAAAGCTTTTGTCAGGACGTATAAACTGATGCTTTCTGGTGCTTTTACTCAGTAATAATAGAGGTAAGATATTATAAGAAATATGTCGCGCAATGTCGCAGTGCCATGCTTCAGGTCGCGTCATGTTACTGCTTGTCTTATTTTAAACAGTTGTTTGCGATCAGATCTCTGGGAATAGGTGATCGATTGTCATCAAACAAACACTGACTTGAAGCTTGACATGTGTAGAACACCTTTGTGGATGCGAAAGTTTCCATTTTGTCCACGATTTCTATCTACTGTAATTGACGAGGTGCATGTCAGCTGTTCACATCACTGACTGGGTGCTGGCTGCAGGATGGGGCAGCGGCTAGCGCTCCTGTCGTTAAGCATTTCTCTGTGGGGCGGCCTAGAACTGCGTCTTACCTCTCTTTAGACGCTGTTGGCAGCTAGAGGCCATGCAGTGAACAGTGAGCAGTTGTTGCTTTATGAGTTTGGGAACGAAAGCACTTGTTTGAGGCTGCGCTGCAGAGTGGCTGCACTATACTCCTATGGTACATTCACACCAGACACGAGTCAGGCGTCAGGCACGAGTGATTACCATGGTAAGTCAGGCGCGAATCACGCAAATCAACCGAATCGCGCGAATTGAGCATTTGACGCACGAGTCCCGTGAATAGGAGAAGACGCGAATCGGCGGATGAAGCGAACAACTAAGATTCGCGTCCAACGCTCTGGTCGCGGAAGTTGAAAAAGGCTGTGTCTGAACATCACCCCTAGCCCCTAACCCCTCAATCACTATATAGTCCAGGACTACATAGCGGACTATATAGTGTACTCATTTTGTGAATGACTCGCACACTATTTTTAACTCACCGGTGACTATGGCGTCTGTGTAAAAAAAAAAAAAAAAAGGTCTGTGGTAAAGCCTGACCAGACTCACTTGATGTTTTAGTATTTATAGATAAATATTAGTCATACATGTGATATTTAACATGAATTATCACTATAATGAATAAAACAGACTGGATTATTGCAGCTCTGTGCCTTACGTGGGGAGGCTGAATGCTGGGTAAGCTAACGTTAGCAATTTACACTGCAACGGTTTATTTAAGAGCTTTTTATTTCTGATTACGACATGACAGAAGTAAAAACTGCGTTTCTAACTGGTTTCATTCAGACGTGTTGTGTACAGTTTAAAGACCTGTCGCAGTCCCGCTGTTCTCCTCCAAAACTCGCAAAGCATTCTGGTCTATACTGACCGTCTAGTGACCATCGCTGTCCACTACTTTTCAAAATGCATTGTGGTAAATTTTGAGTGCACTACAAAATGGCATGACCACTATATAGTGCACTGTATAAGGATTAGGGAGGACATTCGGACACAGCCTTGAACTTCTGCGAACATGGATGCTGCAAACATTCGCGCCGCGTTAACCAATCAGGGACCTGCTGTAGAAGTGACGTGGTTACGTCGGATGTAACAGGAGGAGCTCCCTGCCTCGGAGATCCAGCAAAACAATCATCAAGGCTATCAGAGTGAACCCAGGGATAAAAGCTACAGCCTACAGCAGCTCTTCGGTTGAATCCGAAAAGGGAAAATTGTCTAGGAACTTCCTAGCTCCTTAAGCTCTAACCAGATGTACGACACTAAACTAGTTCAGCACAAGTACATGAATTGTTTAACAATTAGGTTAACATCACCACTGTTTTCTGTTCTACAGTTTCCCTAAACATTTTCTAGGATTCAATCTTGCTTTTTTTTTTTTTTACTTTTTCTAGACAGGCACAAAAGTTGGCAGGCTTTTATTTTTTATTTTTTGATTTCGAAGTATATGTACAAGTACACAAAAACACAGTCGAGGTATTCTTCCCCCTAACTAAGTGTACACGTTTGTAATTTGAGTTGTGTTCAAGCCATGCCTTCTGGGGGGAAAAGATAAAAGTGCGTCTAACTTTTCTTTGGCTCATAGGCAGGAGCAGGTGAAGTCTTTGTGTGGGGGGGTGTGGGTATGCGTTGTTTTTTGACTTGGAGTAGCAAACAGGAGTGTGGAAAACAGTGGTCGCGCTGTTAATGGAATGATGCCAGATGCTTGCTCCATGTCTCTCTGGTTTTGCTTTCCATTTTAACGCATTGGAGATCATTTTAGCTGAGCAGCCTATCAATTTCTGCACTTCTTTATATGTTTTCCCCTCTCCAATCAACATTTTAATTAAAGCACGTTGTTCTTCTGAACAAAGTCTGGAACAACCCATCTTTCTCAGGTTTTCAGAGAGCACTGAATGAACAACATGTGCTGGCTTCATCTTTAAATAAGGGCCACCTGAGTGACACCTGGTTCTTCACATAACGAATGAGCTCACTGATTGAACTCCAGACTGCTATTATTTTGAACACGCCCCTTTCAATTAATTAAGTTTTGGTTACTGTACAAGATGTATTATTTACATATAGTAAATGAATATGTGTATACACAGCAAAAAAATTACTTTTTCTGAATTCTGACAAACACTAAATACGCCATAGCTCAGGGACAGCAAAAAAGCCCCCTCTATTCTTCTACTTTCACTTGCTCTGGCTCATGTTTGATATAAGAAATGATGGTATTGCTCAGAACCTTAGCTTTTATAAAAAAAATCACACTCAAGGTGATGTTTCAGAATTTTTCTGTCCACTTCAAGGATTTCCCCATCACTGGTGATGACTTCAAATTTTTCATCTTTTTCTTCTGGTGACGATCCTGAAATCTGAAGGATCCTTTCGTCCATTGGTGCTGCCTGGAACACAAAGGGCAACATCTGTGTGACTGTACAATAACACTGGTTAGACCGGGCAGTGCACGCCGGTTAGACACAAATCTAACTGGCGTGCACTGCGCACAGACCGACACCGACTGTGCAGGTCTAGCTCATCTTGAATGAGCCTAATGGGGCGAATTGTTTGCGTCATTCGCGTCAAATGAGGGGCATGGCCGCTAGGGCTACTCCCAAATGAGCCTGTCTCAGTTTGGTCACCTGTGTCCCGTGTGGCTGCGAGGACCTCTTCTCAGGACACTGCTGCTGTGCAGCAGCATTAACCCCAGAGACAGAGCTGAGACAACCTGGGGTTATTTCTTGTACATTAGCTCTGTCTAGTGGTTTTGGGGTCTGGTCTAGTCCCAGGCTCTGTATTTTCTGTTGTTTTGGATAGTTCAATAACTGCTAATATAACAAGCACATCTCAATAGGCTGTTTTGGTAAAGTTAACCCCCCCCACCCCCCCCCTTCATATTTAATTGTGTTTATTTGTGTGTTCTTGATGTCACGATGATCAGAGCGAGCCTCTATCACAGGCTTGTAACATATATAACAGCTATAACCACCGTCACACAAAGCCTGAACAGACAGATTTATTTTAATTTTTTAGTGTTCAGGGGCTGTTTTTGGGAATAGATCCTTTTGTTTCCTGTCTTCATAAAAGTAGAAGGCTGAATCTGAATTCCTTAAATTGTACATCCTGCTCCTACCTCCTGTTCCTTAACCTTTGAGAGCTACATCATGAGGTCAACAGTAAGACTCCTACGGCAGTGAGAAAAAGAGCTTCAGTGCTGTTTGGAGGATTCGAACATCCTAACCCAGCGGCGGAAACAACGAGTGAAGTCACGTGGACCTACAGCTGTTTAATAAAAACTACAACACCCAGGAAATAGATTACAATAAGCGCACCTTATCCTCCACTGTAGCACTAATTTAAATGATCTTTTTAACATTACAATGTACAGAAATAATCCGAAATCACTCCATATAAGAGAAGATACTGCTCTGTTTAATAAAGAGCTGTGCACTAACTCCACAGACTCTAGAATCATTCCTTACTCACAGAAACTTGAGTTTAAACTAGGGCTGGGAACATTATCGCATTAACACAGTGCGTTAAATTATTGATTTAATCACGTTAATTTCAATTGACACATCAATTAATTTGATCACAACAAAAATATAACGACGACACTGACAGAGGCAACAACACGCCATGGGCCTTCGCGAGCGTAGAAGACGACACATTTCCGTTTCCATCCATCAGGCGCGTTCGAGATGAGCCAGACTTGCACAGTTTCGATCAGTGTGCGCAGTGCACAGCCTTAGATTTGTGTCCGATTTATGCTGCCTTCGTGATACATCGGAATCTCGGAAGTCCCGACTTAAAAAAGCCGACTTCCGAAAATCGCCTGTTCACGAGTTCAGCTCGGAAAACACACATGGATCAGTACAATAACAACAAAACCGTATTTGCATTTTCATGTTGTTTTATAGGAAACAAATAAATACTTTGATTAAAGTGTTTGGTGTGGCACTGAGTTATATCAGGGGATGTTTCTATTTCTACTTTAGTCATTTACTGATAAATGAACATTCAAAGATGTTTTTGCAGAGCTGTAGCACTGATAACCAGGGCTTAATTTGTAAATCAAACGATGCCGGAACAAAAATTGCGCTTTGACACCGGGGTCCACAAGGCCAACACTGTTCCCGGAACGTACACACAACACAATGCTTAGGCGCACGCACATGCCAAAATACCAAGCAACTGCTCATTTATACTCAGTTTTAAATTATATTTTAACATATTTCTTAACATTATTATACATTATATCATTTCACTTCAGTGTAATGTGTTAGTGTACGTTTGTGTGATTGCTCAGCTGATCGAGAAATCAGCTGCTACGCATAATTACTGCGCTTTTGTAGACTCGCTCTGTCATAGACTGACTGTGTGCAGCCACCAGTCTGAAGCAGACAGTCTCATGCAGCTGTGGTCTGTAAAAACAAAGTCTAGACTAGGAAAGGGAGTACACGGCAGCAGTAAGCTCTCAGCCTAATCATGTCTCTCCTTTTGCTTTCGCTTCTTTTTAGTGACTGCCGTGGAGCGCGCAGTCTTCTCCGCGTAATGGCGTTTCACGGCTCCAGGCTCTGTGAGCCTCAGCGCGTTAGCTCGAGTTTACAGATGCATTTGAACAAACAAAAAAGAACAAACTGCTGTGGAGCCATGCCCCGTGCGCACATGGGATATAGCACATCGAGGGCGCGTGGCGTAATGTTACCCTGGCCATGTAACAGTGACACTGGCGTTTAACTGGCCCTGGGTCTCATCCTGTGACCCATGGTCAGTGCGTTAGCTCTAGCTTCCATATGCATTTGAGTAAAAGAACAAACTGACATGGCACTGCCATGTCCCATGTGCTCTCTGGCGTATTGGGGAAATAACGCGGCACATCCAAATCACGTAGGTACCCTCCGCGTAACCAAAGTCAGGACAAATGTCAACAGATTTACTGTCTTCTGGTTGTTAGCAAACACATCACTTTTGACTTAAAGAGCAGCAGTCAGCTGTAGCTGCACTCACGTTTGTAAAAACACAGCCTACTATGGCTCTGTGCAGCTTTGTGGATGCAGCAGGGATTGGGCGGGGTCGGGGACATCTCAAGGTACGCACAGTGCGTACTGCTGTACACCTGCAGACACCACTGGTGTTAACAGTGGTGAACAGATCTTTCAGTTTGACGTGAAGGTCTTTTCCACCGGATTCCCTGTGCACTCTATAGACACGAATTACGGCGCGGCGACAGTCTGTGTTGAAGCGCTCACGCGGAAATGAAGTGTGGCTTTTATGTTTAAAACATATGCATTTCTGTGTAATTACACCTCCGACCTAGTTGTGTATGAGTTACTGGATCCAAGCAAACAGTTGCCGGATCGGACCGCGTCAAAATAAGGGAGTTTCCGGATCCTGTTCCGGCAAGATCTGGCTCAAATTAAGCCCTGCTGATAACTTGATTCATTATATAACGATGAGTACATTTTTGCAGAACTATGAGAGCTCTTGTTTTAAAAAACAATTATTTCCTTGTTAGTAACCACACTGTTCACCTCTCACAGAGGGAGTCTCTATGATTGTGACGTCAGCTCGGGAACTCAGAGTCCAACGCATGAGTTTCCGAGCAAAAAATCCGACCCGAGACGGCGTTCAAGGCTGTTTTTCCGACTCGGAAGTCCGAATTTTGTAGATTGCGATATATCATGAAGGCAGCATTGTTCCCGACTTGCTCTGATGTCATGAGTGCGATGGTCACCAAAAGCTCGTGAGATCCTAACAAGACCAGCGCCTGAACCAGCCGCCGCAGTTCATCAGGAGCAACTGTGGAGGCTGCACGGCTCAGTGCATGATGGGAAAACGCAAACCTGTCAGCGGTGAACAGACAGGTGATTGGATCTGCGTTTAGTGCTAATCAGAAATGTAATGCACTTCACTTCATGTAACACTTCACTGCTCTCCTCTCCTCCTCCCCCGCCTCTTTTTTATTTAAATACAGGCTAAAATTACAGTTTTGACGTGGATAAAGTTTGTGCCCTGCTGCTCAGTGTGAAGTAGACTATTATTAAAAAGATTGTACACAATATCTGCTGTTATAGAAGGCTGTTTAACATTTATAATGTGTAAACTTAGACATAAAAGCTAAGAATCACTGCTGAATGTGCCTCATGCTGTGTGCTCCAAAAGAGCATCTCATTTACACAGACTGTGGTCAAGCACGTGACAGAAAAGTTCTTACAAATCAGTTTAATGCATTTATTTTCAAAATCATATCCAACACACGCGAGAAGTGGATTTCAGGCGTGATGGTGCGTGATCTGAGCCACAAACTGTCCGACTTCAGTACAGGCGTATTTCCCCTCCTCCTGTTGCGGTCGTGCACTCTCGTTCACAATCCAGGCGAGGCGCAGTTCATCTCCAACGAGCCTATTCGCGCGAATGACGTGAGTGAATTCAAAATGGTCACGTGTCCAACTAGAGGCGAATGATGCGAATTTGACACCTGATTCGCGTCCGGTGTGAACGTACCATTAGAGCGGTGCGGTCGCCGGGTCCGCCTTTGCCTTACTTTTGTTTTACTCACTACCTGCCGAAATTATTTTGTGTGAATCAAATTCTTAGTTTTATTCTTAGCGATACAAAGTGAAAGTGAACTGTATCAAATGCGCACCAAACATGAATTTGTCAAACCTGCTTCACTTCAGCACTTTGCCGTGATGGTTGCCATTGTGCTGTGTCTCCAAAATGTACCAGGGTCGGAGCTGGCATAGGGATACGCAAGGTTTTATGCCTGGATTTTTATAGACCTCACGTTTGGCGCAGAGAGCAGCGTACGCTAGTTTTAGCCTACTTTTGGGCGTACAAGCTTTATAGATGAGGCCCCTGGTAATTGCTTAAAATAAGTGACAAAAATTTTGTTAGCATTCAATTGTCTTTTTTTAAATGTATAGACGTGTTTTGTGTTTTTAATGTAAATGAAAACTATTTAATGATTTACAAATCTCATAAATTCATATTTTATTCATAATTGAATTCAATGGCAGCAACTTATTTCAACATTCCAGTAAGATGACTAGGTTTAAAAGTCTGTTATTCACACAAAGTTGCAATTGTGTCATGCAAAGAAGATCCATGTGAACATGATCCAGTATATGGGTATTTATCACATAGTTTTCCATTTTGCCTCAGTCTATTTTAAATGAGCTTTGGTCCAGAGAAAATGTCAGTGTTTCTGGATCATGTTCACATAAAGATCTTCCATGTATGATACAGCTGTGACTTACATTTGTGCAAATATATGTTTACTATGATTTCTGGAAGTGTTCCTGAGCCATGCAAAAAAAAAAAAAAAAAAAAGCCAATTAGATTAATTAGTTGCAAAATGCTCCTTCATTTGTTTTGTTTTTTATTAATACCACTCACCTTTTTAGCATTTTGTTTTGTCCCGCACGTTTTTAAGATATGTTGCTGCCATTAAATTCAAATAGAGCTATTATGTTTCATAAAATTTTAAAATAACTCAGATTTGTTGTATAAGTTCCTAAGTTTACTTTTACTTTCACACAGTTCTGAAAATGCTTTTATCCTTAAAAAAAAACAAAAACAAATTGTAATAACAAGAAACTGCAAAAAGGGTAGAAAATGACATCTTATATATATATATATGTTTGTTCTTCACAGAAAATCCATGTCCAATCACCTTTAATAAACCAGCTCCTGTACGGGACTCTTCATACATAAAACTCAGATGTTCTACTGAGAGATCATGTCGTTCAAAGCTGGTCATTGAAAGTGTGCCTCCGTCTGGTTTGGAAACATCTCAGCCTTGGAACAGTTACACTGCAACAGTAACAGTCAGAGCCTCATGGCAGGATGATGGCAGAGAGTTCATCTGTCAAACACGGGGCAACACAGACAAATATCTGTTTAAGAAGACCACAATCACAGTGCAGTGTAAGTTTACACATAATAATGATCACTTTTCTGTAAAATCTAGATTTTTTAGAAACCTCTCAAACAAGCTCTCACTGGTTATAACCACTTCACTGATGTAGATGCTCCTCGTGACACTGAGGCTGTAATAAGCTCCTTGTAAGATTAACCCTGTTCAGGTTGAACACAGTGGAGAATACTTCTGTACTGCTCAAAACAAACATGGAACACAAAGATCCAGCACTGTTCAGATAGATGTTCAACGTAGGCCACTTGAATTTTAACAGAGTTTTTCTTCACATAGCATGTATAAATTGGCTCTTATACTGGCCCTTCTGTTTCAGATGCCCCTAGTGTAGAGGTGAGAGAATCATATCAACCTCCATACAGACAAGGACAAATAGTTACACTCATCTGTAATGTGATCCAAAGCAACCCACCACCGCACACATTTACCTGGTATAAAGATGAGCAGAGACTGACCTGGGGTCAGACATATGTAAAGTCTGCAGTCTGAAGACAGTGGCTCTTACAGATGCTCAGCTGTAAACACTGTGGCTACCACACAGTCAAGTCCACTGCAGATAGATGTTCAATGTGAGTCTCAGCTGCATGTAATTCACAAACACAACAGAACTGACAGTAAATTAAACTGCACTTTGCAATGGCTGAGTTGAAAAAGTGTAAAGTGAGAATAAGTTAATAGGGTTAGCGTTAGTCCAAACCGAAACTCTTGGTCTATGTTGGTCTACCTAATTCTCTTTTCTGCATAATCCTTTGATTCATTTACAAAATGGCTGTTGTCTCACATGTAGAATGACAGAAATGCTTTTTGCTTATTACAAGAGGTGACTTCATTTGTCATTTTCTTTTAACTTTGAATGGAGTGATCATGAAAAGTAATAATAATGTAATTTTATGTGTTTGTTGCAGATGAACCAAAGAACACCAACATTGAAATCGTCGGTCAAAGCAGCACAGTAGCAGTTAATGGCTCTGTGGTTTTCAAATGTAACACTAAAGCCAACCCTGCTGCTCATGAATACCACTGGTACCAAGACAGTAACTACCATCAGACCACAGCTGAACACAGTCTGGAACTGAGGAGAGTGCAAAGAACAGATGGGGGCTGGTACAGCTGCAGTGCCAAAAACACAATTGGTTCAGGAGACCACAGCAGAAAACTGTGCATAGAGGTGCAGTGTAAGTAATTGGTAATCCTCAGTCATCCATGTCATTGTGACCACAGGATGACCACAGAATCTTTCCAGATGATCCCAGAGCCATCTTTTATATGGGATATTAATGACTAAACTTGTCAGGAGCATGAAAATTAAAACATCTTTCTGACCAATCAGTGATGAGAAACGAGCTGCTGGGTAGGAGAGACGTATCAGGAATACCTTTAATAGCATCATAGTACAGGGCCCAGGCACATTTTGTGACAGCCCCAAGCCCGGATGAAAAGGATTGTGTCAGGAAAAATATCCATTGTGAAAAGGGGAACTGATGGAAGTCACTATCCTACTTTGTAGCAGGAGGGCAGTTGTGTGATTTTACAGCATTATGTTTGTCTCTGCAACATTACTGATTTTCCCTGCACTAACTGATATTATAGTGTACTACTGAAGCAATACAGCAGGATATTGTGGATTCGCTCACTAGGCCTCCATGGCTCACACCAAAAAACAACATGCATGTATAGGCCTGTTGTCTACGAGTGAAGGCAAAATAGGCAGTCCTTAATAACATTGTTTCTTATCCACAGATCCTCCCACTAAACTGACTCTGTCCATGGAGACAGAGGTGACAGAAGGTCAGAGAGTCTCCATCACATGTCGTGTAGAAAGTTCTCCAAAGTCCACCCTGACCCTCAGCAGGACCTCAGAGGGTTCTACAGAAGAGCTTCAGAAAGAGACTGCCCTCAACTCTCTGAGCTACACTGTCACTGTGAGCTCAGCCCATTCAGGAGAATACACCTGCTCCGCTCACAACAGTCTGGGGTCAGAGAGCAAGAGGAGCTCGCTCAGAGTCAAATGTGAGTAAACATTTACACACTCACACTGGTTACACAATATTATTTAAGCCCAGTTTAACTTTGTGACTTGGTTAGTTCGTTCTCACAGTTTGTGGACAGTTTATATCTCACTTTTCCATTCTAATCTTGTAATTATGAACACAATTGAACACAATATATTGTTTTCTTTTCACAGGTAGAAAAAAAATTAAATTCATTTCAGTATAAACACACACAGTGAAGGTGACACTTGTATTTGATTCTGATTGTATCTACAGATGGTCCTCAGAAGGTGACAGTCCAGGCTGATCCAGGTCTGAGTGTCACAGAGAACGAGACGTTGAAGTTACACTGCAGAGCTCAGAGCCACCCTCCTGTGACCTCTGTGACCTGGACCAGGGGACACCTCACTGTGCACACTGGGCCAACCTTCAGTGTGGAGTCAGTCAGTGTGAGTGACAGTGGCCTCTACAGCTGTACTGCCCACAATGAAATCGGACAAGGAACATCACCGCCAGCTGAGGTTAAAGTCAAATGTGAGTATGACTTTTAGATGTAGTAATGACACAACAACCCTAACCTGGTAAAAGCCAGATGATCTGCTCCACACATTCTGTACAGATGTACTCCTCAGATCCATCTCAATGAAAGCACATGGAAAGCGGAGGCACTTTCAGTAGAATATTTTATAGCTGATTGGATAAAGCTAGAGACCACCTACCATGATTTGTTTTAGCCAATCAGCATCAACTCAAGACAAATGGCTACAATAATACAATACTACTACAAGACATTGGACACATTTCATGTTTTTGGAAATGTATAGCAGCAGAAAGCATTGTCAGATTGTGTACAATGAAAATAAAAACAGAATATAATGATCTGAAAATCTTAGAAAAACACATTTTATTCACAATAAACAAACAACATGCAATGATTTTCAGTGATGTGGTCTATACATTTTGCATGCTGTGACAAGCCTCATATAAACCTGTCTTAGAGCAACGTCCCAAAAACATCACAGAGATTACAAGGACTTATCCTCAAACTATTAAAAAACAGGGCTAGTGTAACTATTTGTATCTTTATACAAACTTTTATTTTTAGCACCTCTTGAGTATAGTAAATTAAAATGTGTAGTAATTTCCTATATTCTAGTGCAGGGGTTCTAAAACTTTTTGGGCCCAGGGACCCCTTACAGGAGAGAAAAAATCTTTAGGATCCTTTAGGATTATTACGTCCTCAGCTCCCGATCAACATGACTTACGCGGGGTGCCACAATCATTTAAGGAGCTTTAAACATCCTAAAACCAAATATAAGTGAGGATAATTCACTCAGACTGTTTATTAAATGCTTTAGTGGTTCCTATTAACACGTATGACTGTTTAAAATAATATACTGTAACAAATTACAAATTACAAATTATTATCAATTAATAAAAAATAAAAAAATTGCAGCCCCCGATCTATGGGGCACCTGGACCCAAGTTTCTAGTTCTAGTTCACTAGGTTCTAGTGAACTGTATATAGCTACTGTAGCAATAATTCTTTTTGCATATGAGGAGTAAGTAAGTAAGTTAGTAAGTGGAAGTCAGTGTATTTGCACAATTGTACAGTTGTACAATTGCTGTACGTGTTTTGTATACTGAATAATAACAATAAAAAAATAACAATAAGAAAATATACAGAACAGATGTAGCATGGATTATAATGTTTTCCTTGTCTTCGCTTTTTTACAAGTTTTTGCAAACCATTACCGATAGAAAACAGTGCACTGGGACATGGTGGCTTCGAGCTATTTAAAGCCCAACTCCTCCTTATATGCAAAAAGAATTATTGCTACATCTTATTTGGTTGCACTTCTGCAAGTATCTAAAAACTGATGTGCAAATGGGAGCGCTGATGATACTTATGTCTAAAAGGGTTTTTCAGCACATATTAATTACAACTGTGTTTGAAGTCTTGGTAAAAAAGCAAAAATAACAAAACTTATGCTAGTGTCCCAATACTTATGGACCTACAGTATGCCTGGATTAATTACCCAAAATAAAGCAATGGCCACGAGTTCCGTGTTGTTTACCAAGTTTTAGTAAAATTTGCTAATATCATGGAGAAAGGCGTTAAGCATTGTGACACCATGTTTGGTTTATTACAGTCACACATTTCAATACAGCCTTGAAGAGTAAGCTTCACTGAAATGGACATTACTGTCACCAAGTGGCGTAACATAAGTACTACAACATGGCTTACTGATTTAATCAATAGGTGGCTTTTCTTTTTATATGTGGTACAAAGCATAAACAGGAACACAGTAAGAAAAGCTTTATAAACTTTATTAGTATATTTAAATATGTTATACTACAAATGTTTTTTTGTTTATTTTGCTGACAAACTGAGTGTACAGTATGTTTGTGTCAATTAGACAATAAAACGATTTGGCACAGGCTTTAACTTTGAAAATCAAACTGACCAGACGTCCGGATGTGGGTGTGTCCTGATGCCGTTTTTTTTTTTTTTTTTTAGATAAAGTATTACTGCGCTCTCTCAAGTCTTAGTGCTTAGAGGCTGCAAAAACACACTGAGAGAGAGAGAGAGAGCATGCACAGAGACACGCGCGTGCCGACAGAGTCTGCTCTCTCAGTCCTGTACCTGCTTGCACAAATCCGAACTTGCTCGCTCTCAACTGGGTTTGTGCACGCTCAATACATTGCAGTACATTGCAATGCGTTGCAGCCATGACTTAGATGTTTACAAGTTCAGTTCTGTGGCTGGTGCTTGAAGGGAGATATGGCAGTGCACAGGGAGAGATAAGAAGACCCAGCTGTTGAGCTGACCTCCAAACCGAGGGAGGAGATATAGGGAGAAGGTGAAGGGGGTAAACAATTTTTTAATCCATTTAAGCTGATCTTTGGTTAATTTTGTCCGGATCATAATCAGTCAATCAGTTCTGGACCTCAGCGTCGCTGGCGTACATCCGGTTGATGGGGTGACTTTGCTTCATGGTCAGGTCCAGTAACAGTTCACCAGTCTGACCCCCGATGGTGTCCAGTCTCCTCCACAGTCTGGGCTGAGATGTCCCAGCCTCAGTCTGTGCCACTCTCTGATGTAATACTTTCAGTCGGTCACTCACATCCTCGAAGCACCCTTTAATTTCCACAGACAGCGGCTGGGTGAATTTGCTGGCAGCTGTCTTACAAATCTTCCGATAGGTCAGAGCAGTCCCAGGGCTAAAATAGAACCCTGCTGTTTGAAGGGTTACTGGCTCTGACAGACAGTGAATAGGACTTTACCTTTCCTCTGTCCTCTTGTGTCACACGACTCTGGTCATGTTAGTTCACAAAGTTAACAGAAGAAAGTGAAATGCAATGAAATGATTATCCCTCAAAGACAATGAAAATATTCAGTCTGCTACAGCCAGTCCTGTTATTTGAGGCTGAACTCTCATATTGACTTTTGCATCTCTACTTTTTTAACGTGTTGCCACCATCAAATTCAAAAGAGGTATTATTTTTCATGAAATGGTAAAACAAGCTAACAAGCTTCTTACATCTTGATGTGCTAAAGCCTCTAACTCAGTGATGTTTGATGGCTTCTGTGCTGCCACTGCTGATATCCACCCAAATCTCATCAATCAGATTTAAAGGTTAGGGTTAGGGTTAGCCATTCCAGGACTGTCTAGGATCTTCTTTTCTTTTTTAAAAATTTATTTTAAATAAAAATTAAACAATTCAACACAACAACAAGAACACAACAACACACACTTTAAAAAAAAGAAAATGAAAAATTCCAAGTGACACAACACACAAACAAAATACATAACACAACACTAAATAAAATACATGGCATAACATCAAACAAAATACCACATACAACAAACACATTGGTTGGTAAAAACTTTAAATTATTATAATTTGAAAAAATCTACTAAGCACATCAACAGTGGTCTAAATTCTGGCTAAATTCTAATTTTTTTATTAGAGAAAACATTTTTTTCTGGGAAAATATATTTATAAAGGTATTATTTTTGTTAATGGTATTGTTAATGAAATTGGTAAGATTATGGAATATGACGCATTTGAGGATATGTATGGTCCTGCTTGTTCATGTCTTGAAAAATCTTTAAATCTTTAAAATCTTTGGGGGAGTTGAATATTTCTGATTGCAACTGTATGTATGCATTTAGATGATAACAATTGTATATGGCATGCATTTCTTTAGCCAGTGGTTACAAGGTTATATGTTGTTGCTGTCAAAGACACACATAAGTCTGATTAAGTGTTAAATATTGTGAGGCAGCACTTAAACCAAGCACTGACTTATAATTCCACTGTACTGAGTCTTATTATTTTGTGTTCAGTTGGTCCAAAGCACACAGAGGTGGTGAGAGCAGAGGAGGTGCAGAGCCCTGATGGGAGCAGGTCAGTGACTCTGAGCTGCAGCAGCCACAGCTTCCCCCCGGTCAGCCTGTACACCTGGTACAGGAGGACGGAGGGCAGAGAGGACAAAGTGTCAGAGAACAGGACCTACACTGTTGTGTCCACTCAGCCCGGAGTCTACTACTGCACTGCAAAAAATGAGATCAGTGAGACCACTTCTGAACCTGTCAGCCTCTTCCAAAATGGTAAGTGCTGACAATAAAAAAATGTATTTAGCTTTTTCCTTTTGTAGCCTGTGAGAAATAGAAATATTAATATTATAAAAGTCTACCTTTAAGATAGCTACCTTGCCTTCAATTGATAACACAACTAGGGCTGGGCATGTCAGCAATCCTGTCTCACGCTCTCCATATGAAGTGCAACTGTGAAACCAGGCATGGGACAGGGATACATTCAAAAATGGGTGCATTTTCACAGGAGAGCTAGCCTGGCCTGCCAAACAAACTCTTTTCTATACAAAGAAGTTAGTCTGGTACCTCTTCGGTAACATTTGGTTTCTGTGGCAGAACAATGACAGGCGGAGTAACCAATGAGAGAAACAAAGGGCGGGACATAAGCAGCGCACCACTGACCCAAACAAACGTGGATTACTTGCAGGGTTTTTTTTTTTTTAATAAAACACCAGAATACGCTGTATTATAAGCAGCTCTGTACTTATTTCTGAACGGGAACATGCAGTAGAAGCCAGTTGTACAAAGAGTTTTGGAAAAAGTCTTTTTTTTTTATGCGTTTGTTACATGGGATGTAAATGGGACATAACTGTTGTAATAATGGCAACAAGATAAAGAAAAAAATCCCACAGACAACTGGACAATAACACAGACATTAGCAGAACCAATAGGTACAAAGAAAAGCACTAAATGCTGTTAATGAAATCAGAGAAGTTAATAAATGAGCTCAGTAGCCAGTGCTACCTTGGTTAGCTCTTCCACTTTCGTAAGCCACGCTGCAGATAAATGGCTGTGATAGGCCAGTTCCAAATTGAACCGGAAAAACACTTTGCTCTGAGAGTAGAACCAGACTGTCCTGCTTGCAGGCATAACCAGTGCTAGAATGTGTTAGGTGTCTAGATACTGCACCCATTCATTTTTGTTGACAAGCTGGTGTAGACCAACAGCCAGTGTGAGCATCCCTGTTTGTATGTGAGCATGTGATTGGCCAAAGCATGTCAGGACAGGGTAAACATTCTAATCTATTAAAATCTTTGAGAGCAAACATCTTATTTTGGTTTAAAAAACACACTGTACATACATTGTGCCTTGTAATCAACTGATGATGTTTCTTCTCTGTAGGAAGCAGTGTGAAGTTTATCTTCCTCGCTTTTGTGCCTCTACTGATTATCCTCCTCTTTACTTTATTCAGGTATTGTTTGAAAGGAAAATCATTTTAGTATTTAGCATGTTTGTGTTATTTAATTCCTATTTTATATTTTAGACTCAGGAGAAAAAAGTCCATTCAAGAAGGAAGTTCAAACACATCCTTTGGTTCCAGGGTTAAGGTAATAATGGTTTTCATTCATTCATCTTCTATTGCTTATTCACAACCAGGTTCACAGGTATTGGAGCCTATCCCAGAAACTATGGGTCTTACACTCTGGACAGTGGCCACTTAGTCACAGGACTGACAGGGAGACATACACAGACATCCGTTCATTCTCACATTCATTCACTAGGGGCAATTTAGACCACCACCAATTCTCCCAACACATGCATGTCTTTGGATGGTGGGAGGAAGCTGGAGTACCTGGAGATAACCCACGGTAACACAGAGAAGACATGCAGGCTCCTGCCCAGAGAGTTCATGTGATGGTTGGCCACTGGATTGATCTCAAACCTTCATTGCTGGGAGGCCTGAGCACAATAATCTTCTTCATGTCGTTAAATAATGACAATATGTGCTTTGGGATACCTCTGTTGGTAGAGCACGTAGCACATATTACACAGAGCGACTACAGTTTACCCTGGCATTGTGGGTTTGAGTCTGGGCTCTGGCGATTTACCAAATGTCTCTCCCTTCTCTTTTCCTTGTGATTTTATGTCTTATTAGCAAGGCTTGTTTTCAGCACCAGATCATTAATCATGTATTATGTAATGAATGTGTAATCTAATTCAGGGAGGGAACTCCAGAAGCAGAGATGACCCAGGTCCTCAGCAGCGAGCAGACATCACGTAAGTTATCACAGGACCCATGATACACACCACACATAATGAAAGCTCATGTTGTCTTCACCGTGTTATCTTTTTGTGTTTCCAGAAATAGTACATCTGGCATCAGTGTTCTTTACTCAACTGTCAACCCCAAAGATAAACAGGTAAACAAGTCAGCAGCTTTATTCAAATGTACTTTATTTTCAAAGTGTAAACAAAGAAAAACACCATGCAACTTGTATGGGAGACATTTATTTGAACATTGGATTGTAAATGGAGCATTGTATATGTGTGGAAAGCTCCTTTTCATCTATACACCTGGCAGTGAAATGAAGAATTGAAATGGCAAAGTGAATTAATGTGAGAGTGGATGATTTTGACTAATGGCCCTTAGTCAAAGGTACCCCGTCTCGGGCCCAAAGCTGCTGGAATGGGCTCCAACCACCCCACGACCCCTAACAGTAATGAATTTATCACTGAGCCTGTAGTGTACTGTGGGCAGCAGCAGTTTTTAAATGTGCTCCACAAACAAAAATGGAATATCTCTTTTAAACATCAAACAGTAAGTAACTTTTTGCCATAAAATGTCAAGCCTTGAAATTGTGTTTGGAATTTAGAGAAGTGGGTTTGGTGACCATTCATTAAATTCTGGCAACTGTGAAGAAACTGCCATTGTCAATAACAGTAAATCCAATTCCCAATTCAACATTAATGCAAACAAACAATGGACAAAACAAACATGACTACAAAAGCCTTTGACCAGTGTGTATTGTGTACTTTGACACAATGAGGTTTGTTGTGTAGCTTTGACCTCATGCCTGCGCTGTCAATATAAAACAGTATAGTCTACTTACAGCTTTGCTTGCCTGCAGAATCAACTCCTTCACTATCATTCTCAGGGTCTGGCAGCCACTGAAGAGCAACAAGAATATCTCCACTACTCCACTCTATACTTTAAAAAGAGGAATACGTAAGTTTCAAACACAAACACAATTCCATAAAGTTGGAAAATTTGGTTGGAAATGTGATATTTTAACATTTCATGAATTTACAGCTCTGTTTTAATTTGATGGAAACAGAAAGCCTTAAAATAATGCTCCTTTTATACCCAGTCATCTTACTAATCCAGCTACAAAGGGTCACAAGCCAGCGGACTCTGTACTCTGTGCCAGTCCCAAGCCTATATGAATGGAGAGGGTTTCATCAAAAAGGGCACCCTGGGAAAATGGCAAATTGTCAAATTAAATAAAAATCAATGCATGCTAGGAGGCAGATGTAGGCCTAAACATTTTTTTGTTGCCTTGTCCCAATGTTTTTATAGACATTTTCCTCCATTCTAAAGAAAATGAGCAAATAAAAAAAATATGAAATTGTAAATGATCAGTTTCAAGACTATCTGTTGATCTGTTTTTAATGGTCTGTTGTAAATAAATTATAGTTTTATGGAATGAGCAAAAGCATTCTGTTTTTATTTACACTCAACACATTGTCCTAACTTTTTTTTTTTATTAGGTTCTCAGTAACAGAAACATGAAATTATATTATTATGCTCAACACTTAATCCTGTTGTTTTTAGGAGCCTGCCTGTGAAAACAATAGAAGATGTTGTCTATTCCACTGTGAAGCTCCCTGATCAGGTAACGCTCCTTTTATTCACTTTGGTTTTGCACCTCAGTAAATATTCTCATCTCACAATTATTTGTCTTTTCTTAGGATACAGCAGACATCTATGAGAACATCACAGCAGTACAAAAGCCCATATACCCAAATCTAGATTCCTCCTACTCAGATGAGGAGCACGAGGTGGACGTCAATTACACCCAGGTGAACTTCAGGACCAAAGGATTGAGTAGAGAAGGCCCCAGACTGTCTGAGGAAGAGGAGATGCAGTACTAAGGGTTTACCTTCTGAAGAATACTTATTGTACACTTATAAAATAGCTCTGGAAAAAAATAAGAGACCAATGGAATTTATTCTTAAGTTAGCCTCTCTCTAAGTCTAACAACCTTTCCGGGCCAGTGTCTCTTAAATTTCTTAGCACGCCTCAAAGCTCATTTATACTCCCATTTTGTATGTAAATAGATCAGTCCAAGCATTCCAAGTGTTGTTATCGTCACAGCATTTATACTTCCGACCGTTTTCTATGTTGACATCTGTGTTATGTTAAATAACCAGTAGGGGGCAATTTGCAATAGTCAAAGATTTTATCAAGACTGAAGAAAAAGAGCAACAATAACAACAAACATGGCGGCACTGGTGGAGATTTTAACTCCTCATTTATTGAAAAAGAGACAATAAAATGAGGCGTTATTGTTGTTTTATGTTTGCTATCTGAATACACCGCAACCAACTTGCTCTCTGCTGTTTCTTCTGCACAATGAACACAGAAGACGTACAGAACACTCTGTATCCAAATGCATATTTAACGTAACGAGTATAAATGAGCCTTCACTCTGCTTTATAAGCTCCCAGATCATCAAGCAAAGCTGAGAGAGTGGTATGAGCACTTCTCAACCCAACAGCAAGGTGAAAAACTGGTGAAGAGCAACATACATTACCATTCAGGGTTATTCCACCAGATACAGTTAGGGTCAGTATTTGGACACTGACACAAGTTTTGTTATTTAAGCTGTAAACCAAAAACTTTTAAAATACAGTTTTATAATTTATATGTGCTGAATATGCAGACTCTCAGCTTTAAAGTGTAGCAGCCTCTTTTTCAGGGGCTTATAAGTAATTGGACAGATGGTTCAGCAGCTTTTTCTTAAGCTGCCTGGGCTATTTCCCTCATTAATCATAGACTGAGCAGGTAAAAGGTCTGGACTTGATTCCAGGTGTTACATTTGTATTTGAAAGCTGTTTCTGTGAAATCACAGCATACAGTATCTCAATGGAAGTGAACCAGACCATCTTTAGGCTGGATCAAAAAATGGTAAAAAAATAAAATAAAAAATCCCTTTACAACATCCACCTTAGAACACTCACCAGGAAGTAGGTTTATCAGTGTCTAGGTTCACCATAACAAGAAGACTTCTTGAGAGAAAATACACGCCACAAGGTGAGACCATTCATCAGCCTCACCAACACAAAGGCCACATTAGACTTGGCCTTCTCCAGACTTTTCTCTGCCCATCATTCTGGTACAGGTTGGTCTGAGTCTCATCTGTCCACAGAATGCTGTTCCAGACCTGGCTTCTTTAGGTGTTTTTGGCCAATTCTAAATTCTATATTTTTTATGTTTCATAAAAATGACCCACGTGTGTCCCAAGATATGATGTAAACATATTTAAATCAAATATTAGTTTTACTGATAACAATGGTACAGCTGAGTTATTAACAATTTAAATATGTTTTAAATAATGGCATAATATAAAGTTGTTGTTGTTTTTTTTTTACATTTTTTGTTTTGGTTCTAAAACTGCATTGTGGATCATCCAATCAGAAAAGAGACCGTTGTTTTGTTTTAGACTGCAATATTGTTTTAAAAACAGTATGAGCGCATGCTGCTTACACTCCCTTTAAAGTCCCCTATTATGCTAAATCAACATTTAGCTTTTTATTCATGCTATAGTGCTGCTTGCTAATGTTGTAGCCCTGGGCTCTTTTTCAGTCTTCAGTATGCAGACTCCAGACCTGTGTACTCAGAGGTACAGACCTGTGTACTCAGAGGTACAGACCTGTGTACTCAGAGGTACAGACCTGTGTACTCAGAGGTACAGACCTGTGTACTCTGAGGTACAGACCTGTGTACTCTGAGGTACAGACCTGTGTACTCAGAGGTACAGACCTGTGTACTCAGAGGTACAGACCTGTGTACTCTGAGGTACAGACCTGTGTACTCAGAGGTACAGACCTGTGTACTCAGAGGTACAGACCTGTGTACTCTGAGGTACAGACCTGTGTACTCTGAGGTACAGACCTGTGTACTCAGAGGTACAGACCTGTGTACTCAGAGGTACAGACCTGTGTACTCTGAGGTACAGACCTGTGTACTCTGAGGTACAGACCTGTGTACTCAGAGGTACAGACCTGTGTACTCTGAGGTACAGACCTGTGTACTCTGAGGTACAGACCTGTGTACTCAGAGGTACAGACCTGTGTACTCAGAGGTACAGACCTGTGTACTCAGAGGTACAGACCTGTGTACTCTGAGGTACAGACCTGTGTACTCAGAGGTACAGACCTGTGTACTCAGAGGTACAGACCTGTGTACTCTGAGGTACAGACCTGTGTACTCAGAGGTACAGACCTGTGTACTCAGAGGTACAGACCTGTGTACTCAGAGGTACAGACCTGTGTACTCAGAGGTACAGACCTGTGTACTCAGAGGTACAGACCTGTGTACTCTGAGGTACAGACCTGTGTACTCAGAGGTACAGACCTGTGTACTCAGAGGTACAGACCTGTGTACTCAGAGGTACAGACCTGTGTACTCAGAGGTATACACCTGTGGGTGCAGACTCAAATGGACTCGAGGAGAACACGAGAACAGACTTTTATTCATTCATTCATTACCGCTTATTCCCGTTAGGGGTCGGGGGTGACTGGAGCCTATCCCAGTAACTTTGGGCCGTAGGCGGGGTACACAGAGACGAACACAGAGAGACAACCATTCACTCTCACATTCATTCACTAGGGTCAATTTAGAGTCACTAATTCACCTAACACATGCATGTCTTTGGACGGTGGGAGGAAGCTGGAGAACCCGGAGAGAACCCACGGTAACACGGGGAGGACATGCAGACTCCACCCAGAGAGTTTGTGTGATGGTGTGTTGGTCGGCCCGGAGCTCCTTGCTGGGAGGCGAGAACGCTAACCACTGCTACCGTGCACCCCGAGAACAGACTTGGCTTTTTTAAATTATTATTATTTTGGGATGAGTTCAACTTGATATAACAGGAAATGTGGCTAAATGTTATAATGTTACTTTTATTTTATTATAGCAAGCACAAGAAGAAATGGAAGAATGTATCTGTATGTATTTAGAATGTATCTCAAGAATATATATGAATAAAAATGTACTCTACATGCTTATTATTGTAATTTCTATGTATTTTTCAAAAGTGAAATACTGACATAAAATATATCATTCTGATGTATAAAATCAGATACATGCCAAATTGCCTACATATAAATAAAAATAACACTTGAAATGAATGTCCTAGCCTGGTCAGCCAGAATAATCTTTTTTCTATTCTATACAAAGAATAAGTCTGGTAATACTTGGTTTGAGTTTGATTTCCAGGGGCAGAACTATAACAGGCAGAGTAACCAATCAGAGAAGCAAAGGGCGGAACATGAGCAGAGCACTAAGTAGCGTCAACAACAAACATGGCAGCACATGAGTAGTCTCTGCCACAAAAGCCATTTGTTGAAAAAGTTGGTTTGTTTGAAAGTGGTTGTTATGTCAGAACATTACTGTTGTTAAAATGGACAACGGGACAAAAAATAAATAAATTAAAAAAATTGCACAAAGGACTGAACATCTATGCAGACTTCAGCAGGATCAACAGGTGATGAAGGAAATCCCTAACAAAGTGAGAAGTGAGAGAAGTTGTAAATATCGCTTTGTATTAGCCACCGCTCTTTTTGGTTATTTTTGACAGGAGATATCTTCCTTTTTGTATGACACACTTCAGGAGAACTGAGAAGAAGGCAGCTCATTGAAGGAGGCAGATTGTGGCGACCCTAGGAGTTGTAACCCTGACTCCCCGAGGAGTGTTGTGCCTGATGTAAAATGCATTCTCAAATTGGAGGAATTTGAACAATTTGCAGTGCTGGCTTAAGTGAAACACATGTATTGCTGCAGTTTCAGAATTTATTTCAGGATCAATGTAGTTTCCAACTCACAGATACCTGGAGTAGTATTTTGTAACATTCATGCATGTCTTTCCTTAAGAGCTGAAAACTCTCAGTCTCACAGCTCTACATAGACATGAAACCAGGAAGTGCTTCCGAGTGTTTCTAAAGCCCTTAGACTGTCACTGGACTCATTCTGATCATTTCAGTGTTTAAACTGCAGTCACTATGAAGCAGTCAGTTCATTTATCTATCTGTTAGTGTCATGTTGCTAATAGAGGTGCTATATAGCCATTTTATGTGCTGCCAAATCCCCAGTGTTGCCAGCAGGGGGTGACAGACACCTAATCCAAGCGTTCACTGCAAAGTCAAAGTAACAGCTCCCCAAAATACTAATGCAAAGGTTTCCAATTTTTTTTCAAAAAGCCTGAACAGTGCATATATATTACCTTTAACTGTATTTTGAAGGCTTTTACAGAGGGATTTGTTGATGCATCATTTACTACTAAACTAATTACTACTGGTGGAAAATTATTTTTACTGTACTGTCTAATTTACGGCAACACAAAATAAGATGTCCATCTTTCAGACCCTGCTTTTAAACTGCACACACAAATTTGCACCCTTCTTACACACCTGGCCTTTAGTGCTGCATTTTTATAAATAGATGTGTTGAAAAAAGGGAAAACCCTGCATGTTTTACTGTAAGTGCATAGTCTAATTTAACATTGTGAAGAGGAAGTGTTCTGATCTGATTCTGAAGAAGACTGCACATGACATTAAACAACATAATGCTTCTCAACATTCATGGGTGAACATATACAGGAAATAATATGAAAGTTGCACATTAAAACTTATCATTTTTAATAAAGCCCACTGTAATTCTGCTTCTTTATCGCACTTGGACTGCAGGACGGAGCCTTCAGTGGTAAGTACTCTATGATACAACTTTGTTTTCATAATCATTCCTTCAATATTAAGTGATTACATATTTATCTAATTTGTTAAAAGATTTGTGTAAAATTTGTGATTCTTTTTAATGGAGCATTGATAATTCATAATGACAAAGCAAACAGTAGTAGTAGATACAGTAGTCACAGCAACTTTTTATTAATCTATATTTCATGACATGTCGCTCAGATCTACTGAAATTCAATTAATAATATTTTTAGATACACTTAATTTTATTAAACTTGTATTCACGTTGAACATTTTATTAATTAGATTATAATTATGTAGAAACAGTTGACTAATACCAAGGTCTACAACATTAATTAGCCTAAACAATCATATATAAATATACAGTATATATACATACTGTGCATTCAGTTAAGACACAAACAAGAGAAAACGCTTTACTGTACTCGATTTTTATTTTCAGTGCTGCAGTTTGTCAAGCCAATGCAACTAACAAATGTAATTTTAAAATGCAAAAATTAGAAAAATTGACATAATGTACAATTTCAAAATAAAACCATATTTTATTCACAGTGTATGATGAAAATTTGATGTTGCAGAAGGGGCCACAAAATGAAAGATTAAATGGTACTGAAAAAACACTGAAGGATCATTTGGCAACTACTTAGGTTACTTTGCAGCATGACTGGACATACTGTAAAGGAACATTTAACATTTTAGAAAAGCTGAGAAAAGAATATCTGGAGAAATCTCTGCTCAGTATTTAATGATCACACTCTTCAGACCTTCAAACAGCGCTGTATTAAAAACAGACATGACTCCTCAGTTTATAGCAGCTTTCTGCATGAACAACCAATGTTTACCAACACTAAAATAATTAGTATGGCTGACCTGAGTAACAGGGATCTGCTCTGCTGTTGGGCATGTGAGGATTTTAAATTACAGAATTAGCTAAACCAAGGGATTTTATAGAAGCTTTAATCCATATTTCATCATATTTTAATGCAGTTTTACCATATTTAAAACATACAGTATAAATGTGCAGGTATGTCTCTATGAAACAAAGGCAAGCCCCAAAGCTGTTATTCAGAGATGGAAAGGGAATCTGCTAATTAATATAATTATTCCACACAGTCTGTGAGCAGAGGGGGAATGGCAACCAATCTAATCAGCTGGCTCCTTCTTCTGATCCTAGTTACAGGTTTGTAATAAAGTCATATCGAATATTCAGTTTGTCAGTTATTGTAAAGTTTGTAAACTAATGTCTCACTTCTCTTTTACACCAGCTGTGCCCTACTCCTCATACAGTCCATGCTCCTGCAGTAATAGAGACAAGATCACTGACTGCCACTGAGGGGTCATGTGTTGAGATCAAATGTAAAGTCACAGGATATGTGTTTGATGAAGATGCTCTGTGGTTCTGGATGAAGGATGGAACATGGGACAACAGTCTGAATGATTACACTGGCTCTGTTGTCTACAGTAACAAGATCACAGAACGTCCCATCAGTCCACAGTTTGAAGGCAGAGTCACTTACACAGGATCACCTCGATTACACAGAACTGGATCCTCCAATAATCCATCATGCAGTGTTTTAATCTGTGACCTGAGAAGACAAGACAGAGGGAAGCTATTTTTTCAGATATTTTCCTAAAGATCCAAGGGGAAAGTGGAAAACTCCTGATGATGCTGTCCTTACAGTTAGAGGTAAGTACATCAAATCATTTTTTTTTCAATCAATATTTTACATAAAGCATGCCAGAAGCTTGTACTGGTATAGATTAAAATAACTGACAATAATTGTGTTAACATTTAATTATCTGTTCTTAAATGTAAATACATGTGTCGTGGGTTTTTAATGTAAATAAAAACAATTTGATGGTTCACAAATTTCATAATTCTATAGTTTATTTACAATAGAGCGTAAACATCACATTAGGCTTTGAAACTGAGCTATTTTATCATTTAAATAAAAATATTAGTTTACTTTGAATTCAATGGCAGCAACACATCTCAAAAACATTGAGACAGGGGCAGCAATAGGCTGCCAAAAACATAACAATCCAGTAAGATGACTAGGTGTAAAAGTCTCTATTATTCACACAAATGAAAGTTACACTTGTGTGATGTAAAGTAGATCCATGTGAACATGACCCAGAAACACTGCTGTCTTCTCTGGACCCATTGCATTTGTATTTTTTACATAGTTTTCCATTTTGTCTAAGTTCATTTTGAATGAGCCTTGGTCCAGAACAAATGCAGTCATTCTGGGTCATGTTCATTTAAATCTTCCATGTATGATACAGCTGTGACTTCCATTTTTGGAAAGGTTCACAATGATTTCTGTAAGTGTTCCTAATCCATGCAACAACAAAAAAAAAAAAAAAAAAAAAAAAAAAAAAAATGCAGATCACAGCACACAATAATACAAATAAATACATGTACAATTAGAATTGAATTAATTAGTTGCAAAATGCTCATTAAGCTGCTTTAATTAATACCACTTTTCAGCCTTTTGTTGTCCCTGCCCCAAGTTTTTGAGATGAGTTGCTGCCATCAAATTCAAACATAGCTACTATGTTTTATAGAATGGTCAAATAACTGTTGTTGTGTTAGGAATAAAATATAGTTTTACAAGATTTGTGAATCATTCTGTTCTGTTTTTACTTACGTTATACACTGTTTGGAAAATGCTTTTATCCTTTTACAAAAATCAAACCAAAAAAAAAAAAAAAAAAAAAGGGAAAAAAGGAATCACAAGAAACAACAGAAAAGGTAGAAAATGACATATTTTAATATATGTTTGTTCTTCACAGAAAATCCATGTCCAATCACCTTTAATAAACCAGCTCCTGTACGGGACTCTTCATCCATAACACTCAGATGTTCTACTGAGAGATCATGTGGTTCATACCTGGTCATTGAAAGTGTGCCTCCGTCTGGTTTGGAAACATCTCAGCCTTGGAACAGTTACACTGCAACAGCAACAGTCAGAGCCTCATGGCAGGATGATGGCAGAGAGTTCATCTGTCAAACACAGGGCAACACAGACAAATATCTGGTTAAGAAGACCACAATCACAGTGCAGTGTAAGTTTACACATAATAATGATCACTTTTCTGTAAAATGTAGATTTGTCACTGGTTATAACCACTTCACTTGATGTAGATGCTCCTCGTGACACTGAGGCTGTAATAAGCTCCAGTGATGTTACAGAAGGTCATTCTGTGACTCTGACATGTTCAGCTAAAGGACGGCCCACTCCCACATTTACCTGGAATAAAAACCAGGCCAGAAGTTCCTCTGATAGACACTGGAGCCATTTGGAAGATTAACCATGTTCAGGTTGAACACAGTGGAGAATACTTCTGTACTGCTCACAACAAACATGGAACACAAAGATCCAACACTGTTCAGATAGATGTTCAATGTAAGACACTTTAGTATTTCAACAGATTTTTTTTCATTTAGCATTTAAAAATTTAAAAATCTTATACTGGCCCTTCTGTTTCAGATGCCCCTAGTGTAGAGGTGAGAGTATCATCCCAACCTCCATACAGACAAGGACAAACAGTTACACTCATCTGTAATGTGATCCAAAGCAACCCACCACCGCACACATTTACCTGGTATAAAGATGAGCAGAGACTGACCTGGGGTCAGACATATGATAAAAGTCTGCAGTCTGAAGACAGTGGCTCTTACAGATGCTCAGCTGTAAACACTGTGGCTACCACACAGTCAAGTCCACTGCAGATAGATGTTCAATGTGAGTCTCAGCTGCATGTAATTCACAAACAGAACAGAACTGACAGTAAATTAAACTGCACTTTACAAAAACGACTTGAAAAAGAATGTAAAAGTGAGAATAAGTTAATGCAAGCATCCAAACCTAAACCCTAGGTGCATGTTGGTCCATTTAACTTTCTTTTCTACATAATCCTTTGCTTCATTTTACAAAATGGCTTTTGACTTCCATGTAGGATGACTGACAGAAATGCTTTATGCTAATTACAATAGAAGACTTCATTTGTCCTCTGCTTTTTACTGGGAATGGAGTGATCAGGAAAAGTAATACAGTAATTGTATGTTTGTTGCAGATAAAACAAAGAACACCAACATTGAAATCGTCGGTCAAAGCAGCAGAGTAGCAGTTAATGGCTCTGTGGTTTTCAAATGTAACACTAAAGCCAACCCTGCTGCTCATGAATACTACTGGTACCAAGACAGTAACTACCATCAGACCACAGCTGAACACAGTCTGGAACTGAGGAGAGTGCAAAGAACAGATGGGGGCTGCTACAGCTGCAGTGCCAAAAACACAGATTGGTTCAGGAGACCACAGCAGAGTCCTGTGTATAGAGGTGCAGTGTAAGTAATTGGTAATCCTCAGTCATCCATGTCATTGTATTCTGAAATAAAACAAAAATGAAATAACCACAGAATCTTTCCAGATGATCCCAGAACCATCTTTTATATGGGATATTAATGGCTAAACTGGTCAGGAGCATGATAAGTATAATATAAGATAAAAAATAAGTTCCATAGCATCATAGGGCCCAGGCACACATTGTGACAGTCCTAAGCCTGAATGAAAAGGATTGTGTCAGGAAAAATATATTTATTGTAAAAATGGGAACTGATGGAAGGCACTATCCTACTTTGTAGCAGGAGGGCAGTTGCGTGATTTTGCAGCATTATGTTTGTCTCATTACTGATTTGCCCCTACACTAACTGGTGTTATAGTGTACTACTGAAAGCATGTATAGGCCTGTTGTCTACGAGTGAAGGCAAAATAGGCAGTCCTTAATAACATTGTTTCTTATCCACAGATCCTCCCACTAAACTGACTCTGTCCATGGAGACAGAGGTGACAGAAGGTCAGAGAGTCTCCATCACATGTCGTGTAGAAAGTTCTCCAAACTCCACCCTGACCCTCAGCAGGACCTCAGAGGGTTCTACAGAAGAGCTTCAGAAAGAGACTGACCTCAACTCTCTGAGCTACACTGTCACTGTGAGCTCAGCCCATTCAGGAGAATACACCTGCTCCGCTCACAACAGTCTGGGGTCAGAGAGCACGAGGAGCTTGCTCAGAGTCAAATGTGAGTAAACATTTACACACTCACACTGGTTACACAATATTATTTAAGCCCAGTTTAACTTTGTGACTTGGTTAGTTTGTTCTCACAGTTTGTGGACAGTTTATATCTCACTTTTCAAACATAATCTTGTTCATGACTTCAAATAAACACTTTTTTTTTTTTTTTTTCTTCACAGGTAGAAACAAATTTAAATTCATTTCAGTATAAATGCACACAGTGAAGGTGACACTTGTATTTGATTCTGATTGTATCTACAGATGGTCCTCAGAAGGTGACAGTCCAGGCTGATCCAGGTCTGAGTGTCACAGAGAACGAGACGTTGAAGTTACACTGCAGTGCTCAGAGCCACCCTCCTGTGACCTCTGTGACCTGGACCAGGGGACACCTCACTGTGCACACTGGGCCAACCTTCAGTGTGGAGTCAGTCAGTGTGAGTGACAGTGGCCTCTACAGCTGTACTGCCCACAATGAGATCGGACAAGGAACATCAGCGCCAGGCTGAGGTTAAAGTCAAATGTGAGTAATTACACAGAAGAAATATTGCAAATTGGGTCTAATATGAGAGCCATGGGACAGACAATAATTTCTCCTAATGATTCACTTTTCCTACAATCCCAATTTAGATAAACAAAACAAAACTTGTGACGATGTGAAAAATGTGAAAAATTCTCGCCGGCAAAATGTTGAAAAAAAAAAAAAAAAAAAAAAAAATTCAAGATTTTGTGGATTATATGACTCTGAGTCGTCTGGGCACCATACAGTCACACCTGAGCCCATGACTGCCCTAGAAATGTGTATTACACACTTTCTCACACTGGGCTGTGGACAGATGTGTGGAAACACTATAGGCTACAAAAACGTTCAAACTTTTATCTCTGACGTCTGTTTCATTGTTCAAACAGAGACTTCAACAGATTATTGTTGACACTTGTTCCTGCAGATGAATCTGATCCACATTTAGATCCATTCACTCACTCACTCTCTCGTTTACATCTCAGTCCCACATACACAGACACACTTCCCTCCACTCTCTTTTGTTTTCCTTTTACACACTTGCTCTGTGTTGTCTGGTTTATGTTTGTCTATATATAGTTGTATAATGTGTTTTTTGTGTATGTGCAGTTGTATAAATATTATTTATTCCTGTGAAGATGTCTGAGTATTAGTGAGGCAAAATTATAACAAGTAGGAAATGTTTTAGCTTAAAAATATATTCAGTTGAATACCGGGGCACCACCTGGTTGGTAACCAAGAAACATTAAGCTACAAAACACCCAAGATCTGAAGGATATAGAGATCTTGACCACTCAGGGACTCAAACAAATACAATTAGATCACTTGAAACTCGACTTAAATTGAATTAAGTATGAATTTATGAAAAAAAATAAGCAAAACAGTACATTGGAAGACACACTTAAGTATTAGGTGTTTACATTCATAGACAGGACCTTTATGTAGGCTAATATTTGTATTGGAAAGACAACAACTAGAACAAAGAAAGAGGCTGTATTTAACTTTGGTGAACTCAGGGGTGTTCCCTGAGGCGTATATTCAACCTGGTGGGATTTATTTGGTGCAGACTGGGTTACTTTTATAAAGTGCCATGTTAATTAAACTCCATCTCAGATAGTAAACAATGAATGTTTGTCACACTGTAATGAATTATCACATGTAATAATGCAATAGTAGTAAACGAAACATGTATCCAATCACTAATAAACATGATAAATCTAACAATACAGTTTTAACTCATTTATGACATTGTCCTGCAAAACAACATGTATATACTTGGTTTCATGAGTAGATGAAGAAAATGACACAGAGTAATTAATTTATGAATAAATGAATTTCATATCTGTCTTGAAATGGTCACTAGGAGGTTGTCTTATTGCATGTATTTTAAAATAGGCCAAGTCCCACCAGAGGGATGTGTTCTGGGTCCATCAGGGTGGCAGCTAGAGAGTTTTATGGCCCATTGTCCTGGCTCGGCTGCGTTTTCAACCCAGAAAACATGTCCAATTTATTATCTGAAACAAATTTATTATCTGAGGTTTCCAAGGTTGTCTTGTGTTTTTTCCACATCTGAAGGAGGCATGGCTGTTAAGTTAAGAGTTGGATTAAAGATTTGAATCTGAAATTTCCAGCTGGAGGTCCAGTCTTCCTACATTAGTATTGGATGTATTTGTAATTTACCTTGCACAGCAAACTGGATTAGTCAGGCTTTGCCTGATTTGTTTGGGTTGGCACCGCAGGCAGGGCAGGCCGTATCTGTGGCAGAACTGTCATGAGTGGGTGGATTTTAGGTTTGTTGACAGCATCAAGCATCTTTAGCTATACGTGTTAAGAACATTGCAAAGCCAGAAAACTTAACATATGCCACTATACATTCACAAAACAGCAAAAGTATATTGTTACTAAATATAATATTGTTTTTGCAGGTTGTTGTGTAGTTATGTTGCTGCTATGATTGGCCAAAATGAGTCGATCCAGTCAGCTGCAAACACTTCACTGAAAGTCCTCTTCCCAAACGGTTTCAATGGGAAACATTCCAGACTGGTTATTGGATGCTGGTTATCTTTGGGACCTCAAGTAACACTGCATTAATACCAGTCATGATTCTGTACTGGAAATCATTGCATGGTACAGGAACAATACCAATACAGACTCTGCCTCTAAGTTAAACATCTGACATCTGCTCAGTGTATGAATTTACATATACATGCATGCCTTTGAAAGAAACAGGAGAACGTAGAAAAAACCCACAGAAATGTTTGGTGTGAGGCAGGACTAACTACTGAGCCACCACACAGATCCCAAAATGTCACCTTCTATGTGTGGTGCAGTGTTGTATCACTAGTCTGTGTTTCTAAGCACTGTTGTGATGTTTAATCACTTATCACCAGTCATTGTCACCATCAATCTCTCAAATCATTAAGCCTTTAGAAGTGTTTAAACATGTCATGTCCCACTGTACTGACTCTTATTTTGTGTTCAGTTGGTCCAAAGCACACAGAGGTGGTGAGAGCAGAGGAGGTGCAGAGCCCTGATGGGAGCAGGTCAGTGACTCTGAGCTGCAGCAGCCACAGCTTCCCCCCGGTCAGCCTGTACACCTGGTACAGGAGGACGGAGGGCAGAGAGGACAAAGTGTCAGAGAACAGAACCTACACTGTTGTGTCCACTCAGCCCGGAGTCTACTACTGCACTGCAAAAAACAACATCAGTGAGACCACGTCTGAACCTGTCAGCCTCTTCCAAGACGGTAAGTGGTGACCAAAAGAAAGCCAAGACTATCCTAGACATGTATGTACTGTAGCAATCACAATTAGAAAGGCCTTATTAAACTCTGCTTGTGTGTTTTCTCTTTGTCTCTACAGGAGGCTATGTGAAGTACATCCTCCCTGCTTTTAAACTAGCGCTTATTGTATTACTTCCTATATTTATTTACAGGTATTTTATTAATAATAAAACACATTTCTATTAAAAGTCTTTAATTTAATAGTCACTCAATTCTCCTTCATATTTTAGACTGATCAGAGTCATAAGAAAGAAGTCAGAAACTCAGGAAGCAACTCCAAACAGACGTCAGGTAAGAACTTCCTCAAAGTTTCAAACAGGTAAACACTCATTTTTCTCTGCTCATTATTCCAGACCCTTCCACAAGTGGAGCTATCAGAAGGATGTTTCTCTCATGTAAGAACAAAAGCCAGGTTTTAGTTCAACAGTAAATGTGTTTGTATTATCTGATTCAGAGAGAGTGGGACAATGGCAGCAGCAGCAGAGAGGAGCCAGGGCTTCAGCACACAGCAGACATCACGTAAGACTTCATCACATGACAGCATTCAACATCCCACATAGACAGATGTGGACAGATTCATGGGATTTCTTTGTGTTTCCACAGGATTGACACATCTGGTCCCGTGAACCTCCCTGAAGATCAACAGGTAAGAGAGCTGACAACTCAGAGGAAGCTTGGATTAGATGCCTGACGCCCCCTGCTGGCAAGAGTGGGGACTGGACAGAGCATAAAATGGCTGATTATCACAGCTATTATGTCGATTAAACTTTTATGCATTTTTTTGTAATGTAACCCTGATATCTGGTATCTTAGGAGATGGCAGACTATGAGAACATTGATGCATTACTAAAGGAGACACGTCTACAGCTCTGTGACTCAGACAGAAGTGAGGAGGAGGTGGATGTCAGTAACTCCCAGGTGAACTTCAGGAGGACAGCACGATGCAGAGAAGACCCAGGACTGTCAGAAGTGGAAGAGGTCAAAGCTCATGAGTAATACATGCAGTACATGTACATCCACTGTAGCACAACTCCTTTTGTTACTGCTGTAAATAGAATCTTCTTTATTTCTGGACTGTACTAAATAAGACTGGACCAGTGTTAGCACTGAGTCCATATTTTCTTTTCAAAAAACGTTTTGTTTTTCTCTTTGAGACCATACGACTTCTGTAATCCTGCTTTATAAATGTGGTACAGGGAGATGTTCAAAGGTCTCCCTATGGAGCACATCAGAGCTGAGGGAGTGTCTATGTTCCCACAGATCTATGTTCCCAAGCTTTGGTTAATTATTTTTAATGTCTGATTGCTATTTTTTGTTTGTTTGTTTGTTTCCTTCTCTTTATTCTTAATTATATTTGTTTAAAAAGAATAAAATATTATTATGACATTAATGTGGCTGGAGACTGGGCTCGTACTTCCTGGAGCTGCCTGAACTTACCCATGTCCTGGGCTAAGGTTATTCAAATGTTATCTGAGGTCTGTCAATAATAGTTTAGACCAGTCTGTTAATGAAAGCCACAAGGTTCATTTTGCTAAAGTGGAAACAAATATTTCTCCATCTTGTTACAAAACACTAAGAGGCACATACAACTGGAACAAAATAACACAAGCTGAGTGGAAAAGTGGACCATTCCAATACAGTATTGATGTTATTTTCATAATGTGAAAAAAAAAACTTATTATGTCATGTACCCAAGTCAAGTTTTCACTCTGTAATAAACAATTACCGGCATAAAAATCAACTACTGTTGCTAAAAGTCCTTAAGATCAAAGTAAATAATTAGTGTCTTATTTTCAAGCAAAGTTGTTGTTCTACTGATCCACCATGGTATTATTACGTTTTAGAGTTGTAGCCTTGGTTTTTGTCAGCTCTGTCAGACATAGGTGAAAAGGCTATAAAATCCTGTCATATGAGTAGAAACAGTAAACTTAGCAGGATACTGGTCATTTTCAGATACTGTTAAATGTATCCAAGTCTGACAAAATCAAGCAAGTTGTATAGTTTTTCAGTATTTCTCATGTTATTATTAATAGTTTATATGTCACACCCAGGATTGTCAGTCTCCTAAAATAACCTCTGTTGTCATCTAGTGTATAGTTTAAAAGAAAGTTGCTGCTACAGGTCCTTCATGTGTTTGTGGAACAAAAACCTTCCTGTGTCAACTCTTGCAGGTCAGTGTAACTTTCATATGTACTCTACTGATTTCTTTACAAACTCATTTTTAAAAAAAAAAGACAGAAGTTAGGAGTGTGCATCAATGCAGAACTTAAAATCTTTAGCTCAAGTAGTTCAATATTTAAGAACTTGAATTTTATTTTTCTTCAACATTGGTTCCTGTTCCTTACTTTATTAAAAGTATCATGATCAGCACAGACAATACTTTTAAAGAAGGGCATTAACTTATAAAGAAGGTAACAGGACACAGATGACCACTCTACAGAATGTGGTGAATGAGTCTAATGTGACTTTTAAACTTGAAATACAAAGTAAGTTTTAAACAGATATGAAAGAGACAGAAGTGTGGCACAGTTTTACTTTCACTGTATAGAACTTTTGTTTACAGCCCAACATTATCCCAGAGCCTTGTCCCTGACCTGTGCAAAAAGCTGTGTAAATGGATCTCAACAATAAGAAACAAGTCTGCTTCACCACAGCAGCACAGACGAAGGAGCAGCACCATTTTCTTCAAAACAGTACACACAGTTTAGCACCTCTCTTAAAATATCAGGCCTTTAGTGCTGCAGTAGGCATTTTAATAACAGCAAAAAAGGAAGCAGCAGGTTTCTTGTAAGTGGAAAATGTAATTTTTCACACTTAAAGAGAAAAAGGGAAATTGCACTGAAGCAGACTGTGCAGTAGGCTACATTATACTTCTCAGTGTGCATGGGTGAACATGTCAATGCTTTAAAATAACGTTTTTTTAAATATATTTTTTAAACTTAAAACATACACAGACTGCAGGACCAGAGGTAAGTCTGATATACTTATATTTCATTTCATTCAGTATTGAGTATTTTAACAAAAGTATTCTGTAAAAGTGTGATTTCTATTGATTCAGTAGTCACAGCAGCAGTTTTATACATTCACAAATCTTCTGAAACAACATAACAACATTAAACACTCTTAATGCTTTGGGTAACAGGACCTTTCATTTTTATATAAACAAGATCAGTTAACTTTTATCTACTACAACTTTAACTATCCATGTATGTACTGTGTGTAGGAGCCATTTAATGCTGTGGATTTGTCTTTATTTAATGTTCCATGTAGTTAGCTCCACCAAAGGACAAGAAAGCTGTACTCAGTCTTAGCATTGTAGAGTTACATTTGTAAATTTACTGTGACATAAAAGTCAAATGTGTGGCCAACCACTAAGCCAAATTTTCCAAAAGATCATGACACTGTGTGAAATGTCAATACAAACAAATGTCATATTTTTAAAAAATCTCATATCCCAATATTTTACTCACAATAGAAAACATACAACACATGAAATGTTGATGTTTTACTATCTAATTTCCTGAAAAATGAAAGCTCATTTTGAAATTGATGGCAGCGACACGTCTTTAAAAAGTTAGGACAAAGTGAGTCATACTGATAAAAACAACTGGAGGAGCTTTTTACAACAATTTGGGTCAAATGGCAACAGAGGTCCAAGTACATCACCATCTACGGCAGTGTTTCCCAACCAGGGGTACAGAGACCCTAGGGGTACACGAGCACATTGCAAGGGGTACGTGGAGTTATTTGATCATTTATAGAATCTTTATGTATTTGGCTTTCAAAGACTAAAATAAATCAGGACTAACCCAGGACTATAGTGAGGGGTGGGACACTAAAGAAAGATAAAACAGGGACTAAACCAGGACTGAACCAAGAAAAAAAACAGAACTTAACCAGGAATAAACAGGTCTAAAATCAGAACTAAACTAGTTCTAAACTGGGACTAAACCATGCCTAAAACCATGACAAATTAAGATTAAACCAGGACTAAGCTGGGACCAAACCAGAACTAAATCAGGTCCTGGGGGTACAGAAAGCCAAAAAGCTTGGGAACCACTGATCTACAGTTACACATTATCATCCAACCATTCTGGAGATTCAGAGAAAGCTCGAATCAGGTTAAAGCTGTATCATGCAAAAAAAAAATCAAATAGCTGTATGATGTGTGGTGATTAGTGGATGGCTGAGCGATTCTTGTTAGCAGTGTGAGGAGCAGTGTGGAAAAGATGGCGCCAGTGTGTGTGGCTTGTCGTCTGCCGCTGCCAGTTTTTATTATTTTTGTATTGTTTCTGACTTTAATCAGTCATAATGTCAACTCTCTTCTTGTCTATAACCGCCAAACTCTGTTGGATATTAGGCTTTCTACAAACCTAGTGTGCAATTCGCAGGATGGGCATGAAACTTTAACCCCAGTACTTTTGGGGATCCCGGCACACCTTCTCCGCGTACCCGGAAGAAGCGCTTTCGTCGCCGAGGTAAGCGCGGTGGGAGGCTGGTAAGGCTGAAGGCCTGCTTGGCGCGCTGCTCTTCGGCTTCTTCGTCTCATTTGGGATATTATCATCGCCTCTTCCCATCGCAGCTGCTGCTGAAGCCAGTCCACGGTTGGTTGGTACCGATCATCGGATCGGATGCGCTGCAGCCCTGCCGCCCTTGTTTTCCGCGTCCGCGGCAACGTGGAGCGGATCTGCGGAATCTACAGCATGTACGCCGGGCTTCTCTGGCAACTGATCCTCCGGCGTCTGTCAGGTTTGGTCTCGCGAACGCTAGATCACTCATGAACAAGACTTTCATTCTTAAAGATTACTTTATAGCCAGCGAACTGGACTTCTTCTGTGTGTCGGAGACGGGGGCGAATGTTGGTGAGTCCAGCGCTTTTGCGGAACTTCTCCCTTCTGACTGTTGTTATTTTAACTCGCCACGCGCGTCAGGCCGGGGTGGAGGAATAGCCACTATTTACAAGAGTGTTTATAAATGTAAGCAGCTCTCACTATCTGCCTCCTTCCACAGCTTTGAACTGTGTTTATTTGAGCTGGGATGCTCTCGTCCTGTACTGTGCGCGGTGATCTACAGACCACCCAAATACAATAAGGATTTCATTCATGACTTTGCCGACTTCCTGGCGGAGGTCACAATAAAATATGACTCTCTCCTTATTGTTGGGGATTTTAACATTCATGTGTGTTGTCCGGACAAGCCTATGGCAAAAGACTTTTTAAACCTTATTGACTCTTTTAATTTAACACAGTCTGTGTCTGTACCCACACAGGAACGGGGACACACGCTTGATTTGGTTTTAGCACGTGCTCTCCCCGTTGTTGATTTAAGGGTTTGTGACGCCGTGTTTTCAGATCACATGCCCGTGATTTTCGAGACAAACCTGCCTTTTAACATTATCAAATATGATATTCTTTTAGCCTATGATTCTGGTGACTGTGTGGTGCTCATACTGCTTGACCTAACTGCTGCATTTGACACAGTGGACCATGATATTTTAATTTCGCGTTTAGAACATTGGGTTGGTATCAGGGGTGTTGCTTTGAGCTGGTTCAGGTCCTATTTGATGGACAGAACCTTCTGTGTGCGCCTGGGAGACTTAGAGTCCTCCTCAGCTCCTCTTTCCTATGGTGTCCCTCAGGGTTCAATTTTAGCCCCCGTCCTCTTTTCTTTATATCTGTTGCCCCTGGGCTCCATTCTTAGGAGACATGGTATCTCCTTCCATTGTTATGCAGATGACTGCCAAATTTATGTTCCTCTGAAAAAGAAGGATGGTTTTTCTATTAGTCAGCTACAAAACTGTTTAAATGATATTAAAACCTGGATGGCATTGAATTTTCTGTGTTTTAATGATTCTAAAACTGAAATACTGTTATTTGGACCCAGTACTACTTGTGGTGTCTCTCCTGTAGACCTGGGCTCCTTAAATCAGTTTGTCAAAGTGGAAGTTGTGAACTTAGGTTTTAAAATGGATTCAAATTTCAAGCTTGACAGCTAGATTAGATCAGTGATCAAGAGCAGTTTCTTCCATCTGAGGCAGCTGGCTAAAGTAAAGCACTTTCTGACACAACAGCACTTTAAAACAGTAATCCATGCCTTTATTACCACCCGGCTGGATTACTGTAATGCACTTTATTTCGGAGCAAGCCAGTCCTCAATCTCTCGACTGCAGCTCATGCAAAATGCGGCTGCACGTCTTTTAACTGGCACACGCAAATATGAGCACATCACTACGATTTTATCTTCCCTGCACTGGCTGCCTGTACACTTCAGAATCCATTTTAAACTTCTGTTATTTGTTTTTAAATGTCTAAATGGTTTTGCCCCACTGTACCTCTCTGAGCTCCTGCACCCACACACTCCTTTATGGTCACTCAGGTCAGCTGACCAGCACCTCCTGAGTGTGCCTAAAACTAACCGTAAGCTTAGAGGGGACAGAGCTTTCGCAGTGGCAGCACCGACTGTGGAACGAGCTGCCTTTGCACGTTAGACAGGCTTCCTCTGTACCTGTTTTTAAATCTGTTCTTAAAACCCATTTGTTCTCATTGGCCTTTGACACAGTTTGAGATGTTGACATTATTTATCTGATTATTTATCTATTTGTATTTATTACCTTTTATGCTTTTATGGATTTGTATATATATTTTTAAGTTTGATTTTATATTTTATCTTGTGCAGCACTTTGGTCGACTTAGTTGTTTGTAAAGTGCTTTATAAATAAAGTTGCAGTTGCAGTTTTTAAGGCAATAAAATAAGTTAATGCACCAAGTTCAACTGAAATATTCACTTAATATTCTATTTAATCTTATAAGCAACTAATAAAAAACTGTAAGATCCATTTATGCCACTCACTCTTATTGTCACAGTTTACCCAGCTCTTTTTAACACTGCCCTGATTCTGAGGTTGAACTACATTTTCAGAAATATTATAGAAGTTATTCTTAACGCTTAGATGCATGAGTGTCTTGACCCTACACTCTTCCATAAGTGGGTCAAAAATGACCTGTGTTAGAATCAGTGTGTTCTTATGCCTCTTTGGTCATTTTGGTTTAAAAATATCATTTGTACTTTATTTTCTATCATGTTTTAGTCTAAACAAGAATGATTTCATGTTTGAAATGATTTTTTTTTTTTGTCCATTTTTAACAACTGTATCATCAGTGTTAGGGAAGTTAACAGTTACTTTACTTAGTTACAGTTACTAACTCTTCAAAGTAACATAGTTAAATTACTTTTGGATTACTGCCTCAAATAATCTGAGATGCAAACTATCCACATTGTAAATTGAAGTATACTCCCCATAACTCACACTATTAATTTTAGTTTCACAAAGTTTCCCCTGCATTCATTTCAGTGAGGCAGCCCAACACAAATAAAACCTTTAAGTTCACCTCTCTCTGTCTCTGTGCAGAGTAAATGTTTTATCACATCACACAGGAAATCAGCTCCTGTGGTCAAAGTCATGAGTCACAAGTTTTGTGACACATTTGTTATATTTAGGCTAAAATGTTGTGTTTGTTAGCACCAAAGTGATCACAGATCTTTCCTCAGTGTCTCCGCTGACAGCAGGGCCTCCCTGAACCCATATTCAACTCTGAAACAGGTTGTTGATCTAATTTTGGATGATTTCCCTGATGAGGACCTGCTTTTGGACCCCATACCTCTACACACAGATGCAACACATACAGTAATGTTACGCCACCTAGTGGTAGCTAGAAAATACTCACATGTATGACCTCTTGCTGGGTAAAATTATATTTTTAAGGGGTTAACATTTATGATAAAGTCTGTGTGGTCCACAAAATACATATTCCTGAGAATCACAATAAGAATTAAAAGTCATCATTAAATTCCATTGAAAATAAAAGCGGGACATTTTTGACCCACTTATGGAAACTTAGGATGTGATAAAAAAAAAAAGAATTTCATAAAAACTTTAAAAGTTAACTTAAACATTTTTATGGCATGACAACAGTAACATGTTTTAGAGGAATACCTGGAGTATGAAGTTTAGCCACTTTTCACTACAAAAATATTGCAAAAAAAAATAACCTCACCAGATCATTTTTGAGCCACTTATGCACCTCAGGATTAAGTTAAAAAGATATCAGTCTCAGCATCAACTCTTAATGGTTGTATGTTATACATTTTATATGCAGTCTGAAAATATGTAGGTTATAAATAGCCCATTTTGTCTTACAATATGTAGATTTATTCTAACATTTAATATTTAGCCTCTGTTTGCTATTTAGCTTCTGTTAATTAAAGTATTTCTGTAAAGTGCTTATCAGTAATTTGCTATAAGAACAGTGAGACTTCAGACCGACTTATTCTTATCTCTGAGCCTCTCCCTCTCTTCCTTTGGCTGTTTCTAAACCTGATGTAAAATATGTTTGAGCTTTATAAACAAGCAAAACATTTTACTTTGAGTCAGCATTGGTACTTTTGGTCTCTGCACATTAGCAAACTGACTTACACTTGGCTGTTGTTGGCTCTGAATCCTGTTTTTTCTCCCTGCTCTAATCCAGACTGTAGAGACTGAGGAGGCACACATCTGTGTCTAACGCCTGCTTAATGCATTTATTTATATTATACTGATAAAAAACAATGTTTTCTGTCAAGATAAATAACCATATCAGGTCCTACTGTGGCAGACAAAGGCAGAGACTTAAATACCACTTCTCTTCTCTTTTATGAACTTCCACACTGCAGTAATTATTGCTTCTTCTCTGTTTGCATTTCCTCACACAAATCTCAACCAATCAGTAAGTAAAAGGCGGGCCTTATACTACAGTAACCAATCACAGATGAGGTTTTATGTCAATGAGTTCTGCAGTGCTATTGGCTGACAGAGGCTGGCTGCTGCTCTGAAAGGGAGGGGAGAGAGCAGAGACAGGACAGAGAGGCTACAGAGTGATCTCTAATCAGCGACGTATCTCAGTTTGGACACACGAGTATAACTGGCTGTCTCTCACACTGTTTTAGAAAATAATGTCTGGGTGATGCATTCCCCAGTCCCCAAAACTCTGGGTGTTACATATCCCCCACATCCCCCACAGGTGAGACGCCCATGAGCCCAGGGGCCAGTGCCCTCAGGCCATAGTTTGTGTACAGAGACACTCTGTAGCACTGTAAAACTAAGTTATGTCAGTAAAACAATGCACCTGTGTAAAAAGGAAACCTCCCTCAGTGTCAGTGTCAAGCCAAACCTTGATCACAGTTTAAAATGTACTTTACTTTGTACTTTAATTTTTGGTGCAATGGGTTTAAATCTTGCCCATTCTAACTCAGTTTAAGGAAAAATGAATCAGAGATTTATTTAAATTAGGTTAAACAAAGATAAACAATGATTAAAACCAGTTTAAACGTCAAACCTTGTTGGTGAAACCAGGCCTAAAAGGATGAGGATGGCAGGGATATGCTTTTGTCTGCAATTTTTAAATAACAAACCAAACCATTGTACTGCATACAAGCAGTAGTTTTGTAGAAGTTTAAACCCACACTTTAGCTTATTTTAAAACAATTGCATATTTAAAACATGTAGTGGCTGATGGAATCAACTCTACAGCAGAGTTTATTCAAGAGTTTTATATTCTACAGTTTTACTATAACAAAGTGCAAATGTAAAATGTTTCAGGTGTGTCTTTATGAAACACTGCAAGCTCCAAAGCTGTTATTCAGAACTTATGTAATCATTCCCCACAGGAGCCAGAGGAGGATGGCAACCAATCCAATCATCTGTCTTCTTCTGCTCGTACTTACAGGTCTGTAATAAAGTCATATTCCATTTTAATATGAAGTCATTTGTCTGTTTTAATTAAACTAATGTCTCACTTGTCTTTTACACCAGCTGTGCCCTGCTCCTCATACAGTCCTGCTCCTGCAGTAATAGAGACAAGATCACTGACTGCCACTGAGGGGTCATGTGTTGAGATCAAATGTAAAGTCACAGGAGATGTGTCTGATGAAGATGCTCTGTGGATCTGGATGAAGGATGGAACATGGTATTACAGTCTGAATGATTACAGAGGCTCTGTTGTCTACAGTAACAAGATCACAGAACGTCCCATCAGCCCACAGTTTGAAGGCAGAGTCACTTACACAGGATCACCTCGATTACACAGAGCTGGATCCTCCAATAATCCATCATGCAGTGTTTTAATCTGTGACCTGAGAAGACAAGACAGTGGGAAGTATTTTTTCAGATATTTTCCTAAAGATCCAAGGGGAAAGTGGAAAACTCCTGATGATGCTGTCCTTACAGTTAGAGGTAAGTACATCAAATCATTTTTTTTCAATCAATATTTTACATAAAGCATGCCAGAAGCTTGTACTGGTATAGATTAAAATAACTGACAATAATTGTGTTAACATTTAATTATCTGTTCTTAAATGTAAATACATGTGTTGTGAGTTTTTAATGTAAATAAAAACAATTTGATGGTTCACAAATCTCATAAATCTATAGTTTATTCACAATAGAGCTTAAACATCACATTAGGCTTTGAAACTGAGTTATTTTATCATTTAAATAAAAATATTAGTTTACTTTGAATTCAATGGCAGCAACACATCTCAAAAACATTGAGACAGGGGCAGCAATAGGCTGCCAAAAACATAACATTCCAGTAAAATGACTAGGTGTAAAAGTCTCTATTATTCACACAAATGAAAGTTACACTTGTGTGATGTAAAGTAGATCCATGTGAACATGACCCAGAAACACTGCTGTCTTCTCTGGACCCATTGCATTTGTATTTTTAGAAACATGTTGCTGCCATCAAATTCAAACAGAGCTATTATGTTTTATAAAATGGTGTAATAACTGTTGCTGAGATGTTAGGAATAAAATATAGTTTTACAAGATTTGTGAATCATTCTGTTCTGTTTTTACTTACATTTTACACTGTTGGGAAAATGCTTTTATCCTTTTACAAAAATCAAACAAACCAAAAAAAAAAAAAAAAAAAAAAAAAAAAGAAGAATCACAAGAAACAACAGAAAAGATAGAAAATAACATATTTTAATATATGTTTGTTCTTCACAGAAAATCCATGTCCAATCACCTTTAATAAACCAGCTCCTGTACGGGACTCTTCATCCATAACACTCAGATGTTCTACTGAGAGATCATGTGGTTCAAAGCTGGTCATTAAAAGTGTGCCTCCGTCTGGTTTGGAAACATCTCAGCCTTGGAACAGTTACACTGCAACAGCAACAGCAACAGTCAGAGCCTCATGGGAGGATGATGGCAGAGAGTTCATCTGTCAAACACAGGGCAACACAGACAAATATCTGGTTAAGAAGACCACAATCACAGTGCAGTGTAAGTTTACACATAATAATGATCACTTTTCTGTAAAATGTAGATTTGTCACTGGTTATAACCACTTCACTGATGTAGATGCTCCTCGTGACACTGAGGCTGTAATAAGCTCCAGTGATGTTACAGAAGGTCATTCTGTGACTCTGACATGTTCAGCTAAAGGACGGCCCACTCCCACATTTACCTGGAATAAAAAACAGGCCAGAAGTTCCTCTGATAGACACTGGAGCCATTTGGAAGATTAACCATGTTCAGGTTGAACACAGTGGAGAATACTTCTGTACTGCTCACAACAAACATGGAACACAAAGATCCAACACTGTTCAGATAGATGTTCAATGTAAGACACTTTAGTATTTCAACAGATTTTTTTTCATTTAGCATTTAAAAATTTAAAAATCTTATACTGGCCCTTCTGTTTCAGATGCCCCTAGTGTAGAGGTGAGAGTATCATCCCAACCTCCATACAGACAAGGACAAATAGTTACACTCATCTGTAATGTGATCCGAAGCAAACCACCACCACACACATTTACCTGGTATAAAGATGAGCAGAGACTGACCTGGGGTCAGACATATGATAAAAGTCTGCAGTCTGAAGACAGTGGCTCTTACAGATGCTCAGCTGTAAACACTGTGGCTACCACACAGTCAAGTCCACTGCAGATAGATGTTCAACGTGAGTCTCAGCTGCATGTAATTCACAAACACAACAGAACTGACAGTAAATTAAACTGCACTTTACAAAAACGACTTGAAAAAGAATGTAAAAGTGAGAATAAGTTAATGCAAGCATCCAAACCTAAACCCTAGGTGCATGTTGGTCCATTTAACTTTCTTTTCTACATAATCCTTTGCTTCATTTTACAAAATGGCTGTTGACTTCCATGTAGGATGACTGACAGAAATGCTTTTTGCTAATTACAATAGAAGACTTCATTTGTCCTCTGCTTTTTATTGGGAATGGAGTGATCAGGAAAAGTAATACAGTAATTGTATGTTTGTTGCAGATAAACCAAAGAACACCAACATTGAAATTGTCGGTCAAAGCAGCAGAGTAGCAGTTAATGGCTCTGTGGTTTTCAAATGTAACACTAAAGCCAACCCTGCTGCTCATGAATACCACTGGTACCAAGACAGTAACTACCATCAGACCACAGCTGAACACAGTCTGGAACTGAGGAGAGTGCAAAGAACAGATGGGGGCTGCTACAGCTGCAGTGCCAAAAACACAATTGGTTCAGGAGACCACAGCAGAAAACTGTGTATAGAGGTGCAGTGTAAGTAATTGGTAATCCTCAGTCATCCATGTCATTGTATTCTGAAATAAAACAAAAATGAAATAACCACAGAATCTTTCCAGATGATCCCAGAACCATCTTTTATATGGGATATTAATGGCTAAACTGGTCAGGAGCATGATAAGTACAATATAAGATAAAAAATAAGTTCCATAGCATCATAGTACAGGGCCCAGGCACACATTGTGACAGTCCTAAGCCTGAATGAAAAGGATTGTGTCAGGAAAAATATCCATTGTAAAAATGGGAACTGATGGAAGGCACTATCCTACTTTGTAGCAGGAGGGCAGTTGCGTGATTTTGCAGCATTATGTTTGTCTCATTACTGATTTGCCCCTACACTAACTGGTGTTATAGTGTACTACTGAAAGCATGTATAGGCCTGTTGTCTACGAGTGAAGGCAAAATAGGCAGTCCTTAATAACATTGTTTCTTATCCACAGATCCTCCCACTAAACTGACTCTGTCCATGGAGACAGAGGTGACAGAAGGTCAGAGAGTCTCCATCACATGTCGTGTAGAAAGTTCTCCAAAGTCCACCCTGACCCTCAGCAGGACTTCAGAGGGTTCTACAGAAGAGCTTCAGAAAGAGACTGACCTCAACTCTCTGAGCTACACTGTCACTGTGAGCTCAGCCCATTCAGGAGAATACACCTGCTCCGCTCACAACAGTCTGGGGTCAGAGAGCACGAGGAGCTCGCTCATGGTCAAATGTGGGTAAACATTTACACACTCACACTGGTTACACAATATTATTTAGGCCCAGTTTAACTTTGTGACTTGGTTAGTTCGCTCTCACACTTTATATCTCAGTTTTCCAACCTAATCTTGTTCATGACTTCAAATGAACACAATTTTTTTTTTCTTTTCACAGGTAGAAACAAACTTAAATTCATTTCAGTATAAACGCACACAGTGAAGGTGACACTTGTATTTGATTCTGATTGTATCTACAGATGGTCCTCAGAAGGTGACAGTCCAGGCTGATCCAGGTCTGAGTGTCACAGAGAACGAGACGTTGACGTTACACTGCAGTGCTCAGAGCCACCCTCCTGTGACCTCTGTGACCTGGACCAGGGGACACCTCACTGTGCACACTGGGCCAACCTTCAGTGTGGAGTCAGTCAGTGTGAGTGACAGTGGCCTCTACAGCTGTACTGCCCACAATGAGATCGGACAAGGAACATCAGCGCCAGCTGAGGTTAAAGTCAAATGTGAGTAATTACACAGAAGAAATATTGCAAATTGGGTCTAATATGAGGGCCATGGGACAGACAATCATTTCTCCTAATGATTCACTTTTCCTACAATCCCAATTTAGAAAAACAAAACAAAACTTGGGACGATGTGAAAAATGTGAATAAAAACAGAATGAAATAATTAGCAAATCTCATATACCCATATTTTCTTCACTATAGACCAGGATGGCAACTCCCATCCCACAGGAAAATTCTGGCCCATGACCAAATATTTCTCGCCGGGAAGATTTTGAAAAAAAAAAAAAAAAAAAAGCAAGATTTTGTGGATTATATGACTCTGAGTTGTCTGGGCACCATACAGTCACACCTGAGCCCATGACTGCCCTAGAAATGTGTATTACACACTTTCTCACACTGGGCTGTGGACAGATGTGTGGAAACACTATAGGCTACAAAAACGCTCAAACTTTTATCTCTGACGTCTGTTTCATTGTTCAAACAGAGACTTCAACAGATTATTGTTGACACTTGTTCCTGCAGATGAATCTGATCCACATTTAGATCCATTCACTCACTCACTCTCTCGTTTACATCTCAGTCCCACATACACAGACACACTTCCCTCCACTCTCTTTTGTTTTCCTTTTACACACTTGCTCTGTGTTGTCTGGTTTATGTTTGTCTATGTATAGTTGTATAATGTGTTTTTTGTGTATGTGCAGTTGTATAAATATTATTTATTCCTGTGAAGATGTCTGAGTGTTAGTGAGGCAAAATTATAACAAGTAGGAAATGTTTTAGCTTAAAAATATATTCAGTTGAATACCTGGGGCACCACCTGGTTGGTAACCAAGAAACATTAAGCTACAAAACACCCAAGATCTGAAGGATATAGAGATCTTGACCACTCAAAGACTCAAACAAATACAATTAGATCACTTGAAACTCGACTTAAATTGAATTAAGTATGAATTTATGAACAAAAATAAGCAAAACAGTACATTGGAAGACACACTTAAGTATTAGGTGTTTACATTCATAGACAGGACCTTTATGTAGGCTAATATTTGTATTGGAAAGACAACAACTAGAACAAAGAAAGAGGCTGTATTTAACTTTGGTGAACTCAGGGGTGTTCCCTGAGGCGTATATTCAACCTGGTGGGATTTATTTGGTGCAGACTGGGTTACTTTTATAAAGTGCCATGTTAATTAAACTCCATCTCAGATAGTAAACAATGAATGTTTGTCACACTGTAATGAATTATCACATGTAATAATGCAATAGTAGTAAACGAAACATGTATCCAATCACTAATAAACATGATAAATCTAACAATACAGTTTTAACTCATTTATGACATTGTCCTGCAAAACAACATGTATATACTTGGTTTCATGAGTAGATGAAGAAAATGACACAGAGTAATTCATTTATGAATAAATGAATTTCATATCTGTCTTGAAATGGTCACTAGGAGGTCGTCTTATTGCATGTATTTTAAAATAGGCCAAGTCCCACCAGAGGGATGTGTTCTGGGTCCATCAGGGTGGCAGCTAGAGAGTTTTATGGCCCATTGTCCTGGCTCGGCTGCGTTTTCAACCCAGAAAACATGTCCAATTTATTATCTGAAACAAATTTATTATCTGAGGTTTCCAAGGTTGTCTTGTGGTTTTTCCACATCTGAAGGAGGCATGGCTGTTAAGTTAAGAGTTGGATTAAAGATTTGAATCTGAAATTTCCAGCTGGAGGTCCAGTCTTCCTACATTAGTATTGGATGTATTTGTAATTTACCTTGCACAGCAAACTGGATTAGTCAGGCTTTGCCTGATTTGTTTGGGTTGGCACCGCAGGCAGGGCAGGCCGTATCTGTGGCAGAACTGTCATGAGTGGGTGGATTTTAGGTTTGTTGACAGCATCAAGCATCTTTAGCTATACGTGTTAAGAACAATGCAAAGCCAGAAAACTTAACATATGCCACTATACATTCACAAAACAGCAAAAGTATATTGTTACTAAATATAATATTGTTTTTGCAGGTTGTTGTGTAGTTATGTTGCTGCTATGATTGGCCAAAATGAGTCGATCCAGTCAGCTGCAAACACTTCACTGAAAGTCCTCTTCCCAAACGGTTTCAATGGGAAACATTCCAGACTGGTTATTGGATGCTGGTTATCTTTGGGACCTCAAGTAACACTGCATTAATACCAGTCATGATTCTGTACTGGAAATCATTGCATGGTACAGGAACAATACCAATACAGACTCTGCCTCTAAGTTAAACATCTGACATCTGCTCAGTGTATGAATTTACATATACATGCACTGCCTTTGAAAGAAACAGGAGAACGTAGAAAAAACCCACAGAAATGTTTGGTGTGAGGCAGGACTAACTACTGAGCCACCACACAGATCCCAAAATGTCACCTTCTATGTGTGGTGCAGTGTTGTATCACTAGTCTGTGTTTCTAAGCACTGTTGTGATGTTTAATCACTTATCACCAGTCATTGTCACCATCAATCTCTCAAATCATTAAACCTTTAGCAGTGTTTAAACATGTCATGTCCCACTGTACTGACTCTTATTATTTTGTGTTCAGTTGGTCCAAAGCACACAGAGGTGGTGAGAGCAGAGGAGGTGCAGAGCCCTGATGGGAGCAGGTCAGTGACTCTGAGCTGCAGCAGCCACAGCTTCCCCCCGGTCAGCCTGTACACCTGGTACAGGAGGACGGAGGGCAGAGAGGACAAAGTGTCAGAGAACAGGACCTACACTGTTGTGTCCACTCAGCCCGGAGTCTACTACTGCACTGCAAAAAACAACATCAGTGAGACCACTTCTGAACCTGTCAGCCTCTTCCAAGACGGTAAGTGGTGACAATAAATACATTTTCTTTTTGACCTGAGAGTAATGTAAAGATCTGTATTCTTCAGAAATAAAATCCCTAAAGCTGCATCAAGGACCCAACTTCCCAATAACAATAGCAACCCTCCCTGCTGTAAAAAATAAATCAATAAATAAACATAAGACACAAGAAACAGTCTGAAGCCTACCTTAAACTGCTAACAATGCATAAGATAAGCATAGATAAGGCTTATTAGTTAGTAAGATATTGTTAAGAGAATAAACAGTTTTTCCCCAAGTACAAAAAAATGACGCACTTTGTCATTAATCTTTAGCCTTAGCTAAATAAATGCTGTTCCTTCTCTGCAGGAGGATATGTGAAGTTCATCTCCCTCGCTCTTGTGCCTCTGCTGATTATTTTAGTTGCTTTCTTTGTTTACAGGTATTGTAAATGTTATTATTATTGTTCTAATGATAATGATAATCAATATACTGTATAATAAACTAGTTAATACGGTTTGCCCTACTTATTTTTGTTTTAGACTCGTGAGAAAGAACAAGTCACCCACTATCCAAAAGGTTAGTGGTTTGATGCCTGTTGCAATTAGTTCATTATGCCATTGTGTCTTTGGGCAAGACACTTCACTCATATTACCTCAAATGTCTGCATACACTTTATAAATGAGACATTTCCATTTCATTCTTCTTTTTGAGTTACTTTTGAACTAACTGCAAGTCAAGTGCAGCAGTGCACTATCCACTACACCAGAGGACAAACATTTTTACTTGTTTTGACAATTTAAAGTTGAACATTTTCATTCAGAAATGACTCAAGTAAAATGTATTCAGAAAGTACTTTTCCTTCAACAAAATGACTTGAGTAAATGACTAGAGTTAAAGTATTGAGTTTCCACCACTGATCGTGAATGAACAGGGAGTAAATGGTTGTCTAACTGACTGTATTTGTATCTACAAAGTAATGATGAACATAATCAGAAGGTTTTTACAGTTATTTTTCAACAAAAACATCCAAACTCAAAACAGACACAGTATTATGTAATAACTGTATAAAATCTTCCAGGACAGCACAGAGGCTGTCCAGGCAGAGACACACAGGAGCCGAGATGTCCCAGGTCCTCAGCAGGGAGCAGACTTCCTGTAAGTGCCCCACCACCACACACAGTTAAAGGTCTTATAGTATTCAGTGTTAATGGATGCTGCTAATTTGTCTTTGTGTGTTCACAGGAACGATACATCCAGCATTAATGCCCTTTACTCCACTGTCAACCTCCCCAGAAGTAAACAGGTACATAAGACATGTGTTAGCCACCTTTAACTGAGAGTGGACATCTAATGCAGTATGGCAGGGCTGAAAGTAAGCCAGTATGGCCCGGTACTACGTACCGGCATAAGATTTAGAGGGGGTACGCAGTACCGGGTAGAAAGAGATCAGCTGTCCGACCGGTCTTTGCAGCTTTAACACACATTAGAAAGCAGCCGCGGACCGCGGACGCTTTTATGAGGAAAAAATAAATCTCTGACGCTAAAGCATGTGAACCAGGCAGTGCTTTATCTCATCATATCTGTGTCTGTGTGTTTTTTAGTGGCTTATGATCGCTCCGTGATGTGATTTAATGCACAGAATGTCCCTCTCCCCTCTCATCATTCACTGATTGTCTCGCTTCCTTAAACAAACGCATTGAGCGTGCGCGTCTTAAGCCCAAAGCACACCTGGAGTGCCGCCTAAAATTACACCAAACGCTTGAGAAGGTTTTAATCAGTGGTCCTCAACCTGGCGATCGTAAAAGCAGTGCGGGTAGATCGTGGAGCCATGTCTTTCCAAATAAAGTAATTTGCCTATGGCTTTTGAACGCCCCGCAGATGGATCAGTCTGAGATTCTTTCTAAAACACGAGACACCGCGGAAGCACGAGGAAACCGCACGAGCTACGAACTAAACAGAATACAAGCAACTTAATAACAATCAGAGTTCTGGCCGCTCACTTCAGTTCTGTTGTGGAGGCTCACACACACACACACACACACACACACACACACACACACACACACACACACACACATACACACACACACATCAGGGAGGAGACAGGTGAGGAAGGTGTCAGAGCCTGATGTATGTCACCTGTTTGCTTTGTTTTTGTTACTGCAGAAGCACGGGGGCCATGTGTGCGCCTCATAGAAAACAATAGGGGCATATTTTTTGACGTGCGTCTGGTGTGTGTTGGCCTTTATAGGGTGCGTTTGATTTGTTTTTAAACCCTGTTAAACCCTGTATAAGCCATGTCTATATTTTTCATTTATAGTCAAGATTCATTCTTAACCTCGTATATCTGCTTTTTCTGCTATTAATATATATATATATGTAGGCAAAATTTGTTAAAGTACCGGCATAAGCAAAAATCTACTTTCACCCCTGAATATGGGTACATGACCTTCACCAAGTATATGCCTATATATTGGTTTCCTTGTTGGTTAGTGTGTTATAAAATCTGCACAGCTGGATGAAACACCATCTGGATCCTGTTATTTTCTTAAGGACTTTGTTCCATTTGCGAGGGCCAGTTTTGTCTGTTATCAATATAACTCAGACTGATAGACGAGGATATAAGTGAGTGACCATTATAGCTCAATCAAACTCTGTGCAGAAGATCTGGGACTGACTCCACTCTCCAACCAAGATCCTAAAGCTGTGTTGCAGAAAACTGTTAAAAGTTGTATGTTTCCCTCATGGAACTGTCAGAGGTTCTGACCTCAAAGTGACCCAGGCCAATGGTCTGCGAAAAAGAAAAAGAAAAATTAAGTCGCTATTTTGAAAATGACTTCCAAATTTTATGGTTGAAGTACATAGTCTAGCAAAAAATCTTTCAAAAGGCCATTCTTCTCTATTCAACCTCACGTAAGCAACATGTAGTCATTTTTTACACACATTTTTTTGGAAATTAATTCAGTGTATGTTCAGATTTTTCTTTTTATCTTTTGTATCTCAGGAAATGGAAGACGTCTATGAGAACATCACAACAGTGCAAAACCTAGGACTTTGTTACTCAGACAGCAGTGAGGACGAGGTGGACGTCAAGTACTCTCAGGTGAACTTCAGGACTAAAGGACAGAGCAGAGAAGGTCCCAGACTGTCCCAGGGGGAGGAGGCGCAGTACTCCGAGCTCAAGATCTGAAGAGTACCTTTATGCAGTACATCATGGATTATCCTATTTATATATCTTAATCAATCGAACAGCGTGGTTGTGACAAACTGAAGATTTGATCACCCTCATACATTGTTACTGTACAAGTATAGAAAAAACTCAGTGTGTAATCTCATGAATTATTCCATTTGTTTTTCTCATTGCTTTCCTGTTTTATATGTTTTTCTTTTGGACTGTTCTATGCAGATAAAGTATTTTTAATTAAACTGGTTTGTAAAGACTTTGCCCTCTCTGGCCTAACAGTGTCTTTGTACATTCACCAATCAGGCATAACATTATGTTCACATCTGCTAGTAGTGTGTAGCCTGTAGCCTGTCCTATTTATTAGAGCTTTATAACACACAGTGCTGGCCCAAGCTTGTATGACTCTCAGGGTGGACTGGGTTATAACAAATCTTTCAAAGTCCACCAAACTTTAAACTTTATACAGGCAGTCAGTAAAGCAGACTTTCAAATTAACCCTGAAACAAAAGTGAGTATGTACTGTAATATCCTCTACAGTATTTTTTATAGTGAATCATACATACTGCACTCACACACACTGTACACTCCACACATTTTAGCACCTTTTTAGTGAACCAGGTCAGGCAGCAGTACACATTTTTATACACAGATGATGAGAAAAAGGGTTAAGTACATTTTCTCATTAATGGAAAGTCAAATGTTTACACTTGAAGAGGGAAAGAGGAAGCATACAACCCTGAGGACTGTACAGTACATAAAATAATATAATGCTTTCCAGTCTGCATGGGCACACATGCTTTCAGTCTGAAGCCAAAAATCAAAACTTGTTAAAATTATTATAAAATCTTGATATATTTTTGCTTTTCTGTGCACATAGACTGCAGGACAGAGCCTACAGTGGTAAGTTTGAAATCATTTCTTTCTCTTCAGTTTGAAGTATTTTTCCACAAAGTTTATGTAAAGTTTGTGATTCATTTTTAATTGAACATTGGTAATTCATATTGACAAAACAAAAACCTTTAGTGATGCAGCAGTTTATATTTTGTGTCAAATGCTTCCTCAAATCCAATTAATAATGTACTTTTTGTATTTTTAATTAATTACAAAAAACATGTAAACACTATATAAACAGAACAGTAACTTGTTTCAGGGTATACAACTTTAATTATACATACTGTGTTTGTCATATATTTAGTTAGTGCTTAAACTCAGACAGAGCTGAGACAGCCTGGAGTTATTTGTGGTACATTAGCTTCCTCTAGTGGTGTTACTGGGCTATAGGCAAGAACCTGATTGAACACAACATGAATATTTGCCAAAGATCAAATTTTACAACTTCAGCAAATAGAGGGTTGGATGTGAATTTGTGCTGTTTGCTTCATTTGTAGATTCTTTTCTTTGCCCATTTGCAGGACTCGTGCTCTATTTGAGTCAATCGCGCTGCAGGACTTTTTTTTTTTTCTGAACGCAACTTTACATACATAACATGCAACTCACTTGTGTTCAGCGTGAACTCACCATTAGAACAACTGAGTTAACATTTAAATGCAGTGTACTACATAATAATTCAGTGTACAGTCAACCACTTGGCCTGACCAGCTCCTCACAAAACTACAAACCTATAAATCCAAATATTCTGGACACTGTAAAATGTAAATAAAAACAAATTGCTCATAAAACCACAAACACATATTTAATAAAGAGCATTATTTAAAAAAAAAAACAAACACTTTTTTGTGAAATCGATGACATGAACTTTAGCAGGACAGCACGATGCAATTATATTTGTTTAAAAAGAATAAAATATTATTATGACATTAATGTGGCTGGAGACTGGGCTCGTACTTCCTGGAGCTGCCTGAACTTACCCATGTCCTGGGCTAAGGTTATTCAAATGTTATCTGACTTTATATTTACAAACACAAGGCTCCCTTCTTAAACCATATTCCATTTTATTTTATTAAAAGTATCATGATCAGCACAGACAATACTTTTAAAGAAGGGCATTAACTTATAAAGAAGGTAACAGGACACAGATGACCACTCTACAGAATGTGGTGAATGAGTCTAATGTGACTTTTAAACTTGAAATACAAAGTAAGTTTTAAACAGATATGAAAGAGACAGAAGTGTGGCACAGTTTTACTTTCACTTTATAGAACTTTTGTTTACAGCCCAACATTATCCCAGAGCCTTGTCCCTGACCTGCGCAAAAAGCTGTGTAAATGGATCTCAACAATAAGAAACAAGTCTGCTTCACCACAGCAGCACAGACGAAGGAGCAGCACCATTTTCTTCAAAACAGTACACACAGTTTACCACCTCTCTTAAAATATCAGGCCTTTAGTGCTGCAGTAGGCATTTTAATAACAGCAAAAAGGAAGCAGCAGGTTTCTTGTTAGTGGAAAATGTAATTTTTCACACTTAAAGAGAAAAAGAGAAATTGCACTGAAGCAGACTGTGCAGTAGGCTACATTATACTTCTCAGTGTGCATGGGTGAACATGTCAATGCTTTAAAATAACCTTTTTTTAAAATATATTTTTTAAACTTAAAACATACACAGACTGCAGGACCAGAGGTAAGTCTGATATACATATATTTCATTTCATTCAGTATTGAGTATTTTAACAAAAGTATTCTGTAAAAGTGTGATTTCTATTGCTACAGTAGTCACAGCAGCAGTTTTATACATTCACAAATCTTCTGAAACAACATCAGTTATTTTAAACACTCTTAATGCTTTGGGTAACAGGACCTTTCATTTTTATATAAACAAGATCAGTTAACTTGTATCTACTACAACTTTAACTATCCATGTATGTACTGTGTGTAGGAGCCATTTAATGCTGTGGATTTGTCTTTATTTAATGTTCCATGTAGTTAGCTCCGCCAAAGGACAAGAAAGGTGTACTCAGTCTTAGCATTGTAGATTTACATTTGTAAATTTACTGTGACATAAAAGTCAAATGTGTGGCCAGCCACTAAGCCAAATTTTCCAAAAGATCATGACACTGTGTGAAATGTCAATACAAACAAATGTCATATTTTTAAAAAAAATCTCATATCCCAATATTTTACTCATAATAGAAAACAAACAACACATGAAATGTTGAGGTTTTACAATTTCCTGGAAAATAAAAGCTCATTTTGAAATTGATGGCAGTGACACGTCTTTAAAAAGTTAGGACAAAGTGAGTCATACTGATAAAAACAACTGGAGGAGCTTTTTACAACAATTTGGGTCAAATGGCAACAGAGGTCCAAGTACATCACCATCTACGGCAGTGTTTCCCAACCAGGGGTACAGAGACCCTAGGGGTACACGAGCACATTGCAAGGGGTACGTGGAGTTATTTGATCATTTATAGAATCTTTATGTATTTGGCTTTCAAAGACTAAAATAAATCAGGACTAACCCAGGACTATAGTGAGGGGTGGGACACTAAAGAAAGATAAAACAGGGACTAAACCAGGACTGAACCAAAAAAAAAAAAACAGAACTTAACCAGGAATAAACAGGTCTAAAATCAGAACTAAACTAGTTCTAAACTGGGACTAAACCATGCCTAAATCCATAACAAATTAAGATTAAACCAGGACTAAGCTGGGACCAAACCAGGACTAAATCAGGTCCTGGGGGTACAGAAAGCCAAAAAGCTTGGGAACCACTGATCTACAGTTACACATTATCATCCAACCATTCTGGAGATTCAGAGAAAGCTCGAATCAGGTTAAAGCTGTATCAGGCAAAAAAAATCAAATAGCTGTATAATTTGTGGTGATTAGTGGATGGTTGAGCGGTTCTTAATGTAACAAAATAAGTTAATGCACCAAGTTCAACTGAAATATTCACTTAATATTCTATTTAATCTTATAAGCAACTGATAAAAAACTGTAAGATCCATTTATGCCACTCACTCTTACTGTCACAGTTTACCCAGCTCTTTTTAACACTGCCCTGATTCTGAGGTTGAACTACATTTTCAGAAATATTATAGAAGTTATTCTTAACGCTTAGATGCATGAGTGTCTTGACCCTACACTCTTCCATAAGTGGGTCAAAAATGACCTGTGTTAGAATCAATGTGTTCTTATGCCTCTTTGGTCATTTTGGTTTAAAAATATCATTATTAAAATATCATGTTTTAGTCTATACAAGAATGAATTCATGTTTGAAATGTTTTTATTTGTCCATTTTTAACAACTGTATCATCAGTGTTAGGGAAGTTAACAGTTACTTTACTTAGTTACTAACTCTTCAAAGTAACATAGTTAAATTACCTTTGGATTACTGCCTCAAATAATCTGAGATGCAAACTATCCACATTGTAAATTGAAGTATACTCCCCACAACTCACTATTAATTTTAGCTTCGCAAAGTTTCCCCTGCATTCATTTCAGTGAGGAAGCCCAACACAAATAAAACCTTTAAGTTCACCTCTCTCTGTCTCTGTGCAGAGTAAATGTTTTATCACATCACACAGGAAATCAGCTCCTGTGGTCAAAGTCATGAGTCACAAGTTTTGTGACACATTTGTTATATTTAGGCTAAAATGTTGTGTTTGTTAGCACCAAAGTGATCACAGATCTTTCCTCAGTGTCTCCGCTGACAGCAGGGCCTCCCTGAACCCATATTCAACTCTGAAACAGGTTGTTGATCTAATTTTGGATGATTTCCCTGATGAGGACCTGCTTTTGGACCCCATACCTCTACACACAGATGCAACACATACAGTAATGTTACGCCACCTAGTGGTAGCTAGAAAATACTCACATGTATGACCTCTTGCTGGGTAAAATTATATTTTTAAGGGGTTAACATTTATGATAAAGTCTGTGTGGTCCACAAAATACATATTCCTGAGAATCACAATAAGAATTAAAAGTCATCATTAAATTCCATTGAAAATAAAAGCGGGACATTTTTGACCCACTTATGGAAACTTAGGATGTGATAAAAAAAAAAAGAATTTCATAAAAACTTTAAAAGTTAACTTAAACATTTTTATGGTATGACATCAGTAACATATTTTAGAGGAATACCTGGAGTATGAAGTTTAACCACTTTTCACTACAAAAATATTGCTACAAAACAATCTCACCAGATCATTTTTGAGCCACTTATACCCCTAAGGATTAAGTTAAAAAGATATCAGTCTCAACATCAACTCTTAATGGTTGTATGTTATACATTTTATATGCAGTCTGAAAATATGTAGGTTATAAAGCCCATTTTGTCTTACAATATGTAGATTTATTCTAACATTTAATATTTAGCCTCTGTTTGCTATTTAGCTTCTGTTAATTAAAGTATTTCTGTAAAGTGCTTATCAGTAATTTGCTATAAGAACAGTGAGACTTCAGACCGACTTATTCTTACCTCTGAGCCTCTCCCTCTCTTCCTTTGGCTGTTTCTAAACCTGATGTAAAATATGTTTGAGCTTTATAAACAAGCAAAACATTTTACTTTGAGTCAGCATTGGTACTTTTGGTCTCTGCACATTAGCAAACTGACTTACACTTGGCTGTTGTTGGCTCTGAATCCTGTTTTTTCTCCCTGCTCTAATCCAGACTGTAGAGACTGAGGAGGCACACATCTGTGTCTAACGCCTGCTTAATGCATTTATTTATATTATACTGATAAAAAACAATGTTTTCTGTCAAGATAAATAACCATATCAGGTCCTACTGTGGCAGACAAAGGCAGAGACTCAAATACTACTTCTCTTCTCTTTTATGAACTTCCACACTGCAGTAATTATTGCTTCTTCTCTGTTTGCATTTCCTCACACAAATCTCAACCAATCAGAGAGTAAAAGGCGGGCCTTATACTACAGTAACCAATCACAGATGAGGTTTTATGTCAATGAGTTCTGCAGTGCTATTGGCTGACAGAGGCTGGCTGCTGCTCTGAAAGGGAGGGGAGAGAGCAGAGACAGGACAGAGAGGCTACAGAGTGATCTCTAATCAGCGACGTATCTCAGTTTGGACACACGAGTATAACTGGCTGTCTCTCACACTGTTTTAGAAAATAATGTCTGGGTGATGCATTCCCCAGTCCCCAAAACTCTGGGTGTTACATATCCCCCACACCCCCCACAGGTGAGACGCCCATGAGCCCAGGGGCCAGTGGAAAAATGTCTGAGGGCCACATCTGGCCCTCAGGCCATAGTTTGTGTACAGAGACACTCTGTAGCACTGTAAAACTAAGTCATGTCAGTAAAACAATGCACCTGTGTAAAAAGGAAACCTCCCTCAGTGTCAGTGTCAAGCCAAACCTTGATCACAGTTTAAAATGTACTTTAAGATTTTTGGTGCAATGGGTTTAAATCTTGCCCATTCTAACTCAGTTTAAGGAAAAATGAATCAGAGATTTATTTAAATTAGGTTAAACAAAGATAAACAATGATTAAAACCAGTTTAAACGTCAAACCTTGTTGGTGAAACCAGGCCTAAAAGGATGAGGATGGCAGGGATATGCTTTTGTCTGCAATTTTTAAATAACAAACCAAACCATTGTACTGCATACAAGCAGTAGTTTTATAGAAGTTTAAACCCACACTTTAGCTTATTTTAAAACAATTGCATATTTAAAACATGTAGTGGCTGATGGAATCAACTCTACAGCAGAGTTTATTCAAGAGTTTTATATTCTACAGTTTTACGATAACAAAGTGCAAATGTAAAATGTTTCAGGTGTGTCTTTATGAAACACTGCAAGCTCCAAAGCTGTTATTCAGAACTTATGTAATCATTCCCCACAGGAGCCAGAGGAGGATGGCAACCAATCCAATCATCTGTCTCCTTCTGCTCGTACTTACAGGTCTGTAATAAAGTCATATTCCATTTTAATATGAAGTCATTTGTCTGTTTTAATTAAACTAATGTCTCACTTGTCTTTTACACCAGCTGTGCCCTGCTCCTCATACAGTCCAGCTCCTGCAGTAATAGAGACAAGATCACTGACTGCCACTGAGGGGTCATGTGTTGAGATCAAATGTAAAGTCACAGGAGATGTGTCTGATGAAGATGCTCTGTGGATCTGGATGAAGGATGGAACATGGGACAACAGTCTGAATGATTACAGTGGCACTGTTGTCTACAGTAACAAGATCACAGAACGTCCCATCAGCCCACAGTTTGAAGGCAGAGTCACTTACACAGGATCACCTCGATTACACAGAGCTGGATCCTCCAATAATCCATCATGCAGTGTTTTAATCTGTGACCTGAGAAGACAAGACAGAGGGAAGTATTTTTTCAGATATTTTCCTAAAGATCCAAAGGGAAAGTGGAAAACTCCTGATGATGCTGTCCTTACAGTTAGAGGTAAGTACATCAAATCATTTTTTTTCAATCAATATTTTACATAAAGCATGCCAGAAGCTTGTACTGGTATAGATTAAAATAACTGACAATAATTGTGTTAACATTTAATTATCTGTTCTTAAATGTAAATACATGTGTTGTGAGTTTTTAATGTAAATAAAAACAATTTGATGGTTCACAAATCTCATAAATCTATAGTTTATTCACAATAGAGCTTAAACATCACATTAGGCTTTGAAACTGAGTTATTTTATCATTTAAATAAAAATATTAGTTTACTTTGAATTCAATGGCAGCAACACATCTCAAAAACATTGAGACAGGGGCAGCAATAGGCTGCCAAAAACATAACATTCCAGTAAAATGACTAGGTGTAAAAGTCTCTATTATTCACACAAATGAAAGTTACACTTGTGTGATGTAAAGTAGATCCATGTGAACATGACCCAGAAACACTGCTGTCTTCTCTGGACCCATTGCATTTGTATTTTTAGAAACATGTTGCTGCCATCAAATTCAAACAGAGCTATTATGTTTTATAAAATGGTGTAATAACTGTTGCTGAGATGTTAGGAATAAAATATAGTTTTACAAGATTTGTGAATCATTCTGTTCTGTTTTTACTTACATTTTACACTGTTGGGAAAATGCTTTTATCCTTTTACAAAAATCAAACAAACCAAAAAAAAAAAAAAAAAAAAAAAAAAGAAGAATCACAAGAAACAACAGAAAAGATAGAAAATAACATATTTTAATATATGTTTGTTCTTCACAGAAAATCCATGTCCAATCACCTTTAATAAACCAGCTCCTGTACGGGACTCTTCATCCATAACACTCAGATGTTCTACTGAGAGATCATGTGGTTCAAAGCTGGTCATTGAAAGTGTGCCTCCTTCTGGTTTGGAAACATCTCAGCCTTGGAACAGTTACACTGCAACAGCAACAGCAACAGTCAGAGCCTCATGGGAGGATGATGGCAGAGAGTTCATCTGTCAAACACAGGGCAACACAGACAAATATCTGGTTAAGAAGACCACAATCACAGTGCAGTGTAAGTTTACACATAATAATGATCACTTTTCTGTAAAATGTAGATTTGTCACTGGTTATAACCACTTCACTGATGTAGATGCTCCTCGTGACACTGAGGCTGTAATAAGCTCCAGTGATGTTACAGAAGGTCATTCTGTGACTCTGACATGTTCAGCTAAAGGACGGCCCACTCCCACATTTACCTGGAATAAAAACCAGGCCAGAAGTTCCTCTGATAGACACTGGAGCCATTTGGAAGATTAACCATGTTCAGGTTGAACACAGTGGAGAATACTTCTGTACTGCTCACAACAAACATGGAACACAAAGATCCAACACTGTTCAGATAGATGTTCAATGTAAGACACTTTAGTATTTCAACAGATTTTTTTTCATTTAGCATTTAAAAATTTAAAAATCTTATACTGGCCCTTCTGTTTCAGATGCCCCTAGTGTAGAGGTGAGAGTATCATATCAACCTCCATACAGACAAGGACAAACAGTTACACTCATCTGTAATGTGATCCAAAGCAACCCACCACCGCACACATTTACCTGGTATAAAGATGAGCAGAGACTGACCTGGGGTCAGACATATGATAAAAGTCTGCAGTCTGAAGACAGTGGCTCTTACAGATGCTCAGCTGTAAACACTGTGGCTACCACACAGTCAAGTCCACTGCAGATAGATGTTCAACGTGAGTCTCAGCTGCATGTAATTCACAAACAGAACAGAACTGACAGTAAATTAAACTGCACTTTGCAAAAACAACTTGAAAAAGAATGTAAAAGTGAGAATAAGTTAATGCAAGCATCCAAACCTAAACCCTAGGTGCATGTTGGTCCATTTAACTTTCTTTTCTACATAATCCTTTGCTTCATTTTACAAAATGGCTGTTGACTTCCATGTAGGATGACTGACAGAAATGCTTTCTGCTAATTACAATAAAAGACTTCATTTGTCCTCTGCTTTTTATTGGGAATGGAGTGATCAGGAAAAGTAATACAGTAATTGTATGTTTGTTGCAGATAAACCAAAGAACACCAACATTGAAATCGTTGGTCAAAGCAGCACAGTAGCAGTTAATGGCTCTGTGGTTTTCAAATGTAACACTAAAGCCAACCCTGCTGCTCATGAATACTACTGGTACCAAGACAGTAACTACCATCAGACCACAGCTGAACACAGTCTGGAACTGAGGAGAGTGCAAAGAACAGATGGGGGCTGCTACAGCTGCAGTGCCAAAAACACAATTGGTTCAGGAGACCACAGCAGAAAACTGTGTATAGAGGTGCAGTGTAAGTAATTGGTAATCCTCAGTCATCCATGTCATTGTATTCTAGAACTTGGACCATATGTCAGATGAAGTAACCACAGAATCTTTCCAGATGATCCCAGAACCATCTTTTATATGGGATATTAATGGCTAAACTGGTCAGGAGCATGATAAGTACAATATAAGATAAAAAATAAGTTCCATAGCATCATAGTACAGGGCCCAGGCACACATTGTGACAGTCCTAAGCCTGAATGAAAAGGATTGTGTCAGGAAAAATATCCATTGTAAAAATGGGAACTGATGGAAGGCACTATCCTACTTTGTAGCAGGAGGGCAGTTGCGTGATTTTGCAGCATTATGTTTGTCTCATTACTGATTTGCCCCTACACTAACTGGTGTTATAGTGTACTACTGAAAGCATGTATAGGCCTGTTGTCTACGAGTGAAGGCAAAATAGGCAGTCCTTAATAACATTGTTTCTTATCCACAGATCCTCCCACTAAACTGACTCTGTCCATGGAGACAGAGGTGACAGAAGGTCAGAGAGTCTCCATCACATGTCGTGTAGAAAGTTCTCCAAACTCCACCCTGACCCTCAGCAGGACCTCAGAGGGTTCTACAGAAGAGCTTCAGAAAGAGACTGCCCTCAACTCTCTGAGCTACACTGTCACTGTGAGCTCAGCCCATTCAGGAGAATACACCTGCTCCGCTCACAACAGTCTGGGGTCAGAGAGCACGAGGAGCTTGCTCAGAGTCAAATGTGAGTAAACATTTACACACTCACACTGGTTACACAATATTATTTAAGCCCAGTTTAACTTTGGGACTTGGTTAGTTTGTTCTCACAGTTTGTGGACAGTTTATATCTCACTTTTCAAACATAATCTTGTTCATGACTTCAAATAAACACTTTTTTTTTTTTTTTTTCTTCACAGGTAGAAACAAATTTAAATTCATTTCAGTATAAATGCACACAGTGAAGGTGACACTTGTATTTGATTCTGATTGTATCTACAGATGGTCCTCAGAAGGTGACAGTCCAGGCTGATCCAGGTCTGGTGATCAAAGAGAACGAGACGTTGAAGTTACACTGCAGAGCTCAGAGCCACCCTCCTGTGACCTCTGTGACCTGGACCAGGGGACACCTCACTGTGCACATTGGGCCAACCTTCAGTGTGGAGTCAGTCAGTGTGAGTGACAGTGGCCTCTACAGCTGTACTGCCCACAATGAGATCGGACAAGGAACATCAGTGCCGGCCGAGGTTAAAGTCAAATGTGAGTAATTACACAGAAGAAATATTGCAAATTGGGTCTAATATGAGAGCCATGGGACAGACAATAATTTCTCCTAATGATTCACTTTTCCTACAATCCCAATTTAGATAAACAAAACAAAACTTGTGACGATGTGAAAAATGTGAAAAATTCTCGCCGGCAAAATGTTGAAAAAAAAAAAAAAAAAAAATTCAAGATTTTGTGGATTATATGACTCTGAGTCGTCTGGGCACCATACAGTCACACCTGAGCCCATGACTGCCCTAGAAATGTGTATTACACACTTTCTCACACTGGGCTGTGGACAGATGTGTGAAAACACTATAGGCTACAAAAACGTTCAAACTTTTATCTCTGACGTCTGTTTCATTGTTCAAACAGAGACTTCAACAGATTATTGTTGACACTTGTTCCTGCAGATGAATCTGATCCACATTTAGATCCATTCACTCACTCACTCTCTCGTTTACATCTCAGTCCCACATACACAGACACACTTCCCTCCACTCTCTTTTGTTTTCCTTTTACACACTTGCTCTGTGTTGTCTGGTTTATGTTTGTCTATGTATAGTTGTATAATGTGTTTTTTGTGTATGTGCAGTTGTATAAATATTATTTATTCCTGTGAAGATGTCTGAGTATTAGTGAGGCAAAATTATAACAAGTAGGAAATGTTTTAGCTTAAAAATATATTCAGTTGAATACTGGGGCACCACCTGGTTGGTAACCAAGAAACATTAAGCTACAAAACACCCAAGATCTGAACGATATAGAGATCTTGACCACTCAGGGACTCAAACAAATACAATTAGATCACTTGAAACTCGACTTAAATTGAATTAAGTATGAATTTATGAACAAAAATAAGCAAAACAGTACATTGGAAGACACACTTAAGTATTAGGTGTTTACATTCATAGACAGGACCTTTATGTAGGCTAATATTTGTATTGGAAGACAACAACTAGAACAAAGAAAGAGGCTGTATTTAACTTTGGTGAACTCAGGGGTGTTCCCTGAGGCGTATATTCAACCTGGTGGGATTTATTTGGTGCAGACTGGGTTACTTTTATAAAGTGCCATGTTAATTAAACTCCATCTCAGATAGTAAACAATGAATGTTTGTCACACTGTAATGAATTATCACATGTAATAATGCAATAGTAGTAAACGAAACATGTATCCGATCACTAATAAACATGATAAATCTAACAATACAGTTTTAACTCATTTATGACATTGTCCTGCAAAACAACATGTATATACTTGGTTTCATGAGTAGATGAAGAAAATGACACAGAGTAATTCATTTATGAATAAATGAATTTCATATCTGTCTTGAAATGGTCACTAGGAGGTCGTCTTATTGCATGTATTTTAAAATAGGCCAAGTCCCACCAGAGGGATGTGTTCTGGGTCCATCAAGGTGGCAGCTAGAGAGTTTTATGGCCCATTGTCCTGGCTCGGCTGCGTTTTCAACCCAGAAAACATGTCCAATTTATTATCTGAAACAAATTTATTATCTGAGGTTTCCAAGGTTGTCTTGTGTTTTTTCCACATCTGAAGGAGGCATGGCTGTTAAGTTAAGAGTTGGATTAAAGATTTGAATCTGAAATTTCCAGCTGGAGGTCCAGTCTTCCTACATTAGTATTGGATGTATTTGTAATTTACCTTGCACAGCAAACTGGATTAGTCAGGCTTTGCCTGATTTGTTTGGGTTGGCACCGCAGGCAGGGCAGGCCGTATCTGTGGCAGAACTGTCATGAGTGGGTGGATTTTAGGTTTGTTGACAGCATCAAGCATCTTTAGCTATACGTGTTAAGAACATTGCAAAGCCAGAAAACTTAACATATGCCACTATACATTCACAAAACAGCAAAAGTATATTGTTACTAAATATAATATTGTTTTTGCAGGTTGTTGTGTAGTTATGTTGCTGCTATGATTGGCCAAAATGAATCAATCCAGTCAGCTGCAAACACTTCACTGAAAGTCCTCTTCCCAAACGGTTTCAATGGGAAACATTCCAGACTGGTTATTGGATGCTGGTTATCTTTGGGACCTCAAGTAACACTGCATTAATACCAGTCATGATTCTGTACTGGAAATCATTGCATGGTACAGGAACAATACCAATACAGACTCTGCCTCTAAGTTAAACATCTGACATCTGCTCAGTGTATGAATTTACATATACATGCATGCCTTTGAAAGAAACAGGAGAACGTAGAAAAAACCCACAGAAATGTTTGGTGTGAGGCAGGACTAACTACTGAGCCACCACACAGATCCCAAAATGTCACCTTCTATGTGTGGTGCAGTGTTGTATCACTAGTCTGTGTTTCTAAGCACTGTTGTGATGTTTAATCACTTATCACCAGTCATTGTCACCATCAATCTCTCAAATCATTAAGCCTTTAGAAGTGTTTAAACATGTCATGTCCCACTGTACTGACTCTTATTATTTTGTGTTCAGTTGGTCCAAAGCACACAGAGGTGGTGAGAGCAGAGGAGGTGCAGAGCCCTGATGGGAGCAGGTCAGTGACTCTGAGCTGCAGCAGCCACAGCTTCCCCCCGGTCAGCCTGTACACCTGGTACAGGAGGACGGAGGGCAGAGAGGACAAAGTGTCAGAGAACAGGACCTACACTGTTGTGTCCACTCAGCCCGGAGTCTACTACTGCACTGCAAAAAACAACATCAGTGAGACCACGTCTGAACCTGTCAGCCTCTTCCAAGACGGTAAGTGGTGACCAAAAGAAAGCCAAGACTATCCTAGACATGTATGTACTGTAGCAATCACAATTAGAAAGGCCTTATTAAACTCTGCTTGTGTGTTTTCTCTTTGTCTCTACAGGAGGCTATGTGAAGTACATCCTCCCTGCTTTTAAACTAGCGCTTATTGTATTACTTCCTATATTTATTTACAGGTATTTTATTAATAATAAAACACATTTTTATTAAAAGTCTTTAATTTAATAGTCACTCAATTCTCCTTCATATTTTAGACTGATCAGAGTCATAAGAAAGAAGTCAGAAACTCAGGAAGCAACTCCAAACAGACGTCAGGTAAGAACTTCCTCAAAGTTTCAAACAGGTAAACACTCATTTTTCTCTGCTCATTATTCCAGACCCTTCCACAAGTGGAGCTATCAGAAGGATGTTTCTCTCATGTAAGAACAAAAGCCAGGTTTTAGTTCAACAGTAAATGTGTTTGTATTATCTGATTCAGAGAGAGTGGGACAATGGCAGCAGCAGCAGAGAGGAGCCAGGGCTTCAGCACACAGCAGACATCACGTAAGACTCCATCACATGACACCATTCAACATCCCACATAGACAGATGTGGACAGATTCATGGGATTTCTTTGTGTTTCCACAGGATTGACACATCTGGTCCCGTGAACCTTCCTGAAGATCAACAGGTAAGAGAGCTGACAACTCAGAGGATGTTTGGATTAGATGCCTGACGCCCCCTGCTGGCAAGAGTGGGGACTGGACAGAGCATAAAATGGCTGATTATCACAGCTATTATGTCGATTAAACTTTTATGCATTTCTTTGTAATGTAACCCTGATATCTGGTATCTTAGGAGATGGCAGACTATGAGAACATTGATGCATTACTAAAGGAGACACGTCTACAGCTCTGTGACTCAGACAGAAGTGAGGAGGAGGTGGATGTCAGTAACTCCCAGGTGAACTTCAGGAGGACAGCACGATGCAGAGAAGACCCAGGACTGTCAGAAGTGGAAGAAGTCAAAGCTCATGAGTAATACATACAGTACATGTACATCCACTGTAGCACAACTCCTTTTGTTACTGCTGTAAATAGAATCTTCTTTATTTCTGGACTGTACTAAATAAGACTGGACCAGTGTTAGCACTGAGTCCATATTTTCTTTTCAAAAAACGTTTTGTTTTTCTCTTTGAGACCATACGACTTCTGTAATCCTGCTTTATAAATGTGGTACAGGGAGATGTTCAAAGGTCTTCCTATGGAGCACATCAGAGCTGAGGGAGTGTCTATGTTCCCACAGATCTATGTTCCCAAGCTTTGGTTAATTATTTTTAATGTCTGATTGCTATTTTTTGTTTGTTTGTTTGTTTCCTTCTCTTTATTCTTAATTATATTTGTTTAAAAAGAATAAAATATTATTATGACATTAATGTGGCTGGAGACTGGGCTCGTACTTCCTGGAGCTGCCTGAACTTACCCATGTCCTGGGCTAAGGTTATTCAAATGTTATCTGAGGTCTGTCAATAATAGTTTAGACCAGTCTGTTAATGAAAGCCACAAGGTTCATTTTGCTAAAGTGGAAACAAATATTTCTCCATCTTGTTACAAAATACTAAGAGGCACATACAACTGGAACAAAATAACACAAGCTGAGTGGAAAAGTGGACCATTCCAATACAGTATTGATGTTATTTTCATAATGTGAAAAACAACCTTATTATGTCATGTACCCAAGTCAAGTTTTCACTCTGTAATAAACAATTACCGGCATAAAAATCAACTACTGTTGCTAAAAGTCTTTAAGATCAAAGTAAATAATTAGTGTCTTATTTTCAAGCAAAGTTGTTGTTCACTGATCCACCATGGTATTATTACGTTTTAGAGTTGTATCCTTGGTTTTTGTCAGCTCTGTCAGACATAGGTGAAAAGGCTATAAAATCCTGTCATATGAGTAGAAACAGTAAACTTAGCAGGATACTGGTCATTTTCAGATACTGTTAAATGTATCCAAGTCTGACAAAATCAAGCAAGTTGTATAGTTTTTCAGTATTTCTCATGTTATTATTAATAGTTTATATGTCACACCCAGGATTGTCAGTCTCCTAAAATAACCTCTGTTGTTATCTAGTGTATAGTTTAAAAGAAAGTCGCTGCTACAGGTCCTTCATGTGTTTGTGGAACAAAAACCTTCCTGTGTCAACTCTTCAGACATCAACTCATCCGATTTTTTTAGTCTGACACAGCTGACAGAGTTGTTTTAAGTTGTCTAATATATCAGCATTTTCTATATATGTCAGCATCAAATATATTTGTGAGAAAAAAATTACAATAAATGTGTCACCTTCGTCAGATAAGAATCAACTCTATGCAGGTCAGTGTAACTTTCATATGTACTCTACTGATTTCTTTACAAACTCATTTAAAAAAAAAAAAAGACAGAAGTTAGGAGTGTGCATCAATGCAGAACTTAAAATCTTTAGCTCAAGTAGTTCAATATTTAAGAACTTGAATTTTATTTTTCTTCAACATTGGTTCCTGTTCCTTATTTTATTAAAAGTATCATGATCAGCACAGACAATACTTTTAAAGAAGGGCATTAACTTATAAAGAAGGTAACAGGACACAGATGACCACTCTACAGAATGTGGTGAAAGAGTCTAATGTGACTTTTAAACTTGAAATACAAAGTAAGTTTTAAACAGATATGAAAGAGACAGAAGTGTGGCACAGTTTTACTTTCACTTTATAGAACTTTTGTTTACAGCCCAACATTATCCCAGAGCCTTGTCCCTGACCTGCGCAAAAAGCTGTGTAAATGGATCTCAACAATAAGAAACAAGTCTGCTTCACCACAGCAGCACAGACGAAGGAGCAGCACCATTTTCTTCAAAACAGTACACACAGTTTAGCACCTCTCTTAAAATATCAGGCCTTTAGTGCTGCAGTAGGCATTTTAATAACAGCAAAAAGGAAGCAGCAGGTTTCTTGTAAGTGGAAAGTGTAATATTTCACACTTAAAGAGAAAAAGAGAAATTGCACTGAAGCAGACTGTGCAGTAGGCTACATTATACTTCTCAGTGTGCATGGGTGAACATGTCAATGCTTTAAAATAACGTTTTTTTAATATATTTTTTAAACTTAAAACAGACTGCAGGACCAGAGGTAAGTCTGATATACTTATATTTCATTTCATTCAGTATTGAGTATTTTATCAAAAGTATTCTGTAAAAGTGTGATTTCTATTGCTACAGTAGTCACAGCAGCAGTTTTATACATTCACAAATCTTCTGAAACAACATCAGTTATTTTAAACACTCTTAATGCTTTGGGTAACAGGCCCTTTCATTTTTATATAAACAAGATCAGTTAACTTGTATCTACTACAACTTTAACTATCCATGTATGTACTGTGTGTAGGAGCCATTTAATGCTGTGGATTTGTCTTTATTTAATGTTCCATGTAGTTAGCTCCACCAAAGGACAAGAAAGGTGTACTCAGTCTTAGCATTGTAGAGTTACATTTGTAAATTTACTGTGACATAAAAGTCAAATGTGTGGCCAACCACTAAGCCAAATTTTCCAAAAAGTCATGACACTGTGTGAAATGTCAATACAAACAAATGTCATATTTTTTAAAAATCTCATATCCCAATATTTTACTCACAATAGAAAACATACAACACATGAAATGTTGATGTTTTACTATCTAATTTCCTGAAAAATGAAAGCTCATTTTGAAATTGATGGCAGCGACACGTCTTTAAAAAGTTAGGACAAAGTGAGTCATACTGATAAAAACAACTGGAGGAGCTTTTTACAACAATTTGGGTCAAATGGCAACAGAGGTCCAAGTACATCACCATCTACGGCAGTGTTTCCCAACCAGGGGTACAGAGACCCTAGGGGTACACGAGCACATTGCAAGGGGTACGTGGAGTTATTTGATCATTTATAGAATCTTTATGTATTTGGCTTTCAAAGACTAAAATAAATCAGGACTAACCCAGGACTATAGTGAGGGGTGGGACACTAAAGAAAGATAAAACAGGGACTAAACCAGGACTGAACCAAGAAAAAAAACAGAACTTAACCAGGAATAAACAGGTCTAAAATCAGAACTAAACTAGTTCTAAACTGGGACTAAACCATGCCTAAAACCATGACAAATTAAGATTAAACCAGGACTAAGCTGGGACCAAACCAGAACTAAATCAGGTCCTGGGGGTACAGAAAGCCAAAAAGCTTGGGAACCACTGATCTACAGTTACACATTATCATCCAACCATTCTGGAGATTCAGAGAAAGCTCGAATCAGGTTAAAGCTGTATCATGCAAAAAAAAATCAAATAGCTGTATGATGTGTGGTGATTAGTGGATGGCTGAGCGATTCTTGTTAGCAGTGTGAGGAGCATTGTGGAAAAGATGGCGCCAGTGTGTGTGGCTTGTCGTCTGCCGCTGCCAGTTTTTATTATTTTTGTATTGTTTCTGACTTTAATCAGTCATAATGTCAACTCTCTTCTTGTCTATAACCGCCAAACTCTGTTGGATATTAGGCTTTCTACAAACCTAGTGTGCAATTCGCAGGATGGGCATGAAACTTTAACCCCAGTACTTTTGGGGATCCCGGCACACCTTCTCCGCGTACCTGTGCCGCGCACCCGGAAGAAGCGCTTTCGTCGCCGAGGTAAGCGCGGTGGGAGGCTGGTAAGGCTGAAGGCCTGCTTGGCGCGCTGCTCTTCGGCTTCTTCGTCTCATTTGGGATATTATCATCGCCTCTTCCCATCGCAGCTGCTGCTGAAGCCAGTCCACGGTTGGTTGGTACCGATCATCGGATCGGATGCGCTGCAGCCCTGCCGCCCTTGTTTTCCGCGTCCGCGGCAACGTGGAGCGGATCTGCGGAATCTACAGCATGTACGCCGGGCTTCTCTGGCAACTGATCCTCCGGCGTCTGTCAGGTTTGGTCTCGCGAACGCTAGATCACTCATGAACAAGACTTTCATTCTTAAAGATTACTTTATAGCCAGCGAACTGGACTTCTTCTGTGTGTCGGAGACGGGGGCGAATGTTGGTGAGTCCAGCGCTTTTGCGGAACTTCTCCCTTCTGACTGTTGTTATTTTAACTCGCCACGCGCGTCAGGCCGGGGTGGAGGAATAGCCACTATTTACAAGAGTGTTTATAAATGTAAGCAGCTCTCACTATCTGCCTCCTTCCACAGCTTTGAACTGTGTTTATTTGAGCTGGGATGCTCTCGTCCTGTACTGTGCGCGGTGATCTACAGACCACCCAAATACAATAAGGATTTCATTCATGACTTTGCCGACTTCCTGGCGGAGGTCACAATAAAATATGACTCTCTCCTTATTGTTGGGGATTTTAACATTCATGTGTGTTGTCCGGACAAGCCTATGGCAAAAGACTTTTTAAACCTTATTGACTCTTTTAATTTAACACAGTCTGTGTCTGTACCCACACAGGAACGGGGACACACGCTTGATTTGGTTTTAGCACGTGCTCTCCCCGTTGTTGATTTAAGGGTTTGTGACGCCGTGTTTTCAGATCACATGCCCGTGATTTTCGAGACAAACCTGCCTTTTAACATTATCAAATATGATATTCTTTTAGCCTATGATTCTGGTGACTGTGTGGTGCTCATACTGCTTGACCTAACTGCTGCATTTGACACAGTGGACCATGATATTTTAATTTCGCGTTTAGAACATTGGGTTGGTATCAGGGGTGTTGCTTTGAGCTGGTTCAGGTCCTATTTGATGGACAGAACCTTCTGTGTGCGCCTGGGAGACTTAGAGTCCTCCTCAGCTCCTCTTTCCTATGGTGTCCCTCAGGGTTCAATTTTAGCCCCCGTCCTCTTTTCTTTATATCTGTTGCCCCTGGGCTCCATTCTTAGGAGACATGGTATCTCCTTCCATTGTTATGCAGATGACTGCCAAATTTATGTTCCTCTGAAAAAGAAGGATGGTTTTTCTATTAGTCAGCTACAAAACTGTTTAAATGATATTAAAACCTGGATGGCATTGAATTTTCTGTGTTTTAATGATTCTAAAACTGAAATACTGTTATTTGGACCCAGTACTACTTGTGGTGTCTCTCCTGTAGACCTGGGCTCCTTAAATCAGTTTGTCAAAGTGGAAGTTGTGAACTTAGGTTTTAAAATGGATTCAAATTTCAAGCTTGACAGCTAGATTAGATCAGTGATCAAGAGCAGTTTCTTCCATCTGAGGCAGCTGGCTAAAGTAAAGCACTTTCTGACACAACAGCACTTTAAAACAGTAATCCATGCCTTTATTACCACCCGGCTGGATTACTGTAATGCACTTTATTTCGGAGCAAGCCAGTCCTCAATCTCTCGACTGCAGCTCATGCAAAATGCGGCTGCACGTCTTTTAACTGGCACACGCAAATATGAGCACATCACTACGATTTTATCTTCCCTGCACTGGCTGCCTGTACACTTCAGAATCCATTTTAAACTTCTGTTATTTGTTTTTAAATGTCTAAATGGTTTTGCCCCACTGTACCTCTCTGAGCTCCTGCACCCACACACTCCTTTATGGTCACTCAGGTCAGCTGACCAGCACCTCCTGAGTGTGCCTAAAACTAACCGTAAGCTTAGAGGGGACAGAGCTTTCGCAGTGGCAGCACCGACTGTGGAACGAGCTGCCTTTGCACGTTAGACAGGCTTCCTCTGTACCTGTTTTTAAATCTGTTCTTAAAACCCATTTGTTCTCATTGGCCTTTGACACAGTTTGAGATGTTGACATTATTTATCTGATTATTTATCTATTTGTATTTATTACCTTTTATGCTTTTATGGATTTGTATATATATTTTTAAGTTTGATTTTATATTTTATCTTGTGCAGCACTTTGGTCGACTTAGTTGTTTGTAAAGTGCTTTATAAATAAAGTTGCAGTTGCAGTTTTTAAGGCAATAAAATAAGTTAATGCACCAAGTTCAACTGAAATATTCACTTAATATTCTATTTAATCTTATAAGCAACTAATAAAAAACTGTAAGATCCATTTATGCCACTCACTCTTATTGTCGCAGTTTACCCAGCTCTTTTTAACACTGCCCTGATTCTGAGGTTGAACTACATTTTCAGAAATATTATAATATAATATAATTATAATTATAATATTATAAGTTATTCTTAACGCTTAGATGCATGAGTGTCTTGACCCTACACTCTTCCATAAGTGGGTCAAAAATGACCTGTGTTAGAATCAGTGTGTTCTTATGCCTCTTTGGTCGTTTTGGTTTAAAAATATCATTTGTACTTTATTTTCTATCATGTTTTAGTCTAAACAAGAATGATTTCATGTTTGAAATGATTTTTTTTTTTTGTCCATTTTTAACAACTGTATCATCAGTGTTAGGGAAGTTAACAGTTACTTTACTTAGTTACAGTTACTAACTCTTCAAAGTAACATAGTTAAATTACTTTTGGATTACTGCCTCAAATAATCTGAGATGCAAACTATCCACATTGTAAATTGAAGTATACTCCCCATAACTCACACTATTAATTTTAGTTTCACAAAGTTTCCCCTGCATTCATTTCAGTGAGGCAGCCCAACACAAATAAAACCTTTAAGTTCACCTCTCTCTGTCTCTGTGCAGAGTAAATGTTTTATCACATCACACAGGAAATCAGCTCCTGTGGTCAAAGTCATGAGTCACAAGTTTTGTGACACATTTGTTATATTTAGGCTAAAATGTTGTGTTTGTTAGCACCAAAGTGATCACAGATCTTTCCTCAGTGTCTCCGCTGACAGCAGGGCCTCCCTGAACCCATATTCAACTCTGAAACAGGTTGTTGATCTAATTTTGGATGATTTCCCTGATGAGGACCTGCTTTTGGACCCCATACCTCTACACACAGATGCAACACATACAGTAATGTTACGCCACCTAGTGGTAGCTAGAAAATACTCACATGTATGACCTCTTGCTGGGTAAAATTATATTTTTAAGGGGTTAACATTTATGATAAAGTCTGTGTGGTCCACAAAATACATATTCCTGAGAATCACAATAAGAATTAAAAGTCATCATTAAATTCCATTGAAAATAAAAGCGGGACATTTTTGACCCACTTATGGAAACTTAGGATGTGATAAAAAAAAAAAGAATTTCATAAAAACTTTAAAAGTTAACTTAAACATTTTTATGGCATGACAACAGTAACATGTTTTAGAGGAATACCTGGAGTATGAAGTTTAACCACTTTTCACTACAAAAATATTGCAAAAAAAATAACCTCACCAGATCATTTTTGAGCCACTTATGCACCTCAGGATTAAGTTAAAAAGATATCAGTCTCAGCATCAACTCTTAATGGTTGTATGTTATACATTTTATATGCAGTCTGAAAATATGTAGGTTATAAAGCCCATTTTGTCTTACAATATGTAGATTTATTCTAACATTTAATATTTAGCCTCTGTTTGCTATTTAGCTTCTGTTAATTAAAGTATTTCTGTAAAGTGCTTATCAGTAATTTGCTATAAGAACAGTGAGACTTCAGACCGACTTATTCTTATCTCTGAGCCTCTCCCTCTCTTCCTTTGGCTGTTTCTAAACCTGATGTAAAATATGTTTGAGCTTTATAAACAAGCAAAACATTTTACTTTGAGTCAGCATTGGTACTTTTGGTCTCTGCACATTAGCAAACTGTCAAGATAAATAACCATATCAGGTCCTACTGTGGCAGACAAAGGCAGAGACTTAAATACCACTTCTCTTCTCTTTTATGAACTTCCACACTGCAGTAATTATTGCTTCTTCTCTGTTTGCATTTCCTCACACAAATCTCAACCAATCAGAGAGTAAAAGGCGGGCCTTATACTACAGTAACCAATCACAGATGAGGTTTTATGTCAATGAGTTCTGCAGTGCTATTGGCTGACAGAGGCTGGCTGCTGCTCTGAAAGGGAGGGGAGAGAGCAGAGACAGGACAGAGAGGCTACAGAGTGATCTCTAATCAGCGACGTATCTCAGTTTGGACACACGAGTATAACTGGCTGTCTCTCACACTGTTTTAGAAAATAATGTCTGGGTGATGCATTCCCCAGTCCCCAAAACTCTGGGTGTTACATATCCCCCACACCCCCCACAGGTGAGACGCCCATGAGCCCAGGGGCCAGTGGAAAAATGTCTGAGGGCCACATCTGGCCCTCAAGGCCATAGTTTGTGTACAGAGACACTCTGTAGCACTGTAAAACTAAGTCATGTCAGTAAAACAATGCACCTGTGTAAAAAGGAAACCTCCCTCAGTGTCAGTGTCAAGCCAAACCTTGATCACAGTTTAAAATGTACTTTAAGATTTTTGGTGCAATGGGTTTAAATCTTGCCCATTCTAACTCAGTTTAAGGAAAAATGAATCAGAGATTTATTTAAATTAGGATAAACAATGATTAAAACCAGTTTAAACGTCAAACCTTGTTGGTGAAACCAGGCCTAAGGCAGGGATATGCTTTTGTCTGCAGTTGTCAAGATTTTAAATAACAAACCAAACCATTGTACTGCATACAAGCAGTAGTTTTATAGAAGTTTAAACCCACACTTTAGTTTATTTTAAAACAATTGCATATTTAAAACATGTAGTGGCTGATGGAATCAACTCTACAGCAGAGTTTATTCAAGAGTTTTATATTCTACAGTTTTACTATAACAAAGTGCAAATGTAAAATGTTTCAGGTGTGTCTTTATGAAACACTGCAAGCTCCAAAGCTGTTATTCAGAACTTATGTAATCATTCCCCACAGGAGCCAGAGGAGGATGGCAACCAATCCAATCATCTGTCTCCTTCTGCTCGTACTTACAGGTCTGTAATAAAGTCATATTCCATTTTAATATGAAGTCATTTGTCTGTTTTAATTAAACTAATGTCTCACTTGTCTTTTACACCAGCTGTGCCCTACTCCTCATACAGTCCAGCTCCTGCAGTAATAGAGACAAGATCACTGACTGCCACTGAGGGGTCATGTGTTGAGATCAAATGTAAAGTCACAGGAGATGTGTTTGATGAAGATGCTCTGTGGATCTGGATGAAGGATGGAACATGGGACAACAGTCTGAATGATTACAGAGGCTCTGTTGTCTACAGTAACAAGATCACAGAACGTCCCATCAGCCCACAGTTTGAAGGCAGAGTCACTTACACAGGATCACCTCGATTACACAGAGCTGGATCCTCCAATAATCCATCATGCAGTGTTTTAATCTGTGACCTGAGAAGACAAGACAGAGGGAAGTATTTTTTCAGATATTTTCCTAAAGATCCAAAGGGAAAGTGGAAAACTCCTGATGATGCTGTCCTTACAGTTAGAGGTAAGTACATCAAATCATTTTTTTTCAATCAATATTTTACATAAAGCATGCCAGAAGCTTGTACTGGTATAGATTAAAATAACTGACAATAATTGTGTTAACATTTAATTATCTGTTCTTAAATGTAAATACATGTGTTGTGAGTTTTTAATGTAAATAAAAACAATTTGATGGTTCACAAATCTCATAAATCTATAGTTTATTCACAATAGAGCTTAAACATCACATTAGGCTTTGAAACTGAGTTATTTTATCATTTAAATAAAAATATTAGTTTACTTTGAATTCAATGGCAGCAACACATCTCAAAAACATTGAGACAGGGGCAGCAATAGGCTGCCAAAAACATAACAATCCAGTAAGATGACTAGGTGTAAAAGTCTCTATTATTCACACAAATGAAAGTTACACTTGTGTGATGTAAAGTAGATCCATGTGAACATGACCCAGAAACACTGCTGTCTTCTCTGGACCCATTGCATTTGTATTTTTAGAAACATGTTGCTGCCATCAAATTCAAACAGAGCTATTATGTTTTATAAAATGGTGTAATAACTGTTGCTGAGATGTTAGGAATAAAATATAGTTTTACAAGATTTGTGAATCATTCTGTTCTGTTTTTACTTACATTTTACACTGTTGGGAAAATGCTTTTATCCTTTTACAAAAATCAAACAAACCAAAAAAAAAAAAAAAAAAAAAAAAGAAGAATCACAAGAAACAACAGAAAAGATAGAAAATAACATATTTTAATATATGTTTGTTCTTCACAGAAAATCCATGTCCAATCACCTTTAATAAACCAGCTCCTGTACGGGACTCTTCATCCATAAAACTCAGATGTTCTACTGAGAGATCATGTGGTTCAAAGCTGGTCATTAAAAGTGTGCCTCCGTCTGGTTTGGAAACATCTCAGCTTTGGGACAGTTACACTGCAACAGCAACAGTAACAGTCAGAGCCTCATGGGAGGATGATGGCAGAGAGTTCATCTGTCAAACACGGGGCAACACAGACAAATATCTGTTTAAGAAGACCACAATCACAGTGCAGTGTAAGTTTACACATAATAATGATCACTTTTCTGTAAAATGTAGATTTGTCACTGGTTATAACCACTTCACTGATGTAGATGCTCCTCGTGACACTGAGGCTGTAATAAGCTCCAGTGATGTTACAGAAGGTCATTCTGTGACTCTGACATGTTCAGCTAAAGGACAAGGACAAAGGATAAAAAACAGGCCAGAAGTTCCTCTGATAGACACTGGAGCCATTTGGAAGATTAACCATGTTCAGGTTGAACACAGTGGAGAATACTTCTGTACTGCTCACAACAAACATGGAACACAAAGATCCAACACTGTTCAGATAGATGTTCAATGTAAGACACTTTAGTATTTCAACAGATTTTTTTTCATTTAGCATTTAAAAATTTAAAAATCTTATACTGGCCCTTCTGTTTCAGATGCCCCTAGTGTAGAGGTGAGAGTATCATCCCAACCTCCATACAGACAAGGACAAACAGTTACACTCATCTGTAATGTGATCCGAAGCAAACCACCACCACACACATTTACCTGGTATAAAGATGAGCAGAGACTGACCTGGGGTCAGACATATGATAAAAGTCTCCAGTCTGAAGACAGTGGCTCTTACAGATGCTCAGCTGTAAACACTGTGGCTACCACACAGTCAAGTCCACTGCAGATAGATGTTCAATGTGAGTCTCAGCTGCATGTAATTCACAAACACAACAGAACTGACAGTAAATTAAACTGCAAAAACGACTTGAAAAAGAATGTAAAAGTGAGAATAAGTTAATGCAAGCATCCAAACCTAAACCCTAGGTGCATGTTGGTCCATTTAACTTTCTTTTCTACATAATCCTTTGCTTCATTTTACAAAATGGCTGTTGACTTCCATGTAGGATGACTGACAGAAATGCTTTCTGCTAATTACAATAAAAGACTTCATTTGTCCTCTGCTTTTTATTGGGAATGGAGTGATCAGGAAAAGTAATACAGTAATTGTATGTTTGTTGCAGATAAACCAAAGAACACCAACATTGAAATCGTCGGTCAAAGCAGCAGAGTAACAGTTAATGGCTCTGTGGTTTTCAAATGTAACACTAAAGCCAACCCTGCTGCTCATGAATACCACTGGTACCAAGACAGTAACTACCATCAGACCACAGCTGAACACAGTCTGGAACTGAGGAGAGTGCAAAGAACAGATGGGGGCTGCTACAGCTGCAGTGCCAAAAACACAATTGGTTCAGGAGACCACAGCAGAAAACTGTGTATAGAGGTGCAGTGTAAGTAATTGGTAATCCTCAGTCATCCATGTCATTGTATTCTGAAATAAAACAAAAATGAAATAACCACAGAATCTTTCCAGATGATCCCAGAACCATCTTTTATATGGGATATTAATGGCTAAACTGGTCAGGAGCATGATAAGTACAATATAAGATAAAAAATAAGTTCCATAGCATCATAGTACAGGGCCCAGGCACACATTGTGACAGTCCTAAGCCTGAATGAAAAGGATTGTGTCAGGAAAAATATCCATTGTAAAAATGGGAACTGATGGAAGGCACTATCCTACTTTGTAGCAGGAGGGCAGTTGCGTGATTTTGCAGCATTATGTTTGTCTCATTACTGATTTGCCCCTACACTAACTGGTGTTATAGTGTACTACTGAAAGCATGTATAGGCCTGTTGTCTACGAGTGAAGGCAAAATAGGCAGTCCTTAATAACATTGTTTCTTATCCACAGATCCTCCCACTAAACTGACTCTGTCCATGGAGACAGAGGTGACAGAAGGTCAGAGAGTCTCCATCACATGTCGTGTAGAAAGTTCTCCAAACTCCACCCTGACCCTCAGCAGGACCTCAGAGGGTTCTACAGAAGAGCTTCAGAAAGAGACTGACCTCAACTCTCTGAGCTACACTGTCACTGTGAGCTCAGCCCATTCAGGAGAATACACCTGCTCCGCTCACAACAGTCTGGGGTCAGAGAGCAAGAGGAGCTTGCTCATGGTCAAATGTGAGTAAACATTTACACACTCACACTGGTTACACAATATTATTTAAGCCCAGTTTAACTTTGGGACTTGGTTAGTTCCTTCTCACAGTTTGTGGACAGTTCATATCTCAGTTTTCCAACCTAATCTTGTTCATGACTTCAAATGAACACAGTTATATGACTGAGTCGTCTGGGCACCATACAGTCACACCTGAGCCCATGACTGCCCTAGAAATGTGTATTACACACTTTCTCACACTGGGCTGTGGACAGATGTGTGGAAACACTATAGGCTACAAAAACGCTCAAACTTTTATCTCTGACGTCTGTTTCATTGTTCAAACAGAGACTTCAACAGATTATTGTTGACACTTGTTCCTGCAGATGAATCTGATCCACATTTAGATCCATTCACTCACTCACTCTCTCGTTTACATCTCAGTCCCACATACACAGACACACTTCCCTCCACTCTCTTTTGTTTTCCTTTTACACACTTGCTCTGTGTTGTCTGGTTTATGTTTGTCTATGTATAGTTGTATAATGTGTTTTTTGTGTATGTGCAGTTGTATAAATATTATTTATTCCTGTGAAGATGTCTGAGTATTAGTGAGGCAAAATTATAACAAGTAGGAAATGTTTTAGCTTGAAAATATTCAGTTGAATACTGGGGCACCACCTGGTTGGTAACCAAGAAACATTAAGCTACAAAACACCCAAGATCTGAAGGATATAGAGATCTTGACCACTCAGGGACTCAAACAAATAGAATTAGATCACATGAAACTTGACTTAAATTGAATTAAGTATGAATTTATGAACAAAAATAAGCAAAACAGTACATTGGAAGACACACTTAAGTATTAGGTGTTTACATTCATAGACAGGACCTTTATGTAGGCTAATATTTGTATTGGAAAGACAACAACTAGAACAAAGAAAGAGGCTGTATTTAACTTTGGTGAACTCAGGGGTGTTCCCTGAGGCGTATATTCAACCTGGTGGGATTTATTTGGTGCAGACTGGGTTACTTTTATAAAGTGCCAGGTTAATTAAACTCCATCTCAGATAGTAAACAATGAATATTTGTCACACTGTAATGAATTATCACATGTAATAATGCCATAGTAGTAAACGAAACATGTATCCGATCACTAATAAACATGATAAATCTAACAATACAGTTTTAACTCATTTATGACATTGTCCTGCAAAACAACATGTATATACTTGGTTTCATGAGTAGATGAAGAAAATGACAGAGTAATTAATTTATGAATAAATTAATTTCATATCTGTCTTGAAATGGTCACTAGGAGGTCGTCTTATTGCATGTATTTTAAAATAGGCCAAGTCCCACCAGAGGGATGTGTTCTGGGTCCATCAGGGTGGCAGCTAGAGAGTTTTATGGCCCATTGTCCTGGCTCGGCTGCGTATTCAACCCAGAAAACATGTCCAATTTATTATCTGAAACAAATTTATTATCTGAGGTTTCCAAGGTTGTCTTGTGGTTTTTCCACATCTGAAGGAGGCATGGCTGTTAAGTTAAGAGTTGGATTAAAGATTTGAATCTGAAATTTCCAGCTGGAGGTCCAGTCTTCCTACATTAGTATTGGATGTATTTGTAATTTACCTTGCACAGCAAACTGGATTAGTCAGGCTTTGCCTGATTTGTTTGGGTTGGCACCGCAGGCAGGGCAGGCCGTATCTGTGGCAGAACTGTCATGAGTGGGTGGATTTTAGGTTTGTTGACAGCATCAAGCATCTTTAGCTATACGTGTTAAGAACATTGCAAAGCCAGAAAACTTAACATATGCCACTATACAGTCACAAAACAGCAAAAGTATATTGTTACTAAATATAATATTGTTTTTGCAGTTTGTTATGTAGTTATGTTGCTGCTATGATTGGCCAAAATGAGTCGATCCAGTCAGCTGCAAACACTTCACTGAAAGTCCTCTTCCCAAACGGTTTCAATGGGAAACATTCCAGACTGGTTATTGGATGCTGGTTATCTTTGGGACCTCAAGTAACACTGCATTAATACCAGTCATGATTCTGTACTGGAAATCATTGCATGGTACAGGAACAATACCAATACAGACTCTGCCTCTAAGTTAAACATCTGACATCTGCTCAGTGTATGAATTTACATATACATGCACGCCTTTGAAAGAAACAGGAGAACGTAGAAAAAACCCACAGAAATGTTTGGTGTGAGGCAGGACTAACTACTGAGCCACCACACAGATCCCAAAATGTCACCTTCTATGTGTGGTGCAGTGTTGTATCACTAGTCTGTGTTTCTAAGCACTGTTGTGATGTTTAATCACTTATCACCAGTCATTGTCACCATCAATCTCTCAAATCATTAAACCTTTAGCAGTGTTTAAACATGTCATGTCCCACTGTACTGACTCTTATTATTTTGTGTTCAGTTGGTCCAAAGCACACAGAGGTGGTGAGAGCAGAGGAGGTGCAGAGCCCTGATGGGAGCAGGTCAGTGACTCTGAGCTGCAGCAGCCACAGCTTCCCCCTGGTCAGCCTGTACACCTGGTACAGGAGGACGGAGGGCAGAGAGGACAAAGTGTCAGAGAACAGGACCTACACTGTTGTGTCCACTCAGCCCGGAGTCTACTACTGCACTGCAAAAAACAACATCAGTGAGACCACTTCTGAACCTGTTAGCCTCTTCCAAGACGGTAAGTGGTGACAATAAATACATTTTCTTTTTGACCTGAGAGTAATGTAAAGATCTGTATTCTTCAGAAATAAAATCCCTAAAGCTGCATCAAGGACCCAACTTCCCAATAACAATAGCAACCCTCCCTGCTGTAAAAAATAAATCAATAAATAAACATAAGACACAAGAAACAGTCTGAAGCCTACCTTAAACTGCTAACAATGCATAAGATAAGCATAGATAAGGCTTATTAGTTAGTAAGATATTGTTAAGAGAATAAACAGTTTTTCCCCAAGTACAAAAAAATGACGCACTTTGTCATTAATCTTTAGCCTTAGCTAAATAAATGCTGTTCCTTCTCTGCAGGAGGATATGTGAAGTTCATCTCCCTCGCTCTTGTGCCTCTGCTGATTATTTTAGTTGCTTTCTTTGTTTACAGGTATTGTAAATGTTATTATTATTGTTCTAATGATAATGATAATCAATATACTGTATAATAAACTAGTTAATATGGTTTGCCCTACTTATTTTTGTTTTAGACTCGTGAGAAAGAACAAGTCACCCACTATCCAAAAGGTTAGTGGTTTGATGCCTGTTGCAATTAGTTCATTATGCCATTGTGTCTTTGGGCAAGACACTTCACTCATATTACCTCAAATGTCTGCATACACTTTATAAATGAGACATTTCCATTTCATTCTTCTTTTTGAGTTACTTTTGAACTAACTGCAAGTCAAGTGCAGCAGTGCACTATCCACTACACCAGAGGACAAACATTATTTTTACTTGTTTTGACAATTTAAAGTTGAACATTTTCATTCAGAAATGACTCAAGTAAAATGTATTCAGAAAGTACTTTTCCTTCAACAAAATGACTTGAGTAAATGACTAGAGTTAAAGTATTGAGTTTCCACCACTAAATGGTTGTCTAACTGACTGTATTTGTATCTACAAAGTAATGATGAACATAATCAGAAGGTTTTTACAGTTATTTTTCAACAAAAACATCCAAACTCAAAACAGACACAGTATTATGTAATAACTGTATAAAATCTTCCAGGACAGCACAGAGGCTGTCCAGGCAGAGACACACAGGAGCCGAGATGTCCCAGGTCCTCAGCAGGGAGCAGACTTCCTGTAAGTGCCCCACCACCACACACAGTTAAAGGTCTTATAGTATTCAGTGTTAATGGATGCTGCTAATTTGTCTTTGTGTGTTCACAGGAACGATACATCCAGCATTAATGCCCTTTACTCCACTGTCAACCTCCCCAGAAGTAAACAGGTACATAAGACATGTGTTAGCCACCTTTAACTGAGAGTGGACATCTAATGCAGTATGGCAGGGCTGAAAGTAAGCCAGTATGGCCCGGTACTACGTACCGGCATAAGATTTAGAGGGGGTACGCAGTACCGGGTAGAAAGAGATCAGCTGTCCGACCGGTCTTTGCAGCTTTAACACACATTAGAAAGCAGCCGCGGACCGCGGACGCTTTTATGAGGAAAAAATAAATCTCTGACGCTAAAGCATGTGAACCAGGCAGTGCTTTATCTCATCATATCTGTGTCTGTGTGTTTTTTAGTGGCTTATGATCGCTCCGTGATGTGATTTAATGCACAGAATGTCCCTCTCCCCTCTCATCATTCACTGATTGTCTCGCTTCCTTAAACAAACGCATTGAGCGTGCGCGTCTTAAGCCCAAAGCACACCTGGAGTGCCGCCTAAAATTACACCAAACGCTTGAGAAGGTTTTAATCAGTGGTCCTCAACCTGGCGATCGTAAAAGCAGTGCGGGTAGATCGTGGAGCCATGTCTTTCCAAATAAAGTAATTTGCCTATGGCTTTTGAACGCCCCGCAGATGGATCAGACTGAGATTCTTTCTAAAACACGAGACACCGCGGAAGCGCGAGGAAACCGCACGAGCTACGAACTAAACAGAATACAAGCAACTTAATAACAATCAGAGTTCTGGCCGCTCACTTCAGTTCTGTTGTGGAGGCTCACACACACACACACACACACACACACACACACACATCAGGGAGAAGACAGGTGAGGAAGGTGTCAGAGCCTGATGTATGTCACCTGTTTGCTTTGTTTTTGTTACTGCAGAAGCACGGGGGCCATGTGTGCGCCTCATAGAAAACAATAGGGGCATATTTTTTGACGTGCGTCTGGTGTGTGTTGGCCTTTATAGGGTGCGTTTGATTTGTTTTTAAACCCTGTTAAACCCTGTATAAGCCATGTCTATATTTTTCATTTATAGTCAAGATTCATTCTTAACCTCGTATATCTGCTTTTTCTGCTATTAATATATATATATATGTAGGCAAAATTTGTTAAAGTACCGGCATAAGCAAAAATCTACTTTCACCCCTGAATATGGGTACATGACCTTCACCAAGTATATGCCTATATATTGGTTTCCTTGTTGGTTAGTGTGTTATAAAATCTGCACAGCTGGATGAAACACCATCTGGATCCTGCTATTTTCTTAAGGACTTTGTTCCATTTGCGAGGGCCAGTTTTGTCTGTTATCAATATAACTCAGACTGATAGACGAGGATATAAGTGAGTGACCATTATAGCTCAATCAAACTCTGTGCAGAAGATCTGGGACTGACTCCACTCTCCAACCAAGATCCTAAAGCTGTGTTGCAGAAAACTGTTAAAAGTTGTATGTTTCCCTCATGGAACTGTCAGAGGTTCTGACCTCAAAGTGACCCAGGCCAATGGTCTGCGAAAAAGAAAAATTAAGTCGCTATTTTGAAAATGACTTCCAAATTTTATGGTTGAAGTACATAGTCTAGCAAAAAATCTTTCAAAAGGCCATTCTTCTCTATTCAACCTCACGTAAGCAACATGTAGTCACTTTTTACACACATTTTTTTGGAAATTAATTCAGTGTATGTTCAGAATTTTCTTTTTATCTTTTGTATCTCAGGAAATGGAAGACGTCTATGAGAACATCACAACAGTGCAAAACCTAGGACTTTGTTACTCAGACAGCAGTGAGGACGAGGTGGACGTCAAGTACTCTCAGGTGAACTTCAGGACTAAAGGACAGAGCAGAGAAGGTCCCAGACTGTCCCAGGGGGAGGAGGCGCAGTACTCCGAGCTCAAGATCTGAAGAGTACCTTTATACAGTACATCATGGATTATCCTATTTATATATCTTAATCAATCGAACAGCGTGGTTGTGACAAACTGAAGATTTGATCACCCTCATACATTGTTACTGTACAAGTATAGAAAAAACTCAGTGTGTAATCTCATGAATTATTCCATTTGTTTTTCTCATTGCTTTCCTGTTTTATATGTTTTTCTTTTGGACTGTTCTATGCAGATAAAGTATTTTTAATTAAACTGGTTTGTAAAGACTTTGCCCTCTCTGGCCTAACAGTGTCTTTGTACATCCACCAATCAGGCATAACATTATGTTCACATCTGCTAAAAGTGTAGCCTGTCCTATTTATTAGAGTTTTATAACACACAGTGCTGGCCCAAGCTTGTATGACACTCAGGTGGACACTCAGGATTGATTGTTGCCCGAACTTACCCATATCCTGGATTAAACTGTTATCTGAGGTTTGCCAAAAATAGCCTGCTAATAAGTCAGAAGGTTTATTTTGCTAAAGTGGAAACAAACTGACTTGTTAAATTAGGGGGGTCATCTTGTTGTGAATTGTGCTTTTGTTTACACAAGGCCAGTGTCCCCAAACCACAAAAACTCACCCACACTGCCATACAAATTTGTAGTGGAGTGAACGTGTAACTTCTTTTAGTGTATTATGGCTTTGTCAGTGTGGTACACAGCACCATTTCAGGCCTAACAGGCTTACTACAGATTTTCACACTCGTTAATGTTTTTTTCCCCAGCTGATCGTTTCCATGTGAATGCAATGATGTCACTGTTTTGTTTTCTTGACCAGAGATAAATTATGTTATGAGCCACTATATCAGTGATTACAATGTGGAATGATCATTTTACATTTAGATTTTACCTTTTGTTTTTGGTTAAAATGAAAATGCATCAGTTATGATATGAATTTTATGAATTTGTTTCTACACATAATATCTGAGGGGTTGTTATTACAATGGTCTGACTTTTTATTCACAAACACAAGCCATCCTGCTTGCACCATATCTTATTTTATTTTATTCAAAGTATGATCATGATCAGAAATACAAATTAAGTTTTAAACAGATATGAAAGAGACAGAAGTGGAGCACTGTTTTACTTCTACTTTATAGAACTCTTGTTTACAGCAACATTATCCCAAAGCCTTGTCTCTGACCCTCATTAACAGTATTCACATTTTTAACTGCTCAGGGGGCCTCTGTGATGGGGGTGATTCTTTTTTCAAAATTGCATTATGGCTTTGGTGCTCTCATGTGCAAGCACCTCCCTAGACACACACACAGGCTTTGATATGTTTATCTTCAAAGTAGATTCACACTAATCTATACTCCAATACTCCAGATGTTCACTGTGGTCTTGACTACTTGCTGTAACATCATCTGTCAGTAATAGGCTGCTACCCTAGCAATGAACATTTTGTATGCAAGCTATCAAAAAAAACTTTCAAGGGTACTGAGGGTTAGGTTCCCATAGGAAAATTTGTTTTCTTAGAACATTATATATTTTTTTTAGATGTACCTGTAGTATATCAGTGTAGTGATGCCCAGGGTGCTGCTCCTGCTGCCAGGACAAGCATGAGCTCTCAGGTTCCAGGGTTCTGAAGGCTGGTCCTGTGTAAAGTGTTGATAAGCTTCTATTTAGATTACTCATGCTATGAAGGCCTTTTTTCTCCATTAGGATATTCAACACATTTCTAAACTGGGCCTTGCCTGCTGCTGGGGCATGTAGGTCACTGGCCATGGTCATTTGTCAGGTCCTTGGTTCTGAGTTGAGTGTTGATTAGTATGGCAGGCCAATCATGTCATACAATGTCACTTAAGGGCGGCATATTTTACGCTGTTTACTATGGAAGGCCAATCGTATCATATCATGTTATTATTACAATGGTAACTCTTTATTTACAAACATAAATCACCGTTCTTCTAAAAACATATCCTATTTTATTTTATTAAAAGTATGATCATGATCAATATAAACTATATTTTAAAGAAAGACATTAACTTATTAACAAAGGAACAGGACAAGAAAGGGCACAGATGGCAACACTACATAATTTAGTCAAAATTAGTCTAAAGTATGTTATAAGATCTTCAGCTAGTTTTAAAGTAAATTTGTAAAGTAATCTTATAATTCTTTTTTACTTCCCAACATTATTCCAGTGCCTTGTCACTGACCTGCCCATTAAAACCATTCACATCTTTAACCTTTGCAGAATGTCCATCTGGACTTTTTTCCCTGTTGCCTTCCCCTCTTCCATTACTTATTACGTATTGGTGAATGTCTTCATTTGCCTTAGAGACTAGTTCAACACTGTCTCCACTGAGGTGAAAGATGGCGTCCATCTCCTCACCATCCTGTAGGTCTGTCAAAGCTCTGTTTGCATGGTTCAGAAACACTTTGGAGGAGTTTGCCTAAGAACAAAACAGAAGCAGTGGTCATCGATAGTTTCTTTCACTTGGTCAAGATAGTTGTCAAATGATTACATATGTTCACTATAAAGTTTTGGTGGTGGTGATGTCAAAACGTGGTGTATAAAATAACTATTCATTTGTCTTCATCCGCTTCTTCTTCGCAGGTACTGGAGCCCTATCCCAGTAACTGTGGGCCTTAGGCTGGACAGTGGCAGGGCTCACACAGGAGACATATACATACAGACAAATCCTCACATTTCTTCACTAAAGGCAATTTAGAGTCACCAATTCACATGCATGTCTGACGGTGAGAGGAAGCCGGAGTGCCTGGAGAGAACCAACAGTAACACAGGGAGGAGATGGAGTCTCCACCCAGAAAGACAGTGTGACAGCCAGCCCGAGGATCGATGTCATGAGCTAACCGCTCTGCCATCAATTACATGCCAATAGAGAAATTCTAATTATTGCCTAAAGGTCCCCTATTAAGCTTTTAACTATGTTATAATGTTATGTTGTAATGTTTCCACCTCACAAACATACCTGGAGTAGTATTTTGTTTCATTCACTCATGTTTGAGTAATCTTTTTGGCTGAGCCTGTCCCTTCTCAAGAGCTGAAGATGGTCTACGTAAACACATGAAACAAGGAAGTGCTCCTCCGCGTTTCTAAAGCCCATACACCGTCACCGGACACATTCAAATCTTTTCAGTGCCTCAATTGCAGCTCATTTATCTATATGTTAGAATCATGATGCTAATAGCCATGCTAACTAGCCATTTTATGCCCTGTCCAGTCCCCACCATTGTCAGCAGGGGGCGACGGCCTCTGCAAAGTCAAAGTAACAGCTCCCCCAAAAAAGACACTTTCCATACATATACATTATTTTAAGTAAAAGCTGTAATACTAATGCAAAAGTGTCCCAGACAATTTCAATAAGCCTGAAAAAAGCACAATATAGTACCTTTAATCCATATAATCTTGCCCCTTTGCCGTTGGCAGTTTTTTTTTTTTTTTTTGTTTTTTTTTTGTTTATTGTTTTGGTTCCATTTGTTGCTAGGCTAGCATATTTCAATGAAAAAGCATATTCTGACTTGGTTATTAAAGTAAAGCTTTAATTAGAGCATAAAATAGTTTTATTTGCATTTAGTGAGTCAAACGGTTACCACTACTGGTAAATATCCAGACGACATAAGTGGAATTGGATCGGACAAATTTACAAAGATTAAACTGTGTCTGAATGCAATTGGACTTATATAAACTGGCCAACAGTAGTCAATGACAATGATGAGACTAACAGCAGTGCAATATGAAGCTTCATAAACTCACCTCATTTGTGATGACAGTATCTGAAGGCTCTCTTACTTTCTTGTAAGGTAAATGGCTGTTTTTACTTTTCCTAAAAAAAATAACAGTGCCATTTAGAGATTGTTTTATATTTTGCATAGCTATCCCATCGTCTTTAACTTCTAATTAATTTTCCTGACCTGCAGAGGAAGAGCAGCAGTGGGAGGCAGAGCAGAAACATCCCCAGTGCTCCAGCTGCAGAACCAATGAGAAGAGACAAGGTATGGAGGCCTAGAGAGACCAAAATACACATTACGAACATACCCCTACTAGATATAGGCAGAATTGTCATACCTAGTTGAGTGTGACTGGACGACACATTGTAGACTAAACTGTCCGAGCCTAGGGTGTTGACACTGTGGCAGACCAGAGAAGGCATGCCCTGGTCCAGTGCGTGTAGAGTGATGGTGCTCCTCGTCTGGACGCTGCTCAGGCGCTCCCCCGTGATGGGGGTCAAGGCAGAGTGGTTCACCCTCTCCCCAGACAACTCCCACTGCAGCGAGGGGCCCGGGTTCCCCTGACTGTCACACGTGCAGCGGATCTGGAAGAGGATCTTCACACAGCGGGACGAGGACAGGATCTCTGGAGCAACTAAAGTAGAAAGACAAGGTTTAGAACTAGAAGCAACCAAGACCCTTTTTCACATATACATTGAAGATACACCTAAAAGTAAATGGGGGATCCTTAAGTTCAGGGGTAAATGCTTTATCTACTGTGATGTTGTTCCTGGGAGTTGGGGAATATGGCACATCGTCTTGTGTAACTGTGGAGTCCTATCCTAAGATTCAGGAAAATGTTCTGTTCACTGTGGAATCTGTTGCAGCAGATTGTTAAAATGATCATGTATTTGAACCACTTTTGTAACCTTTTCTTCTTAATTTAGTGTTAGTTCACAGGGTTTGGTCTTGACCTGGTCTCGGTTTGCCTTGATCTTGGTCTCAACTCGATGTCGGTCCTTAAAAGTCTCAGTCTTGACTCTGTCTCGAACCCCAAAAGTCTCGGCCTTGTCTTGGTCTCATTTCACTCTGGTCTTGGTCTTGGTCTCAAATAGTATGGTATTGACTACAACACTACCCACTGATAAATATAACCATAATGTGTTATCCAATAATAAGATCCATTAGTTGTATTTTATCATTATAGTGTTATGGCGATTTTATTTTATTTTTTTAAGGTGTGTGTTCTTATTTATTTGGAGCATTAAAAGAGACAAGGTTTATGTGTCCTGCTCAGGACCGTCGACAGGTTTGCTGGGGCCCAGGGCAAGAAGGCTTCACATGGGCCCCTTATAAAAGAAAATATTTATCTAAAGGGACCATTTCTGGGCCCCTCTGACCCTGAGGCCCGGGACAACAGACCCATTTGCCCCACCCGTCGACGGGCCTGGTCCCACCCCTTGCTCGCCCTTTTTTAAATTATTTTTTGTTTTGTTTTGCCAAAGCCACTCCACAAATTTTGCCACAAATCAAATGTAGACAGATTTATTTTATGGCGTTCATTTCATTTCAGTTTCATTCATGTCTCTGAAAATAATATGTTTGGTTTCCCATCACAAAAGTGTAAAATGCTTTAAAGAATTTACACAAATGGCATGTTTGTAGAATGTTAATATTTTCATTCTTTTCATTCTTTCTTTCATATTTTGGGTCATGGAGTGCTGGAAAATGAAGTTGTATGCGTAAATTCAACCAGGAAGACTGATTTCTTTGCCCCGCAACCCTCCTCTACCCCTAACTCCACCGCAGCAGCAAAACCATCAGTCTCCTCAGCTGCTCCTTCTCCTTCTCTTCACCACCACCAGTGTCTAGACCCCAGAGGATAAAATTCCCAAAACTCTCCCTGCATCGCATCTGTAAAAATACTCACATGTGACGTTGATGCTGACAGGCTGAGAGAACTCCCCTCCATGTGTGTTCATGGCTCCACAGTAGTACTGATCCTCTGAGAGCTTGGTCACATTAAAGCTGTACTCTTTCCCACCTCCCACCACAGCCCTGAGTCGTCCGGACACTCTGTACCAGGTGAAGTTTACAGAGCCTGGATTTGCAGTTGGTGGAACAGGACAGAGTCACCGAGCTGCCCTCCTCCACCGGACCAGGGGGGGCGCTGGACACCGAGGTCTTCTTAGGGGGGTCTGGAAACCATCACAGCCATTATAAGTTAGACCAGTGTTGTATTGGTATGCTCTGGAATCAATGTATACATGAAGCACTGAATTTGAAACACCTTAGCAAGTGAATCATGGACAGGCTTTAAATAAACCAAAAATAGGCTATTTTTGTATGGAGAGAAAACCTTGTGTTTTGTACGCAATTCACTGGCAGACAGCACACACTGAGCTTTATAGTCTGAGTAGTCTAAGGGACTGAGGACCGAGAATTGACAAGTCCATGCAAGGAGAGAGCCAACATTTATAAAGACTTCCATTTTTAGCCTGAAGTTGTCTTTTTCTTGCTCCAAGTGACATCTTAATGAGGACACAGACGTCTACACATGCCCAAAGACAAAGAACATGTGTCTTATGTAGAATAGAAGTCCTCACATAACCCCACAATGCAACACTGTCCATGTCCTGACCGGGCCAGTGTGGCTCCCCAATTGAACATGTCTGGATGGTTACAGCTGGGTTTACAACAGAGCCATGGGTAGTTTCTGGTATATTGCCAATGACCGCACTTCAATTTTTGAGAATATTATTTTGTGTGCAGAGTTGTTAAAAGATGCAGTGTGTAATATGCTAAAATTTTGCACTGAATTTCTCATTGTCAGGGCCTCAGAAATTTTAATTACATTATTGGACTTACACTGAATGTCCAGCTGAACTGAGGCAGACTTGTCCTCTCCCAGCTCATTCCTGGCCTCGCAGTGGTATGTTCCGCTGTGGCTGGGGTCTGCAGTTTCTCTAACCAGGACCGCTCCCCTCACCCCGTCCTCCTCTTTTCCATCTCTGAACCAGGAGTAGTGGGACACAGGAGGGTTGGAGCGGGTCACACAGAGCAGAGACACAGAGCTGCCCTCCACCACCGCTCCAGGAGGCTCTACCTTCACTGTGGTGTTCTTCGGAGGAACTGGGAAAAAAGTTTTAGGATTTACTAAGTGCAATGTATTAGGCTGGCATAATAGACAAGAGTATTTTTAATACATACAAAACACATATATGAATAAATGATAACCGAACATTTCTTTATACATATTTAGATACTTCTACTCCAGAATTTGTACAGCATTCATTACTAAATAAGATAAATAAATCTAAGTATTTTAATCTTAGGGGCAAGGTTGGTCATACTTGCCTTGCAATTAGAAAGAATCAATGGTCAATCCCAAGATAGGGGGAGTACTAGTGATACTTGTAGTGTAAGTAACACTGGTAGAAGTAGTTATAGTAGTAGTAGTAGTAGAAGTAGTGTAAGTAACACTGGTAGAAGTAGTTATAGTAGTAGTAGTAGTAGTAGTAGTGTAGGTAACACTGGTAGAAGTAGTTATAGTAGTAGTAGTAGTAGTAGTAGTAGTAGTAGTAGTAGTAGTAGTAGTGTAGGTAACACTGGTAGAAGTAGTTATAGTGGTAGTGGCATGCTAAAACCATGCATTTTGAAGTCAGTGGCACAGATTGGTCAAAAGATTAATGGACGTGTATTTTTGTATCATCCCTACTGTGTTATAGACTACCAATACTTTCAGTATTACTTATAGATCTTTAACTGGTGTCTGGCAAGGGTTACTTATTCACAAATAGAGGCAGGGGTGCTGCCAGGTTTTCTGGGCCCCTGAAAAGCTACAACATTGGGCCTGTGCCTGGGCATTGTTCTCATAGCCTTACAATCAGAAGCAGTGTTGCCAGATTGGTCTGGTTTCTACCCAGTTGCGTTTCTTTTGAACACCTTGGACTGGTAAAAATAGCACTGGACTGACTTTATAAAATTTGGGCTGCTTTTCACAACATTCTGCAAGTATTTAGAAAATATTCTGGAGAAAATACCAACAAAATAGTTGTCATTTTATGGCAAACAAAGTAGAAATACACATTTTAATTAAAGTGCTGTGTCCTCCCACTCATATCAGTTCAAAATGAGTGATTCATGTTTGGTTGCTCACATTTCATGTTGATACTACATTTTTTACATCTCTTTGCGGGGTATTTGTTTGGTGTAATTTTTTTTAGTGCTGTTGTTAAGTTTTGTGTACATTCTTACAGTTTTAGCGTTTAGCGTGGTTGTGATTTGGGCTCGGTTTTAAACTCAGTGAGGTCTGGCAACGCTGATCAGAAGGTAAGTGGCACTGCTAATATAAGAGCATGAGCATACTCTACTTTCTGAGGGAGCGCAGTTGTATTTTGAATCATATTATTTCATTGCTTATATACTACTTATATGCTGGTGGTTTTTTAAAGAGTGTTGCTGTAACCAAGTACATTCCCTTGTGAACCAATAAAGTCTGTCTAAGTCTAGTAGTAGTAAAGGTAGTGTCAGTAGTATTCTGAGTAGTAGTGGTAGTTGTAGTGGCAATAGAATTTGTGGTAATGGTAGTAGTTGTAGTAGTACCACTAGTAGTTTACCTTCCGTACTTCTTTTACTCTCATTATTTTACATAAAAATGTTCTAAAATTGATACACAACAAGTACACACACTACCAATAACATCCTACACACACTTTTGCAAATTACTGCAGTAAATGAATTATTATGATTACATTATTTTGTCTAAAAATATACAATAAAGAACTATTAAACATTCTTTCAGATGGTGCAGAAAAGACTAACAGTGTCTTATGTGGGAGTTCATTGTGATTGATGACCTTTATCTTCTATTCATCTCTGGGTCATGTTTGGTAATTTGCTATGAAAAAAAAAAAATCTTACACTGTACTTCTATGTGAGTGACGGAGGAGTTCTGGCTTCCATATTTGTTGCTGACTTGGCAGAAGAATCGGTTGAGCATTTCTGAGGCGATAGTTGTGATGTTCTGTGTAGACCCCACCTCAGTGACCTGATCTCCATCTGCTCTGTACCAGGAGTAAGTGTTCACGCCTGGGTTAGCATTAGCTCCACAGCTCAGAGTCACAGGGCTGCCCTCCTGAACAGGACCAGGGTACCTCACAGACGTGTTCTTTGGAGAATCTGCAATGGAATAAGTTGTGAACATATTTATTTTGTGTAAATAAAAGACATTCCAAATTTGATTTCCATGAACTTTCAGGGAAAAAAAAAATACATAGTTTATGTACTGTCCAATCTATTTCATTATACTTAGTGTGTAATAAGTCAGAAGTAGTAAAAATGTGGTCCCGGGGCATATTTTCTAAACAGTGTGTCACTTTTACAATAGATAAAGTGATAATAATTTAAAATGTGCATTTATATGTTATGTTAGAGCTTGGTGATAAAGAGGACTATCTCAACAAGAAGTTGTTGAGGTCATAATCATTTAGTTCAGTGGTTTGTTTCCCAACTACTCTGATTGTGGAACCTAATTCTATGACTTATCATTTTTTTGTGATCAGCAAAATATTTTTTTTTTAATTATTTTACCAAAACCTTTGTGAAACATGCATATAAAATCACTACTATATGTAATTAAATAGTACAGTATTTAAGTTTCAATAATATTTTTTAATACCCTTCAAATAGAGGTATATTTTTTGATAAATTAATGTCATTTCATGTTAGTTGCAGGAAAATTTGGTTGAAAACCCAATATTAGTAAAAAATCATATATTTAAAAGTTGGATGAATTAATCAACAACATGAACTCAACATGGCGTACATGTAGTCCTGAAGGGACATGCAGCTGTTTTTGAACAAATCCAGTGGAAATAAAACTGATGTTTCATTTGAACATGAAACAAAATCACTTTAGTCCAAAAGTCTCCAAAAGGTGTGTGGACTCATCTTTTAAGTAGACTAACTGTTGGAAATGATAAAAAATAAACATGAATGTGTTAATTCACCAGTAGTGCTCAGTTTGTCTGCTCTGAGCTATGGTAGGAAGAAAGAATGCAACTAAAAGTTTCAATTAGTCCACATGTTAAGTGATGTGAATGCAAAATTAAACAAACTCATAGCTTTAACATGTGTGTTCCATTCCATAGGCCCTACAGTTTATATAGTACTTCAGCATTTCACACAATGCACCTTTAACTAATATTCACATATATCATAACAATATTTGTACTTACAGAGTACATGCAGAGTCAAACTGGTCTTATACAGCAGCTCAGTGCTTACAGCAGGTCGACTGTAGAGGGCGCTGCAGGAGAACCTCACACCGTCATGGTGGTGAGAGGCAGTGAAGTTCATTACAGTAGTCATAAGTCTAGCTTCAACACTTTCCACAATGTCTCCAGTGCATGGGCTCCATTCAAGTACAGGAGCCTGGGAGGGACATGGGGATACAGCAGTGCACTTTAGGGTCACTGTGGCCCCCTCCTCCACCTCCAGACTGGATGGACTCAAAGTGGGACTGGGCAGGGAATCTGGGGAGTAAAAGAGAAGGATTTTGGTAAATGTGTACTGTGTACTGTGTTGCCCCAAGTGAGCACTTCTCTTGCATAAAGGCAGTAAACATTTCTAAACTAAAGACATTTTGTGGAACTCACAATGTGACAAAATTTAACTTCATATGTTCAAAGATATGTCCCTGCAGGGCTTCCATAGCTGATCAGAGGCTCTAAAAGAGGTGGCCTGTACACACTTTAAGTGTCTTATATTAGTCTATTATTCATTCACTGCTGGAAACTACTCTAGTCTTGGGGCAGACTGACAAAGAGGTGGCAGCCCTTCTGCACCTAAGGCCTCTCCAACCACCACCAAACACAATAATATTAATACACTCATATGCAAGTGCTGCAGACACTGTATATTACTACTAATGTACTTTACTACAGCAGAGGGCAGGAAAGTGTAGAACTGTTACATTTTTTTGAACAGAAACAGAAAAAAATACCTTTTGACTTTTGATGACGCCATGTTACTACAAAATGAAGAATAGCTGCGAGGAATCAGTGGAATCAGAGCTGTACACTAGTTTTTGGATAAATGAATGAGAGCAGACTGGATGTAGAGGGCTTGTTGATTGGTCAGTGCTTTCTTAAGTGGGTGGGGTTTGTGGGAGAAACTAAGTGCCAGAGAATTAGGATTACTTATAATTAAATATAGGTGAATGAAACAAAACACAACTCCATGTATGTTTTTGAAGAACATTATAGCATGGCAGTAAGCTCAGAAAAGTCCATTTTGCATCAGTCAGTAAACAACTTATTAAATTCTGTTTATTCTGTCCAGTCATGAGATATTGCGGTTTAATGTTTTGACATAGTAAATAGCAAAATGAGAAACAAGTTCCCTTAACACCAAAAATTGCACCAAATTGCGGCAAACTATTTCTTTTGGCAGCTGCTTTTTCCCTTTAGGTATCATTACAGATCTACTGGTTTGCATTTTTTTTTTTATTTTATTTTTTATTATTATTATTTTTTTTTTTTACAGCAGATGCCACCCTCTTTATTTATCTGGGTTTGGGACTGGCTCAGAGGTGACCTAGTGGCTGGAGGTCTGGCTCATATGGAACTGGACCCTGATGTGTCACATGGCAGGCAAAAGGACTTACTTCACTAACAAGGAGGGCCAAAAATCTGTAAATGCAACAACACCATTCCAATTCAGTAAGCTAATAATAAATGTATAAACATATAAATACCTTGAATTTTAATGAGGGCGCTGTTATGGAAGTTGAACTTGAGCTGCTCGCACTCCAGTCTGAAGTAATAATGGTCGTAGTGGTTGGGCGGGAGGTTGTAGAAGACAGTGCTGCAGTCTTTATCCTGCAGGTTGCCGGTTAGATTCCCCTGGACTATGTTAGAGCTGGCGTTAACACCGGAGTCAAACACCTGAGTGCGGCTCCAGCTCCCTCTTTTCCACACGGCTCTACAGGACTGGTCCAAGTACGGCTCCCATTCAGAGGGCACAGTGAACGTGCAGGGGACCAGCACACAGGAGCCGCTCAGACCCACCACCAGATTAGGCATGTCTACGACCCAGCGGTTGCAACTAAGTCCTGAGAAAATGTCACAAGTATGTTATAAAATTTATCGTACGGGTGTGTGAAGGAAAAAAATGCAACAACTACATATTTGAATGGGTCTGTGAACAGAGGTGGTAGAAAATATGTACTGTATTGTGCTTTTTCAGGCTTTTTCAAACAATTCTGGACACCCTTGCATTGCTATTTACGTTTTATAACTTAAAAAATGTAAATGTATGGAAAACATCTTTTGGAGAGCTGTGAGACCAAGCATTTTCAGCTCTTGAGAACAGGGCAGTATCAGCAAACAGGATTACTCAAACATGCGTGAATGAAACAAGATACTACTCCAGGTAAGTTTTTGACAATATTATAACATGGTTCAAAGCTCAGAAAAGTTGATTTTGCATAAAAGAGGATCATTAAGTCAAAGTTCTGATGCTACAAAATAATAATACTCAAGTAGATGCCCTCATTTATCCAGTCATGGGACCAACACAAAGAGTGCAGTGGGTTGTGACCCCCTGCAGCAGGATTTCTGAGGTAGAAGTAAATGTACTCAACAACATTTTTACTTGGGTTAAAAAGTACAAAAACATAATGTAACTACTGCTACCACCACAACTACTACAACTTCGGATATTATTGCTACTGCTACTACTACTACTGCGACTGCATACCCTAACGTGAAATCTAACCAGTAATCACTTTGCAAATGTGATGTTTTTTCCAGGAGAGAATATTATTAGAAAGTACACAATTATCAAAAAAGGAAAAAAAAAAGTATATTACTTGAGTATGTAATTACTTTTAATGTCAGGATCCAGAATATTAGAAAAGCATAAGCAGAGTTTTAAATATTGTGATAATGATATGGCCTGCAACATTTTATATAAAAGAATTGTACAATTGTAAAAACAATACAAGGCCTTGGACAGATTGAAAACTAACTGGACTGAACTGGTCTAAACTCGGACTAGGAACAAAGCTCTTTTAATTAGACATATTAGAGTTCGATTTTAGATATTAAGAGGTGCAGGCTTAATATGAATACTAATAATATATTGTTTTACAGACCTTGAAGAATGCAGCACAGAAGTAGAACCTGAAGACCTCTGGCCATACTTGTCTGTCACACACTGCACACAGAGGAATGCACAGTCAGAGCCTTATCTTCACAAATGAAATACACTTTTGGTGAAAAAGCAACTAATCAAAGTTACTTCCTGTGGCTCCCAGAACACACTGTACACTAGTTTTCAGCAATTTTTTTATTTTTTTTTTTTTTGTATAAATAAACTAAATTCAAAAAGGTCATGAAGGTCAGCCATCGTGTGACCCACTTTTGCATCATAACCCACAAGTTGGGAATCATAAATGTGACCCAAAAGGTAGTTCTTGGGAGATTTTAGTTGGGTATAAAAAAAATTCAACTCTGTCTAATTTTAAAAAAATATAAATAGAAGTGTGTGAAAGTTTATAGACAGTTATTTAAATGAGAGCCTGAATGCTAAATAATTACACACATTTTATTTCTTGATGTCTAAAACTGTTGCACAGCATAGCAAAAGCAGCTCAACACATTTATAAGTTGAAATGTTGTATGTAATGTTACGCCTGTAAAAAGTCCTACCTTTTAAACGAAGACGTCCAGATGTCTGCAAAAGAAATAATGGCACTTGCTGCAGTAATTATATATCCTGTATTTTTTTAAGTTCTTATACAGTGTCACAAAGTCAGTGCTGGTTCAGTCCTGTCAGCCTGGGAGGGGATTGGACGTTTAACTGTACATTATTGTGCGGGAGGCACTGGGCTAAACAAGTGCTTCTCTCTCCAAACTGTACGACATTCATCTGTTGTATACTACTGTACTCTGAATATGCTGTATACAGAGGGGATGGCTGTTGTTCTATGATGTTTCAGTGAGTAAGCATTTTAAGGTTCATAAATATGGGCAGTAACAGACCAAGGTTCCTGCAGGTTCAGCAAGTCTAATGCTTTTTAATACAATTTTAAAACAAACTTTAACATTTTTAATCCCACAAACATACAATCATGGCACCTTAAATTCTTAAAACATATTTGCAAGTATTGTAAAATACAGTTCATAAAGCACAAATAATGCTCAAAGTCAAACATCCGGTGTTTGGGTAATTTGGTCCCACTGGAAGCAAACTTGTTCCACGTCTATGACGAAACTGGTAAATTTACATTTTTATATACTTATTCATATTTACAAATAAAATTAATAATGTCAGTGATTTTACTTCTATTACTATAACTATTTAATTTGTTATTGCCTGTTGGAATCAAATTTAATGCTTTTTAAGGCCATTTAAGGCCTTAATTTTTTGTTAAATCAATTTAATGACTTTTAATGTCCCATGGGAACCCTGCAGACTTAATGCACAAATTAGAATCTTAAATTTATGACTAAAAAAATACATAAGTACATCTCAAAAACTGAAATATTGTGGAAAATGTGTTTAAATTATTTTAGTTCAATTCAAAGTGAAATTCAGTAGATTCAGTATGGAGAGGGAAATATTTGAAGTATAAATTTTAATAGCAATGATAGCTTACAGTTGATAAAACCCCAAAATTCAATTTTACCTGTTACTGTAGCCTACAAATTAATCACAACTGAAACACTTGATATGCTTTTTACTTTCTGATTAGGTCGAGTGAAATAATGTAACTTTTTCACAATATTCCATTTTTCTTGGAGCACCTGTAGATAAATGTATCTTTAGGATAACTAATAGACTCCAGTGTTTAAAATAATTAGGCAAAACTATATTAACTGGCCACTTTAGATACGTCTTGCTAGTGCTGAGTTTCCTTTTGCCTTTCGAGCAAATGAATTCTGGGTGGCACAGATTCAGCAAGGACACATTCCTTCAGAGACTTTGGTCCCTATTGACCCTCTGTGATACTTATCATGAAGCTACCAACGATTTGCTTGGTTTGAACTTGAGCAGGTTTGTCTTGAACATGTCCCTGTGCTTAAACACATTTCTGTCGTGTGATTTGTTGATTAGATATTTGCATTTAAAAGTATTCGAATGAAGTAAAAAGTCATAGGCAAGTAATACCAGAAACAAAATATAATGAATAAACATTTAATTGTGCACTTGGGGTATGTCTTCATTCATTTCCATTACAAATCCATACAAATTCCAAAATAATAACTTAATTCAAGAAAAGTTAATGTACAATGCATCTTCAGTGAACAGAGAATATTTTGCCATCACAAAATATAACAGAAAATGTTCATCTTTGAGACAGTCCATTTGTTGCCGTTGGTTTCCTTGTGTGACCCCCTTGTGTCTAAATTGTAGTGTTCTGAAGCCTTGTAATATTAGGTTTTACCACAAGAGGGAGCTCTGAATCAATGAATGATTGTCTTGGTAGCAACGCTTTGAAGTCTTTGCCTTTTTCTGTAACAGTCTTCTAGTCCCACATTTCTTCTGCAAAGATTTACCATTAGTCCGCGGAGACTACAGCAGAGAGACAGAGAGGAAACATGGTCAAAATGCTTTTTAGGATTTAATTGTTATTTCTGAGTATTATGAATAAGATTGGATAATTTGGCACACACACAATATTACAGAAACTAAACACGAGTTGACATTCCTCTAACCCAGGTTATGAAAAAGAATAAATCATTTAGGATTTAGCCACTAGGTAGCACTGCTCTACAAGAAGAAAATGTTGAAAAAGGCTGCTCTGGCTCAGAGTGTGTTCAAGTGCAGTGTGTTTTTAAAGGGTCAAATTAAATACAACTCACGCTGCTCCTTCAATCATTAAGGGTGTACTCACACCAGGCCAATCGAACCGTGCCCAAGTCCGGAACGCCCCTAAAGCACAGCACGGTTGACTAATGTGAGTGCTCCGAACGGCGCCCAGGCGAGGTACGCTTCAGGACTTTGACACGGTTGGAGGAGGTGGGCTAAGGCACGGCACGGTTGCTCATGCATGCGCGCACGCACACTAAGCGGTCTGTCATGTACGCAACTGTTGTTTTCTCAGTAAAAAGGGAATAAACTCCTTTATCAACACTCGTAACAACGCCACTGACCAGCGCTCACCTTTCTGAAGAAGAGAACAGCAGCAGTAGTTCTGAAGCCTCTCTCCGTCTGCGGATGCCTTCACTGCTCCTCAGATGTGGTTTATTCCAAAACATGTGACAGAAGACCGCGTCTCACGAACGAGACTCAAAGCAGAATCTAAATAGGTCTGATACTAAAGGCTGCTGGTCTCACGTTTTCCACTACACCGGTTTTAAAAGTATTAGCGACTCGCTCGACTCGTAAACAAACCGCGCACCATGATGACGTAGCAGTCTGTCGCCCTCAGAGCTGATGACGTAACCGGGTCACGGCACGGATCGTTTGTGCAGTGAGAGTGAGGGCCGGCGGGGGACTCAGACCCCTCCCCAATCGTACCTGGGCACAGCACGGTTCGAATGGCCCTAGTGTGAGAGTGCCCTAAGTCATGTGGGCACAATGTAACCCCACAACAAGTTGTTACACAAACACCTGCCTTAAAGGTCACATATTATGTTTTCGTCAGGCTTTTTTTGAAATAGTTCTCGGACACCTTTGCATTAGTATTGTACGTTTTAAAACTTAAAATAATGTATATGCATGGAAAAGATCTACTGTTCAGGAGGTATTATTTTGAATTAGCAGAGAACACTTGGATGGCTTTTTGGAATGGTTATTACCAACATGAAGCTAACGGATAAATGAGCCGACAGCTCAGCATAGACGGCAATTTAAGCGCTGACATTATGATAAAGTGTCCGGTGACAGTGTATGGGCTTTGAAAATGCAGAGGAGCACTTCCTGCTTTCACAAGCAGTGAGACCCAGTGTTTTCCAGCTCTTCAGGGACGGCCTTAGCAAACTAAGGGTGTGTTCACCACAGGACTCGGTGCACTTTGGGGCGAAAGTCCGCACCAGTGTTGATGATGTCATTGGTCTGGTTCGAGTTCACATTGAGCTCTGTCAAACAAACTGAACTGACTGTGGGAGCAGTAACAAACCTCACCTGTAGGACGCAGCACTTCTGTATTTACTGAAAGAAACTGGCGAAGAGGAAACCCTGCTCATCTATTGGTCAAAAGTCTGACTGAGATTCATTTTATTACTAAAGGCAATTTTTGATTAATTCATTTACCTACACATGCATGTTTTCTTATGATGGAAGGAAGCAGGAGAACCACTGTGCACTCTCTAAGAATAGACTATATTCCAATAAATAACCTGGTTCCTTTAGTAGTCTGTTTCAACAAATGATGTGCTTTTCTCATCTTGGTGAAATCCCAACCATGCATCACAAACATGTCCACATCTGGCTGTTTTCTCAGACGTCACCTCCACACATATCGCTGTCAGAGATGCTGATCTGTGTCTAATGCGGTGTGTCTCTGGTCATTAGAGGTGCCACAGTGTTTCCCACACACTCCAGTCATTCACTCACCCGCTCTCTGAGGAGACGCTCTCTCTCTGCCTTGGCCTCACGCAGCTTCTTCTCAATTTCGACAAGATCTAACAAGCACGAGTAGCCCAGATTTTATAATGGCCTTAATAAAAAGTTCACTAAGCTTCTAAAAGTATAAAGTTACTGTCATGTGGCCAGTATAACTCCCTATAGCTACTAAACTGCACTGTCGGCAAATAAAGGGTTAACACCCCTTAGTGTGATTGACAGGCTACTCTTGACCAATGAGCTGCTGCACAACGGCGCAGTTGTCCCGCCCATTCTTACTCAAGCTTCCGAAGCGCGCGTATTATTTTTCGTTCCCACGACTGGAGCTCACGTGACCACCAGCATAAACAGAGACGGAGAATTATATAAGAAATAAAGCAATTATTCAGCTAAAAAACGGACTATACCGAACGGCACAGCTAGCGCGACCCACGCTATCATCGCCTGCTGTAAGAGAAAGCCTTGTTTGAGACACCAAACTGAAGTGTGCTCGGTGGCTAGCTCCCTTGCTAGCGGGACCCAGACGAAGCCAGAGCCTCACCGTGACCCGCGGAAGGTATTTTAAGCCACACTATAATGATTTACTCTAAGCTGGTTCACAGTAAATAATATTTGTTCCAAATACACTCTAAAAAAGAAGCAGTAAGCTAAAAATCATTATTTGGTTGTAGAAAAAAAAATAAGGCTTCACAGCGCCATTTTGTGCTCCTGCCTTACTCCTGGTGATATCCGTGAGCATACAGTTGTTTAAGTTCAAGGGTTTGACCCTGTATTGCACTTGTTTCTCATGTTTGTAATGTATAAAATGTGTCTTTTGTGGTAAAACTAAAAGTATTCTGTAATTCAGAGAGCACACATTTTATTGGTTTTCTGCAATTTTTAAGCTGAACTTTATTGAAATACTGCGTAATTAAGAATGTGAATGTGACTTTTAAGCTTTAAAGTAATAGAACAGAAAAAACTGTGCATTAGACTGCAATATCATTCTTTTTGATTTATTTTGGATCACTATAAAGGGGAAATGTTACAAAAGCTAAGTTACAGTCAGACAGATTGTGAAAGTTAATTATCTGAAGAGTTGTGATCTTTTATGATACTGTCTTTTGACTGGTCAGGTTTTTTTGGTTACTCTCGGATCACATGGACCCAATTCATGATGGCGAGCCAACCCCGTGGACGATCTGGTTGAATCAGCTTCTGCATGGTGCAGTGTGGTAGGCCCAGTGCAACAAAAAGACCCTTCCACAACATTTCATACTTCTGCCTCCTCGCTTACACACACACACACACACAACCTGGGAACTTTTGGACATTGAACTTACCTGTAACTCTTTTGGACTCTCATTCGAACTATACATACTCATCATCACATGCAGGAAGTGAACATGGTGTGGGTTAGTGGGAGTTAATCCCTCAGAACAAGGGTGGTGTTGTAAGTAACTGATGTACTGTGATTGCAGTGATTGCATTGTTCAAATGATTTTGCTATTGAAACTGTGATTATTGGGTAACCTTGAATTTAGGTGACTTTGGATTTATGGGTGCACCCAGGCAAGAGATTAGTTGTTCTACTGTGAACAGTGACACAAATGGTTGTTATTAAGGAGACTGTTGGTTGCCTGGAAATTCCAGACTCACCTCTGTACCAGCGGATGAGTCTGGTCGCCTTAGAATCAATTCGATTTCTAGGGCGGAGCAAACCCGAGTTAACAGACAGCGGAGTTAGCCAATCAGAAAATGGCAGACGTGACGTTAAAGCGACAAGAAAGTGAGAACGTAAACAAACGGAGTAGTGAAGCCACGAGGGAGGAACAAGGGAGTTATTTCAACATTACCGTACCATACCGCTGAATGAAACAAACTCTCGGCTCTTCGGTGCGCCATCTTGATTGTTGTCGGTGAAGAGACGCGTACAAGTGAAGCTGCTCAGGACGAACACGTGACTTAAATAAACCAATCAAAATGCACGGTACGGTTTGGATTTGAGTGAACCACTGCGGACGGCGTGGTGACCAGACTGATATTTCTCTGTAGAAGAACACAGAGACATATCAGTCTGGATTTTCCAGGCAAGACTGTTGGTACCACAGAACAAAAACGTATATTATATACGTAGTAATTTATAATTTCATTTGGTTTCTTTAATTACTTTTTTTTTATTTTTTACCTTTATTTAAAAACTCCTGTTAGTAGCTGAAACTTGTGGCCCAGTATCTTAAACCACTAATTGATATGGCATCTGTAGTAAGTATTACACATGGGCTGAAAGAAAAACACACTTATTACTGAGGGATAAAAACGGCATGTTCATGAGTAATAGTCTCTTTTCCGAGTTGCCAACCAGGTTTTGATGTCAAACAGATAATATTAAAATGAACTGGTGAGTAACCTAGATAAAGACATTTAAAGCAGACTTAAAGCCTAACTTTTCTTGTTTCTTTGCTGTTTTTACATCATTTTCCGCCCCCCTAGAGAGTAAAGCACAGTAAATACTTAGTCAATTTGATTCCTATATGATCGCTTGCTCGTCTTTACTTTTGTGTTTCCCTTTGCGTATCTGTACAAATTTTTTTCTGCTATTTGACCACTTTGCCAAAACAAAAATTGAGAAACAAAGCCATCGCTAGCTTGTTGTTTATTAGCTAATCATGTTGTGCCACTTTTTGCAAGACTTCATGCCACCCGGTCGGCGATGCTCATGCTTGCAAGTGTCGTTTTTGGCCCAGAGGCAACGGGGGCAGATGCAGGGCACTTTATTCACCCCACAACATTTAATTTAACTAAACCCGGACTCTGAAATAGTTAAAAGTAAAAAAAAGAAGTTCTGCTTCAAATAAGTGTTTAAATAAAAGTTTTTTTTTTTTTTTATAGACTAATCAAGAAACATCTGCTTTTACAAAACCAAATCTAAAAGGACAGATTGAGAAGTCGTTACAGTCCTGTTGCCAATTACAAATTTCTTAGTATCGCTATTTTAGTCTTTTGTTGCCCCTGTCCCTTCTGTTTGACATGTGTTGCTTTCTTCAAATTCAAACTTTTTTTGACACCATATTTATTGATTATTGTTTATTGTAAATGAAATAGACTTATTATGAGAGTTTTGGAAATGCTGGCGTTCAGTTTTTATTTAAATTTGACAAAATGTGTCTCAGCTGTTTGGTCATGTGTCTTCAAAAGTGTTGTCATGATAATAAAATTTCAAACTCAATTTCAATACTTAAAAAAACTCTATTCTCATTACCATTTTTGATACCATAGAGAAAAACTAAACACCAACTGTCTCCATAATAATTGTACAATATTTTGTATAGTATTATATTATGTATGTAGCCTAATTGTACATTTTTCTGCTGTGCTGACACTGCCTGTCTACCTCCTGTACTCACACAGGAGAGGAGGGGCTGTGTGTCTGCGGGCGGGCACATCATAGATATTTTTCCAAATTTGTATCTAATTTAGATACTCATTTTAGGATTGATTATTATCTTGGTATTATTTTTTATGACAACCCTAATAAGTTGTGAGCCCTGCTATCTAAGAAACTGGGGTCAGTCAAGGACAACATGAATGCATAAACTGTGTATCTCTGAGCATCTGACCTCTGCTAACGTACTCTGTCCAGCTGGCAGGTGAGGTGAGACAATCAAAATGCTGATTACAAAGCTGATTACTGCGGGTGTGTCCTGGCCTTGGTCACAATACATAGTGCAGTTAAGCATTAGAAGAAAAAATTGAAATGCAGGTGGATTATCCAGTAATACTTCAACATACAAGTGATGTTTGCATATATTTTTGCAGGATATATACCGGATAAGAAAGCTGTCAATAAAGACATGCGTGTAAAAGTGAAATTCGTATATATTTGTCCATAGTTGTGCATAAAATACATTTTGTAAATTATTGTACAAGAGAATACAATTCCCAAAATTACAACGTTATATATTTGCAAATACGAAATACAGTTTTTGTGTTTGTGTTTTTTTGGTTTTATGCTTGTTATTGCTCTTGAGAATACGAAATTCAGCCGTGATGGAACTGTAAAAAATACGTCACTGCTCACAGGCATTATGCATCAAGCAAACAGTCATGGATTACTCAAACTGGCACTGCTGCTCTTCGCTCAGTCCCTTTTAAAACTGCCGTCTGAAAACTTTACACAACGTACAGTGATCTTCAGAAGAATATTCACCAACAAAACATTCCAAACTTACTAAAGGATATTAATTCTTCATTGAGGGATACCTGGATTATGAAAGTAAGAGCTTTGATGTGTAGCTAGCTAACGTTAGCAACACAGCTATGTGATAGAGCTGCACGATTAAACAGTGTTAGATAAGGGTGCTCAGATCAGGATTTTTGAGGCCGATCACCGATCAGCCTTTGCTGTGATCGGCTGATACCGACCATGGCCGATACCGATCACGTGGTCTTCAATGTAGTAATGTAATGTATGCAGTTCCATTTGAAAAATACTGTAGCCTTTGTAAATATAAAAGAACAACAAAATTCTACTTATTTTTGTTTTAGAAGAGGTTTTGTTGCATTATTGGTCTTTAATGTGTGCCCAGTGTCTGTGGCTTTATTTGAATGCTCCGCTGATGTAAAAATCAGCTGTTCTTAATTGGTTCCTTTAATGCAAGTCCGCGGGTGCAGCGCCTGTGTCTGCGTAACGCGCAGCCAAACCAGGTTGAAACACAGTGGACTAAAGAGCAGACAGCTCCTGCTGCCAGTTTTGACAACGTCTGAATGAAGAAAACGTGCAAAGAGAGCAGAGAAGACAACGATGAAAGGTGCTCCTCTCAGACACACGGACACATGGGCTGCCTTTTTACTTTCTCTTTCCATTAGCAGCCATTTGGTGCAGTTTAAACCACAAAACACACAGTTTTCTCCGCGCAACAAGACACAGGCAGACTCTGAACTTTCTTAATCCTTTTAACGTAAATGTTAGCGGGTTAGCTGTAGCTCTATTTATGTTGGTGTTTGCAAATACACGCACTGCTGCGCCTCAGTTCTGTCCCGTGCGCTCCTAAAGCAGGCGGGGACACAGCGGGGACACAAAGCAGCGCCTCCAGGGCAGGTTTGTGTTAGTTATAACCAGGGCTTAACTTAAAAACACTGCTAAAATAACGCTACTGCTGTTTAATCAAACCGGAGTTGCAGGACAGTAAATGTGAGAGCCTCGCGTGTTTATTGTAATTTGATCGGCCCTTCTGATCGGCCCATTTTACCGATCACCGATCACTCTATTTTTAGCCATGATCGGCCGATCATGATCGGCGGCCGATCGATCGGAGCACCCTTAGTTTTGTTGCTTTATTGGCCTTTAATGTGTGCCCAGTGTCTGTGTGGCTTTGTTTGAATGCTCCGCTGATGTAAAAATCAGCTGTTCTTAATTGGTGCCTTTAGTGCGAGTCCGCGGGTGCTGCTCCTGCGTCCACGTAACGCGCAGCCAAACCAGGCTGAAACACAGTGGACTAAAGAGCAGACAGCTCCTGCAGCCAGTTTTGACAACGTCTGAACGAAGAAAATGTGCAAAGAGAGCAGAGAAGACAACGATGAAAGGTGCTCTCTCCAGACACACGGACACATGGGCTGCCTTTTTACTTTCTCTTTCCATTAGCAGCCATTTGGTGCAGTTTAAGCCACAAAACAAACAGTTTTCTCCGCGTAACAAGACACCGGCAGGCTCTGAACTTTCTTAATGCTTTTAACGGAAATATTAGCGGGTTAGCTGTAGCTCTATTTGCGTTGGCGTTTGCAAATACACGCACTGCTGCGCCTCGTTTCTGTCCCGTGCGCTCCAAGAGCAGGCGGGGACAAAGCGGGGACATAAAGCAGCAACTCCAGGGCAGGTTTGTGTTAGTTATAACCAGGGCTTAACTTAAAAACACTGCTAGAATAACGCTACTGCTGTTTAATCAAACCTGGAGTTGCAGGACAGTAAATGTGAGAGCCTCGCGTGTTTGTTGTAATTTGATCGGCCCTTCTGATTGGCCCATTTTACCGATCACTCTATTTTTAGCCATGATTGGCCGATCACCAATCACGGCCGATCGATCGGAGCACCCTTAGTGTTAGATCATGCCACGATCTGAATATTTGACAATCTGCTTATCAGGAAACATCACTGTATAGTAGTATAGTAGATTTTTATTTAGTAAAGCGCTGTGCTCAAACACTGACACAGGCAGTCTGCTGTGTGGTCAGTGACTTGTTCTGACTGAGTGATAGATTTTCACAGCAACTGTACTGCCAAAAATACTCCTGTTTGTGTTTACGCTAACACCTGATTATAATTATACTTAGAACAATCTAAATGTTTAACATATTTATGTATTTATTTATAGTTTATTTGATAGGGACAGATACAACCAACATAGATCATTATATCAAAACAATCTGATGCCTGTATCACAGTGTATATAGCCATGGCTAATAATGATGAAGCATCAGTGACAGTGACCCTATGTGTCTCGTTCTGTGGAGTAAACTGAGCTCAGACCACACTAAATGAGTCACTAATGGAAAGTAATAATAAAAAACGTGTCCTTGTAGATAAAAGAAAAATACAATGGAATGCATTGTTATTGAAAATGTGTGTGTGTGTTTTTTTTTTTTCCATTTGCTGGCTATAGTTACAAAAAAAAAGAAAACAATATAGCACCACTGCAGCTCTCTGCTCTGCTACATATAAAAAAATAGAAGTTTGAAAATAATCTGTGCTAATCACTGCAAGTATTTTTTTTTTTTTACAATCATGAGCACTGCGTTTTTCTTTCTGATGGACAACTCCAGCTGCAATCAGAAGACGGCCCTGCTGCGATGAAGACTGGCGATGATCCTGTGCAACTTTACAGTGTTTTACATAAAATCTATGACCTAAACTATGAACTGTAAGAAGTGTGCACTGTTAATTGGCAGATATTTCATTTTCTGTACACTTGTTCTTGGAAATAAAAATATAAATATTAAAGATATGTTAAGGTCAATTTATTGACATCATATTAGAAATACATGGTTTAGAAAACATATATATTAAGTGTTGCAGGTATTGAGTCAGACAACCCTATCAATAGTTTATAATCAGGAGATCAGTTTTCTGTGATAACAAAAGCCAGACAGAGATGATACAACTTTACAACATTGTGACTTCACTTTTGTGTGTCTTATGAGCTCTGTCATGTTTATAATCAGTGAACAGACAAAGTGGAGGTGCAGAGAATGAAGTCTTCCAGGACCTCATCGCCTCTGGTGCTTCAGCTGCAGAGAGTTCTTGAAATACAGACAACAGAAAAGTAATTTATTTAGATCTTTATCTCAATTTGTTAGACTAAAATAGGAATATGACCAACACAATTTGTATAAATAATTTCAGTCAGACTGCAAAACAGTCATGAGTACATGTAGTTGATCTGAATTACTAAAAAACATGACAACATACATACAACATAGCAAGTACAGTGTATAGATACATACACTGTGTGATTATATGCTCAACAATAAGTAAAGTATAACATGCTAACATAAAGCTAAAGAGCTAAATAATATAATCTCACACTGTCAATTCTTCAGGCCTGTGATGATCTGTTTTCTGACTAACAGAACACTATTGCTATTTAGCAATTTATTTAAAGAAAACAAATATAAAATAAACCCAGTGAATCTCATATGTGAGTAACAGAAGCACATAAACCGTTAGCAATAATAGCTCTGAGCCGTTTTCTAATCAGTTTTCTGTTAGTGACTCATTTGGTGTAGTCTGAGCCCAGTTTACTCCACAGAACCAGACACATAGTTTCACTGTCTCTGATCCTTCATCATAAGTTAAACATTTAGACTGTTCTAAGTATAATTATTATCAGGGGTTAACGTAAGCACAAACAGGAAAACCCGTGACGTCTTTAGTTAATTGACACAACAATATCCCACCTCAGCGATTAGTGAAATATTTAACACACAATTGCTAAAACCCTTGTTTGAAGGATAAAACTGCGTTGGTCCATTGCAACGTTAGTTTGGTGATTTTATTTTGCGATGTGTAAGACATAAATATGTTTTTTGAAGCTGCCCTTGTCCGGCTGCTCGCTTACAAGCTGTGACTGGAAGAGGATCATTCCATTTAGCCGAATGCGGAAGTAGTTAGCGCATAACCGCTATGGCAGACGAAGACGTGATTGTAAGTCACAACTTTACTCTGCTACAGGCACGTAGCTCATTTTCACCGGTTTTATGAATAATTATATAGTTGGTTACAATGAAGATAATCTGAAATGAAAATATGTGCTCATATTATCAACATGTTTGATAGAACATTAGAATTTTCTGGCCAATCAGAGCGCGAGTAGCTCTGACCAATCACAGAGCTCGTTACATCACTTTGCTTTTTATTTTATTTAACTTTAGCCAGGAGGACCAGGAACGCCACGGAAAAGATAAAAGGAGAAGCCTAATCGGAGAAGCTAATATGTTTTGCAAATGCTTTTCCGAAAAGGTTTTGTAAATTCATTTAGAAATCGGTTTCTTAAATGGATTAATGAATAACGCTATTAATCCTTCTCTTATTAAAACCATTTAGTAATGCATTTATTAAATCCTCTTTTAAAAACTCATTTAATAAAACCATTTAGTAATCTGTTTATTAAAGGCTCTTTTAAAAACTCTTTTAATAAAAGCATTTAGTAATCCAATTATTAAATGCTCTTTTAAACACTCTTAATATAACCATTTAGTAATCCATTTACTAAATGCTCTTTTAAAAACTCTTAATAAAAGTATTTAGTAATCTCTATTAAATAAACTTTTAAAAACTTAATAAGAGCATTTAGTAATCAATTTATTAAAGGCTCTTTTAAAAACTCTTTTAATAAAAGCATTATTCCTTTTCGCGTGTCGCTCACGGTCCTCCATACGTGACATGCTCTAACACTCTCTCTAGCACATAGCTGTGTTGCTAATGCTTGCTAGCTACATAACAAAGCTCTTACCTACATAATCTAGGTATCCTTCAATGAAGAATTGGTATCCTTTAGTAAGTTTGGAACTGTTTTGTTGGTGAATATTCTTCTGAAGATCACTGTACGTTGTGTGAAGTTTTCAGACAGGCAGTTTTACAAGGGACTGAGCGAAGAGCAGCAGTGCCAGTTTGAGTAATCCATGACTGTTTGCTTGATGCATAATGCCTGTGAGCAGTGACGTATTTTTTACAGTTCCATCACAGCTGAATTTCGTATTCTCAAGATCAATAATGAGCGTAAAATTATAAGTTGTATTCATAAAATAAAAAAATCCCACAAAACTGTATTTCGTATTTGCAAATATATAATGTAATTTTTGGAATCGTATTCTCTTGTACAATAATTTACAAAATGTATTTTATTCACAACTATGAACAAATATATACACATTTCACTTTTACACGCACGTCTTTATTGACAGCTTTCTTACCCCATAGATATATACTTTTTGTGCTGACCTAAATGTATCTGGTAAATACACAGCTCATATCTCTATAAACATCTCCCAACTGTGTGGTAAGTCCTCGAACCTGGCCATTCTGGAGCTGGTGGTGCTTCTTACAAGGATTGAGTAGCCCCCCTCCATTACTGGTCCCAGGCCTGTGCTCGTTACTGTGGCCATTGCTGAGTCTGTGGGAGGTGATGGGAGAGATGTAGGCCTCTGGGATCTGACTTTCCGCATTCGGCCGCGCAAAACCTGAAGCAAAAAATTAAACAGGAGATAAGATCAGTCAGGAAAGACGCAGTTTGCAATAATGAGGAAAATGAAACAGAAACTACCTGGCATGACAAGTGAGTATTGACAAATTATAATTACTTAGTTGTACAGCCAAGATAGTTGCAATAGACTGGCCAGTTAAACCCATGCAGTATGTGCAAGCAGGTTGGAATGGGTGAAGAAAAGTGTCAGGTGTGTTGTGTGATGAAAGGTGTTTCAGCAAGGAAAAAAAGCAAAGGTGAACCAGACAGTGGCGAGACCAGCTAGTTGGACAGTTTAGAAACAGTGGCACTGAGAAAAAGACAGGAGGCAGAGCTGGAGGTAGCAGAGCTAAAGATGTTGAGCTTCTCTTTGGGGGTGAAGAAGATGGACAGGGTTCAGAATAGGTACATTAGAGGGACAGCTCATGTGAGACATTTTGGAGATGCAGTCAGAAAGGCCGTTTGAGATAGTTTGAAAATGGAGAGATGATCTTGAGAGAAGGATGCTGAGAGGCCTAGAGGAAGACCAAAGAAGGATGTAGTGAAAGAGGACATGAAGTTGAGACAAGAAGTGTGAAAGAAGAGAATGCAGACAATATGTTCAAACAAATAAAGGGAACACTAACACATCCTAGATCTGAATGAATGAAATATTGTTATTAAATACTTTGTTTTTTACATAGTTGAATGTGCTGACAACAAAATCACACAAAAATTATCAATGGAAATTTAAATTTATTAACCCATGGAGGTCTGGATTTGGAGTCACACTCAAAATTAAAGTGGAAAAACACACTACAGGCTGATCCAACTTTGATATAATGTCCTTAAAACAAGTCAAAATGAGGCTCAGTAGTGTGTGTGGCCTCCACGCCTGTATGACCTCCCTGCAACACCTGGGCATGCTCCTGATGAGGTGGAGGATGGTCTCCTGAGGGATCTCCTCCCAGACCTGGACTAAAGCATCCGCCAACTCCTGGACAGTCTGTGGTGCAATGTGGCATTGGTGGATGGAGCGAGACATGATGTCCCAGATGTGCTCAATTGGATTCAGGTCTGGGGAACGGGCTGCCAGTCCATAGCATCAATGCTTTGGTCTTGCAGGAACTGCTGACACACTCCAGCCACATGAGGTCTAGCATTGTCTTGTGTTAGGAGGAACCCAGGGCCAACCGCACCAGCATATGGTCTCACAAGGCTCTGAGGATCTCATCTCGGTACCTAATGGCAGTCAGGCTACCTCTGTCAAGCCCATGGAAGGCTGTGTGGCCCCCCAAAGAAATGCCACCCCACACCATTACTCACCCACTGCCAACCCTGTCATGCTTGAGGATGTTGCAGGCAGCAGAACAGTTCTCCACGGCGTCTCCAGACTCAGAGTCACGTCTGTCACATGTGCTCAGTGAGAACCTACTTTCATCTGTGAAGAGCATAGGGCGCCAATGGCGAATTTGCCAATCTTGGTGTTCTCTGGCAAATGCCAAACATCCTGCGCGGTGTTGGGCTGTAAGCACAACCCCCACCTGTGGACGTCGGGCCCTCATGGTTTCTGACCGTTTCTGACACATGCACATTTGTGGCCTGCTGGAGGTCATTTTGCAGGGCTCTGGCAGTGCTCCTCCTGTTCCTCCTTGCACAAAGGAGGAGGTAGTGGTCTTGCTGCTGGGTTGTTGCCCTCCTACAACCTCCTCCACTGTCTCCTAATGTACTGGCCTGTCTCCTGGTAGCGCCTCCATGCTCTGGACACTACGCTGACAGACACAGCAAACCTTCTTGCCACAGCTCGCATTGATGTGCCATCCTGGATGAGCTGCACTACCTGAGCCACTTGTGTGGGTTGTAGGCTCCGTCTCATGCTACCACTAGAGTGAAAGCACCGCCAGCATTCAAAAGTGACCAAAACATCAGCCAGAAAGCATAGGAACTGAGAAGTGGTCTGTGGTCACCTCCTGCAGAACCACTCCTTTATTGGGGGTGTCTTGCTGTTTGCCTATAATTTGCACCTGTTGTCTGTTCCATTTGTACAACAGCAGGTGAAACTGATGTCAGTCAGTGTTGCTTCCTATGTGGACAGTTTGATTTCACAGAAGTGTGATTGACTTGGAATTACATTGTGTTGTTTAAGTGTTCCCTTTATTTTTTTGAGCAGTGTGGTAAGGTGGAGGCAGGTGATTGGCTCTGGTGATCCCTAAGAGGGAACAGCAGAAAGGAACAGAAGAAAAAAGATGTTTGTGTTTCAAAATGGGGATAAAAACTCCAAAAATGGCCAGTTTTCTATTCACATCATGTTTTCAAGATATGCTTGTTGGTTTGTTTGTTCATTAGCAAAGCAACATAACTCAAAAATTCAATGTCATATGATGTCTCATGTCTTGATGTCTTAAGTTCTTAAGCATGCATGCTAATGTCAGGTAAAAAAAAATGTAGATATTGTTCGCATTTAGTTGGACACGTACACACTCTACTTTGGTCACTGAAAAGTTATAGTATACCTTAAAAGGTTTTAAAGGAACAGGCCACCATTTTTCTATACTAATCTATGTTCTGCCCTGATCTTAGACAAGTTGATGCCTACCTCTCTGGTCTTTGTGCATGCCATGTGCCCTTTGCAGGCCTGGGGAGCGACGCTAATTTGTTAGCTTTTAGCTTTGCCAAGCATATCCCTATGGAACCCGCAAAGGGCACACAGGGCATGCACAAAGACCAGAGAGGTACGCATCAACTCGCCAAATCTTGACTTTTAAGTCCACACCTCTGGCACATATGCAAAGCAACAGAGTCGGGCTTCAGACTATTTATCTCACATCAGGCTATATTACCATAGTTGTACCATCATTTCAATATCAGCAGATACAATATCTATAGTTGGGGCAGACACACAATAATGGAAATGTACTAATTACCCAAGGAGTACTGGTCTCATAACATCAATAATTACCTACTACTTACTTACCACTAAAGCATAACAAAATATTTATGTAGAAGAAAAATACATCCCTAAAACATTTTCCAAAACTCCAGTCTGCATTCCTATTCCATATTGTCCACTCCCCTCACATCATATTTCACTTGTCCGGTTCATTCGTCTGTCCCATGTTGTTGTCTGAAGCGTCATGCCCAAGGACACAACGACGGTGTGCATTGCCGATAGCAGGGATTGAACCGTCACCCTTTGGGTTAGTAGGTGAATGTCTCTTCCAACTGAACTACTGCTGCCCCTTATCAAATTTGGACAAGGCTTTAATGCACTAAAAAAAACTAAACTGATGACTTGAGTAGATGATACTGGAGATTGTTACATACAGTTCTTGTACAGTTGTTTGGGGTTACTTTCGTTTGTTACAGCCATAGCTTCAGAAATGTACTAGTACATAATGTTTATGCAAACTATCTCAAAACTTGCTGCTATCTCTCGACGACATGATAAACCTGATGCCATCCATCCATCTTCTTCCGCTTTATCCGGGGCTGGGTCGTGGAGGCAGCAGTCTAAGCAGGGACACCCAGACATCCCTCTCCCTGGACATTTCCTCCAGCTCCTCTGGAGGAACCCCAAGGCGTTCCCAAGCCAGCCGAGAGACAGCGTGTCCTAGGTCTTCCCCGGAGCCTCCTCCTGGTGGGACATGCCCGGAACACCTCCCCAGGGAGGCATCCGGGAGGCATCTGGAACAGATGCCCAAGCCACCTCAGCTGGCTCCTCTCGATGTGGAGGAGCAGCGGCTCTACTCCGAGCTCCTCACCCTATCTCTAAGGGAGCGCCCAGCCACCCTGCGGAGGAAACTCATTTTGGCCGCTTGTATCCGGGATCTTGTCCTTTCGGTCATGACCCAAAGCTCATGACCATAGGTGAGTGTAGGAACGTAGATCGATGGTAAATTGAGAGCTTCGCCTTTCGACTCAGCTCTTTCTTCACCACAACAGACCGATACAACGACCGCATTACTGTAGACGCTGCACCGATCCGTCTGTCAATCTCACGCTCCATCCTTCCCTCACTCATGAACAAGACCCCGAGATACTTGAACTCCTCCACTTGAGGCAGGAACTCTCCTCCAACCTGGAGAGGGCAAGCCACCCTTTTCCGGTCGAGAACCATGGCCTCGGACTTGGAAAACCTGATGCACTGCTTGAAATTTTAATAGTGATAATGCTGTCATAAATGAAGACAATCACTTCTTATGACACATTGCTGTCATGAAATACTACATTATATTTTATTTATTAGCCTTGTAAAAATAAACACGTATCAGTTTCAAATAAGTGTGTGTTTTGTAAGAAAGCACTGTGTTGCTTGTAGAAAGCAGCTTGAATACTTGAATGGCTCCTAAGGGGCCAAATTGAATCTTTAAGCTACAGTGTCTGCTGATTGTCTTCAGTGTAATCCATCTCCAAACAGCAGCCTTTAAAAGGGCAGTTACATTCAGAAACACTGCATTTTCAATGGAATACAACTGAGTAAAAAGCTTTTCAAGAGACCAATTGTAACCTTGCTTTATTGTGTTTGGAGATTAGGTCTGCTGCAGCACAATTTAAAGTTAGGCCATTACTGTGAATGCAGTCCTTAAGCTTAATAGAAGTGCCTTCAATCAGAGCACTAACATTCTGTGTGTACATGAAATTAGCATGTCCCTTTTCTACATATTTGCAGCATTGTCAGGTAGCAATAATACATTATCACTTCCAGTATATGTACTTCTCTGCATTGTGAGAGATATCCATCAATAATCTGCTCTAAAAGTACTATAGTATTCCAGTGTGTGCAGCACAATAGTAGTACTTACCACAGTCCATTTAGAAGGAGAGGCCAGCGAAAAGAGTTAGATAAATGTGGCCTCAGACTCCTTCACATAGGAGTCTGCACTGCAATAAGTAAGATACTGCTGCCCTCTTGTGGATACAGAGAGAAGTACAAGTATCGCTTATTTTAAGAGAATGAAGTGACTATAGCTAACATTTATCATGCATTTCATCACACAATAAGACGAGCTTTGTTTTTTGACAACAAGTAAAGAGAAACTATACATTACCCATAATTCTGTGCACTCAAACCCGGAGTTATGACTCAGCACTTCAGTCTTTGTACTGACAGCTCAGAAAAGCACAAAGCCTTAATCTTGCTGTCATGCTTTATTCACTGCAACATGCACATGTAAATACCAACACTGTTAAAGAATCCAGGCGTCAACTTTGAGAGGTCAGCCAGTGGTGTGATTGATAAGAGGAGTGTGTGTGCGTGCAGAGTGTGTGAAATATAGCTTTTTCATTGAACAATATGTAAGTATAGTATGTGTACTATATGTCCTTCATTACACACACTTCCCAGCTTCTCACTGGTGCCATTCATTTGTTTCTGTTTCCTGCTGTGTACCTGATGTGGTGATTACTGTAATAGTAGGAGAAAAATGGACCAGAAGACTGCTGTCCTCTTACAAACTCACAATGGGAGGAAATGATGCGTCATTGTGAGAGGCTTGGTTTGACATGAAAACAAAATCTAAGATGAAAAAGAACATTTGAAAATTAACTCTTATACTCCAATTTTAAAAAGTTACTTTGTAACTGTTAAATGACAAAAGTGGCTTCATCACAAAACATCATAGAAATAGTAAACTTTTTTTTTCCCTGCTTGTTTTAAATTAATGTTTTAATAAACTTCTCTGGCATTAAATACAAATATTTAATAATTTTCAGAATTTAACATTTTTATGTCAGTGTATGTATTAGCATCTTTTTTTATATATATATATTTTTATTATTCTCAATGCAAAATGGATTTCGGGGTAGGTATCACCAACAACATTTATTTTTAGGTATCTTTTTTTTTCCTGTGCTAAGTAGGGTCTAAAAAACAACTCCCATTAAAACTCTTTCTGTATAATAATACTCTTTCTGAAGAATGGATAGTAAGTTGGCTGTAAGATGAGTTTTAAAAAAATAATGATGGCGAGTAAGACTGAAAAATTAAAGTTTTTAGACTTGAACGTTAAATTAGGTGAACAAAAAATGTTAGTGAGCCTCGAGTTTTTGAATTTTCACAACATTTTTTTTTTACAGTGTAGGATCTTGTTTTTGATGAGTTAAGCTTGTAGCCATATGATGTCCACACAGTTAACATGTGTAGATCTGAGCCCATTAGAGTCAGCTTTTTCTCCCACATGGGCCTTCACATCAGCCACTGACTCATGGTCCATTCTTACTCTGTCAGTGTTGTCTCAAGTATACTTCTAAATGCTGTTTTCTTGTGTCAACAGCAAAAAGCCAAAGAGGCCTCAGAGACAGAGGCAGCAGAACAACAACCGACTCAAACCTCTGACACTGGGCTACGGTGGGGACAGGGACATGTAGACCAGGTAAACTATAGGTCACCCAGCCGGTCCATGTAGTCCAGCTGGTCTCTGTAGTCCAGCAGGTCCTTTTAGTCCACTGGGACCTGTGAGCTGGAGCTTCCTCATCACTCTGGGAAAAGTATGACATCCTCTGGACTGAGACGCTGGAGAAGATGAGCCACTTTAAACCATGCTACAGTCCAACGCAGTATCCAGGAGTGTTTGTTTCTATGTCACATTTCCAGGATAGTCCATGCGGCGTCATAGTCAATAGCGTGGTCAGACATGGGGGAAAACAATCAGCTTTTACCGTTTGGACACACTACTTTTTTCATTCTTTCCAGTCTTCATTAACAGATTATTTACATACTAAGCAATCTTAAAGGTGTGTAACATGAGTGTCTAACACACTGTCCTTACCAGTGTTGTGGCATGGAAAAGAATGCTACATTAGAAAATTAAATGGACTGTTGTCCGTATTTTCTCACAGATGAATACAGCTGAATTGGGTGACATGACATCTCCAGATATATTCTGCTATCTGATGGCTGTTCCATAAAACTTGCTCAGAAAAGTCTGGATTTTGGCCCGAGTTAGTGTAAATATAGGAGTTGGGGCTTAAGCCATTCCATAAAAACTAATCTGAGGTCTTAAAGTTGAGCTAATGCTAACACTAATGCCTCTAAAGGAGCCTGTTTAGGTTGTGCCATGATTCAATTAAACATTGATTCACAAATTTACAATATATATGATGAATTAAGCTTGCACTAATATTCCCACACTTGAGCCCATAACATTACGATCTAATTATATTAGCAGGTTATAGGTAGCTATAGTTATAGTTGGCTAGCGAGTGTTTTTATACACAAACTTGTACTATTGGACCACTTTGTTCTCCTTTTTGTCTCTGTCTTTATTTGGTTAAATTAGGAAGACCATATGTCCCTATAGGCCATTAGCTTGTAATGTCCTCCCAATTGCGATTCACCCTTTGTCATCTGGGGTTAAAAAAAGACCCCACCTGGTTTGATTGTTATTTAAAGAGTACAGCATCAACTTCTAATCAATTTTGTGTTACACCTTTAGTCTTACTTCAGTCCAACCCACTAAACCAACCCTTCATTTTAGAAACTAGGGTCAATAGACCTCAAACTATTTGAAGAATACAAATGCAAAAGATAACGTTTGTGGGTCATAATTGACCCCTAGGACAACACATGGTTTAAAAACACTTATGTCATGACATTTGTCACAGAATTTATTTACAGTATAAGATAAGTTAGTTAGTTAGTTCTAGCTAACGCTAGCTAGTGAGTGTTTTTATGCATAAATACATACCATTGGACCACTTAGTTCTCCTATATGTCTCCATGTCTTTATTAGGTCAAATAAAACTTAGACTCAGCATTTGTTAGTATTTGTTGAACAGAAGACAACACAGAACTCTTCGTAGTGATTGGTGAGTTTTTTCCTCCAAAGAGTGATTAGATGTGACATTTTTGTGGGCGTCCCCAAAGTTGCTGACTGTATCTGTTATGGTTCCAGACAAAAGTTATATCTAAATTAAGGAGGAAGAGAAACTTTGCTCTTTGAGGTCATGTAGCTTGGTGCAACCAGTTGACACCCCACAGAGATTCAAGTTATGTACCTATGCTTTCTGGAAATGTGACATGAAAACATAATATCTTCTAAGATATTATGTGTAAACTCAAAATTTTTTAAAATTCCTTCCTGAAAAGCCTTTGTTATCGCCATCATGTTCAAAGAAATGCCTTCTGCTGCTGTGTGCAAACATGGCGGCTGCACCTTCTTTGTCTTTTCTCCTCCACTCATCCCTAAAAAGTCTCTGGAGGCTTTTAGGATGCTCTGGTTTGTTCGTTGCCAAAAGTCCCCACAGGGAGGAGAAAGACAGAGATTCCCATAAACGGTTTGGACTGCTTTTCCACAATCCTCTTTAGAGAAAGGGGAGCCATCTCTCTCATTCCCCGCTCGGTTTGTGGGATAAACACAAGTTGGAGGAAAACTGCTGCCTGCCTCCAAACCCTGTCCAGGCTCTACATTGCACTATATTAGTGCAGCATTATATACACACGTGACTTCTACCTTTGCCATAAACAGTGCCTCTTCACACGGACCGCTCAGAAGCCACACAATAGAGATGAACATATGTTTATAGATTTGAGTTCTCACCTCTAACTTTTGGTTGTAGTGAAGTACACTTATGGTTTGTAGATTTGATGTTCTCTCTCTTACCTGCCCAGATGTGACTGAAGATAGAGGTATGAGATCAGAGATGAGGGCATGGCCACACTAATATATTTTAAAATATTTGCTATGTTATTTGAATTGTTCCAACCTCAACTAACAATTAGAAACCCCAAAACAGAGCCTTGGAAATATGGTTGACCATGATAGAAAATCTTCTGGTTTTGCTGTAGTGTGAACACAACCTGGGATACAAATGACATGCAGCCTTTTCCTAATAATTTCAGAAAAAAACTAAACCTTAACAGTTATTTTCTAATTAATTTGTTTCTCATGCTGTCAGATAAATAAAAAAACTGCTACTTGGTTAACACAGACCGCAGTCAAGACATTGGACCTATTTCACAATAGTAAAGATAAAGTACACAGACATGGACTCAAACCAGGGATTTGATTTAGTTAAGGGGTATATACTTATTTCTTTGAAGCCCTTGCATCCCAAATTGATTCAGAGTGACATTTCCTAAAAGTTGGCATGCTTTCAAGAGACTAACAAACAAACCGCTCTGGTCAAAAACAAAGTAAGTTGAATGCATATAAATCTTCTCTGGCTGAAACATCAATGCAAAAACATGGACAATTTTGGACAATTTATTTTAATTTTTTCTTGGTCAAACCGACACTGGAGGGTGGTTGCTATTATAATCCTGAAAAACAATTTGCCTGTTTTTTTTTTTAAAGCTTTTTGTTCCAAGCATCTGGTTCTCTTAAATACATGAGAGCCGTATACAGTGGAGTAGGGCCGGACTGATTGATCCAAATATCGATAGTAATAATACCAATGTCAGTCTCAGTTTTGGCATGAGAAAAGCATGATGAGATCTAGTTTTTGTAAGTTTTTAATTTTCATTTTTTGTGCAGCTTTTATGTTAAGAAATATATATATTTTCAATTTGCCTTACTTTGCTTCAAGTCTGTTCTGGGTTTTAACATGAACTTAACAGTGGAAAGCTACATTTAACTAATTTCCTGGGGAAAAAAAAAATGTAATAAGTTTTAATATATGATGAGCTGCTGCTAGTCCTTACATAAAAGCTCATACACTGCTTGTATACATACAAAGTGTTGATATCACGATACTGGCCCAGTATTTACTTTGTATCAGATCGGTAAAAAGAATTGGATAACATTAGGGCTGTCGCAGTGAGAGAATTTCCCCTGCAATAATTATGCAGTAATTATATGCAAAATTATAAAAATATGTAGAATTTTGATTATAAAAATAGATTGAAATATAGTTAGGCCTCTGCTCTAAAAAAAAACCTGAGTAAGGCACGAGTGACAATGTCCTTGCAGCGCATGCAACGTGGTAGCTTGAGAAAAACCCACACACGTTCACCTTATGTGGTATGAGAGATGAGCTAAGGAGACTAGCAGTGCTCTCCTCGGCACTGACTCTACAGAGTGTTTGTGTCACACACGTACCTGCAGGCGAGTGGAGAGGGAGGAGAAAAACCTCACGTAGTTATCTCGTCACCAGGTGAGTGGATCGTCATTCGAGTCTACGGCTCCTCCTCTGAGTACCACGTAAGCCCCGTGTCTGCTCGGGAAGTGGTTAGCGTCAATGAGGCAGCGCAGCTCATGAAGAAGCTTTTTCCTTTCTCACCATTAACCCTCCGTTCTCCTCTAACAGTGTCTCTGAGTGCGTATGTGTGTGAACCTTAAATGCCTCATAGTTTACAGTAAAATTAAACTGTGCATCCCATTAGTGTCTCACTAAAATGATAAACTGTGGTTACTGCAGTCGCTCGTGCCCCCATGCGGTTGGAGTGACGACAATGCTGTCACCGCAACAGCCCTAGATAACACTTTATTTTACACTACACTTGATATAATGTATCTACAATGTAACTACTATGTAACACATGCTGTAACAAACTGTAATAACATGTAACTATGTGGTGCATTCAGGACATTTTGTGTAATTGCAATTTCTAAATATAAATGTAATAGAAAATACTTACACTGCTCTTCCAAAGTGCATTTTACTTCTATAAAAACGACACAATCACTAAATCACTCTGTGGTAATATAGACTTTTGTAGAGTAGTGCAAGTGTTTTCTGTTACATTTGTACCTAGTCACTGTAAGTACACAACATTTCATTATGTAAGTACAACATAAGTTACAGATAAGATACAGTTTGTTAGTGTATGTGTTACATTGCGGTAACATTGTAGTTGTATTGTATCAAGTATAGTGTAAAATAAACTGTTACCAAAAACCCCAGTATCACACACCTCTACTATGGAGGCATTTTAGGGGTCAGTGTCTTACCTAAAGGCCTGTGTGCTGGAGTTAAACCTCAGATTTTTCACTTTGTCCAGTCTTAAGCCAGGAAAAATACGGCTGTTTGTGTCAGGAAAGCTTATCTGCTGTAAAAAAAAAAAAAAAAAAAAATCTATCCCAAAAAGAATCCATGCAAATGATTTACTGTGGTGACCCCCAAATGAGTCATCATTGAGGTCTATCCACTCTAAAACAAGAACCAAAATATTCTTTATTAGGATTAACAAGAGTAGTGTGGATGCTATATAAAAACACAGCATCATTTCTGCATTCAAAGCATATTAGTGTGGATGTAGCCTCAGTCTCCTGCTTAGGTAAACTTATTTTTCAATTTAAATCATTATAGTACCTTCCTTTTTTACTTGTGGCATTATGTGAAAAAGCGACTCTTTGCAGTTAAGATTTTTGAACCATTGTCATGCAAAAGTCATGTCTGCCTTACTCCTACAGTTAGTACTAACAGTCTTAACATACACAATACTTAGACTTTTGAAATGGACTAAAACACAGTTCTTCACAATAGAAGACCCATGTAACATAGGTGCTCTACGGATTACAGTCAGATATTTTACAAAACGACGATAGAACACGTGCTTCTGCAGAGTTCGAGGTGTGGAGAATGTTTACTTTTGTCTGATTTGTACATAACAATTTTATTTTTTCTGAAGATAAAAAAGTACATGTACATTTATTTTGTATTGCACAAAATGTTTAGTTTGAATATGAAGTGGGTGTATGATAGTGTTGTGCGTCGTAAAGTGAACCAGAGACACACGGAGGTCAGCCATTTTGTACAGGTTGTTTCTATGTCTGGGAGGAAATATGGAATAAAAGCATGACAAGACTGTAAACACTAAAAGTATGTTATTATTATTATTATTATTTATTATCTTTTTGTACGTTTGATTTCTTAAAGGGGCTATATTATACAAATTCAACTTTTTTCCCCCTTTTTTTATGTTTTAATGTTCCCTCGTCACAAAAAATACCCGGAGTTGTGTTTTGTTTCATTCACGCCTGTTTAAATAATCCTGTATTCTCTGGAGCTGAGTTTCTGAGGCACACAAGCCCCCGCCTGTTCCACAAACCCTACCCACTCCAGGAAGCACTGACCAATCAAAAAAACATATTTGAAACATATTTAAGGGCACAGGAGTCAAGGGTTACCAGTCAAAAGTTATTTTACTTGTTCGTTCTTGGTTTTTGTTGCATTTCTTTAGTTCTTCTTTACTTAAACAAAACCCCTCAAACAAAACCCCGATACCCAAAGTAACAAAGGAAAGGTGCACACTGGGAAGCCGGCCCAACAAAACATAAGGACAGCGTGGTGGACAAGCCAACCCCTACGGGGCCGTAGTCCTGCCACCACAGCGCAGGTTACCAAGCCTAACCCTGAAACCAAGAATTTTCCGCACCTCAGCATACAGGTACATACTCAAAAATGCATGAATGAAAAATTCCAAAAGTCGATTTAATATAATGTGTCTCCTTTAAATGGGACATATTATATACTCCCATGTTATAATGTTGTTCCCTCATCAAAAACAATCCTGGAGTTAAATATACTTTCATTCATGCCTGTTTGAGTAATCCTGTATTTACTGGCACTGAGTTTCTGAGGCCTCAGTCTCTCTCACAAGGCCCCACCCACTCCAGGAAGCTCTGACCAATCCACAAGCCCTCTACATCCAGGACACACTAAAAAACAGGCATTTTGTACTGGGGTGTTTCTCAAAGCCCAGGTACCTTGCCTTGCCTTGCCTTGATTACATCACAGAAAGGCATCCACCTCATCATCTGTCGACCAAGGTGTGTTCCAATGTTCATGTCCTTCCTAGGCAGGTGTCCTCCGGGCACACACATGGCTAATTCACCAAGGATACATCCGTGGATCTTTCGCTGCCTTGCATGGGCTAAAATCACCCACAATGCCCTGCAGCTTTTTTGAAAAAATGGCATGGGCATGTATTACTTTTAAAAGCTTATTTAGCAAATTTGAGATTATTTATAAGCTAAAATGTAGCAAACACACAAAAAGATGCCCCCCTCACAATGCCCCCCCCCCCCCCCCCCCCCCCAAAAAAAAAAAAAGTTTACTTCCTCCCAAGGTGACCCCCTCCCCCTTAGTACCCCCCCCCCCCCCCCACACACACACACACACACAAAAAAAGTGACCCCCCACCCCAGGTGAACTCCCCCCTCTCTGTTTATAAAAGACTAAATAAGTGGTAAAAATTTAAGTATTGTATCAATATAATCCACATGTAAAGATTTCACAAGTATATCTGAAAAAATGACACTAAAACCAGGCAGGAGGTGTGACTGTGGTGACGCTCCTCATTCACTCTGAAGTCTGTTCCATTGCCGTTTAATTGAACCAAGGGAGGACACTTGCCTTGGATTAGAAGGAAGTGGCTTTGGAGGAAATCACTTTCAAGGCAAGGCAAGGTACCTGGGCTTTGAGAAACATCCCTGGTTTCGGTGGCCGTGATTTTGCAGGAAGTTGCTGTGGAAGCTCTGGTACATGTCAGCGACTCTAGCATTCATGCTAATTTTGACAAAAATTAGTTTATTTGTCAAACTGGTTAAGGTTAGGAATAGGGTTAGGATGTCTCACTCTTCATTTAATCTTGATTTAAAAATTTAAGGCTTGAAAGCCTGATGAAGGTCTGACAGACCGAAACATTGCTCAGTAAATGATTAAATGAAGAGTGAGACAGTGTGCAGGAGTTTTATTTATACCACAACATGCCACTGCAGTCTGTTGGTCTCTTCCCCCGTTTATTTATGGCACTGGTAGAGAACGTATTAAAAATGTTTTATTTTAGTTACATAATGTTTTTAAAGCTTATAAACATGCTGCTGTTCAAGAGGTGACCAAGATTGGTTTAGATAAATAATAGCATACTATAATTCCTTTAAGAAAGCACATCCTAATGAATTCAGATCCAACCGACAACAGCATGGCCTGGGTCAGAGCAGGAATCTAACCCCCAGCCTTCTGTTTAATAGGTGATCGCCCCTGTTATTATGACACGATCAGGTTCAATATTTGTGTATTTTCTGTTTAAATATAGTATCAAACCCATAGCATAACACTGCCTCCTGCCCTTCATCTGAGATTGTTGACACCAAACTCTAGAACATGAAAACAACATTAAAGGTGGCACTAAACAAGTTTGTTGTTGACCGAGAGTCAAGCGTTGCAGAGTGAATAAACTGCCCACAGACACCCTGCAGAACAGATAAGGGGTTAATTGCCCAGAGCCCAGAGTAAATCATGTCCCTCACTCATAAAGCAGCTGGTATTAGAGCAGACATTATTAAAAGATGACATTTCCTAATCCGCCGCTGTTATGAGATGCCAACGTCTTCATGAGATCACCATGGCAACTTTGTTTATTTAGATCAGTGCGCTTAAAGGTGGAGGCTGCATTCACATCCTGGGCTTCAGCTAGGAAAGGGCATTTTCATACAAGAAAATGTGAATTTAATTTAAAAAAAAAATACAAATACGTGCTACTACCTGTATACGTTCATATTCACTCACAGGCAAGCTCAATACGTTAGCAGTCATCAGAAGGTTATGGGTTCAATCCTAACTTGTGCATATGGGTGAAAGCTTTTACTCAAGCAATGGTTAGCCTCACTTGTGGTCATGAAGTGTCGTTACTTGAGTATTCAGTGTGGTTTAGCTGAGTGGCTAATCAGTCAGTAGAGACGGTTGCCCAAAGGTTTGCAGTTCGAGACCAGCTGCAGGCCTTGCACACTGTCGTTGTGTCCTTGGGCAAGACACTTGGCCCACCTTGCCTGTATGAATGTGTCAGTGTGACTGTGTTTGTTGATGGTCAGAGGAAAATGGCAGCCATGCTTCCACCGCCGAATGAATGAATAATGTGCACCCAATTATATAATTACCTTGAGTGTCTAGAAAAGCGCTATATAAGACTAATGCATTATTATTGTGCATGCAGGGCTTTATTCAAGTCACTGTTGTTTCATAATACATTCATATTATATTTATTTAACCCTTTATATTGACAGGAAGTCATACTTAAAGCATTTTTTATTTAAATTGCATCAAAAGCCAAATTGCAATTCCAAAAAGTTCACTTAATTTTTGTGGATTATTTTATTTTGGCGTCCAAATGACCTCGTCTGATTTTAATCATGTGTTAGCAATATGGCTGTAAACTAAACCATCAGATTTAAGAATGGGGAAAAAAGTTTTGTTTGTCTTAACATGTATTATTCATGGTTTGGTAGACATGGTTTGATTTTGGTTTAGTCCTGGTTTAGACCTAGATTAGTCCTGGTTTAGTCCTTGCTTAGACCTGGTTTAGTCCTTGTTTAGAACTGGTTTAATCCTGGTTTTGTCCTGGTTTACTCCTTGTTTAGAACTGGTTTAGTCCTGGTTTTGTCCTGGTTTAGGCCTTGTTTAGTCCTGGTTTTGTCCTGGTTTTGTCCTGGTTTAGTCCTGGTTTAGTCCTTGTTTAGAACTGGTTTAGTCCTGGTTTAGGTCTGGTTTAGGCCTTGTTTAGACCTGGATTAGTCCGGGTTTAGTCCTTGTTTAGACCTAGTTTAGTCCTTGTTTAGACCTGGTTTAGTCCTGGTTTAAACCTGGTTTAGTCCTTATTTAGATCTGGTTTAGTCCTTGTTTAGAACTGGTTTAGTCCTGGTTTGTCCTGGTTTAGACCTGGTTTAGTCCTGGTTTAGGCCTTGTTTAGACCTGGATTAGTCTGGGTTTAGTCCTTGTTTAGACCTGACTTAGTCTGGGTTTAGTCCTGGTTTAAACCTGTTTTAGTCTTGGTTTAGACCTGGTTTAGACCTTGTTTAGTCCTGGTTTAGACATGGTTTAGGCCTGGATTAGTCCTGGTTTAGTGCTTGTTTAGACCTGGTTTAATCTTTGTTTAGACCTGGTTTAGTTCTTGTTTAGACCTGGTTTAGTCCTTGTTTAATCCTGCTTTAGTCCTTATTCAGACTTGAATTAGTCCTGTCTTTTTTCTAAATAAGTCTGGGTTTAGACAAGTTTTTTCTTGTTTAGACCTGGTTTAGTTCTTGTTTAAACCTGGTTTAGTCCTTGTTTAAACCTGGTTTAGTCCTGGTTTAGTGCTTGTTTAATCGTGGTCTAGTTCTTGTTCAGACTTGACTTAGTCCTGTTTTTTTTTTTTTTTCTAAATAAGCCTGGGTTTAGACTACTTTTTTTCTTGTTTAGACCTGGTTTAGTCCTGGTTTAGACCAGGTTTAGTTCTTGTTTAAACCTGGTTTAGTCCTTGTTTAGACCTGGTTTAGTCTTTGTTTAGTCCTGGTTTAGTCCTGGTTTATTCCTTGTTTAGACCTGGTTTAGTCCTTGTTTAGACCTGGTTTAGTCCTTGTTTAGACCTGGTTTAGTCTTTGTTTAGTTCTTGTTTAGACCTGGTTTAGTCCTTGTTTAAACCTGGTTTATTCCTTGTTTAGATCTGGTTTAGTCCTTGTTTAGACCTGGTTTAGTCCTTGTTTAAACCTGGTTTATTCCTTGTTTAGATCTGGTTTAGTCCTTGTTTAGACCTGGTTTAGTCCTTGTTTAAACCTGGTTTATTCCCTGTTTAGATCTGGTTTAGTCCTTGTTTAGATCTGGTTTATTCCTTGTTTAGATCTGGTTTAGTCCTTGTTTAGACCTGGTTTAGTCCTTGTTTAAACCTGGTTTATTCCTTGTTTAGATCTGGTTTAGTCCTTGTTTAGATCTGGTTTAGTCCTTGTTTAGACCTGGTTTAGTCCTTGTTTAAACCTGGTTTATTCCTTGTTTAGATCTGGTTTAGGCTGGTATTAGAAAAACGCCAAGGTCCAGACCTCTGTGACCTCTATGGTGCATATGGCCATGTCTGTAATTACTCAAGTGTAACAAATATGCATTATTATTATTGTACTTACAATCTGTAATTACACATAATTCCATAATCTAATTACAATGTAGTTACATGTTATTACAGTTATTTACACAGTGTTACATTGTGCTTAGAGACAGAGACAAGCAAAATGGACTGCACTTAGCCAAATAAAATTTGCAAGAGTATGTTTTAAATTAATATTATTTATGTATATTTATAAAATGCACAGTTTTTGCACTATCGAGACAGAGTAAGGTTCATCTTGCATTTCACTGCATGTTTTAACCTTGGTGTTTTAACATGTGACAAATAAATCTATCATCTATCTATCTACATTGTAACAAGTTAGTGTAAAATAAAGTGCCACCATAAGTTTATTGAAATACATACATACCACAGAGCCTGTGTCTTTGCTCCTGTCTACTTCTCCAAACCCAGAGTGTGTATACAGTTACCTACAATAGAGAATCAATATCCTATATAGACTCCCTTTTACTAAATACAGTTTCTTTCAGTCTTTCTCGTGTATGTCCTGCCTCACCTATGCTCCAAACAACCACCAGATGTCAGCGCACCACGAGTCTTCACAAAAAGTTGCTCCTCAAGTCCTCCTCAGCAGCGGACCCCTTTCCCTCCCCCCTGTTATCCCCTTCTCTCTCTCTCTCTCTCTCTCTCCCTTTCTGAATCTTCACTGCCAGTATATAAACCAGCGCTCCCCTCTGCCACTCCACAAACTGCTCTGCACCACCTCCCACCAGCTCCACCCCGGCTCTGCACCCGTTCTCCAGCAGCGCCCTGACCTCCTGGATGACCCTGGGAGTGCCTGCGTGCGGTGTGGTGCCCTGGGACCTCTTGAGTTGATACGACATTCAGGATCGGGGGGGACTTTTTCGGCGTTCGGGACCAAGAGGGGGGGGTTTTCCACACAGCCATGAGGACCTGTGGTGTGTGGGTTTTAGCGCCGCTGCTGCTAACGCTCCTGTCTCTGGTGAGTTAAATGTCATGCTTTGGTGTGACCTTTTTCACCACAACACCTTCTGCTTTATTGCTCAGCTCATTTATTAATTTCTGTGCTATATTTGTGCTGCTGTTTATTGACAAGTGGATTTCTTGTACGTTTGAGGCACTTGATTAAATTTGATGCTTTGATATTGACTGGTAATATAGCAGTGGAGTGTGTTATTTTATAATTTTTCACTTCAGAGAGAAAGGCATCACATTTTTCTTGTTAAGTCAACTCAGAAAGTTTTTATGTTGAGTTAAATTTCTTTCACCAATAGAACTCACTATAGCAAGTCTACAAATCTTTTAAGTTTAAACAATTATATGAAGCGTCAGTATTTTCACTACTATTATAGAAAAGCTGTTTTATTTTATTTTCATTTTAAGGCAACACTTCCTTAAATGTGGACTGTTTACTAGTGTGCTCCTGATCATAGCATTTAACAAAAATCAATCACAGCAAAAGGGTTAAAAAGCAGTCATCTTGGTTTTTAAAGTTGAAGATGTTTAACCTCAACCAATTTCAGAAGTCGAACTTCTGAAATTGAACTGAGCACTCACTGGTTTATCTGCTCCTAGGAAGGAGAATTTCAGAAGTGAGAAAGCTTCTTGGATAAGAAGTGAAACATCTTCAACTTTAAAAAACAAGTCCAGATAAACCTTTTTTTGCGATTCAATTAGCCTGGAGAGTGAGAGTCTTCACAGACACACAAATAATAATATAAATATATAATATAAATTAATAAAAATTAGCAGCTTTTTGAAGCACACACAGGCTGTTTACACTGGGCTCAAATCAGATCTGATTTGAAACATTGATCTGAAACATCAGTGTGCACAGGACAGAACAGTAAAGTAAAGCTGCACAATATACGGCAAATTTATCATTATTGCAATATTAGCAGTAGCCGTATCACATGCACTGTAAAAAAGTATGTTATGACCAAATCCTCACATTTCATGCCTACAGATTACTAAATTACTAAGTTGTCATGCTTTGAAAAATATATTTTGTTTAGTTCTTATGTATTGGATAAGTTTTTCTATATGCAGTCAATTTGTATGAAATAACATACTGCAAATGTAGCATCAAAAAGTATATCAAACAAATTCTGGCAATACTTTATTACACTCTAGTACTCTATATGTACATCAGGAAAGCTGCTATTCATACAGTTTTACTCATAATTTTAAAGAATCTAGCCAATCTAACAGTTTATTCTATGGCAGCCAACAGTTACATGCTCAGCATTTCCATTTTCAAATTTCAGCAAAATATATTATATTACTAACCCACTACTTAAAAATAATTTTTCATGCTTCCTTTTAGGGCATGCTGCTCTGTGCATCTGTTTAATACACTAAATCCTAGATATTTTTCTAGAAATTTAAATTTTGTTACAAGAAAGTTTAAGTTATTTTTTCAGAAGTCGGGAGAAAAAAAAACTACTATGAAAATTTTACTTTTTTGTTTAGAATTGCATGCAGATTTCAACAAGAGAAACTGAGGTACACGGTCTTCATCAAACCTAAATTCACTTTACATTGTTAAAAGTACTATTATTACTTAACGTAATTGTTTAATAAATAAATACTTAATAATATCAGTTTGCTATTACAATGTCCTAATGTCCTGAGAAGTTTTGGTGTCCACACTTTTAGACGTACAGAATTCACTGCAGTCAGAAAATATAAATTCAAATCTACCATCATAATTATGAGTCATTTACTTGATAAGACACGTAAGTTAAAATGCCTGAATTTGGGACCACGCTATTTTTTATCTATCCATTTTGCCACCCTAAATTTACTGATTATCTATCAATTTTGTTGACTCTGATGCATCTGTATTTAGTCAACACATTTGCTGCTTGTTCCCTGCATTTCTTACATTCCAGTACAAGTATATTGTGTATATCTATATATATAAGTATATTGATATTTAGATCACTCTTATGTGGGCGCCAACTCAATAATTTACCATTAGCTGAAAAGATTTCAGCAAAAACTAAAGGCGTATTTTGCAAATGATTGTGTGCAGAGTATGTGTGTTTGAAAGAAACATGAGTGTGCTTCTCCTTGAGTTGTGCTCAGTTTATCTACTTTGGGCAGTAGTGATGGAAGTAAATTGTCTGCTTCAAATGAATCTTATGCATCTGTAATGTATTTTTTTGAATACAAATACAAACATACACTATTGAAATTACAATTTTGACTGCATCTTTTGACATTAAAACAAAACGTTTCGCTTTGTGAAACCACTGTTGTTTTTACATATTTGAGGTGATACACTGCAGGCGAATAGAGATTTTTTTAAACTAACAGATATCAATATGAAACTTTTCCTGTAGATTACTGACATAAAGGTAGGGAATTTTCAGTCAGTTCATATTTTTATATGTAAATTTGGCATTATATGTCTAAAAATGCACAGTCTGAACATTGGAGAAAGCCAGGCTTAAAATTCTTGATTCACTTTGTGCACATACTTCATAAAAAGGCTTTTTTAGAGGGGATTCTAGATATCTGAGTTTATCTTTTGGCTAGGATTTATATCAACAAATCCTTCTGTAAAAGTCTTCAAAATATAGTTTAGTACAAGAATGGAAAAAATTGTATTTTTAGATGCTACTGAAGTGGAGCTTTCTGAGTCAGAGTGTGAGAAAAACTCATTTTGAGAAAAACAGCCTTTGACATTTATATTTTCAATAGAAATCTATGGACACAAGTAACTTATTAAACTAAAGACCTTACTCTGTAAATTTGACATTTTCTTTATTTCTGTGTTAAAGCCACATGTTAAGGAAACAAACTGGCTCAAAACTTTTAAATTAAAAAAAAAAAGTGTTTTGCCTGTAGTGTCTCCCCTTAACTTTTTGTTTTTCCTGATTTAAAATTGGACTCCATCTGATAAATGAACACATATAAACTTAATATGTACTGAGTATAGAATGCTATGCCACTACTTTGTGAGATCTCACTATTTAATGATACCTTTTGTGCTTATGTATAATACAGACAGCAAACAAAAAGTCTACTGGACTTCAAGTTTGTTTTTCCTCACGGATGATGAAGGTGTTTGGATTAACACCGAAAACGTCTTTGAGGAAAAATAAACTTGAAGTCCAGTAGATTTAGAGAATCAGCCTGGATGTGTAGCTATGAACTTACATAGAGCAATGTAGAAAAATAAATTCTATGTTTTTATTATTACTATAAAGTCAAAGCTGCATTATACCAACAGTGCCAAAGACTGGAAACAGCTGTTGCTAATAAGAGCTAGTTTGTTATCAAGGTCTACAATGATCTGACAAAATCCACAATTTAAAGTTTCTTGGAAAAGAGACAAAACGTCATGGGTTCTACAAACCTGTCCAAATGACTTCTTTTCAATGTTTCCGTGATTAAAGAATCTCGACTAGGTTTTAGCACCCTTTTCATAATTTTTCTTTTTTGTTTTTCTTTTTGCCTCTCAATTACAGATCATCTAATCAACTTCTGTCTTTAGCTACGTTTAGAATGATCATCACTTTAATGGAACCAAAGGCCTAAGGGATACTAAAGCACTACGACATGATACTGCTTTTTTTTAAACTCATTTTGTCAGTGAAATCTTACCGTACTGCTGTGCCATTTACCCATAACTGCCCCACTCCAACGGCAACACTGCTTTCCAAAAATATCCCGGTCCACTCCTCCATCCAGTCCTCCTTCCTTTTCCCTCTTCCATATTTGCAGATGAAGTCTCCGGAAGCACGCGCCAACCGCCTGTGAGCCCATTCTGACAAACGCAGCAGAATGCTCCTAACTCGCGTCGCCTTGACAGTTTGTGACAACCCAATTCCTTTAATCCCGGCGGAGACACTAACCCCTCACCGGCTCCCCCAATGTGTCAACAAAGCAATCACCGCCAACAGGAACCACTCCTCTTTTTTTCCAACCAAATTCCATAAACTTAATCCGCGCTCGCAAAGTTGACTGGCCCCCGAAAAGCCCCGCCACTGCCGCCGCTGCTGCGCTTATCTGTGCTTCATTTGCATAGTGATGGAAGGAAGTCAATTACTATTAATTATTCTCTACAACTTAATACCCATTATCGAATTGAATTCCGCGTCTTGAAAACCATAAACTCAATTTCACAGCTGACTAAGCTCACTAATCATTTTACCCCCGCCACTTTTGGAAATTTCCGTTCGGGAAGAAACGCGGATTCTTCGATTTCATGAGCAGTAACAACAACGGCTTTTCCCGATCATTAAGATTTAATACTGAAAAAGCACAATGGCGTCATGGCAGTTTGATCTAATAGTGGGAGAAGAAGTGAGTGTTACTTTTTTGCCGGCGCGCGTTGCCAAATTGCTCGGTTCTGCTTTAATAGGATGATGATAATTGTTTGGTACGTGGCGCATCCTAAGCCTCCGCCTGCAGCTCCTTCAGCAGATTGACAGACCCATGGGAACCTCACTAACTTATTTTGGCCGCCTTTGAACCAACTCGTGTGTGAAATAATATGATTATGCGTTTTGGCTCTGGGGGAAGTTGGAGAAACTAGCGGGTAGGGCTTTTTGCGTTTTTTTTATTTTGGTCTTCAAACCGTCCGATGTGATGTATCTGCAGTCTGTCCATGTGCAGTACTTACATGACATTCAGAGGTACTCAGAATTTAAAGAGAAATTTAAAACTCTAAAACTAAAATATTACTTAAGTGAACAAAATGGTTATTTAGTAAAAAGTAAAATGAAAAGTAGTTAATGATAAGGTTACTTTTTTTTTTTTTTTAGAATTGCACAACAAAATGTATTATTATTACTACTTCTGTTACTGCTACTACTACTACTACTGCTACTCAGGCTTGTCGACAGCGGAGGGGTCCAAAGGGGTTAGTTGTCCTGGGCCTCAGGTTCAGAGGGGCCCAGAAAAACAAGCAAAAAGAAATATAAAATTTAGTTTTATATATGGACAGGTATTCATTAAATATTCATAAACAGGATTAGGTTGAATAAACTGTATCTGTGGATATGGGGTCACATTTTTAAAAACTTTGTTTTTTAGTTTTTTTAATTCACTACTACTATTACATAGTTAACATGCTAAAAGTTACCAAGGTCAGACTTTATTTAAACTCTTTCTGATGTTTTGATTTGCTTGGCTAAAAGTAAAATGCAGGGCTTAATTTGGGGGTCCCAAATTGGGATCAGGACCTTTTTACAGGATCCTCCACATTCATTGGGCTTATTTAATTAATTACTTTTTATCATAATATTTAAATATAAGATTAGATAAATTCAACACAAAAATATATAATGAAGTGAAAACTATATTCAGATATGGCCAATTTGAGGTTTTCAAAGACAAAATAGCAATAGACATTCCCTGACTTTTTCTCTGTGATCAGTGTTGAAGGAACAAGCCTAAAAAAAAAATACTCTGTTTTCCAATCTCTGGCTTTACAAATGAAGTACCAGTAATCCTATGTTTACTTTCAAGATGTATGTAGGTAAATAATAAATAATAGTAATAGTGCATTAGTCCTATATAATGCTTTTCTGTCGATTTATAAATAGGTACATTATTCATTCACTCCTCAGTCACACTGCCCTGGGACAGACACACACTGACACATTCATACAGGCAAGGTGGTGAAGTGTCTTGCCCAAGGACACAACAACAGTATGCAATGCCGGTGGCAGGGATTGAACTGCCAACTGAGTTACAAAGTACGACTTAAAAAATATTCTCAAATGTTTTATATGATAGAGTTACTTCAAAAAAATTTTCTTAGTTGTTACAAAAAAAATAGCTTTATAGTAGCCAGTTGCTAGTGTCCCACCTTTGGTTGTACTGCACAGCCATGTAGCCCTCTGTCCCACTTATTCAGATAATGTCCCTCTTTTTCATTGGTGCTCAGTGGATCTTATAAAAAAAAAGAGAGATTCTACTTAAGAACAACATGGTAAAGTCAGTATTCCTGGTGCAAAATGTAGAATAAATATTTGTGACTGTCCTATCTTGATAGATTGAATATATGGTCGGTGTTCTGCTGCCTCTGTGTTTCTGGAAAGGTCTCTCCATGGAGCTGTGAGCTGGGGTTAGTGCTGGATTGTTTTTTATAAAATGCAGACTGAGAGCTTTTTTATTCTAATGACTAAAGTCTCAGTAAAGACATTACTTTGCAAAATGTGTGTTTTGGGGATGAAAACAACACCGCAAATATGTTATTGGCCAGGAGTAGGCAACCCCTGGCCCGCAGGCCTAACTTGGTCCACAGCCAGATAAAGTTGGCCCTCGTCAACTTTTTAGCTGATATCTACTTTTATTATTTGCTGTTATGTGATAGGATTTAACCCCATTGTAAGGCACTGTAAGACTCTATTTGCAAGCATACAGCTCTCTGTCATGGTTTCATGGTTTTAGGTTCCCCCAACCAATAAATAGGAAGCATTCTATCATGTGACCTCCTTCTGTCATGGTTACCTTTGCCTCTATCCAGTAAGTATCCAATCTTTATCTAATTTGCCATGTAAAAATAAAACAAAATAGGGGGAGGTGCAGTTGGGGTGAGGATTTTTATTTATTAATCTATATATTTTGTATAAGTAATTGAACATGCTAATAAATGTTCATTTAAAGCTGCCAAGGAACCATGTCAGAGAACTGTATGTCCATTCATGTGGCCTGCCACCTGATGGTTCAAAAATGATTTTGCCCGATTGTAATCAAACTTGCTGACCCCTGTTATAGGCCTTAAACTGAAGCAACTGTATCTCAGTAAGTTGGTGACTTAAATTTGTATCAAAACATTTCTCGAGGCCATCCCACCTTGTCCCACCAAATCACACAAATTGTCCCACTTTTAGTACTTTTTGAGGTGGTCACCCTACCAGTAGCAAAAAGAAAAATCTCACATAACAGACTTAAAATAAAATATAAAATATAAAAATACAAGTTGAAGAAAGAAAACAGCTTTCTTTATGATAATTTAGAACCTTCCAGCTAGGATCATATACAGCCTGCTGTAAAAACATACAAACTATTTATTAACAGTGGTTTTACCCTAAATCTAACTGGTAGGGTCAGGACCACAACAATGGTTATAGAGAGGGTGAATACAGCCAATTCAATGCAGACTGTTACAAGTGATGTGCATGGTTTTATATAGGTTCTGATTGACTTGAAAAATATAGAAAGCTACAAACAAAAGTAAAACACTAAATGCAGCGGTAGCTCCTCTGTATGGGTTTTGTTGGTTATGCTAGCTTTTATGTTACATTACATTAGCATGTTCCAATATTGTTCAAATATATAACTGAAAACAAATAGTTCTGACTAATTTTATTTATTTATTTATTTATTTAGACAGGGAAAGCCCATTGAGAGTCAGCTCTCATTTACAAGGGGGCGCCCTGTTACAAAACAGTTACATAGCAATAATCACAATTAAATACATTTAAAACACCATTAAGTAAAACATGTGCAAGTTATATAAAAGGTACTTTCAACCAAAACCTTAAATGTGTTTACAGAAATGAGTCTATCTAATTTAAGTGTATTCTGAAGCTTGTTCCATCTGTCAGGGGCATAAAAACAAAAAGCAGACTTTCCAAGCTCCGACTTCACATGTGGCACACGTAGTCTGATATGCATCTGTGAGCATGTCTGATAATTAGTATTACTACAGTTTAAAAGGGAACATAGGTACAAAGGGAGTTTTCCACAAAGAGCCTTATAAACAAATAAAAGACAATGCTGTTCTCGGCGAGCTTTAAGAGAAGGCCAGCCTACCTTTTCATACAATATGCAATGATGAGTGAGATATCTATCTCCAGTTATAAAACGTAGAGCACTGTGATAAACAGAATCAAGGGGCTTGAGAGTGGTAGAAGATGCGTGCATATAGATAATGTCACCATAATCAAATACAGACATTATTAGTGACTGGACAATTATCTTTCTAGAAAGAGAGGAAAAACATGACCTATTCCTATACAGGAACCCAATTTTACTTCTCAACTTTTTGATTATATGTTCCACATGAGTCCGGAAAGAAAATTTGGAAACTATCCAGATACCCAAATATTTATAAGATTCTACCAATTCAATTTGTTCCCCTTGAAAAGTCTGAATTCCAGGGTAATTATTAGAATTACAGGACCTAGAAAACATCATCCATTTGGTTTTACTAGGATTTAAGACAAGTTTTTGACTAACAAGACATTGCTGAAAAGAGTCAAAGGCACTCTGAAGGTTAGCACAATTAACAACACAACGTTATCGCCAGGTAGCGCCAATATATTTTTTAGGTTAACATTAGCAAGGTTAGCAAAACCTGCCTATGTTCTTATAGTTATATATTCCTATTGGTATTTTTTTTTAGGTTAACTATAGCAAAAAATTCTAATTAGGGATCATGGGTCATTTCTTACTGTTTCATATTTTTAACATTTTATAATTTTTTATTCTCTTTTTTTATTCATAGTTATCATTATGTTTTTACTGATATTCTATTTTATTAACACTGTACAGCACTTTGGAGCAGTAGTGTCTGTAGAGTCAACAGATTGAACTCACAACTTCTTTGCTGGGAGGCATGAGTACTAACCACACTACCACTGTGCCTCCTTACATTATTTGTAAAATGAAACTCTTTTAGGCAAACTGCCACATGTGAATGATTCCCTCCAGTACTTCAGGTTAGCATCTGAGAAGTCTGTACTGACAGGACTTAGCTTTGCTTTTGGAGCAGCAGAGTTTAGGTAATGAACTTTTCTAAAATGTAGTTGTAGTAGAAAAGCCAAATTCTGATTTCGAGCCATGTCCTTATGCTTAGGCAGTCATGTGCACTGTAAAAAAAAAACAACAAATCAACATTTAGGGTAAAATATTGGCAACTGTTTTACCATAAAAAAATTTCTGAATGCAGAAAAGCAGACTTTACATGTAGAGCTTTGTCCTAACCTACTGTTGTATGTATGTTTGAGGCTAAGTTGAAGAAACTACATTTAGATAGAAGAGTTGAAGCTGTTATAGATGCAAAGGGTGGGCCAACGTCAAATTAAACCCTATGGATTAAGAATTAAGTTCATATGTGTGTAAAGGCAGGTGAGCAAATACTTATGGCAATATACTGCATGGCTCCAGAAAAGTTCTCTATTTTTTGTCCAATGTACTGACTGAATTTGGTTTTCTGCCATCTGTGGTGTTATGGTATACAAAGGCTTTGCAAAGGTACATCACTATTACATGTTAGGGTACTCTAAGGCTATGTGTACAATATTATATTACTTTAGTTTATTTTTTAGCATGTCATTGTATATTCAATAATAAATAGAGGATCTATGTAAATACATGTATTTTTGGTTCATCTTTGAACCAACTGTGTAGTAATGTGATTATGCGTATAGGCTCTGGGGAAGTTAGAAAAGTAGGGGTGAGGGTTGTTTTTTTTTTTAGCTTTTTATTATATATATTTTTTATTTTGGTCTTCAAACTGGCCGCTGTGATATATCCGTGGTCGAGTATTTAGCCCTCTCTGAAGTCATGCTAATAATCCAGCCCGGGCCTCTCGGAGCTGATAGCAGAGCTCCATCCACAGCCGCCTCTGATGTCGGACACACTTGTGATTTGTCATCAGCGCTGACCCCCCTCAGGTAAGACTTTGATATGAGGAGAATATAGAGGCGCCTCTTAGTGGGGCTTTGCCAAATGGCCTTAGTTGATCTATCAGAGCAGCCCCAGGGGACCTCACAAACCGGGGCTTAAATCCAGGACTATGACACAGGCCTGTCCCGACTTGGAGAGAGCTAAACGACTAAATCAGGAGCTAAAGCTTGTCCTGTCTACATCCAGTTTCTCTTGAGGACAAGTCTATCTGCTGCTGCAGTCTGTGTACCTTCTTGACTCTTAGCAAACATTTTTAACGACAGTACACAATAATAGACATAATAATACACTTAATACACATATGTTGTGCATGATAAAACACTAATTATCTATACTTTATGCATAACTCCAACAACAACCAACAACAAGCAGTAATAGTAACTATTGTGCTAATTCAGTATCATTAGGGGACCGCAACTTGACTCGCAACAATCTTGAATTTGGGAATAGCTGCATAATACCTTCAGAGTTTTTACTTAATGCTTACAAAATTTTGTTATAAACAAAAATGCACGGCCATTTTCTGTAGCACTGAAAAGTTTGAATATTTTTTAAGTATTAGTCAATTTTAAGAAATTTCTGTGCACTTTTTACAACATAAACTTTGATGTGGCTGTATAGACTTACTGAAGGGCCCATTCTGAAAACCTGGACTGGGGCCCCTAATTACCACCTTACGCCACTGTGTAGTAGGTAAAACAGAACAACACAAAGAACAGACCACAATGACAAACATAAAACACAGACCCATATTAGGACAGTGTAAAGTTAGTTAAAATGATCACAGGACTTCCTCTGACAGAACAGTTTGTCCAAATGTTAATAGTGACACGACATTCAACAAATCAAGCTTGGGCTGCAGGTGGGTGACAAGCTGGACTGGTCAGTAAACACCAACCGCATCTACAAAAAAAATGCAAAGTAGGCTGTACTTCCTGAGCAGGCTGGCGTCTTTTAAAATCTGTTGAATATGCTGAAGCTGTTTTATCAGTCAGTGGTGGCTAGTGCTCTCTTTTATGGGGAGGGACAGACAGAGGTTGGACAAACTATTTAGTAAGGCATCCTCTGTGATCAGGGCGAAGCAGAATTCTGTGGTGTCAGTGCTGGAAAGGGGAACATTAGAAAAAAACTTCTTTCTGTTATGGACAACAGCAGCCGTCCACTGCACGACCTGGTGATGAAGAGGAGGAGCTCCTTCAGTGAGAGGCTGCTCTCTTTGAACTGCTCCATGGACAGACTCTGGAGGGCTGTCCTGCCCAGACCTATGAGGCTATTATACATCTGTGAATGGGAGGGGGTGGGGGCAGCAGAGGGCTGAAGTGAACCAAATCTTCACGTATGTAATGACAGTATTGCCATATTTATTTGTTTATTTAGCTTAGTTGTAATAGTTGTATTCATACATTAGTCTCTATGCAACTAAACAATTGAGTTTCCTTCAGGATTCATAAAGTCTATCTATCTATGTACCTGTCTATTTTTCCAAACCAAATCACAGATGGTGTGGTGCTGTATTTGGGAGTTATTGGCCATAGTACTGCTTAGAGGTATTGTTTTTTAAATAATTTGTGCCCTGGCCTGTTTTTCAAACTGCATCATTCCAGAGGCAGTTTAGTTTTTCTGCCAGCATTTAACTATATTTAAAATTCAGTATACATTTACTTTTTGACTATTTTACTGAAGTATGCTCAGTGTCCAACTTTATTTTGAGTGGCCTTGTACTAGGGCTGCACGATATGGAGAAAACATGCAATATTTGATAACTATGTTGAAAATTGCAATAACGATATTATTGCGATATTTGAAAATAGAGCCTACTCTTCAAACATATTAAGATAAATTCACTACATTTCACAAAAATGTAAGTTCCTGTATTTACAAGTCAAAACAGCAACAAAATCAAAAAACACAGACTAAACCAGGAATAAAACAAGGTGAAGCTGTGACTAAAATAATTAAATTACCACTAAAACATTTTTATTTAGTCACAACACATGTTCTTTTAAGGCTCTGGTGGAAAATGATTCTTTAGTGTAAATCTCTGTCAGATGGAAGACCACAGCGTTATTGCGATATATTTAGATTCTTGGATATGGCATTTGCTGATATTGCGAAAACGATAATTTTGCGATATATTGTGCAGCCCTACCTTGTACATCAATCTTCTGCCACTTTCTCTGGTGCCAGGACAAAGAAGCCTCCAGTCTCCTCAGAGTCTTCCTGAGCTGAGAGATACTCCCGCCCAAGGAACAGCAGCTCTCCTCTAAGTTGTCATTGCCTATAGGGCCGCTACAGTTCACATAGTCGAGCAATGGAGTACTCAGTTGGAGTACCTTGCAGCATCTTCCAGCACCCAACCAACCATCCTGTAGGGACTAACAACAGTGCAATGTCGCCCAGATGTGGCAGGGCAACTGTTCAGGGAGAACTTCAGCACATGGGTCTGAGCTGGGGGCCTGTAAGCAAGACCACACCTGCCCTTTATTCTACATTTTGCACAAAGAATACTGATCTTACTGCACTGTTCTTAACCTGAGCACCAATGAAAAAGTGGGACATTATCTTAATAAGTGGGACAGAGGATCAAATGGCTGTGCAGTACATCCAGAAGCGGAACAAGTGGTCACCCTAGTTGTCATGTCCAACGAAGTCGGTGCAGCACTTTGACTGCAAAGTACAAATGCCCATAATTAACCCTTATGCCCCAAGTTTAAAAAGTCGCATTGTTACTGTTAAGTAACAAAAGTGTCCCCATCACAAAACATCATAAAAATGTATACATTCATATTTTTCTTTTTCTTTTTTTTTTTTTTTGCATACATCTTTTAATCAACTTCTGCCCTGATCATAAATACCAAATATTTAATTATGTTCAGAATTTTAACCCTTTTTATCTATGTTTATGTAATGAAATATTTTTTTATATTCTCAAAGCAAAGTGGATTTTTCTAGGAAGGATTATTGCAGCCTTGTGTATGTCAAAGATTAATTTAGATGTTGTTTTGTTTGTTTGTTTTGTTTGTTTTTTGTAGTAACAAAAAGCTACAACAAGTTTTAATAAGAGTTGGTATTTAGACAGCACAGGAAAAAGGTATCTATAAAAATAAATATGACGATGTACATTTTTTATGACATTTTGTTGACAAGGACACTTTTATCTCTGAACAGGACCAATGTAACAGATTTAGTTAGAGAGTGTAAAAATTACGTAATATTATATTTATGTTTAAAAAAATCAACATCTGTGATAAAATACACACCTGAGCCAAATTTAATAGAAAAAGTTATAACCAGAACACTTTTGTCCTCATTGAGGCACAAGTGTTAAAGCTGTGTTTGCCATCTCTGTTTTATCCATTTACTTTGGACCCTTAGTAAAATGTTTGCTTTCAAAAGTTGCTCGCTTGTCCCTAAATCTCCTCTCCACAGTGCAGTGCTGTTGATGCTCATGGCTTTCAGTGTCAGTGGCATAAAACTGGTATGATTTGCATAGGTTTGCCACTTCTTCTTCTTACAAATTGTTTTATAAGCGCCGGAGTGGAAAACCGGATAGAGAGCAGAGTGGGATTGAGCACCAGAACCCTGGAGAGGGTGTGCAGTCCCGGGCAGAGCTAATGCCATGTTGTGGGCCCTGGCTCGAGTTTGTCACCGTGCTTGTGTTTGCTTCCCAAAGTGTGACACGCAATTAGCTTTCATCTGCAGCACCTGACAGTCGGCGCATTAGAGGCATTCACACGGAGAGCCCACTTCACGGATTAGAGCCAACCTGAATCGAGCCAATCCGCCGAGATTAGGCAGATCAGAGGCAGCGCTCCACACAAACCTCCTCCAGAGAAGAACCAGAGAGAGCAGAGGAGACGTGGGAGGGTGACAGGGTAGAACATCACAGACAACAGAGGAAAAGGACAAAGATGGCCGCCAAAGGTCAGCTGTTACACTACAATAACTTCTGGGAGTCCTTCGGTAATGGGACATATGATCTCGGTCACTGGTCGCTGTGCTACAAAATGACAAGAATACACAGACAGTTCTAGTAAACAACTTCTGGAGCCAGGAGTACTGCTATGTTCTCTTTGTTCCATTTCATTTACATTTCAATAAAAAAGGCTTGAGATTTAATAAGTTGTTCATAAAAGTGGAACATCATCATTTCAGAAGTGGATTTTTTGACCTAAGGCTAAATTTGATTAGAGTAATTCTGCATTAATAATAGGATGTAATAAATTAGAAAAAAAATAATAATAATTGAAGTTTCTTTCGATCATTGTGCCCCAAATTCCAAACTTCTGTGTCATTTAAAGCAGGCTTTTGTTTTCCCCACTTTGTCCTATATTGTGCTTTTTTCAGGCTTTTTGAAATAATTTTGGACACCTTCGCATTAGTATTTCAAGTTTTAAAATAATGTATAGCTCTGGAAATGTCTTCTTTTAGGGAGCTGTTACTTTGACTTTGAATTAGGTGTCTGTCACCCCCTGCTGGGAACAGTGGGGATTGGACAGAGCATAAACTAATTAGCAAGGCTATTAGCAACATGATGCTAACAGATAGATATATGAGCTGACTGCTGCTGCTTCTACATTTGTCTGAGTTTTTAGTATTAGTGCTTGTGGTAAGAATTTCTGCAATCAATTTCAGTAACTTTTAAAAATTTAAAAGTTTTTTACTCTTACATGCCATTTATGCTCTATGCATCTTGCACCCTCTCAAAATATACACATCAATGCCATCAATATTTTTTTTCTTTTTCTTTCTTTTTTTTTTTTTTTTTTTTTTGTTTGTTTGTTTGTTTTATTTGTTTGTTGTTTCTTTTTAATTTTTCAATCCTGCTAAAAAAAAATCAGGAATAAATCTTTAATTATTTGAATGTAATTTCTTTTTTTTTTCTATTATATATATTGGGGCCATATAGGTCAGGAGCCTTACATAACTTGTGTAATCATTTAAAGCTATTAATAATATTTAAGCTATTTTGCTATATCCCTCATGTCAGCTGACTTATTTCTGACTCTGTATGCAACTGTAGTCATTCTTTTCACACACTCAAACAATACCATTTGAGGCTTGTCCCGAAAAAGTGTTTTTGGGGTCCTGGGACCAAACAGGGCTGAGTTGGCGCAAATAATTTTGAACTCGTAATGATGAAGACTTATCAAAATTAATAATGAAAAAAAGGTAGCAAAAATATAGCATGAGGTGGGTCTGGCTCCCGGACTAATATGGTTACAGGATAGTTGACTTATATAAAACTATATTTCCTTTATTCCTACATCTATTTCTCTGCTGAACAAACAAAAACAGCAGCACTGATTTTGTTTATCATTGCATTTATTATATATTTATGTGCAGGTTTCTGCACTACTTTTTTTTTTATCATTTATCTTAACATTTGATTTATGTTTTATGTCTTTTATGTCTATTGTATTTATTGTGTGACATTGGCTGCATTGCACTTTAGCCCAAAACGAATTTCCCTTTGGGACAATAAAGTTGATTCTGATTCTGATCTTACTATCATTTTAGTATAAAACATGAAAAATACTAATGCAAGTGAAATAAATTTTGTTGCAGTCTTTGACATATTCATGAAGACTCTAATGACCACTTAAGCCCAATTGCTTTAATATTTATTCTTTGGAAAATAAGCCAAATAATCCAATTTGGTTATTAAATATTAATAATACAAATAATTCAACTGATATTAAAAGTGTCAAAATCCAGAAAATGATTTAATGTTTGGTAGTTTTAAGCAGGTTTGAAACAGTACATTTTTGCCACAAAGGTGTTGAAAGGGTGTAAAATTTGAGGAGGGCAAAAGGGATAAGCTGTTAGTTGTTTGCATGATGCTGTAGGTTGGTAACTTCAACTATAAAAATATATCATCTGAGCCACTGGGGCAACCTAATGTGGAATCAAACCCAGGACCTTCTTGCTGTGAGGACAGTGCTAACCATTTTGCCACTGTGCTGCTAGTTATGCACAATAATTCAGTTAGACTATGTGACAATGACGAACCAATCATGGCTTCCATTGTAGATTAAAACAAACGCAGCATACTTTTTTATTTTGTATTTCAGATTGATGCTAAACGTCTTCCGGTTTTCTGCTGGATTTATTTGCAGTGTTCATATTTGTGTCCCGCTTGTGTGATGGCAACAGATTTGCTTTTAGGAAATGTTGTAGTTGCCTGTACTGTATGTATGCATCTATTTACTTCTAGAGCTTATTACACTGAGGTCACACAGGGCTAGGGACTAGGGTCTATCCCAGCTACCTTGGGCCTGAGGTGGGGTACAAACTGGACAATGGCCAGTTAATTGCATGTCTGTTGCTAATATTAGACACTCTATAGCAGGTTAAGCTCTAGAAAATGAACGTGTTTTTTTATTTTTTATTTTATAGGCTTAGCATTCCTTATGTGCCCCTAAGATGTGTTTGGTGCCTTCTACCCAGGGCCCCCAAAGTCCTAAAGTTGTATCAGATATAGACAAACTATAATTAGACAGCATATACAGTAGTACATATGGCATATAACCCAATTGCAGGCTATATTGTACATTAGTGATATTGCACCTGAATCTAACACAAACTAACATCAGACAGTAAATTAGTATATAATACATGTGTGTGCACATCTGGGTAAGGTGTACTGGTTTAATAATATAAGCAGATATAACATATTAGTATACCTAGTGTTAAATATTTATAAACTTACTTAAACTATTTCATATTCATATATTAGGTAGGATTAAATAAGTTTCACTTCTTCCTACTCCTTTATTATGACTGCATTTACACATTACATGTTAAAATTAAATCACTTCCCAGGTTGCACCCTGCCTAATGCCCATAGTCACTGAATTAGCTACCAGTACCTGTGACCCCTAACAAATATAAGTGGAACCCGTTTGTGTAGTACAGGGCTGTAGTGCAGTTCAGGAATTTCTTGTATGAATTCCTCCCTTCTGATTGATTTTAACTAGCCCCATCATGTGTCACATTTAAATCCTTCCCCCGGGAGCCTTTCATTCACTCAAACTTTATGACCCAGATTCTGCGTGCAGGAGTTTCCATTTATCAGCCTTAATATATTCCCCCGACTTCATGTAGAAGCCGACGCAGATAACACAAACAGCCTGCTTTTTCGCACCGGTCCTTTAGGAAGCCTCTCGCTTAGATTGCCAGATGCAGCGTATATAGACTAGAGTCGGACAAACCTAAATGCTATCTGCTCCGGCTGTGATAAGGCGCAGGCGTCCCGCTCTTTTGAAAAGCACCGATAAACAGCTCCGGCTTCCCTCGGGAACCTGGCGGAGGGGGGGGGGGGTGTTCTATGGGCCTGGACCCCACAACACATTTCACCTTTAATGGAAGCACGGTACAAGCAGATGACTCCGCGCCAGGCCGTGCCTATAAAGAATGGAGCGCAGAGTGAATGTGTGTCACTATTGATTTTACCTGAATGTGGCTGCTGCTCTGACGCCGCAGAGGGAGGATGCTCTCGGAGTTTACAAACTTCCCAGAGAGCGGTTAGGAGTTTTCTTTGCAAAAGCTGATTGGCTGCTGGGTTTTCCTCGCTTTTGGCCTGAGAAATTAATAGACATTAGCGCTTTGAAAGGGAGTGGGATAATGAAGTGATCCGCAGGAGGGCCATTAGAGCAGGCCCTTAGGACACGAGGGTCTGTGGCCCCTCACATGACGCACAGTAACTGCAAGCAAGCAGCTCATTTCATTCACCTTCATGACCTCAGACTTGTGGCGATAAGGAACTAAGGCGAGGGAGAAGCATAGTTAAACCTCCATTAATATTGGCACGCTTGGAAAATATGAGCAATGAAAGCTGTAAAGAATGTTCATATTGTTTTAACATTTAGATTTTTTGCTCAAAATATTATATACACTGAAAAATAAAACACAATTGTAAAAACACTGACAAGACTTTCTCTTTTGTTGATTAATGAAACATTCTGAAACTAAATAGTAATTTATTTCTATTTATATTTGAAGTAATTTCTGGTGTTTTTATTAAACTTGGTTAACAAGAAACAAGAAATATTCCAAACCATGACTTTCCAACATCAGGAAAAAAAAAAAACTGGATATTATGAGTTGGACGGTTATAAATCAGTCTGGAAAAGGACGTGTGTCTGTCCTGTCCCGACGCAGGAGGATAATTCTACTGGTCCTAAAATCTCCATAAATCACTGCTGGAGAACTACAGATGTTAGTTGGGTCTTGGGCTTAGAAAGTCTCCAAAACTTAAAACTTAACAATACAAAGTGACCTACATCACCACAGGTTTTACCAAGGGTACAGCCAATATTAGTATAGGGCACTGTAATAATATATAAATGTAGTACATTTTAAATACATTTTGAACACACAATTGGCAGACAGTTCTAAACACACAATGATTGTTTCTCAAAACTCTTAAATCAAGACAAGGTTAAATGAAGTTATCTGGATCTGAGGTTTGCCAGACACAACTAAATCCTGACCCAGTCCTAGCATTATTTGGTGTTGCTCCAGTCACCACTAACCTCTTAAATAAATATAAGACTGTAAAAAAAATGTGTGACTTTATTAGCCAGAAGGCTTATTTTATTGAACTGGAAACAGAGTAATGCTCCAATTTATTACAATTTTTTACAAGATATTATGAAGCACCTCCGATTGGACAAGATCAAATTTGAACTCAGAGGAAAAGTAGATACTTTTTATGTGATATAACCTTTCATGTATAGTATTCTAACAACAAAAAACATGTGAATACTTAAATATGTGACCTCACCACCATCTGTTTTTTTAATAAAGAAGTTATCTGGATGTAAGAACCATGTTCAGGTGACTATTTGAGTTAGTTTTGATTGTGACAGCCTGGATGACTGAAAATTGTTATAGAAATGCTCAAATCAAAGTCAACACAACCTCAGTCCTAGCTTGCAGTGTTCACAGTGTTGTGTTCATTTTATATTGAATGTGTCAAACTGCAGGGCAACAGTGGCTCAGGAGATAGAGCTGTAACCTGAAGGTTGGTGGTTTGAATCCCGCTCTCCCCACTTCATACTGTTGTTGAGTCTTTGAGCAAGACATCCACCTTGTAATGATAATAAGTAATAATAATAGTAAGTCTTACATAGCACTTTTCTAGACACTCAAAGCCACTTTACAGTTTGGTGCATTATTCATTCACACTCAGTCACAGAGCTACTTCTGCAGCCACAGCTGCCCTGGGGCAGTCTGACAGAAGGGTGGCTGCCATTTTTTCATCTATCCCTTTGACCACCACCAACACAGTGGTGTCACACTGACACATTCATACTGGGAAGGTGGGTGAAGTGTCTTGCCCAAGGACACAATGACAGTATGCATTGTCCTTCAGGTTAGTGGGCAAGTGTCTCTGCCAACTGAACTTTTGCCGCCCTACGTATGAATGTTTTAAAGTGATTGCCAGTGATAGCTAGAGAATGGCTGCCACGTCTCCATCAGTCTGCCCCAGGGCAGCTGTGGCTACAGAAGTAGCTCACCACCACCGAGTGTGACTGAGGAGTGAATGAATAATGCACCAAACTGTAAAGTGACTTGAGTACTGAGAAGCATGATGTAAGACTGAAGCTTTACACTAAGGCACCATGGGTTAGCTTAATGTCTCCACAAACAGGAAGTATATCTCCATCTTAAAAGTCAAATTAATTAAGATTAAATTGCAATTATTCATGATGTCATTTAACCCTATTTTAATCCCTAAAAGCCTACTGTTGTAAAATGACAAAAGTTTCAAACTTTTTTTTTTTTTTTTTTTTTTTTTTTTTTTTTTTTTTTTTTTTTTGCTGACAGCTCACATTTACATAATGAATGAGTCTTATTTTTCAGCTTGGTACTGCTTTAGTTTCATTTGTAATTAGACCTTTTTATCAGGCCACAAACAAACCTTATTCATGTTTTTTGTTGAAGACCACCATCTTGTTTTATCCAAGTAGATAAAACAAGTTTTACACAAGTGAGGCACCTCTAATGTTGTTTTTCTGAGATCAGTGTAATGTACAGAGACAACGTTTATATTCAAAAATGATTTAATGCTTTCATAATCTTAAATGGACAAGGAATATATACATACATACATTCATTAAAGATGAACTTTTTTTGGTTGTATTTTTGGTTTGCTTTATTAGGCCTACCAGAAGTTCACTAACCCTCAAAGACTCAAATATAGCAATATTTGAGTCTTTGAGGGTTAATGAACTCAAATATAGCAATATTTGAGTCTTTGAGGGTTAGTGAACTTCTGGTAGGCCTAATAAAGCAAAGGCAGGCCAACAAAATGTACAAAATATAGACATGATAAAAGTAATAGAATATCATCTAGCTTCATTTTAAATGCACTTTTATCTCAACAATGCTTCTTGTGGCTTTGTTTACTTGGCTGTGATTTTAAAGGTTTTTCTTTCTTACTTTAATTTTGTTAATTAATTAAATCATAATTAAATCATTGCTCAGTATCACTACTCAGTTGCAGTTGTTGTTTTTTTCTAATTGAAATGTGACAAAAACAAGTAGCTTAAAACAGCACATACTGCTTTTCGTAACATAAGTTGGGTAAATAGGTTTAAAAATATATTAGCCTTCTTCACTTGGTTTGGTATGGCATCTGGTTCTGAAAATGCTAATATGGGACGTACGAGCATGAGGTGTATTTGACTTATAAGTACATGACTTCACACATACAGAGGCTTCACTGGTCTAATGTTTGGCCACTTGGTTTCCAAATGATAATAAAGCAGATTTATACAGAGGTGTGAGTGTGTGATGTCCAAATACCTTTACAGTTCCAGACATGTGTGCGTCCACTGTCCAGGAGAGTGGGTTAGTGTGTGTGTGTGTTGTGTGTGTTAGGGTTCTGCTGGAATCAGCAAGCTTAATTGAAAGTTTTTTTAATGCCATTTTTAACATTTTTAATGCAACAAAGATACAATCTTGGCAGCTGAAATTGCCGAAATGTATTTACAAGTATAAAGTTCATAAAGCACCAATAATGTTGAAAGTCCCATGTTTGGGTAATTTGGTCCCACTGGAAGGGTAACCACAACTGAAATTTACTTGATTATTAACTTTTTCACCGTCAATGACAAGTAGGCCTATGTGCTGTCATTTGTGTTTTGGTTTGTGTTTGTGTATTGGTGCATGATACAGAGGGTTGTGGTGAACTTTGTACATTTAGTACAGTCCCAGATACATCAAGAAGCTTCTGGCAACAAGGCAGAATGCAACATTTTACAAAAAAAAAGTTTTCCAAAAGTGCATTTTTCTCAGCTTCGCAGTCAGTTTTTAGTGAAAACTATCTTCTTTCAACTGGTAATAAAAAAAAGCTAAATTAAATTAGAATAAAATGCGGTTTAAACTTTAAATAAAACTATAGCACAACATTTTCTGTGGGGCAGCAAAGATTGTTGAAAATGACCAAAACACTGACTCTGGCTGGCAAAAAAAAAAAAAAAAAAGCTGGCAATGAAAAAGTTAGCACAGACTTCTGTGAGGTAGGTTACACTTTAGCAGTGTACAGATCTGGCAGAAATTATCAACAGTGAAGCTCCGATGCACAACTGGAAATGGGAAACATTAGCGCTACTCAAGAAATGACTAAACTACAATGTATAACACTTAGCCTTGGGGGTTTTGTACACTAATTCTACAGCTAAGCACTCCTGACCAGGATCCTGGCTCAAATAATCCATACTGCCCACAAAAAAAGCTTAATTTAGCTTTAACTTTTACCTACTGTTAGAGCCACTGTCTTACTGTGGGACCTTTATGTCAGATGCTTCATAGACACATAAAAAAGCTTAGTAACATTCTAACCCATGCTGCACAACTGCACTGACAACATGTCTATAATACGAGATTGCGTCAGAAATGGCAGATGTTATTTATGTCTGTAGGACCCCAAAGGCATGGAATATTTTACCCATACATGCAGCAAGCCTCCAGTGAGCTATTCTTCAACAACTTTCCTCCCAGTCTGTCCGTTCATCACATTCAGGTGCTGACTTCTCCTTTATATTAAAATATGCTGTCACCGCTGACATTTTGACTTTTATTAGCCCGCATTATCAACTGAAACATGATAAAACACGGCGACGACGAAGGCTCCACTGTAATGTGGCCATAACTCAGTGGGAAAGCCGGACAGTCTCGAAGATTCAGGCGGTTTTTAGCGAGCTTTTTTCCCCCATTGTGCGCGGCTTTATGTAGACCATAATAGAGCCAATAAATAGTGGGCCTGCGCCGCTCGCGCACTCTTCATAATCCATCACCGCCCAGGGAGCAGGCACACTTTAGTTTGGAGCGACGGCAGAGCAAAGAGATATTCATAATAGAGTTTAAGAGCCTAGATGTAACACGCGGGGCAGGTTACACAGCCCTTCTGTCCTGACACTGTTCAACAACTCCCAACACGCAGTTTATTAAAGCTGCACTGAGTAAGATGTTGTGTGGAAAACATCAGTGGTCAATTCTGTATTCTATAGGGTATAATTACGTCAGAGGGTGGCAGAGTGGTTAGTGCTCCTCTCAGCACAGAGGTTGTGGATTTGATGCACAGGTCAGCTGACACACAATCTCTCTGTGTTACTGTGTTACTCCAAAGACATTCTAGCCTGGCCAGACAAATACTTTTCCTATTCCACAGCGCTGGGAGTAAGTCACTCATGTCAAGTCACAATTAAGCATAAAGTCTTCAAGTCACAAGCAGTCTAAGCAGGGAAACCCAGACTTCCCTCTCCCAAGACACTTCCTCCAGATCGCCCCCGAGGAACCCTAAGGCATTCCCAGCATAGCCAAGAGACATAGTTCCTCAACAATTCTTGTCAAGTCATATATGTTTTCTTTTTACTGAACTGTTTTTACACATTTACACAACATCCCCTTAGAATTATAGGGTTCTATCTGCATTCTGAGTAGTTTTGAGAGATTTAGGCTTAAAGTTTTGACCATAAAAATAGATAAACTGATAAACTGATATGAGGAACACATTTCTATAATACATGGGAATTAAAGGCACTCTAAAGAGATTGTAAAAAAATAATTTCAAAATCTTTGAAACTTTTGAAGTGGGACTTTTGAGAACTGGTTTTGCAGATAGAACTTTCAAATTCTGACAACCCAAAATTCAATTAATTATAAGGTTCTATCTTAAAAAACATACAAAACTCAGCAGTCAAGTAATTTTTTATAATTTAACAGTTTTTAAGACTACATCACACATTTGAAAGTAAAAATGCAATACATTTTGACAATATTTAATGTAGAATTTGTTGGCATGTAAGCAATAGCTCTATATTTTAAAGTTTAACACGTTATACATTTCTGTACTATGTTTATACTTTTCCCGCATAAAAATAATATACAAACTACAGTTAACTTATACTCTACAGTTTTTTATATTTTCAGCTCTCATTCTCCAGGCCGATAAAACTAATTAGCTTTTTTTGGTGTCTGTTCTAAAGTTGAGCTCCAAATGAAGGTTTGACATTGCAAATAGAACTTTATATTTTCCCAGGTAAGTAAACACAAAATGGATAAAACTGTAAAAATAAATACCTTGATATAGTCTAGATAAGGTATCCAGGAACAAGAATATATGTATAACTTAATTTTCGGATGTCAGATAAAACCCTATAATTCTAAGGAGAGGACAGGTCTACAGACAGTAGTTATCTCAAACTGTATCTGGCAACAAACCAGCTGTAGGGCTACACAGCTGAGGGTTTTTACAATAAAATAAAAATGATCCTGTCCTTAAGACTGAATACAGGCATACTGTAAGTATAATTACAAACAGAAAGTTCATCAACATTTCTCCATATAAATTGGATAAATCGAGTTACAATTCACTGCATTAGCAAAAAATAAAAATGAATTTGATGCTTGAGCCAACTTCACCAAATCGCAGTTAAATCTTTGTGATGTGAGGTATTTGTATGATCCACATCGCAGTGTTATGACAAGAAGAGGTAAAGAAATGTTTAATGTTGCTATACTGATTAGCAACTTGCAATATGAGACAACAGACATAGACAAGTGAGGTGATCGGTATATCTGACACTAAAGCATCACAATACATCCTGTCTACTACACTTTGAGTTATTGTACCTGTTTAGCTTCTATGCTTTAGTCAGACTTTGATTCCTCATGTGTTGTTGGAATGAATGTATGAATTAAGCTCTTACCGTTTCTACGCAGACACCAGTCCTATCAGCTGTGTCCACTGATACAGTTTAAAAAAGCCTGCGTCACTTCTATAGACTTCTAAATATCACACTCTTTGTGATATTGTCATAGGCCAGCTCCAAATTAACCGGAGAGAAATGCTTCGCTGCAAGTGAGGAACCAGACAGTTCTACTTTCGAGGAGTAGGAGAGGTTGGCTCACTAGGCTAAAGACATTCATGTGTTAGGTGATTTTAAATTGCCCCTAGCGAATGAATGTGAGGGTGAGAGGTTAGTGGTGTTTATTAGCACTATGATTAACTCTCTATCGACCAGGGCGCAGTTGCTGGGATAGGCTCCAGCCCCGCTATAGGCCCCATGAGGTCAATGTGTATTCTTTAAGGGATCCTCTGTCTGGACATGCTGGACAAATCCAGGACTAAACCATTCTGGATATAGAACCTAAACCAGGACAAAAGCAGGGACTAACCCAGACTCAACCAGGACAAAACCAAGACAAAACCAGGACAAAATAAAACAAAAGCAGGAATTAACCCAAAATAAACCAGGACAAAACCAAGAATTAACCCAGACTTAAAAACAGAATTAGCCCCAACTAAACCAGAACTAAAACAGGAATACAACTGGCTATAAATTAAAATTAAATTTAAAATTAAAATTATTATTACTTCATCTGCAAAAGACTCCTGAATACCATCAGATAAAGACTACATACCACCAGTGGTACCAGTGCCACAGTTTGAGAACCACTGGACTAAATGGTCACTTTGGTTCAGACGTCCAACACACATGAACTCTTGCATATTATCTTCATGTGTGAACAGTCCAAACTTCATCTTAACATCTGAATACATAACTTGACATATGGATCAATGCTTTCTTGAATTTTAACATAAAGCGTTAAATTAAAGCATGTCACTTCCCAGCCATGACTAGTTCGGCCTTAAACTGAAAGAAACTCAGCTACCTATACCTCTGTGTACACCTCTACGTTGATATCATATAGTCTTTTCAAAGGCACACAGCTTTCCTTTTGTCCTCGGTGAAAGAGAGGTGAGAGCTGCTCTAAATGTCCACCTCGCCGCCATCACATTCATCATCCGGTGCTCTTCAAAACAACTGGAGGCCATCTTTTCAAAGTGCTCCCCCTCTCTCCGAGCCTGGCGCAAAGATCACCCGCATGCTTCACGGGGCGCTTCACTCGCTGCAACACTGACTCCCCCCAACACAATGTCGTCAGCTGAACTTTGTGAATGAGAACAGACCTTATTTTCACAGTATCGATCGCGGGGGGTTGAAGAGACCAAATGTAAACGCCGGGACCAGATAGATCGGCTGTCTCATGGTGGGGGGGTGGGAGGAGGCTGTCACAGATTCCCTCCCTCTCTCCCTCATCTGCGGGACGGGTTAGAATGAATCATCAATCATGTGTTCAGGCCACATTGGGCAGGTAATAGCGAGCAGAGCGTGGCGTCCACAGTGCAGAAGAGCACCATTCATCTCCACGTGGGCTCGGGACAGACTTTATCTTTATCTGTGGCATTTTACACGCCGCTAGAGCTGGTTTAAGTATTAGGTAAACCAACAGTTGGTGCAGATGTAACTGCCTCAGCCCCTGAGGGAGGCTGGGTAGTAGGCAAGTGGACAGTGAAAGGAGCAGTAGCTGAAGATCCCTTCCCTCCATCCCTAGAATATGCATTATGATTTCTAATTAGAATAAAATCTAAATTTACAAATGGTTAGACCTCTTCTTAGCAAGGATGTTCGGGGTTTGATCCCCAAGTCAGCTGACTCACAATCTCCAGTGTGGAGTCTGTATGCCCTTCCTTTTTACTGGGTTCTCTTCCTCCCACAGTCTAAAGACATGTAAGTGAATTGGTGAATCTAAATTGCCCCTAGTCAGGGGTTAAAGTGAGTGTGAACAGTCGGGAGCGGCATTCCTACCAGGGCTGCTGCCCCATGCACTGACTGCATGATGCAGACAAAAGCCTGATAAAATAAAAATAGCGAAAATCATTGACACTATGAACAGTTTTGAGTGCATAAAATAATTCTATAGTTCTTGAACTTCCAGTCAGTCTTTGTTTGATGACAATCAACCTCATATTCATGGCAATATGATCATAGATAACAAGCAGTAATATGCGACGCAATCCAAGCACAGGTGGTGCACAAAGTCTTTCTTACAATATATTAGGTTTATTATTATAAAAGCAACATAAAACACAAGGTAAGATGTCCTGACAAAAGCTTGTGTAGCCTGTAGTGTTTCCTGGAGCCTCTGTCCACAGCTCAGTGTGATGAGACTGAAAGCTCAGACTGTGTTTCTGTGCTGGAGCTGCAGGGGCAGAACAGCAGTATCTTGGGGTAGGGCTACAATGGGCATTGGGGAATCACTTAAAGAGAAACTTAGACATTTACATAAATAAAACTATATAAAATATATAAAATAATGCATATAATTAAAATATGGGTTTGTTATAAAATGTTTTGCCTTGAATCTTGTAGATAAGTAAAACCTTAAATTGTTCCCATATTTTTTACTACAACCTAGTAGCAGTTGAAAATATTATATCATCTAAAAAGCACCAGAATACAGAAAATTACACTTGTTTAAGTTTTTCAGGGGAGGGACCCCCAGATCCCCATGCCTTTACTTTCCCTTGCATAAAAAACAGTTTGCTACACATCAGGATCTACAAAGTTTTGTCTTGGGCACAAAGAACCAGAGCTGGCTCTTGTAAGCTTGCACCCAGTTAGTGACTGAGAAGTAAAACCACAAATTGTACCCATATTTTAAGTCGGTAGCTATCTATAATATTATATAAAATGTATTAAAATATATATTCTCTAGAATTCACCAGAATAGAGGAAATTGCATATGTTTTGTTCAAATTTACCTGTCATATAGTACCACACACTTTCAAATCTCTCTATAAACCTGTCACACATATTGCAGATACAGTATCAGCTCTAGGTAATGGTACATTAAACCCAATATAGTATACAGTATATATGTAACTACTGTATACACTGACTCACTGACTCCCAAAATTCCACTTTAACCCCTGCCCCTAGTGAATGAATGTGAAAGTGAAAGTTTATCAGTGTCCAGTCCTATGATTAAATTACCATTTTTCCATGGTCTTCACCACCTCAGGGACACAGGAGCTAGGCTAGAGCCACCAGCAGGCAAGACTTCATTATCTGAATGCATTTACACCATGTGAATGGCTAACGCTAAACTTAATCTATCAAAATCCTTAATAATAAAGCTTTGATGTCTTGATTATGTTTTTCACAGATCATTCCTATAACAAACTATGATTAAACTACCTTCTAATTTAAAAGATTGAATGGTTGTCTGTCCAGTGTTTGTCTCTGTGTTGGCTAACTGTGTAGCATCAGCGTTGCCAGATTGGGCTGGTTTCCGTTTAATTGGGCTTCTTTTGAATACCATGGCCTGGAAAAAATAGCATTGGGCTGGTTTAAAAAATTTGGGCTGCTTTTCACAGCTTTTTGGTGGGTTTTTAGAAAATATTCTGGAGAAAATACTCGCAAACTATTTGTCATTTTATGGCAACTAAAGTAGAAATACACATTTCAATAAACTGCTGTGTTATCCTGCTCATATCATCAGTTCATTTGTTTGTTTTTTTTAAATGAAATCAATTAATCATTTAAATGATTAATATTTGGTTGCTCACATTTTATGTTGGTATTTCATATGCCCTGACCAGGAAGGCTTTGGTTGTCTAATTGCACTCTTTGCTGGGAACCTGTTTGGTTTCCTTTTTCAGTGGTGCTGTCATGTTTTGTGTTTTGATTTGGGCTGTTTTTTATTGCGTTGGGCAGGTTTTAAGTTCTGTTTGGGCTGGAAACTGTCAGTGAGGTCAGGCAACCCTGTGTGGCATGGATGTTTGTGTTTTTTGTTAGGAGAATATATGACCTGCTTTAGTATTTTGAATATTATGCTACTCACAATTTAATTTCCCGTTGCAGGTTCACAGCTGCAGACTCCGGAACCTCCCACCTGAGAGAGAGTCCAAAGTCCAAAGTCAAGACCTATTGGTCCGAAGGCAGCAGCAGCAGCAAGACCTTGTCTATCAGCCGCCTGCTCTCCCAGAACCTCTACGGCAAAGAGAACTTCACCTCCCTGGACCTGGACTATGACGGGCCGGACTCCTTCTCCAAACAGGAGCACTGGAACTGGCTTTACAACACCTCCTCCCCCCGAGACCCTCGCTCCAGGACCAAGCGGAGACCCATCGTCAAAACCGGCAAGTTCAAGAAGATGTTTGGCTGGGGGGACTTCCATTCCAACATCAAGACCGTCAAGCTCAACCTTCTCATCACCGGGAAGATAGTGGATCACGGCAACGGGACTTTCAGCGTGTACTTTCGCCATAACTCCACCGGGCAAGGCAACGTCTCCGTGGGGCTCGTACCGCCAACTAAAGCCGTGGAGTTCCAAGTTCAACCTCACCAGCAGCAGTACCACCATCAGCAGCAACAGCAGCAACAGCAGACCGCACTAGAGACCAAAGAGACCAAGCTATTCAACTGCCGTGTGGAGTACGAGAAGGTAGAGAAGGGGACCAGGACGTCGCTGTGCGCCCACGACCCGTCCCAGAGCTGCCCTCAGGAGCAGACCCAAAGCCACGTGTCCTGGCTGTGCTCCAAGCCCTTCAAGGTCATCTGCATCTTCATCACCTTCTACAGCACCGACTACAAGCTGGTGCAGAAGGTGTGCCCTGACTACAACTACCACAGCGACACGCCCTACCTGCCAACCGGCTGATCATGTGACCAAAAAGGGGCGGGACACAGACTCGATAACGCAAAAAAAAAACGGGCCACGTAAGGTCCTGAGCCATGTCAAAAAAAAAATCTGAAGAAAAGGAACTGCTGAAGCTTGTGATGCTGGAGAAAATGAACAAAATGCTCCAAAGAAGAGGCCCAATGAGGTCAAACTGGGAGCCATTAGACTAACACTACTAGAGTTGCAACTGTAGATATAAGAATGAAGATGCTTTCTTCATTTAGGAAGTTAGGAAGCCATATTGGGAAGGTCAACATGGAAAACTAGGAAAACTGTTGTCCATTCAGTTTCTGTCCAATTTAGTTGTATTTTAATGTCCCAATATCACAACAGCAGATCACTGGCAGTTATGTCAGATGTGGGCGTGCCCTAAGTTTAATGGCAAAATAGCTGATTGGATAAAATGACCTGATGATTGGCGGTTAGAGGCAGGTGGTTCATGTTCAAAAGCCCCCGAGATGGGTCTGTGTAACAGTAGTTTACCAGAAGGGCTTTTCCCCACAGCCAAAACCTTGTTTGCTGTATGCACAACAAGAGCAACACTGAAAATCTACTGCAACCATGACAGATCCAGGATCTTGGTCTCATGATAGAGTCATAGTTAACATCTGATAGCTTTAGCTTGATGTAAATTGAATTGGAGGGGTAGTCCAAGAATTATTATATTTTTTTATTATTTTTTTATTATATTTTAAGTCATATTAAACCATTTTACTGTTTTGGAAAATATTTTTATGATGAATCTAACTCAGTTGTATATGAAAGCCACTTAAATTTAAATTAGATTTTTTTTTTTTTTTTTTTTTTTTTTTTTTTTACAATTTAATACTAAAAGGAAAAGTTAACTATTAGGTTGTCCTTTAAGTTTTAACAAAAGTTAATTAAAAGTTAATGGCATTGACAATAAATACTGTATGTTACTGAGAACAATGACAAATAGCAGTTTACAATTTAAACTATAGCTTGGTGGCTAACACTGTCAAGCCAACACTGAATAGCAGTCATTTGTCCGCTTAAACTGTGTGTGAGCTTTAGGAAAACATGTTTAACCTTTGATACTGAGCTGAATCTCAGTTTTAACTCTGCAAATCACAGAAATATAACACACTTACCCTCTCATTCAAACCTTTATTTAACCAGGATTTAAAAACTCATTGAGATTAAAAATCTCTTTTACAAGAGTGTCCTGGCAAGTGGCAGCAGCACAGTTACCAAATTAATTAGTATTAACCTCTAATACACAGGTTGCAGTAAAAGAGGAAGAATCTCAACAAGCTGGTTGTAACCAGTTTAAATGTAGGCAGGCCTAAGCCCACCCACAGGATTGTGATTTTCTCTCGCTTTGTATTTTGTGCATTACTTAAACTGTGTTGATTCAACATAAAAAATATACTATTGCAGATATGTCCACATAAATGGTAAATGTCATGTATATTGCTTTTTTCAATCATAAAACAATAAAAAATTATGTAAGGAATGTATACTTAGAGTAAACTAGATCTACTTAGTGGATGTAGCAGTTCTTACAGTGTAGGCACACCATCCACTGACAACCAGTACACAACGATGTGCCGTGGCCATGGCAGTATTTTAGTATTACTTTGCCTTACATTCTTTGTTTATTAACACAATCCAGCCACCAATAGGGCTTGTTGCAACTTTGCTATCAGCATAAACTCCACATGCATTTGTTAGGAGGCCAGGTGTGAATCTCAGAATATAATCCTAAACTACAAATGTTTCTAACAACAGAAGGTGAATAATGTTCAAAGTGTCTTCTCCTCTTGACTGAATAATACAATGTCCTTTCTTGAGCTCCCCACTATGGCTCCTACACAGGGACATTCCAGGAGCACCCAGTGTCTTCTACCTTCTGTATCTATGGTTGCAACACTAACACTATATGCATAGCTGCTTACATCTAACAGCCAACTCAAATATGCTGATTGTATTTATGTAAATATTGGAAGTTCGGCACAGAACAGAGACCAGAAAAACAATTTCATCTTTTTCCTTCTGCTAATTGAGTTGTTTACTCTGATGGTGTGTTTCCGTCTCAATCATGCGTCCCGTCTCTGCCGTCTGACTCTGGTAATCACCGAGAACACGTAAAACGTCAATGCAAATCCCCGGAGTCTGTCAGTCCACATTAGAGGCTGTAATGGAACAGATACGGCTGCTGTTGTTCTGCCGTGTGATTGTTGAGAGAGTTTCCGTCATGATAGTGCTGTCGGATCCCCGTCCATGTCCATGCATGAGCCCAGTGTGGTGGTGAGTAGCGTCCACGGATATTCTCATGTTATCGCAGCTGTCACAAATAATCTTCATCAAGTCTCTACTGTCACCGACCAATGGGCGGAAATAATACAACTTCTGTTAAAAAAAAAATACAGTTGAAAAGTCTGTTGACAGGTTTAAAGTTCAATGCCGGTTTCTGCAAATAAAGTGTCATGAAAACAAAGAAAATGGTTAAACAGTTCAACATTTCAGAAGACATTAAAGGTGCAGTGTGCAGTGGTGGGCTTGAAAATTGCAACTTTCTATTTTTTTTTTTATTTTTTTTTTCTCAAGAAGAGATTGGGAATCCTTTAAATGTTGAAATATTGTCTTTTTTTACTAACACTCAAATGTGTGTCAATAATGCTAACTGACTTCCACTCTGCCAGTCTCTGCCCATGGTTCTGCTATCCCTGGTTATTAAAACATGGTCCATTAAAACAACTGAAAATAAAGATGATGAACTCACCTGTTTGAATTACTTAAGATCTCTGACTATAGACATGACACTACTACAATTATAATACTCAAATATATATTACTTTCATTTTTTTCTTTCTTCTCTCAAAGCACTTTACATTAATCAATTATCCATTAATTTCACTGGTGGTGGCCACAGCTGTCCTGGGGCAGACTGACCACTCCCAAACAAAAAACAATCACACTAATGGCGGACTTAAAGCGTCAACATATGTTTTCTAAGCTAAGTTCTCGCTTCTCGTGTCACCAGCCCCTCATCTGGTGACACGGGACAAGGGGCGGGAGGTTAGAGGCTCCAAACACACCACACACACCTGGTTTGCACTACCTGTCGCTCCAGCACGCACGAGTACATAGAAAATGAATGGTCACTTCAGTCGCTCATAAGGTTTTATCTGTGAGTCTTCCCTAACAAATTTATACACCAGTGCTACACTAGATACTAAAGCCAGGGTGAGTGCCCATGTACACAAGGGCAGTGTGCAGGGGGAAGAGGCGGAGCTTAAACTGGCAACCTTCAGATAAGTGGGTGACCTCCTGAGCTCTTTATGACACAACCTAATAGAGAAACAAGAGCTATAGATCAATGTTTATAAATGGAGCTCACGCTGTGCTCAACTTTTGTATCTTGTGTTAAAGTATTTCTAAGACACTGTTATTATGCTGCTACAACTACAACTCCTCCAAGACACCAGAACTGTCTTTTGCTTTTCTACAATAATACAGTGAGCGAGAACGTGCAACAGCATTGTATCCTTTAGATATGAAGTAGTATTGTGATGCAATGACATCAGCCTCAGTCTTTCTTTCTTATTGCCACCAAATGCTCCTCTTTTCCCAACCACAAATGTCCAGACTCTGTTTCTTTTTTCTAAACACAAATGCCACTCAAGTTGTGGCTCAGTGACACTGTCTGTTGTTGACTATAATTTAATTTTAGTTTTTAACACACTTTACATCTTGCAAAGTGTGACAGGCCTCATATTGCCAATTGATGTTGTATAAATTATGTACTAAGTATAATAATTGAGTCATGTACAGAAACAAATTCTAACTAAACCTTTAACAGTGGTCCTAAAGCTACACTATCACCACCAACCTCATCCTCAACAATCACTTATCTACCTTTACTGCTTTTATTTCAATAAAATATACTACAAAATATTAATAATAAATGTTCATTAATGTGACTCTGTTATCTTTGTCTTGTTAATAATCTCACAAATGCACTTTCCGTTTTTCTTTTCCTTACCTCACAATCAAAGGTTTGAAAAAAAGTCATCTGAATTTGTTTTTTAAAGTTAAAGACAACGTTCATCCAAGAGGCTTTTTCAATTCTGAAATTGAACTGGTAAGAGAGCTGGTTTATATGCTCCTAGGAAGGAGGAGTTTTAGACTTAAAACTAAATTCTGTTGGTTTAAAAGACTATAAAAGAGCCTGAGTGGTTTCGGGTCATTAGCCTGTGTCCTCAGCTGGAGTGAGAGTGGTTAGCCCTCCTGGGCCTGGTCAGCTCCTACAGGTGTTAATGACCTGAGTGAAACTGGTTTGTTTTGTTTGGGTTTCAGGAGACTGTTATAGACAGATGGAAGGTTGTATCTGAGCCCACCATTCAAGTTCAAAGAAGGTTTCAAGATTGCTTCTTTGACTCCTCGTCAAGCATTCCTTTCTCTCTGGCTAAGACTCGGACCTCACTGTCCTTAAAGGAGTGGTTTGTTTCTTATATGTGCAGGTGTACTGTGGACGTGTGATGGTTAAATGAGTTGCTGTGAGATGAATAAATAGTCCTGCAGCTCCCCCTGCCACGTCTGGGCTAAGAATGACAAATATGAACAAGTATGAGCACCGCCAACTTGGTGTCACAGAAGTATAGAGTCTCGTGATAAAGTGCTGCATCGCAGTTACCAAAACAACAAGCCAGCAAAGACTTTAATTCTTGATTTTTGTCACGGCAGAGCAGCCAAATGACAGATATGAGAAGGAGAAAACAAAAGTAAAGCCGACCAAGGATCAAATAGGAGTCAAGTGGAATTTACGATAGTGCTTGACTCTGAAAAGTAGAGGGAGCTCAATAGAGGAAAATGAGTCAGAAACAGCACAGAAACTAGAAAAGTTACTTTAAAGTCTTAAGTTTTCACAGACCATTACTTTAACAATATGATACTGAGTCTAAGAGTGACTAAAGCCCCCTGCACCTCCCCCTTGTGTGTCTTGGTGAAAAAAAAACAGCCTTGCTAGAATGGGAGCACTGAACCTGTGTCCCTGAAGTCTTGGGTCTTGTGAGACAACACCACATTCTGGTTAGCCATAACAACAAGCCAGCAATGACTTTATTTCTTTGACACTGGTCACGGCAGAGCGGCCAAAAGGCAGAAAAAAAAACCTTTGTTCCGATACAAGGAGAAAGTCAAGCGAGGGGTCACACAGGGGTCAACCTGATTACTGAGTTACAATAGTGCTTTACTTTGAAATGTAGGGGAAGCTCTGTAAAGAAAAAAATATGACCAAAAAAGAGCAAAGCAAAAGGTCACACAGATTTGCTTTGAATACAAGAAAGATAAAGTTTCTATTTAATAGTGTTCACATTGCCAAAGTCAGTAGTGGGACACAACCCATCTTCAGCAGCAGTTTATATCAGAAATAAGTTATTAAGTTAATAAATTCCCCGTTTTAATGTGAAGCAGACAGTAGTGTTATCTGATCATGTTTTTCGAAGTCAAAATCAGCTGGTGACTGTCAGACTCCTCAACTCCACCGCTTTTTTTTTCTCATCACAACCCTGCAAATCGCGGATGAAACTAACTCCAACTGCTAATGACATTGGCTGTTCCAATTGGCTATTAAAGCTTCATTACATCAATTGGGAACCAGTGGGACTGCGTGGAGCATTTAGAAGGAAAATGAAGTCAGTGTAAGTGCAGCTCTGCAGAGTCAACACCACAGAAAGAATAAATTAACGGCGCTGTAGAAAACCTGTAAAAAAAAAAAAAAAAAAGTACAAATGTGCACCTCGGGGCGCAATCGGGCCTGTCTATTCAAATTCACTGCTCCTCCACCAGCTGTAAACGTTAATGGCAGCCGGGACGACAGCCAATGCTCCGACGCGGGGCAGGGTGGGGGTTCGGGTGGGCCGGAGAAAAAAGGGGGCTGCGCCTGTGGGATGAGCAGGGCATAAAGAGGAATTTATGATGTGGAGGAACAAGGCTGGCAGGAATCACTGGAAGCACCTGACTCGTAAATTGAGAGCATGTTTCTGTCAGCCGCGCGCCCCGGTGACTAATGCGCCCGATCGCAGTTTGGGGCCCACTTCTTTCATCTCAATAAAGTGACTTTGATACGTCTCCACCCGTGCACTAACAGGCAGGGACGCGCCGTACAGAGGCACCAAACACACACACACAAACACACACAGACATAATGCGGGCTGTCATTATCACGTGAGTAAAGTAAGGTTTTGTCAGGGACACAGCGGGATCTGTCAGGGGCGTAAATGTAGAAAATCGGCAGTGATTAGGAGCCACTTGGTTTCATTATGGTACATTAAAAAAGCAGTCAGGATTTGTGAGATCATGATATGGATCAGATAATGTGAGACATGCTCTTAATATTATTCATCAATTAAATATTACTAAAGACCCAGCCTTAATTGTTTCTCTGGATGCTGATAAAGCTTTCCATCGTGTAGAATGGTTATTCCTTTTTTTTGTGCGTTGGAAAAATTCTGTTTAGGATCTAAATTTATTAATGCGGTCAAGACATTATATTCACAGCCTACAGTTTAAGTTAGTATTAATGGACTGTTATCTGAAGGTTTCCTAGTTCAGTGAGGATGTAGGCAAAGGTGCCCCTTATTGCCTTTTTTATTTACATTGTTTATTTAACCCTTAGCTGAGACAATAAAGGCTAATGCTGAAATTAATGGGATCTTTGTGCTTTGTCAGGTTCCAAAATGAATTTAAGTAAATCTGTTGTCCTACCTTTTAATACTGATCCTCGGGAATTTGTACATTTTCCGTTTTAGGTGGCTGAAGATAGTTTGAAATACTTGGGAATCCCTCTTAGAGCTGATTTAAAGAACTTATTTGATTCAAACTAAACACCTTTAATCAGCAAAATGAAAGAACATTTATGTAGATGGTTACCACTGCCTCCTTTCTTGGGAGAGTTAATGTGATCCAAATGCATATTCTTCCCAGGCTAAATTACTTATTTCAAAAATTTACCTTGTTATTTGACAAAACATTTAACAAATTAAAACAAACTGAAGAGTAGCATTTCTCACTACATCTGGAAGAATAAGCATCAGAGAATCAGATATGACACCAAACCTAAACAATTAGGGGGTACATCCTTTCCTAACCTCCAACTTTATTACTGGTCGGCCAAATTGGGAATAATGACCAACTGGTTTTTAAATAGACAAGAGTCAACCTGGATTGAACTTGAAACCTCTGCTTGTAGCCCTATCAAATTAGAGCAATTCCCATTTATAAATAATTTTAGTGATGTACAAAATATTTGTAGCAACATTATTATTCAAAGCACATTGCAGGTGTGGAAGGATGTGAAAAAATATCTTAATATCCCATCAGCTATATCTGTATGATCGCCTCTAATTCTAAATCCTGATATTCCTGAACAAATCTAACAGAAGTATTAGTCTTGCAAGCTGGGTGTTTAATGGTATTACCCACTTTTTAGATTGGTTGTCATTAAATTCTATAAAATAATTTGAACAAATTAGGAATAAATTTAATTTTCCCTCGAAAGAATTTTATGAATATCTTCAAATTCAAAATTTTATCAGCAAAAAGAGCATAAATTCAGACACAATTTATCTAAGCTAGAGAATGCCATGATTTCAGCCATTTCATTAAAACAAAAAATATCTGAGTTTTATGCCTTACTGTCATACCACAGCTCCAATGCACATGATGTGTTGAAACCGCTGTGGAAACATGATTTGGGGATAACGTTTAGTCTAAAAGATTGGTCTGAGATTTGCAAAAATGTATTTCCAAAGTGTATTTCTTTACCAGTTCATGAGCAGAATTACAAATGATTACACAGATTATATTACACCCCTGTCCATCTCCAGAAGACGTTTCCTGACCGCTCTGATCTCTGTTACAAATGCAAAAACCACAAAGACACTGTAGTTCACCTGTTCTGGGAGTGTGACCATATTCAAAGATTTTGGAAAGAGATACATTCAGCAGATTATTGGGAAAAGTTTCATTATGCCACCATCATTGTATTTGCCGAACCTTTTCCCTGACAATGTTTTTGACAGTTACTCAATCTATGTTAATGACTATAATGTTCTTAGCAAGAAAATGTATCCTGTTAAAGTGGTCAACCCCCAGATGCCCACTCTGGACTCATGGTTGAATCAGATATCTTCTATTTTTCCTCTGGAGAAATTGACTTATGAGTTAAATGACAAACTAGACATATTTTGGAAAAAATTAGCAGCTATACATTCCTATTTGCAGATGTATATGGTTAAAGCAGAGTATTTGTTCCGTATTATATCTGGTTTATTTGTTTTAGCAGCACCTATTGTTTGTTTGTTTGTTTGTTTGTTTGTTAGGGTAAATGGGAGGGTGGGTACGAAGGTGGGAGGGAGATTTTGATTGTGCTTCACCTGTGTAATGTGTTAATAAAAAATATAAAACTTAATAAAATATTAATGTAAAGAAGCAGTCAGGACAATATACAGGAAATTAGCATAAAGAGGTCCTCCATTTTGGGAAAAAAAGAAAAGCAGCGATGGAAAGTCATGTACTTTTTCCCTAAAGAATTGGCCTTCGCAGATTGAAAGTCTTTGGGAGGATTTCAGGCCATCAAACATCACTGAGGGTGTGGAAGATTTGTTGGCACCAGGGGCAGCTCCTGGTGTAAACGCTCTATGGAGTTGTTTAGGGTCACAACCATTAGGGGGCTCCACATGAACAGAAAGGTCCGAACAGTGGTCAGATGTGGCCCTTTGCATAGGTAATATGGTAAGGGCGCTGAATGACTGGGACAGTGAGTGATGTAAACTGCTGCATCACAAGCCCGGTCAGTAACAGTACAGACTGAAAAATCGTGGATGCTAGGACTTTTTTTCAGCCCATAAATGTGTGCTACTCTACTTGCGTTTCTGAAGTTTTTTGTTTGATTACAACCTCAACCTCATATTTACGGAAATGAGCAACACATTTCTCATAATATCTTAGCTGTGTGTGTTATTGCAAAACAACATAAAGCAGAAGTGCAGATGTCTTGACAAATGTTTTTTTTATCCTGTAGTGTTTTCTGTAGCCTCTGTTTACAGGCCAGAATGATGAGACTGAAGGCTGTGTGTTTCTGTGCTGGAGCAGCAGAGCCGGAGCAGAGCAGTCTCTGGGGTTACACTGGGCTTTGGGGAACCACTAAATAAGAAACTTGGTCTTATGGAGCTATGCTTTACTCTATATAGCAGCAGCTCATGTTTAAAATATAAGTGTTGTTATTAGAGCCCGACCAGTATGGATTTTTTGAGGCGGATGCCGATATTGATATTGGGTAACAAAAAAATACCAATATCTGATACATCGGTCGATACAGTTATACTTTAGGAAAAGTATTTTAAAGCATTTTTCTTTCTGCTCTTGTTTACATGAATATGATGTGTACACCCCAGGCCTCTTTATTAGATTAAACATCTTTTTAAAATGTTGTAGAAAGCTGCTTATTGTTCTTTATGCTGATTGTTATGTAGGCTGTAGTGGGCATTTGTGTGGGGAGTATTATTATGTATTTTATGTATTATATTTATTTATTTTATTTAGCTTTAACTACTTTTTTTACTTAAATTTCATTTGAACTTGCTCTGCGAGTAGAGCATGGGGAGAACTACAAAATGCATTTTGAATTTTTGTTCTATGAGGTTTTATGGCAGAGAAATGAGCAAAAAAAAAGTTTTGCCTTTTTGAGCTTTTCAGGCCATGAGAAGGCGATTTAGGCTGTTTCCTATGAACTGCAGAGTAAAAGACCAACTGTTTGGAAACACCAGCACGCCCTCTGCTGCACAAAGCATTTTATTTGCAAGTAAACAGATCATATTCCAGCACTCCAGCACACAGTAAAAATAGCACTGTTTATATCAATGGATATCAGGCAGATTTTAGCTAATGGGCTAATATAATATCGGCCGGCTGATATATTGGTCGGGCTCTAGTTGTTATAATAATGTTTTGTCGTTTTAGGAGAAAATTAAAACAATTGTATAAAAAATATGACTATAATGTAATAGGAGCTGAAAATATTTTTTTTCTCATCTAACATGCACCATAATATTGCATCTGTTATGTTCAAAATCTCCTGGAGGAGGACCCAACAAACCCCCCTGCTTTATATTGTCCCTAATAAAAACTTGTCTGATGTACATAGATCAGGGACACAGATCGAGAAGCAACACAAAAAGGTTTGTGTTTTATAGTGTCCATTTGCCATTAAAGATCTCATTCAAATAGGGTTGATCTGTTTGTCCTTATTTATTATATGTATGGCTGTTTAAGCAGTGTGTCTTATTTGGTGTTTGCGTTTGCATTTTAATCTTTAATCAACGTGTTTAAGAAGTAGACAGTTCTTTTACTTGAGGACAGACTTTGAGTACTTGTTCCTCCTCTGCCGACAATGTAAGGATTATTTTGGACAAATAAAGACAGACTGATTTAGAAAGCCACCAAAAACCAATAAAATACCACTTGCTAAACCTACAAAGGAAACATTGCACTCATATGAACCAACATTTACCCAACAACATGAGCTGTGGAGATTAAAAACACGAGAATCTTCACTGCTCCTCTCAGTTATCTCTTGGTCCAGATCTGTTCCTGGTCCTCTGGTCTTGATCCAGATGGGGTCCTGGTCTGGAGGCACTCATGTCCCCCGCCTGTTCCCTGCTCAGCCCTGGTCCCTGATGAATGTGGTTTGGGTGGTATGTGTCAGAAATGGCTCAGAAAATGTTGGGATTTCTCGTCCTCATCCCAGCGACCCGCGGCAGCTGTAGGAGTAAACAGATGACTAACCAGCGGCCTTTTGGCAGTCTGTGGAGATTCTGCACCAAGGGGGGGCCACGGAGCCGACCGGACCGCGTTGACATTTAGGAGGATTACAGAGTCGAGGGTTCTGCTCTCCTCGTGTCAGAGGTGCAGAGCATAGTAATTATCTGAGACTGGGTTTTCTGACGCCTGACCTCAGCAGACACATGAAACCTTCTCCTCTTCAGTCTTTCACATTCTCATGGAATATCACAGTCTCAGTGTTCCAAATCTAATAGTACATAGACACATTACAGAAAGCATTTAACACTTCACTGAAGAAGTACAGAGAAGGTCAGCAGGGCTTTTGTCAAAAGGGTCAGGCTTATAACACTGTGGTAACCAACTGTGGTTCTAAGAGTGAAGGTCTCGATGAAGAACACTTACATCTGGTGAAATAACTTTAAGGAACGCTTACTCAAATTAGCCTTATCTTGCACTTACAAAAATGCCTTAATGCTTAACTTTTTCTTTATAAAAATTCAAACATAAGGGTGGACCTGATCCCCTGACCTCCCACGCCAACGAAAAGCAAGAGACACAGCCAATGCAGAAAGTGGAGCTCCACTCAGTTAGTAATACCATTGGTTGCAGCTAATACGTCACTTCCTGTGCCTGTCGTGAAAACGGCATACACAGCTGGTCCTTTAAAGCTTATGCTCTTCACAACTTGTTTGTGTTTTACTTTACAAGAGTAGAGGCTGCCCTCCTGTATATTCTGCCATGGAAACACAAACCTTTTCGAGTCTTACTGAACCAAACTGTGCTGAGCCATACCACTGCTAAGTCCATGTCTCCATACTGCCCTTCTTTGAGGTCCAACCGTTCTCCTGGGATCTCCTTTCATTTGACACGCTGCATATCCAGAAAAGTGATAAATATATATTTCTTTAAACACTTTCCACATTTATGAATTTTTTATTCTCATCCAAGTCAGCAGGCAGGAAGATCAGGTGCACAAACAGGATCTAGGCATGACAGTAGTGTGTCCTCACTGTTTCTGATTGTAGGATGTGCAAACGTTTGTTTCACAGTGTTCTAATGCTTCGTTAGTAAAAATTAAAATTGAATTCCAAACTTTGTCACGACAGATCCTTTATTACAGACAATTGCACCATTAGAATCAACACAGCTAGTGATGGCCAGGCAAAGATGAAAAATTGTCCATAGTGATAACTGAGGGCTGATGTATAAATTTGACATGTAAAAGCTATAAGTTAAATTTAAATATAATGTTTTATTCAGGCTTTTTGAAATTGTTTTGGTATTGTTTTTTTAATTTTTTTTTTTTTTTTGATGAGGAATGGACAGAGCATAAAGGGTTAGGATGATTCCAAGGGCCCGTGGCTGGCAGGGGGGTCCAGTGCTAGTTAGTTTTTTAGGTAGCCTATTTTACCGCTTCACATAGCCTTTTGTTAAATAGTGTACTTTTTATCAAGCTTTTTTTTCTGCTGCTCCACTGTCAGGGCTGTCCCAGTCTCAGTCAATACAGAATCAGCTTCAGCCCCGTCTTCTCCCCCAGTCCCCCTGCTCTTTCACTGTCAACTGAAGAGGATGAGCTCTTGATAGTTAAAACTTGTGCTAAAGGATAAGCATAGTGTATATTGTGGTTGATATCTATTGTTTGATCCAGTAGTTTAGACTGCTGCTTAAGTCCTGTTATAGACCTCAGTTAGTCCTGTTTTAGTCCTGGTTATAGATCAGATTTATTCTTGGTTTAGTCCTAGTTTGGGCTTGTTTTAGTCCTGGTTTTAGAGTTGGCACAGACCTTGCTTAGAGCTGGTTTAGTCCTAGTTTTGTCCATGTTTACACTCAGTTTAGCCCGTTTTTAGTAATGCTCATTTAAAGTGGTACTTTTTGGTTCTTCTGTTGTCTGAGGTGGTACTTAGTGTGAACAGTTTAGAATCATCATTTTTAATACAAATATAATTCTGTTAAAGTGTGTCTAGAAAAAACGTAATGTTTTAACTGTTTTACTTTTATGATTGAAGTCAGTTACAACCACTTTAAATATTTTCCCTTTTCTTAGAGGCAGCTATTTATTTGGTCTTAGAGCAAAGTATGAATGTTATTTAATGTTGCCCTGCTGTAAAACATCCATCTAAGACATTTTTAAAGGCTATGTTAAACCTGGTCTAGAAAAAATGTTGGTGGGGGGCCCAACGTAAAATCTTTTCAGGGGGCCCAGAATACCTGGCAGCACCCCTGAGTGTGAAAGCTACATGTTAAGGGGCAAACTGCTCCAAAATATCAAAATTTAAAAATCTGACTTTTACCTGTATTTGACTAAAGCCTTCATCATAAACATGGTTGCTCAACATTGTAATCATATGTATCTCACCTTTAGAAAAAAACAGCATGTAATCCCCCTGTGCTGCAAGAATTCATTCCAGATCTGACTCTGTCCCAGGGCGAGTTCTGGTCCGAGCTATTGACATATTACCGCCTCTATCAGACAACGGCTTCTACTGCTCCTTTCCTCTCTTTTTTTCCCCCCCTTTTCCCTCCCTCATCCACAAATAAATTGCCCTCCTCTAAACACTATTACTCACTCGGCAAATGAAAACCGTCTCATATCAGCCTGAAAAACTGGAGAGAATTAATTAACCTTTGTCATTTTAATTGCTTTAGTGACAGCTGTCCTTTGGCGCCGGAGCTATCCTAACGCGCCTACTATGGGCTTGTCAATTACTTTTCTGCCCTGCGAATAGATTAAAAAACGCCACCGAGGATAGAGTCGTTTCATTATAGTCAGACTTAATGCCCCCCAGTCATCTGCAGGTACGACGTCCCCCCCACTCCTCCCTCCCCTCCCGCCCCTAAATACGCCGACAAATGAACAATGCCATTAAGCCTCCCCGTATGAATCGAATGAATTGTGTCGGACTCGAAAATTAAGTTTACGCTCTGTTTAATTCCGGTCCCGCTGCTTGTTTGTATTGACGATAAATATTTTTTTAATAAAAGCTCTGCCGGCTGAATACCTGAATGCAGCGGCTAATTGCGCTAATGGCCCGGAGCGTCGTATAAAAAAAAAAAAAAAATCATCCTGGAGCAGATATAATGCCGATCTCAATTCTCAGTCTTTTTTTTTTTTTTTGTGGTGCTGCTGGACGTCCCGCCTGCTCTCACCTCATTACCGTATTATGTTAAGACAACAGGCAGCGCTCATTAAGACACGGAGAGGTTTTCACACTGCGCGACAAGAGAGCAGCGTTGGTGTAAAAAGGTTTTGGTGAACTGCTGACACCGACGCAGGCTCTGTTATGAAGAGACACTGAGAAAAAGAAAAAAAAAAGGCCTATTGAATACATGCTGTCGATAAACTGAGAGCAGAGTGTGAAATAGTTGGGTTTTGTGGGAGGTGAAATGGAGTGATGATGCGCGGCAGACTGGTGTGAATGTGTGTGAGGAGAGATAAAAAGGTATAGGCTGCTTGGCTACAGTGTGGAATGGACAAATTCATAACTAACATTGCTAATTAGCACAGCTATTAGCAACATGATGCTAACAGATCATAGTGTCCAGGGCTGGACATTAACACTCGCCAACCAATTTTATCAGTACCTTGTATATTTTAAAGGATAACCCTGAATTTGTGCTGCTCTGCTTGAGTGTACACCAATTAGTAAGGATGTAATGATATTTAAATTTCACAGAACAGTATTATCACAATATTAATTTAATGGTATGGTATTTATAGTGATATTGTGGAGAGGCTCATGGTTTTGTGGAAAAGCTAAAGATAACAAAACATGAAAAAATGCCCTTTAGAGCCTTTGGTGCATTCATTATTGTGATATTTCAAAAGATTAAGAATTTAATAATAATAATAATTTTGTCATGATGGCTGCAATGAGCAAAGAATCATGGTCTATGTAATTCTATGTAATACTTTGCTCTTGATTGTATTAAAATGACAAGTATGAATAGAGTGTCTACAAATGTGTATAGCTGTCAGACTATTAATGGCCAAAAAACACTTTAGTACCCTAATAGTAAGTATGATTTTTAGTTGCCATAATCAGAAATATCACATATTTCAATTCCTTATTATTTCATTGTATTTGGCATTGTGCTGCTTAAAACTACTGCATACATTTCAAAAGGCATTACTGAACAATAAGGAAGAATAAAGCAAACAGAAAACCCCATTAATATAGTTCGCTGACATCATCAACATGCGACATTACTAATCCAAGCCAATTTTGCAACCCGAGCAGATTTGGTATTTACAACAGCAGTTAAAACACTGAAATGATTAGAACAAGTCCAGTGACGGTGTATGGGCTTTAGAAAAACACAGGAGCATTTCCTGGTTTCATGTGTCTACGTAGAGCTGTGAGACCGAGCGTTTTCAGCTTTTGAGAAGGGCAGCACCTCAGCATACAGGATTACTCAAACATGTGTAAATGAAACTAAGTACCACTTCAGGTATGTTTTTGAGGTGCAATCATTATAACATGGTTAAAAGCTCAAAAAAAAAGTTGACTTAGGGGACCTTTAAAGCAGTTTCTCAAACTTTTTCAGACCAAAGACCACTTTAAGATAAAAAATAAAATAAAAATGGGGACCACCCAACCAGCGAACCATGTAGTCCTGTTCAATTCAATTGAATTCAATTTTATTTATATAGCCCGGTATAACAAAATCAGTCGCCTCAAAGGGCTTCACAAACAGTTAATTAAACATAAACACACAATCAGACACAACACACAATCAACACAAACAATAACTACACTAAACTAAACAGACCCAGGACACTCCTGTCCTTAGACCCTCCTTCTCAGTAAGGAAAAACTCCTAAAAAAACAGCTGTGGGAAAAAAAGAAGAAACCTTATGGAGACCATATTGAAGGAGAGATCCTGTCCCAGGGCGGACAGGCAACATGAGTCTAGAACTGTTAGTCCATTAGCTCATCTCTAGGATCATAGTTCAGGTCTGTAAGGATGCAGCAGGTGGACCTCATCCAGACAGGGGAGTGGCTATTCACTGGTACTATAGAATTAATATTGTTGCTCAAAATATTACTCTAATACTATGAAAGGTGAATAGTCTTATAATAATTTTAAGAATATTATGATGACAATAATTCTGTCTGTCTCCTTGTTTGTGCTCTTCCTCTGGAGCCAGTTTATCCATTCCCTGCTGGGGCCTGATTTCCTCCCTGGTCCCTCACTACATACTGCCACAAGCCTAAGCCTGGAACAGTTTGTAATCCACCTCTTTTTATATAAGTAATAGTGCTGGGCATTGATTAATTTTTTTGCAATTAATCTCAGTCTTTTAGCAAGAACCTATTTTTCCAATTTAAAAGTCTCTCCTCCTCCTGTGGCTGCCATGTTCCCCTGCTGCTGCTGCTGCTGCTGCTGCTGCTGCTGCTGCTGCTGCTGCTGCTGCTGCTGCTGCTGCTGCTGCTGCTGCTGCTGAGTCTGCTCCTGTCTGTGCTCCTCTTTTTCTCTTATCAAATAGTTATGGGATGTAAATATGTCTTTTTTTAGTAATTTTTCAGGTAAAACATCATTGATACGATCTGAATACGTTGCATGTTCCATAGCGTTAATTAGCCGTGCGTATATTTAACAGACTATATTTAACATTATTAAGGTACTAAGACTTTAGTGGTTTGTATCTCAGTGATGACATGAAATAAACACTGTAAGGAAGCTAAAAGTCTTCTCTATCAGTTCCATTGGAGCTAATGTCTCTGTACTCTTCCTCTGTCCTGTGCTGCACCCATTTACGAACACATCTGCAGGGTAAACAAAGAGAGAGGGAGCATGAGGCTCACTGATAGGAGCCGGCTCGTTCTGACTGACCCAACACCTGCATTAAAGTGCAATAAAATAATTTATGGTGTGAATTAGGCTAATTAATGTGTTAACATGCCCAGTCCTAATTAGTAATCAAGGTCAACTTTAGTAATAAACTTTCATTAATTCATAAACTTTAAGTGTGTTTTCTCAAACAGAGCAGACAGTACAGTCTGCCCTCTGCTGTGTGCCGCTGGGTCAACAACACAGAGCAGGGAGAAGAGGAAGAGGGAGCACTGCTGCTGGGCCTGAGAGACCTGGAGATGGTGGAGGAGCTCACACAGACAGTCAGGACAGTCCAGTCTGCGCCTCACCCATCTCTTTTCAGGGACCAGTCTGTATGCTACAGACCCAGCCAGACGTTACATGGGGATGTGATAAATGTAAACGCTGTTACAAAATCACTAGTGGTCCGTGGGCAACAGATTAAGAATCACTGCTTTAAAGATATAGTTCCCAGAACTGGACCCGAATCAGGGATCTTCTAGTTCAGGGGTAAATGCTCTATCCATTAAAGCACAAAGCCCTTGCCTGTATTTATTGTCTTTAGCCCTATCTCACAATGGTACAAAATCTGGATCCAAACTGATTCATGCCAAAAACCTTTTGTCCTTGGTCCATAACTGAACTTTGCTAAACATTTCATCAAAAAATGACAGATTTTTAGAATCATCTTGCTAACAGACTAACAAACCTACAGACAAAACAATGCAGGTAAAGACATAACTTCAAAAAATTTCTTTGATTCTGTTTCTCTCAGTGTGGAGTCTGAATGTCTTCCACGTGTTACCTCCAGTTCTCTCCTAGTTCTCCAGCTTCCTTTTGCCATCTAAACACTTGAATAAGTGGTGAAAGAATGATAAATTTCCCCTAGTTAAAGTGAATCTTTTTCAGTGGTTAATAGTTATAATATTGGAAGAAGCAGCAGTCCAGTTTTAGAAGAGCATTGAAAATAATTATAAACTCATTATGCCGTAGTCATATGAAACACTTTTTATCTCAAAGGTTGTTGTTGTCGTTGCAACGTTGTAAACACAAGTTCAACCCAACAATGAATGACAATATTTTTTTGCATTAAAAATTCTTTTCTAATAACAGGAGGTCACATAGAACAGACAGACAGTGCCCTTCACATGAACTGTCTGTCTGGAGCTGGGTTTGAAGGTCACAAAAACATTCTACCAAACACAACCAGAGACACTGCTTGCTAACAGGCAAGGCAAGAAAATGCTTGGGGCCCCAGAACAGAATGGGCAGACCTGCATCAGTGATAAGTTTGCAATGACAGTGGTAGGCCATTGCAGAGACCCTAAAGGGGCCTCACCATACTCTGTGGCAGGTGCTGTGCTTCTTATCTAAACAAACAGGTTAAAACTGCAAGCAGTGATGAAGGGCCCACCCACTTCTTGGATCTGAAGCCTGCCTCTCACTCGGAGATTCACATGGGAGTAACGGGACAACATGGCGCATGAAGAAGTCTCTCTGTGACTGCACAGCAAACTCTTTTGTCCTATTCTTTTCTCTCTGATTTCATAAAAATGAGTGCAGAATTCCTTCGCCTTCTTTGCTTTCTGTAACTTGTGAATAAACTCATTTGGGCCGAGACTTGCTCCTCTCTCTCTCCCTCTCCCTCTCTGTCTCTGGTGGGACAGCAGTACACAGCATCAGGGCAGTGAGAGCCAGAGTAGCAGAGGACAGGACAGGACAGAGCAGACATCCTTCTCACTACGTTATACATATTTTTGCATTTTAGGATAAAACGTGCTAAACAAAGCTAATAGTGTTAGCGTTTACTATTCACTTTAGTTCATTTGCGCCTAATTTGTTATGCAATTAAGCGTGCATATTTAATAAGGTGCTAAGTTTTTTGCTCAGAAGGTAATAGCCTTGTTATTCTTTTCTCTGTTAAATTAATCTGAAAATACAGATTATTTTTTTTTAATATTCCTCAAAGCATAGACAGCTCAAAACACATCAAAATGCACCAGAATGCAGGAAATGTGGTCTGCTCTTTTAACCCTCTCAGGGCCAAATTAAGTTTTAGTAACAGGAAAAATCTGATATTTGGGGGAAATTATCATATGGGGTAGTAATAAACAATTCTGACTTTTTTTTGGTAATTAGGTAATGAGCATTTAGCTGTTGCAAATCTGCAACGCCTGCCTGGAGAGGGTTAAAAATTAATGAATTCATCTTTCAATACTTGGCATGTGCAATGTAGTCTATGTGCTTTAGAGTGTGTTTTTAATGGTCTCTTATCTTTTTATACTGACTATTTATTTATTCTATTGTGTGTTTGAACTGTATGTACGGGCTACAGGAGCAACGTGATCTCACAGGATGGCGTCACTATGTACCCATATATTTCTGTTGCTGATGTGAGGGGTGTCATTTAACGCTGATCAGAAAGTGATTCAAAAACAGAAGTTACCAAAAAATTCCAAAAATTGTCGAAGCCGGGGCGCTCGTGTCTCGTTCGCCGCTGAAGTCCAGCATCATCTACTTCTTCAGCAAACTTCTCTTTCTCATGACAATGTCCCATCACACTCAACATTGAAGTAGTGAATGACATAGCTTCATCCTTAGATAATAAAAAACATTGTGCAGCTCTTTTCGTTGATCTTACAAAAGCCTTTGATACTGTTGATCATCTTATTCTGGAACAAAGATTAATTGCAAATGGACTATCATCTCAAGCAATACATTGGTTTAGGAACTATCTCTCAGGAAGAACTCAGACTGTTCAGGTAGACGGCTCCTCATCAGACACTCTCAGTATCCACAGGGGTGTGCCGCAGGGGTCAGTTTTGGGTCCCTTTTTGTACATAAATAATATCAGTCAAAACATTCCAAATTGTTACTTTCATTTTTATGCTGATGATACCGTAATGTACAGTGTGGCATCTACTCCACTTGATGCCCTTCAGCAGTTACAGATTGCTTGTGACATATTTCAAAGGAAACTCCAAGACTTAAAGCTTACCTTAAATGCTGACAAAACAAAATCAATGTTATTTTCAAATGTCAAAACACTCCCCTCAGATCTTCCTCGAATCTCTACTTTACAAGGTGCTCAAATCGAGAAAGTGGACAAGTACAAGTATCTAGGTCTTTGGATTGATAGCTCACTTTCATTCGCGTTTCACTTACAGCAATTAACTCAAAAACTGAGAGTGAAATTAGACTTCTTTTTTAGGATTAGGCCCTGTCTTTCTTTTGAGGCTAGGAAGAGGCTTGTAGAAGCCACATTTATGTTGGTGTTGGACTATGGTGATGTGGTTTATATGAATGCTTCTGCACAGAGTCTGCGAACTCTGGACACAGCTTACCATGGTGCCCTGAGGTTTATCACTGGTCTCTGAGTGCTCACAGACCATTGTGTACTGTATGCATGTGTGGGCTGGACTTCTCTGGCTACACGGAGACTTACTGCGCCACAAACTGTCCGACTTCAGTACAGGTGTATTTCCCCTCCTCTCATTGCGGCCGTGCACTCTCGTTCACAATCCAGGCGAGGCGCAGTTCATCTGGAACGAGCCTAATGCAACAAGTGAACGAGCTAAAGCAAAATGAGTGACCAAAAAGACACATTGCTAAATGAACAATTCTGCTTCAAATCATCACCAGACAGCAATATAGACAAAACAAAAGTTATGTGCAGTCTATGCAAGGATGAGTTCAATTACCACTGGAGTAACACAGTTCATAGTATTTACACTGTTGTGAACCACAACAATTGTTATTAATTGAAGAATTAAACTTATTTTTGTTAAAGTTCTAAAAGAGATTACACATGCTTTTTTAGGCAAGTTTTGTGTATTTGTTGGTTGTAGCCTTATTTAGGCAAGCTTTGTCTGAGTTACAGTTCTCAAAGAGACATTTATTTTCTTTGCAAGTTTTGTTTGCATTGCACAAGTTTACAGTAAAGTATGTGAAGGTTAATTCAAAATAAATGTTTAAATTTACAATTTTGTGTTTGTACGTGAATTCATCACTCTGCAAAAAATTTCATTAATTTATAATAATTCATAATTTGTTATGGTAAATAATTTTAAACATTTATAATTGTTAACTGGAACCACTACAGCTATAAAATAAACATTTTGAGAAAAAAAAAAACTTACCTGTTTGTTTTTAGGATGTTTAAAAATTCTAAAAAGATTAGTGACACACCGTGTAAGTCATGTTGATCAGGAGGAGAGGGACTTTTATCCTCCTGAAAGGGGTTCCTGGCCCCAAAAAGTTTGAGAGCCCCTGCACTAGACACAGCCAGAGCTGAAAGCTCAAAGTGAGGGTGCACCAACACCAGGCTGGACTGCCATGGTCAGGATTATAAAATATTATAGACTCAATATCCTTCTGTTTACAGAAAAAAAAATGTGTACAGATATTTATAATAGTGCCACTGTAGTGAACTTAACACCACTGTTGTTATGTTTTCTGTCTGTCTGCAGCTCAGAGAGATGTTGACAAATCCTTATTGTTAGAGTTTTATGAAACATATACTTTTGGAAATACCCTTTTGCATCTTAAAAGTAGCAAATGAAAAATATATCCTTGACTTGTGACCCTGAGTTTGCCTGTGGAGAGGGAAAACCATGAGAGGCAGACATCATTCAGGTAAAGAATGAAAAGCCAATAATTCATTAATCTGTCCTCACAAACTGCTGTAAATTTCCCGGTCCTCTCCACAGCAGTTCAAACCTTCCATCAGCATCAGGTCACCATGCTCTTGAGATGCTGTCCTTGATGCAGTGGTAAAATTTGGTCAGGACCTCCTGGTCAGCTGAGGCCAGTAGCTCTGTAAGTTTACATGCCTGGCACAACCCATCACACTGATTTTCTCAGTTTGACTCCCATTGCAGTAAACAATGTCAATCTGAAAGTGTGTGATGTAGCCTCTCCTCTGCTAAATCACATCTAATCTAACTAACACTCACCTAAATGTTTCTTCAAAATGTGACCTGTCACTCAGCATGTCACCTGCCATGTTCCAATATACAGGCCCTGAAAGGTTTACAACCATTCTATTCACATCAGAGATGACCACAAACAACCAAAGTTCACGGACTAAAGTTCTCAGCTCAAATAATCTCAGAAGATACTGCTGGTATAGGCATAATGTCCAAAGACAGACACATCTGTTTACCTGTTACCTGCAGGGGTCAAACTGTATTATATTTTATGATGTTAACAATATATATATATATATATATATATATATATATATATATATATATATATATATCTGTGTGAAGTTAGCTTTCAGCCAGTAGGTGTGGAGTGTTGTCCCCAAACCCATTAAGATCAAATTTAACTAATTTTAATTTTAAATTTATCCAACTATGACTATGAATTAAATTTTTAAATTTAACAGTAAATAATACAAATAAAACAGTAACAATGGCACAAACAGTCCATAAAACACTGTACCATTTTACACTGAATATATAGATGTGTGTAAGATTAAAGATCTAGACCAGTGGTCCCCAAACTTTTTCGGCTTGCGATCTACTTTTAAGGTCATCAAGGCCAGGAGATCTACCTTTATTTATCTACTTATTTATTTATTTATTTATTTATTTATTTATTTATTTATTTATTTATTTATTTATTTATTTATTTATTTTTACATATTATTTCTATTAGGCACAGTGTGGTGGACATTTATAAGAGTTATTATTATTATTATTATTGAAGTGGTTAAACATGAAAATAAAAATTAAAATAACCTCTTTAATAAAGCCACATTTTATAAAACAAAAAATTATAACTCAGGACAGGAATGACTGAATCTGATAAATGTAGCATATAAAATTTTGTCACTGATAATTACAACACACCATCATTTCCTAAAACTGCTGATTATTACAGATTATAATAGGCCTACTACAATGGCAGCCACGGCTCCCACCACAGTGTGACTGAGGAGAGAATGAATAATGCACCAAATTGTAAAATGACTTTGAGTGTCTACAAAAGTGCTGTATAAGACTAATGCATTATTATTATTAGGCCAGAATTAAATAGTAAATTGCAGTATCAGTGCAGTTCATCACCAAAGCTCAGCATTATTTTAGTAACATTGATGAGTGACATGAGCTCCATGGTAACGCTCAGGGGAGGAGCTTGTGAGACTTCAACAAAGTCAGCTTTCCTCACAGCTCACAACAACAAACTACTTTGTGAGAGACAAAACAGAGCAAACAGGTACAACACATCAGGCACTGACTCCTTCCTCACCTGTCTCCTCCCTTTCTCCTCCCTGACACCGCTGCTTCTCCTCCTCTGTGTGCATGCGTGTGCGTCAGCTCCGCAGCGCTGTTCAGAGCAGCCGTACGTGCGAGCCGCCCGCAGCCTCCACAATAGAACTTAAGTGAAATCGGCAGACATCAACGTGTCTGACATTCTCATCCATCGTCAGACACTGATGTTGGACGAGAAAGCCTGGCTTGCAGTCTTCACTTTAATTCATCCCAAAGGTGTTCTATTGGGTTGAGGTCAGGACTCTGTACAGGCCAATCAAGTTCTTCCACAGCAAACTTGCTCATCCACATGTGGGCCCCCAACATCACCTCCTATGGACTTACCGGACCACTACCTGCCTGGATGAGGTCCACCTGCTGCATCCTTACAGACCTGAACTATGATACTAGATGAGCTAATGGACTAACAGTTCTAGACTCATGTTGCCTGTCCGCCCTGGGAGAGGATCTCTCCTTCAATGTGGTCTCCATAAGGTTTCTTCTTTTTTTCCCACAGCTGTTTTTTTTAGGAGTTTTTCCTTACTGAGAAGGAGGGTCTAAGGACAGGAGTGTCCTGGGTCTGTTTAGTTTAGTGTAGTTATTGTTTGTGTTGATTGTGTTTTGTCTGATTGTGTGTTTGTTTAATTAACTGTTTGTGAAGCCCTTTGAGGCAACTTTTGTTGTGATACTGGGCTATATAAATAAAATTAAATTGAATTGAATCCATATCTTTATGGACCGTGCTTTGTGCACTGATGTGCAGTCATGTTAGAACAGGAAGTGGCCATCCCACAAAGATGGGAGCATGGAATTGTCCAAAATCTCTTGGTGCTGAAGCAGCCATTGTTCCTTTGACTGGAACTAAGATGCCACGGCCAGCTCCCAAAAACAACCCCACACCATAATCCCAATTCAGTTATTTGGGTGGGAGTGAATACTTTTGGAAACATAGTGTATCTATCTATTTGTATGGAAATCATTTTTTGGGAGCTGTTGCTTTAACTTTGGAGAGAACACTTGGATTAGGTGTCTGTCGCCCCCTGCTGGCAACGGTGGTGAATGGACAGAACATAAAATGGCTAATTAGCATGGCTATTAGCTACTTTACGCTAACAGCTAGATCAGTGGTTTTCTACATTAAGTAAATCAAAAGAAATGGAGTTTGAAATGAGGTACAGCTATACACTTTGTAACGTCTTACAGGAATCCATGGAGAAAAACATGACCGTATTTTGAATAGAGTGAAATTTTATTGTTGGGGGTCCGTGCAAGATTTTCTGACATTTAAGGGGGCCAAGACTTTCTAGACTTTGGAAATGGTTGAGAAAGATAAATGAACTGATTGCTTCATAGTGGTGGCAGTTTAAGCACAGAAATTATCAAAACAAGTCCGATGACAGTGCAGGGGCTTTAGAACGTGCAGGAGCACTTTCTGGTTTCACATGTCTGTGTAGAACAGGGGTCATCAATTAAAATTCACTGATTCACAGTTTGTGAAAATTTTCTCAAGTGAAGGTCCGGAACATCAAAATGTTATTTTGTGCCTTGAAAAAGCATTGCAGTAACATCAACATCTGTGTCTATAGTGCAAATACAGTATATTGTATATTATGGCAAAAACACTTTCCTAACATTAACATCAGTTTTAAAACAAACTTGGGGTTATAAAATAATAAAATAAAAGGGCAGCCATATTTTTTTCTTATAACAAATAAATAGCTACAATTTTAAAATAATAATGCTCTTAATGGTCCCTGACTCAGAACACGGGGGACACAGGGGTTTAGAGCTGACCTCTGTTCCTTTCTACATCTGTCTGTCTCTCATTTCTCCGCTGTCTGTCTCACTCACAGTCACTGCTCTGTGTTTCCAAATCCTCAGATCTGATTGGCTGATAGCATCACATGTGAAGATTCGATGTCTAGTTTAATGCAGGAGAAGTTTCACCCATTAAAACTGAAGAGCTCTGTACTGCGCCTCAACACACATGCAGCCTCCCAATTCTCTGGTAAATATGAGGCAGTCTTCTCCTCTGTGGGACAGAGGGACAAACTCTGGAGGGAGGGGTGAGGTCTGGGACAGAACTGCTCACAGCCACAGCGTGTGTCATCTCCAGCTCCTCTCACTGATCCATAAAGAGAAAACTTCTATCTGTTGTAAATCGAGCAGTCCAGTCCCTCCTCACAGACTCTGGACCTAGTTCTGTCATTCTGTTAGACAGTAACCGAAAACACACCTGACTTAAACCCTGCACTGTTCATGTTAGAGCTGTAAAGTGCCAGGACACGCTGCGGGTTGACGCACTTTGAGAGAGGCGCTGCTGCTCCCGGTGAGTGTAGGGCTGAACAGGTTCATGTCCTGTGGAGCAGTACATGGGTTCGGGTCCGGATGGGGCGGCGCCTGGGATTCAGATTGTGGTCCGCCTATTAGTGACCCCTGGTGTAGAACCATGAGACTGAGCGTTTTCAGCTCTTGAGAAGGGCAGCGCCCCAGCATACAGGATTACTCAAACATAAATTAAACTAAATTCTACTCCAGGTCTGTTTTTGAGGAGGAGACAACATTATAACATGGTTTAAAAAAAGGCTAAAAAAAAGTTGATTTAGCAGAATAAAGAACCTTTAAGATGTTTAATTTAATTTAATATAAGTAGTTATCATTACTGTTGCCTTTTTTTTTTTTTTTTTTTTTTGCTAGTAAACTCTAATAGATTGTGGCTTGTTCGTTCATTTGGAATCTGGCAAACTAGGGTGCCCCAAACACCATCTTGGATAGGGCTGCCACAAAGCTAGAAACGGCCCTGCACACAAGTCAGTGAGGTGGTCAGAATGCTCCACAGTACCTCAAGCTCTACATGCTTCGGTCTTTTTTGGTTGACACAGAAAGGATCTAAATACATCTGTCTTTTATAACATTCCTTTATGCAGTGATCCTTTAACTCAGTGGTTCCCAACCTTTTTCATCTTGTGTACTCCTGTTATACCATGAGTATCCCCTTGTTTATAATGCGTTGATATTTTTTCAAAACAACAAAACACAAAAATGCACTTCATTGTAAATTCTAATTCTCCTGAACTTTTTTCTTTTCAACTCAAATAGCTTAGATAGAGTTTTTTACCATATTTTTATTTTTATTAACTATATATTTTGTGTAAAAGAAAAAAGAAAGAAAAAAAAATAAAAGAATTTTTTTTTAATGATAATGAAACAAGCCAATATACCAAATAAATAAATAAATAATAAAAAAATAACAATATCTAATATTGAAATAATATTATTTAGCAGTCTCACCTCATACATTTTCATAGTTTAATATAAAAAAATTGCAAATGTTTTCTTATCATCTTGGAAATAAATTATGAAATAATTCCAAGTACCCCCTACAAAGTGCTCATGTATCCAGGGGCGTAATATCAGCCAGGGTTAGCAGCAAGTGCACCTCCACTGGGGCCCAGGAGGTTTACTTGTTCATCTATGGTCAAGTCTGTGTTTAAAATAGTCATAATAATTAGGAGCACCACTGTTCTGGCTCCTTAGGAGCCATCCCATAACTATTTTTGGTGTTTTAATTGTTAATTTAACTGCTACTAATGATGTGTGATAGTTTACATTTGGTTCGTACTGTGAAAGGCAGCAGGAAATGCAAGTAGAGGACGGTGGCTCACTTCTACTCCAGCAGCTTTGTTCTGAACAAGCACAGCCTGTACATTTATAAAAATATGGTAGTTTACATGCTTAAACTTAAATCTAAGTGGCTCAATCATTTTTATGATGTTTGCTGTTAAAAAATATGCTAAATTTCTGGGTTGCTCTACTATTAGCATTTAAGCTAACGATTAGCGCGCTAGCGTTAGCATGTTAGCTTTTGTGTATATGTTTATATTATGTATGCTAATAAATCATGTGATCAAAACATTTTATTTAAATATTAGGTTTGTAATACACTATGTAACACATAGTCTATTGCAAACCTAATATTGCAATACACTATGTAATGCAAAGATCACCACTTGTCATCATTGGAGGAGTGAGCTATCTGGCTAGCCTGGCAGGGTTGCCAGGTCTGAAAGTCAAAATTCACCCAACAGCAAATTAAAAACTGCCCAAAACCCACGGAACAGTGAATGAAAACACCATGCAACTGTAACACACTCTGGATGCACAGCGTGGTGACACCGTCAGGAAACTGATTTCACTTCAGCCCCCAGCTCAGCAGATCAGAGCAGCCAGACTGCCCACGTGAGACACGAGGCTCGACGGACCGTCAAACAGGGCTGTGACGCGACTCTCCTAGAAAATCAAACCCTCGCCGAATTTTGACGCTGGCAGCTGGCGCTGGGCCGCGTTTTTCTCCCAAATTAGCATATATTGTTATATTTTGGCAACTACTATGAGCACTACCCATAGCTGATGCTTTTTTTTAATGTTTGGGGGATTTCTGGCTCTGATGGACCATGAACTTGGACTTTCACTTTTACTGTAAAAAGACACGCATTTGGAATGTCCAGTCTACAGAGATAGTAAACATTCACCTCTTTAGTCAAATATAGTCACCATAGACCTGTTATATGTGGCTGTACTCTCATACAGACTTCTGAATGGCTTTTCTGTAGGGAAGGAGCTGCCAGCAGCGAAATGCTCACGCAGCCAGAGTATACAACCCTGCGTCATTGTGACGCAGCTGTGACGCCAATACACTTCCTGCAGCCCCCTACGCAACCAGTGTGTTTGGGGCCTTGCTGCTGTGCCCAAAGAAGTGCTCCTCTAGTTTAACTTAAATTCAATTTTAAATCCTGTTAAATTTGGAAACTCATAACAAAAAACCCTGAAAAATTAGATAGATAAATACACAAATTGTAATAATACATATAATAATTTTATATATATATAAGCTGAAGCACTTTGCAGAGACATTAACGATGTTTCTTGTAGTTTTTCTTTTACTTATTATTCTAAATAAATGTAAAAAGCTTTGTACGATGTGAAGTCTGGGGGATGTATAATGAATGTAAAGCTTGCAATATTAATAAACACAACTGTTAAAAAAAAAAAAACCTGAAGTACTGCGCTTCATAACTTTAGGGCCCATTCTGAACTCCTGCACTGGGGCCCCACATTAGCAAGTTAGACCACTGTGCATACCCCCGGGGGTCCCCATACCCCTTGTTGGGAAACGCTGCTTTAACTCACGGGGCCATTTTATTCCAGACAAGTACTGATGACACAGATATGTTTCCTATTCACACCACATGAAACTGAATAGGATTACATGGCTCGTGAATTATTCCTGTATGTTCAGATCTGAAACATTCATCTCCATTCATAAGCAGCTGCCAGCCCACACAAAGGCCCCTGACACCTAAGTGAATGGTTGGATCCCATTTGTGTCAAAGCTAATTCTGATTGGGGCGATATATATATTTCTCTGTACCTCACATCTTGGGGCCTCTCACATAAATCCTGCTGATGCACTGACACCAGCTCTGTCAGTCTGATCCACAGAAACAAAAGGGAAGAACTAATGGCTCTCACCTTGTCATGAACATGTCTGGAGCGAGCGCGAGGTGAGCCTATTTTTACCTCTGAGGACGTACAAACAGGAGAGCTGCAGTATCACCTTTAGTGCTCTGCTCATGATAATAATGATAATTTTATATGTTCTAAAGGGCTGGAGTCAAGCTGCTTAGGGCAGTGGTTCCCAAACAGGGGTACGGGGACCACCAGGGGTACGCAAGCACTTTGTAGGGGTACTTGGAATTTTTTCATAATTTATTTCCTAGATGATAAGAAAACTGTTATTTTTAATCCTTTCATACTGAAATACAAGCTCAGTGTTAATTGACCATTATTTTTGTTACATATTCATTCATTCATCTTCTTATGCTTATTCCTGTTAGGGGTCACAAATACTGGAGCCTATCCCAGTAACTTTGGGCCTTAGGCGGGGTACACCCTGGACAGGGGCCAGCTTGGCGCAGAACTGACACAGAGACAAACACAGACAGACAACTTTCACTCTCACATTCATTCACTAAGGGCAATTTTTAGAGTCACCAATTCACCTGACACATGCATGTCTTTGGATGGTGGGAGGAAGCTGGAGTACACGAAGAGAACCCATGGTAACACCGGGAGGACATGCAGATTCCACCCAGAGAGTTCATGTATTGGCCGGCCCGAGGACTGGACCAATGATCTCCTTGCTGGGAGGCGAGAACACTAACCACTCTGCTACCATACCCCTTCTTGTTACATATTTTTATATTTCATTTATTTGTTTTATTATCAGTTCAAGTTTCTTTTTTCATTTATTTATATTCTTTTTAGTTTTAATATTTATTTTTGTTTAGAAAATGTTTAAGAAATTGTATTTATATAGCACATTTCATACAAAAATCAACACAATGAGCTTTACAAAAGAATAGACCAGAATTCTTTCCATAGTGAACAGTGGGACCACGACTTTAAACTGCACACAAGACATTTGAATGAACCCAGTTAGGGATGCTGTGTTTTCTTTCTGTCAAGTTATAATCATGAATAAAATGCTCTTGAATAAGTCGTTACATTATAAAATTGCTAACGTTAGATTACCTTAGCAGATACAGATAAGTAAACAATGGAGTGTAAACAACAGTGCCCACCCTCCTCTGATGCCGGAAATACATTTTTAAACATTTATTTTTCCCATAGATTTTTTGAAAAATGTGTATATTAAAATTTTAAAACCTAGAAGGAGGCTAATCCGCTCTGTGGCAACTCATGACCATAGCGCAATTAATTTTAATCTAAAAACTTATCTTAAAAGTGAAAAATCTGTGAAATACATTTGTAGCTTTGCCTTTTTCTTTTTTCTTTTTTTAAATAATTGCGCTATGGTCATGAGTTACCACATAGCTGATCAGCCTTCCTCAAGGTTTTAAACTTTTAATATACACATTTTTCAAAAAGTTTATAGGAATAATGAATGGGAATTTTACAGCACCAGAGGGGGGCGGGCACTGTTGAGCTCTATATCTTTCCTCTTAAGGTAAAAAGAGCTGCAATAATCCAGTCCATAGTATTTATTACAGCAATAATACATGTTAAATATCACATGTATGACTATTAGCTATATATTTATCTTAAATATCACTCAAGTGCACTAGGCCTTTATCTCAGAAGCCCATTATCACCAGAGTTAGGCAAATGTTTTTACTTTTATCTGAATCAGTCTATATTTTACAACATAGTGCAACTAGTGATTGTTGGGTTAGGGGCTAGGGATGACTTGTATGCTCCAAGGCACTAAAAGATTATTTTATTTTAGTTTTTTTGCCTTTTTTTTAACCAGAAAAGTCCCATATATTATAAATCTCTTTTGCAGTGGAGCTGTTGGCCATGTTTTTGGTGGTAGGGAAAACCAGAGTACACAGAGAAAACCTTCACAGACATGGGGAGAACATGCAAACTTCACACAAAAAGGCCCCACACTGGAATCTAACCTGGGACCTTATTGCTGTGGGGCAAGAGTGCTAACCACTATACTGCCATGCTGCCCATTTACGTTTTGATAAAAGACTTATAAAAGAGGTTGAAAACTGAATTTAATCACAACATTAATCTGCTTCTCAAATTGTATATCTCTAAAATATATAAAGCTGTTGGGTTTATATACTGTCCCACAGAGAACCCATTAGGTCTAAAGACAACAATTTCAGTTTTTGGAAAAAAAAAAAAAAAAAAAAAAAAAAAAAAAAAAAAAAAATCTAAAAATCACAGCCAAACAAGCCTGGATGTTTTTTGTTTTTTGTTTTTTGAAGATATTCTTAGGTCACTTTCTGCTTTATTTGATAGTGTAGTCGAGAAGTGACAGGAAAACATGGGGGAGAGAGTTTGGGGAGACATTCAGCAAAGCGTTGGAATCCAGACTCAAACCCACGACACCAAGGCAGGCTCTAGTTGCCCTGTATATGTGCCACAGCCCTACCAACTGAGCTATACCACAGCACAAGCCTTCATGTCTTTTAAAGTTACACTGTGTAACCTTTCTCCTAAATATGTGGGGCATACTGACTTGTTTTTGTGATTTTTTGAGCGATTATAAGGCCTGAGGCGCGATCTGTTGCTCCGAGCGGGGCTTCCGTACTGAGAAACCATCATTTTTGCATCTTTATTGTTGGGCAGGTAAATTAGCCTCTTTATTTTTTCTTTAGAACATGCTTTTTCATACAGTTATTAGTTGTTTTTACTGCGACCGTTGCGCGATATTTGTTGATAAGCTAACGCTAGCGCTAACTCTATAGAAGATCCAGTCCAAACTTCCAAAGGTAGCAGCAGGTCAACTAAAGTTGAAACAATGATGGAAATAGACGCACGCTTGCACACTTTCAGAAGGAGGAGGGGCCCTAGTGTTTACGTTTTGCGATGGTGCAGTGGCACCTGTGGCCTCTAGAGGCGCAAGACCGGGAATCTTACACAGTGTAACTTTAAGCATTCAAGGGATGCTTTAGATGCACACCTGTCTTCTTCTTCAGTGTTTATTAATACAATGTAGGTGAAGGTGATGCATTAAATGTAGCAGGACATGTGTTGGGGATTCCCTCCCAGGGCAACCACCGCCAACCATCCGTCCCAATAGTATGTATAAAATAAATACAGTAATATAATACTGTATGTGTTGATTTTTCTTTGCTTAATGGTCTGTGAGCTCATAAAGCAGTGAGGTGTGCAGGGGAATTTAACAGACACTGGCCTGGGATGGTTTTCTTATTATTTTCCTGTATGTACAGTACACCTTTGGACGGCGGGAGGGAGACAGACTTAGACAGATGCCACACTAACACAGGGGGAATTTACACAGAAAGATCAACCCAGGAATATTTAGCCACTCTAGGGAGCACCTCCTGTAAATGTACATATATGGATGTAAATACCTTTTCAAAGCCGTGTATCTAACCCCTGTGTGGTGTGTTCATTGTCCATATGACAGTGGGACTTCGTAGTGTCATAGTGTGAAAATATGTCCCAGTTTTGAGCAGCGTCCTGTCTTTGTCCAGGGCACAGGTAGAACAGTCCGGATCACGGGCCCGAGCGGCAGAGTAGTGATTTATCTCTGAAAGCACCTCTGCTGGAGCTGCGGCGGCTAAAGGTGAGCCGCACAGCCCGCCGCGCTGACAGAGATGGACTAGGAGGCACCACGATGGAGAGCGATGATGCACTTTTAAAAAATGCATCACCATTAAATCAAAAAGTAACCTTGAATGAGTGGAGGCAGGTGCCAGCTCTGCGTCACACTTTGCCCTGAGCACGGGCCGCCGGGCGCATGCCAAACAACTGGGTTTTAGGAATTTGATACAATACAGGTGAGGAGATGGTCAGTCTGGGTTCAGCAAGAGGATGTTTTTTAAAATATAAGAAAAGGAGACAAGCAGTCCAGTGGAAAAAGTTTGTTTTGTTGATACACAACAAACTCCATCCAACAAAGACTCCTTTAAAAAAAATCACATCCTTCTTAAAGCCTTTTTAGGTCACTGGGTCACATTTAAAAATATAAAACATGAAGAAAAAAACTTTATCATTATCTCCTGAGATATTACATTACATATGACATTACAGAGAGCAAAAATGAATTAATTTTCATATTTTTAACCCCCTAAATGCCAGTTTGTTTACATAATTCCACATATTTGTAAATAGACAAGGAAAGTTTATTTCTTAGCACAAATCATACACAGAGGAATTCAAAGTGCTTTACAGAAAGAAAAAAGAAATACTATTTAAAGATGCATAGTGTTTTGTGTGTGTGTAATTTTGAAACATTTTACTTTTTGTGCCATTACAAAAAAAGGCCAGAAATGTACACACAAAAAGTTCTGAAACTCAAGTTCTTCCTCTTAAAGCCCTAAAAGGTCTGGGTTACAGTCACTGTTATCTAATGGAAATTAAAAGGGAATTATTTACTCTGAATGACAGGCTTACAGAGGAATTAACATGATTTAACATTTCTGTATTGCAATGGCAGTAGAGTGAAAATAAGTGATTTTAATTTAAGTCAATGGGACCCAGCTCCTCTAGCTTATATTATTATATTAGTCAGTGGTGCAAAAATAACAAGATACTTTCTGGGTACTCCTTCTGACCAGGATCCTGGTTCCAGATCTGTAGAAGGGTCCCGGACATTGCAGTCACCCACTGCTCCTGACAACTCGCCCCAGTGACATTGAAGGATGGGTCACCTTCAGAGGACAAAATTCCTTACAGGGACGATAAAGTCAACCTTACCTTATACTCAAGTAATAGTACATTATTCTCTTTTACTTGAGAATGTAGTATTGGATAAGTAGTAATAGTAGTAAAAGTGGATTTTTCTGTGCAAAATGACTAACAACCATTAAAATTCAGTGGTGGAATGTAACAAAGTAAAAGTAGGTACATAAAATTTTGATAGAATTTTCATGTATCTTTATTTATTAAAACTTACTACATTTTACAAGGCGTACTTAGAACATCTTAGAACAAGTATCTGTACTTTTACTCTTCTTCTTCTTTGAATTGGTTTGACGTAAAAAGTATTTTGAGTTTGGTTTAAAATCATTAGTTTTTCCAGATTCACCATTGTAGACACAGTACATACACTGAAAAAAATAAAATAAAAAATCAACAACCAACATATCTAATTAGAAAATCTTTTGTCATTTTTGCATAGCATTTTTTCATATTATCTACTGTAGTTGTCACAGTTATATTTATTTGGATTTGTACATTTCAAAAATTAATTTTAATGTGATACTTTTACTTGATTACATTTTTGCTCCTTTAACTGTACTTTTACTTAAGTAAAGAAAATGGAGTACTTCCTACACCACAGTTAAAAGTACTATATTTACTTCTGTTGGGGTGACTGGTGTATTTTGGAAGTGGTGACAGTGTTGCAGGAGGTTAAGCATGTGGTCCACTAACCAGAGAGTTGGCAGTTAAATTTCTGCCCTGAACAATGCACACTGTTGTTGTGTCCTTGGGCAAGACACTTCACCCACATTGCCTGCTCCTGTCACAGATATTTTGATTCACTGTGCAACCCCGAAAGAGAGCAGCCAAAAGAAAAAAAAAGGTGATATTATTTTGAAAACACAGTACTTTCACTTAAGTAAAGATTTTGAGTTTTTGTTGTCTTTTTTTTTTCTCAGCCCCTAATATTTTTTTCTCTGTAGAACTATTTTCAACTTTCAACAGACAATAACCAGTGCCAATCCTGTAGATTTGGGGACCCTAAGCAGGATAGGTTTGGGGGCCACAACATTTTATATAACATTTAATTTAATTTTAATAAATCACTGACTATTTTTCTAAGGGGATAAATGCTTTGAGACATTTTTGATTTTCAAACTCAGCAAAGGGGGGCCCAGGTAAACAGGAATTAATATACAGACTGCATTGGACTCTATTTTCAGATAGACCCTCAGCAAAAAAATAATATTATAACCAGAATATTAATCAAATAGAGTTAGCAAATCAATCAAATACGCAAATAATGGATAAACTGTGGGGCCCTATGGAGCTGTTTGCCTATAGGTCAGGACCTAAAATAGGTAATAGGGAGGTTGAACAAATCTCATCTTAGAAAGCTAAATATGAATTATTTGATGTGGTGTATGCTAAAATGCATGTCATATAAAGGTCATAGTAAAAAAAAAATATATAGAAAAGAAAACTTGAAAATTGTTTATGACTGAATGAGTTTTTTGTTGCTTGGCATGAATAAGTAAAAAATGTAATTATTTAAAGCTATCTGATCACACTCTGTTTTCCCTTATTTACCCTTTCCAGACCTTTCCCACTCATCAGCACGCTCAGATTTAGAGGCCCCTGGCAAGGGCAGGTCCACCACTCATCCTCCGACCACGGGACGATCAGTGGCCGCCAAAAGTTCATAAAAAAATCTAAATCCTTGTTTGTCACTCAGAGTTACAGCGCTCATAAAAACTGAATGAGTGAATGTGTGTCCAGATGGAGGACAGTTAGACACCTCTGGTTAACTGTGAGTGGCTGCTACCTGGAGCTGGGCTAACACCTGCTATGACCTTTACTTTGACACTTCTGTTTTCTTGAGCTAGTGCTAAAATAATTGGTAATAACTATTTTTAATCAGTGGATTATAAAATTTTATATAGCATCCTTCACACCAAACTCTGATTTATAATCTCAGTACATGTTTCAGAGTCTATGAATACCTCAGTTAAGGATTATATAATTACTAAATTAGTTGAGAATTATTTCAATAATCAATTATAATCAAATAATTTGATTAGTTGTTGCAGCCCTAATAACAATATTGATATATAATCAAATTATTAAAAAATAATAATACAAGGAAAACAACAATGGAGACTGCAACTAACTCAATAATGCACTGCTGCAATATCCAAAATAATCAACAATAGGTCTAATATTTGATAGTCACATAATAAAGAATTAAGTAATCTTTAAAGGGGTATATATTTTTGCAAAATTGACTTTTCTAAGGTTTCCACAAACCACTGCCTTTTCCACAAACCCCCTCCCACTCCAAAAACCACTGACCAATCAACAAGCCCTCTACATCCAGTCTGCTCTCATTTATGTATCCAAAAAAAAAAAAAAAAAAAAAAACTTGTACAGCTCTGTTTCCAATGATTCCTCACATTTTTATTTTGTAGTAAAATAGCATCATATAAAAAGTTTAAGGAAGTGAAGTGCTGTTTTCTTTAATTATGTTCAAAAGACTGCAACATTTTGCAGCCCTCTGCTGCCCTCTGCTGGTCTCTTTGCCTGTTTCTTTATAGAGTACTTCTTAAAATAGTTCTCTTTTAGTCAGATAATGTTTTTAAAGTTTGTAAAACATGATGCTGTTCTAGATGTGACCAAGACTGCTTTAAAAATATAAATTAAGGCATAATTTATCCTCTTTAAATAATGGCAAATATGTGAGAAACAACTTCCTCGGGACAATGACAACAACAGCTCTGACTGGGCTAAACATTCTGCTTTGGGGCCACCTAGTTGCTTGTGGGGGATAGCCATGGGGAATAGACATGCTTTCTGTTTTTTTATACATTTTAATCTGTGTCCCAACTTTTTTTTGAAATGAGGTTGTAAATTAAATTAAGGAGTTATATGGTGATTTTATTCATATTTTCAAATCAATCTTGGTCTCCTCTAGAACAGCAGCAAGTTTTACTACCTTTAAAAACATCATCTGACTTAAGGAAAATGTTTTTAGCACATATTGTTACTGCCATAAAGAAAAAGGTGAAGAAACCAGCAAAGAGCAGCAGAGTGCAGGGTGTTGTAGTATTTTTAATATAATCAAAGAAAAAAAAAGCACTTCACTTTCTGTATGATGCCATTTGACTACAAAATGAAAAATATCTTTGAGAATTCAGTGGAAACAGAGCTTTACACCGTGTTTATTTTATAATTGAATGAGTGCAGACGGTGGGCGGGGCTTTGTGGGGGAGGCGGAGGTTGTGGAACCGAGCATTTTGAGGCCTCTGAATGGCCGTGCCAGTGCCTACATGATTACTCAAACGTGTGAATGAAGCAAAACACAACTGGGTATGTTTTTGATGAGCAAACAACATTATAACACGGGAGAAGGCTCAGAAAAATCAATTTTGCAGAAAAGTAGAATGTAATTTAGTTATATTCCACTTCTGGTATTTGATATGCAGACACTGTGAGTCGACCTACAGGGATTAAACCCACTATCTTCTTGCTGAGAGGCAGGATCACTAACCACTAGTGCCACCATACACCCCAAATGATTTAATTAGTCAGTTAAATTTTGTGCCTTTTGGATTATGTTTTTGGTCAGTGTCTGCTTCCTGTAATCATTATCAGAAGCTGTATTTGCATGAAGCTGTGCACACATCAGCTATCAAACCCTCCCTGACTCGAGCTGTGCCATTAGATTTCTGGACACCAACTATCTGCGGCCTCCAAGTTATTTTCAAAGCTAACTTCCCCCTCACTTCTCGCAACATTCAATGAGACATGTCATCCATCTCCGGGGGCCCGCGGCGGCACTGGTGCCCGGGCCGCGCTGGGCTGGCTGCTGCACAGGGTTGTATTTCAGCGTGTTGAAGTGCATGGAGAATTCCCATGAAGGGTAAGGGATTATGGATTTTGGCCTCTAAGCTGCCTGGATGCCCAGTGAGGATGTCTCTGAGCGTAGTAATCTTCAAACAGCACGCAGAGTGATGAGTGGGCACCAGGACTTCTCTGCTCAGGATCTAAATGTGTTCCAGTGAGTTATAGAGCCCAGAGAGGAAAAAAAATAGAGTCGGAAGCAACACGGGTGGAAGGAAGTGGTCAGCAGCGGTTTGGGGGGGCCACACACGCTCACTTCTGATCCTCTCACCTGCTTCTGAGTTCTGAGCTTCTGGTTTATGGGCTCCGAGTCACAGAGGAGGAGGGACTAAAGCAGTGTTTCCCAACCTTTTTTGTCTCGTGTACCTCCCTGGGATTTTTTTGTCATATCATGAGTACCCCCCTCACTCATATGGGTTGATAATTCTTTTAAATTGTTCTTAAAAAAAACATCTGTCTTCATTAGTACAAAAACATTTTATACTTCATTTATTGTTGAAACTCAAATTCAAAATTAAATATGTAATAATCTGTCCTGTCTCTAAAAGAAAATATAAAATGAAAAATAAATAATATAAACACCTATTACATTTATACATTTAATGTTCAAAATTATATATTTTTTTAATTATCTTAAAAATAAAAGTAAATGATAAATAATAATCTTAAACTCATAAAAAATTACTACAAAAAATGTTTAAGAATTTTATTAACTCCCCTATTAAACAATCCCCATTAAACTTAAAAATAGCAAAATATAATGTTCTAATAATGTTCTTTAGCAGTTTCATTTCCTTTTTATTGCTTGAGCTTTTCTTTTCAATAGTTCAATTTAAAAAGATCAAAAATGTTTTTCAGCTTGGAAATATGTATATTATGAAATAATTCCAAGTACCCCCTGCAAAGTGCTCGTATACCCGTAGGGGTCCCCCTACCCCTGGTTGGAAAACACTGGTCTATTGGCTCAGAGGCAAAGAGGAGGGTCACAGAGGAGGGTCACAGACAAGGGTCACAGAGGAGGGTCACAGACGAGGGTCACAGAGGAGGGTCACAGAGGAGGGTCACAGAGGAGAGTCACAGACGAGGGTCACAGAGGAGGGTCACAGATGAGGGTCACAGACAAGGGTCACAGAGGAGGGTCACAGATGAAGGTCACAGATGAGGGTCACAAAGGAGGGTCACAGATGAGGGTCACAGATGAGGGTCACAGATAAGGGTCACAGAGGAGGGTCACAGATGAGGGTCACAGAGGAGGGTCACAGATGAGGGTCACAGACGAGGGTCACAGAGGAGGGTCACAGAGGAGGGTCACAGAGGAGAGTCACAGAGGAGGGTCACAGAGGAGAGTCACAGAGGAGAGTCACAGAGGAGGGTCACAGAGGAGGGTCACAGAGGAGAGTCACAGAGGAGAGTCACAGAGGGTCACAGAGGAGGGTCACAGACAAGGGTCACAGAGGAGGGTCACAGAGGAGAGTCACAGAGGAGAGTCACAGAGGGTCACAGAGGAGGGTCACAGACGAGGGTCACAGAGGAGAGTCACAGAGGAGGGTCACAGAGGAGGGTCACAGATGAGGGTCACAGAGGAGGGTCACAGAGGAGAGTCACAGAGGAGAGTCACAGAGGGTCACAGAGGAGGGTCACAGACGAGGATCACAGAGGAGGGTCACAGAGGAGAGTCACAGAGGAGAGTCACAGAGGGTCACAGAGGAGGGTCACAGACGAGGGTCACAGAGGAGAGTCACAGAGGAGAGTCACAGAGGGTCACAGAGGAGGGTCACAGACGAGGGTCACAGATGAGGGTCACAGAGGAGAGTCACAGAGGAGAGTCACAGAGGGTCACAGAGGAGGGTCACAGACGAGGGTCACAGAGGAGAGTCACAGATGAGGGTCACAGATGAGGGTCACAGACAAGGGTCACAGAGGAGGGTCACAGATGAGGGTCACAGAGGAGGGTCACAGATGAGGGTCACAGAGGAGGGTCACAGAGGAGGGTCACAGAGGAGGGTCACAGAGGAGAGTCACAGAGGAGGGTCACAGAGGAGAGTCACAGAGGAGAGTCACAGAGGAGGGTCACAGAGGAGAGTCACAGAGGAGAGTCACAGAGGGTCACAGAGGAGGGTCACAGAGGAGGGTCACAGAGGAGAGTCACAGAGGAGGGTCACAGAGGAGAGTCACAGAGGAGAGTCACAGAGGGTCACAGAGGAGGGTCACAGACGAGGGTCACAGAGGAGGGTCACAGAGGAGAGTCACAGAGGAGAGTCACAGAGGGTCACAGAGGAGGGTCACAGATGAGGGTCACAGAGGAGGGTCACAGAGGAGGGTCACAGACGAGGGTCACAGAGGAGGGTCACAGAGGAGAGTCACAGAGGAGGGTCACAGAGGAGGGTCACAGATGAGGGTCACAGAGGAGGGTCACAGAGGAGGGTCACAGAGGAGGGTCACAGACGAGGGTCACAGAGGAGGGTCACAGAGGAGAGTCACAGAGGAGGGTCACAGAGGAGGGTCACAGAGGAGAGTCACAGAGGAGGGTCACAGAGGAGGGTCACAGACGAGGGTCACAGACGAGGGTCACAGAGGAGGGTCACAGACGAGGGTCACAGAGGAGGGTCACAGAGGAGGGTCACAGACGAGGGTCACAGAGGAGGGTCACAGATGAGGGTCACAGAGGAGGGTCACAGATGAGGGTCACAGAGGAGGATCTGTAGCAGAAGTTGAGTGTAATAAAAAGGGAAAAGATAAAAGAAGACCTTTCATTAGGCAAACTGGGGTTGTTGTTTTTTTTCTCCCAATCTTATTCCTGGCAGGGGAGTCATCATGAAACAATTTCCTGTAAATTTGTCTTTAATGATCCTTTGCTCATGCTGGGACACAGACATACACTGCACTGTAAAACACAGCATCTAACTCTTGAAAATTTAAGTTTATATAATTATTGAATTGGTGTAGTCTATGGATTGTTTTTTCTGTTATTCAGATTCATTTACTTTATTTGTTTCCTTTCATTTATTATTTATGAACACATTTTCAATTTTCTAAATTACTTAAAGGAGGTATATTATGCAAAATCAACATGCAAGCTATACAGCAAACCCTGATGATGGTTAAACAACATAATAGACAACACAAAAACTTTGTTAGAAGATTTTTGCTGTTTTTGTGAATCTATAGAGGCATACATTTGTTTTTTACCACATCGTTGTGTTGATAACAAGTGCCGCTAAAAGTACTTGTTGCTGTCGGCAAACCTAAAACCTGGCCACACGCAGCAGTACTGCCACACCATTGACCCAAATGAATCTGTGAGAGCCTGACTAGATGGATTTTGTGAGTTTATGAACTCACAAATTTTGCAACCTTGCTGTGCGAGGTAACAAAACATAACAAAAACATACCTGGAGTTGTGTTTTGCTTCATTCACACCTTTAAGTAATCCTCTATTATCTGGTGCTGTGTTTCTGAGTTTCAAAACACTCCATTCTGCAAACTTCTGCCCACTCCAGGAAGCACTGACCAATCAACAAGCCCTCTACATCCAGACTGCTCAGCTCTGTTTCAGCTGATTCCTCACAGACATTTTTTTTTTGTAGTAAAATGGCATCATACAAAACATAAGGAAGTGATATTCATTTGATTCTTTATATTCTGTTCAAAAGATCCCAACACTCTGCTGCCCTCTGCTGGTCTCTTTACCTGTTACTTTATGGCACCAGTAGAGTACTTATTAAAAATGTTTTCTTTTAGTCACATATCACCAAATCCACCCAAAAGTTCACCCTGACCATAGACAACACAACCCTCACTCCATCCCCACTCACTCGGAATCTTGGCATTCACTTTGACTCCACCCTGTCCTTTGAACAGCACATCAATCAAATAACCCGGACTGCATTTTTTCACCTAACAAACATAGCACGACTCCGCCCATCTCTGTCCTTTTCCGCTGCTGAAACCCTAATACATGCCTTCATCACGTCAAGACTCGACTACTGCAATAGCCTCCTCTTTGGTACCCCCTCCAAAACTCTACAAAAACTCCAATACATTCAAAATTCTGCTGCCCGCTTTCTCACCCGCACCCGCTCCCGTGACCACATCACCCCTGTCCTCCAAAATCTCCACTGGCTCCCTATCCCTCAACGCATCCAATTCAAAATCCTCCTCATCACATTCAAAGCCCTCCATAACCTGGCCCCCTCCTACCTCTCTGACCGTCTCCACCGCCACGCCCCGTCCCGCTCCCTCCGATCCTCCGCTGCCAACCTTCTCTCCCTCCCCTGCAGGACCAAGCTCTGAACCTGGGGTGACAGAGCCTTCTCCGTCGCTGCCCCCACCCTCTGGAATTCACTCCCACAACCCATCCGTGACTGCACTGACTTCCCCACCTTCAAAATCCTTCTCAAGACCCACCTTTTCAGAACTGCTTTTAAAGTTTAATATTTGTTTGCTTGTTTTGTTGTTTGTTTCTCTTGTTTTACCCTTGTACAGCGTCTTTGAGTGTCATGAAAAGCGCTTTTATAAATAAAATGTATTATTATTATTATTACATAATGTTTTTAAAGGCTGTAAAACATGCTGCTCTTCTAGAGGTGACCAAGATTGGTTTGAAAATATGAATAAAAGCATAATATAGTGCCTTTAAAGGGCCCCTACTTAAGCTTTTTATAAAGTTGTTTGCACTAATGATGGGAAGATCCATACTGCACTATTGATATATCAATACTCACACAATATTTATTTGGGCATTGAATACTTGACTAAAGTATTAATACTAATTAATACCTAAATAAAAGCACATTCATCACTTCGCCAAAACACCCCCACCCAGCAGCATATTGCACTGGTCCATCCATGTCATGTGACAGGAAGTTAGCTGTTTTGTTTGTCCTACTAGCAACAACTCACTACTGCACATACTAAAATTATTTAGTTTATACTTGTATGGTTGTTAAATGGCCAATATTAGTGGGATTTTACATTTTTTTGAAAAAAAGTGTGTCATCGCCCATCACTAGTTTGCACCTCAGAAACATACCTGGATTTTGTTTCATTCATGCATGTTTAAATAATCCTATATGCTGAGGCGCTGCCCTTCTCAAGCACTCTAAACGCTCATACACCATCACTGGACTCATTTCAATCATTTCTGTGCTCAAACTGCCGTCACTGTGAAGCAGTCAGCTCCTTTATCCATCTGTTAGCGTCATGTTGCTAATAGCTGTGCTAAATGGCCATTTTATGCTTTGTCTATTCTCCACTGTTGCCAGCAGGGGGTGAGAGGCACCTAATCCAAGTGTTCTCTGCAAAGTCAAAGTAATGTATGGAGGTTTTCCATACATGCTATAAAAACATATATATATATATATATATATATATATATATATATATATATATATATATATATATATATATATATATATATATATATATATATATATTGATGATGCTATATAAATAAATATATTTTTTGATGATGGTAGATCAATATATATACTTTTAGTCATGTTTATCATTATTTTTTGGTGTGTTATATTGATGTGCTCTGTATTGCATCCTATGGCATGACCTGGCCACTTCCTATTTAAGATGGCTCCTGTCCACTGAACATCCCTTTGTCTAATGAAGACCCAGTGCCGAAACATTGCTTTGTTATATATTTTAAAAAAAAACATCACTGTTTTGCAGGTTAGACAGTGTGTAGGAGTTTTTCTTGTTTTCTCACGTTATAAAACATGAAATACTAATGCAAAGGTGTCTATACTATTCCAAAAAGCCTGAAAAAGCATAATATAAGAAATTTAACTTGTCTGATAATTCTGTAAACTTGAGTCCATCTTTCTCAACTTCCTGTTAGGGTTTACAGGTGGCATAGAATCAGCTTGGTCTAAAACTACCAAACATGGTTGCTAAGAAATGCTAGGACATGCCCAAATTTTTTCTCAAATAAAGAAGACCCTTTCGACATGCTGCAGTGTTTAGCCTGCCCACCTTTTGGAAACTGGACCATGCTGATGGAACCAAAAGCCAAAGTGTTCCCAAAGTAGCACTGAACACTATTTTGGGAATAGACCTTCTTTGCACAGACAACGATATGGTACGGCAGTGTTTCCCAACCAGGACTACAGGGAGCTCAAAGGGTATGCAAGCACTTTGCAAGAGGTACTTATTTCATAATTAATTTCCAGAGATAATATTTGCATTCTTTTCATATTGAACTTTTAAAACTTATGAAAAAAAACTCAAGTGTCTTAATGAAAAGGAGGTGAAACTGCTAAAATATTGTTTTATTTTACATAATTTCTAGGTTTATACTGTATATTTTATAGGTGTTTCCAAGAGCAGTTACTGACATTCTTTATTTTCTTTTTCATTTTTTTTTTTGCATAAATATATAGTAAACTGAGTAAATGTTATAGTCAAGCAAGTCAAAGTTTATTTTTAAAGCACATTTAAAACAACCTCAGTTGACCAAAGTGCTGCACAAGTCAGACATATTTCACAGCCATAAATACACATCCTCATAGAAACAATAAAATAATTAGAAAGCCTTGAAAAACATTAAGTCTAAACAACATACAATAAAATAAATATATAGCAATTTAAACTAAAAAACGGTATCAAAATACTAAGTTAAAAAAAGTTTATATTGTTATAATTTTATTTTATATTTATTTTGAAAGCAGACATTATTTTTATTTCATTGTTTAGTTTAAAAAAATGCAGAACAATTAGCTTGTACAAAAAACAAAGTATAATATGGTGTATGGATGTTTTATTTGTCCAGTTGAACCTTTTTGATCAAGGGGGTACTCATGGTATGTCTCAAATAGAAATGTATCCTAGGTGGTCATAATGTAATGGCTGTTGCCTGTGTACCAGTCCCAGCTGTACAGTCCCAACTCAGAAAGAAGAAATGTCAGAGTTGGATCAATAATGACGCTCAGATCAGATCAGATCAGATCAGTATCACAGGAATTTCTCAGAGTGCTTCTTTATTCAATTAAAAGTAGACTGCTCCACTTCATTTAGCCTGATTGTTTCTCTGCATTATTTAAGTGAACTGAAGCGGGCCGATCCCATCTCTGTGGAGGAGATAAGGAGCAGAGAGGAAGAGGAGGAGCAGGTGAAGGACATCGGCCTGTCATGACGATAGGATCCAGGGGGCCGTCAGAGGAGAGATGATGTCAGGAGTTAGGAGAAGTTTGTTGGAATTATAGGAATTATCATGCAGTCTACAAGAAGTTTCATTATCGCTATGTTTCCAGGAGAAGAACATTTACAGAACAAAAGTATGTGTATAATACCTAAAAGCCTAAAAGCACTCATTTGTTCTTGATTTTCCTCAATATATCAGAATACTGGTTGCATGTTGGGACAGGCTACCAATGGCTCTGGGCTCTGTATACAAACTGCTGCACTTCTAGCCACCAGTCCGTCAAGTGAGCTGGTACGCCACCCTTATTGGACTCATCTCAGACAGGGATGAGTCTGTCCTCAGGAGGGACGTGGACCGTCTGGTGTCCTGGTGCAGAGCCACAACAACCTGGAGCTGAACACCCAGAAGACAGTGGAGATGATCGTAGACTTTTAGATCTCAGAAGCCATTTAGACAACTAACCCTGGAGTGGTAGGGGAACAGCGCCATCTGCAGTCTGACTTCTTCAGGACAGTATCCCAGGTCTGTGAAAGCTGATGGGCGGCTTAGTCTTGGTTTGTCCTGTGGAAACATGTAAAGGTACAAAAACAAAGTACTGGTCTGTTAAAAAGAAAATCTATACTAAAGACATTTGAGGAAGACCAAATTAATCTTTTTGGAATAAAGTACAGACAGGTTTAATCCACTCAGGTCAGCGTTATCACAGGCCTCTGACCAAAACAAATCGCTATTCCAAGTCCTTTATTCTATCTGCAATCAGATTACTGAACTCTGTACCTAAATCATTTCATTTAATTATTTATCCTTAAACTTTTATTGATTTTCTACTTCATTTTAATTGTTTTATTGTTTCTAATTGCCTAAAGTTTACTCCTATCAGGTCTTGGGTTATTGATGATTGGTAGGAGGGCATACAGTAAAGTTTTACTAACTTGTACCTGCACAGCTCTGGCTCTGCTCTGTAAGATCTGTGTGAACTGTCATGGCATATACTTATATATTTGTATACCTCTTTCTGTGTTTTTTAATGCCTGTGTTGACCGGGTTTCTGCAAAGAATTGCCCTTTAAGTGACCAGTAAAGTTTTCTGATTCTGATTCTGACAGAAGAGAGAACACCTGAGTGGGCGGGTCGGAGGGGCAAACAGTACAGTATCTGTATAATTGTACATTTAGACTCGTCCATTTATTCACTTTATTTTAATCTATTTTATCCTGCATGTTTATTAATTCTGACATTGCCTTTTTAAATCATGTACTTCCACAGACCTACATAACAAAAGGTTAAAAAGAAGTCATTGTAGAGGACGTTTCAGCTCTTAATCAAGAGGCTTTCGTGTATACATGGTAAGTATGATACATTATTTATCTTCAACTTTTATTCAGTGTAGTTTATTTCTAAAGTTACACAGACACACCAAATGTTAGTATTATGACCCTGAATAAGGTAAAGGTATACACTATGTTTAGATGTGTAGTGACCTCAGGGAGCACCAGGATCAAAGTCTGCTCCGTTCCTTTGGTGATAATCAAATTAAGGCTAAGTCTGCACATAAAAACCACATAAAAGAGTCTAAATATATAAATATATATAAAAGTTCTAAATATAAAGGACTGCTGATGAGTGGAGGAGAAGGTGTGTGATCCCAGCTCCGAGCTGCACAAACACTGTCCGGGGCCACAAACAGGTACATCCATTTCAGAGCATGACAAGAAATTCCCTTCAGGTGACAACACAAGCTACATGCCATTAGATCAGCCCTGCTATAGTGCGCCGGAATAAATGGAAGCCAGCAGATGAGAGCTCCGGGGCCCCAAACAACCAAGAGGATGATTACTGAGTGCTGGGGTTTGCTGTGTTACACTGCCATCATTTGGAAAGTGAGGGAATGACATGATAAACTATAGGAGAGACTGGGACTGCTTGTCTCACAGGTTGTGTGTGTTATTGCTTATTACAGCCACACTAGAGGGCGCTGTAATTTGATGTTATTAGCCTGGATTTGGTTGGACATTCTGCTTATTTTGCAATATTCATTTCTTTATTTAAACTAATCACACCGAGGTGAGGAGATCATTAGTATTTTTTGTGAGTGATTATTATTATTATTATTATTATTATTATTATTATTATTATTAATTCATTTATTTATCTTAAAGCTTGTAAGTTATTAGCTTCTGAAAAATCTAACATTTAGCAAAAAGCCAAAGATTACAGCTTTAAATTAAGTCATCTTTTAGCTTGCAGGCTAAAGCCATGTGTGACCTTAAGCTTTCATTTAATATATGAAAATGATTTAGATGATAAGTAATTTAGAGTAAAAAGTCTGACAACCATTCCTGGTCTCACCTACTTAAGATTTGCTGAAATAATCCATCAGCTGTGAGAGAAATAAACTGTTTGTATAGCTGTATCAGTCTCACATTTGTTCTTGGTGTGTGTTGCAGGGTTAGGTGGGAATGCTGGACACTCTCTCTTGTTTTCTGTTGTAATTGTTACAGCTTTAAATTAAGTCATCTTTTAGCTTGCAGGCTAAAGCCATGTGTTGGCTACTTCAGTGTTTTTGTCCTGAGGTCAGATGGGGCTGGTTGTCTCACTGATCCAGGGGTTGGTTGTCACATGAGTCATAAATGGCAAGGCTACAACATTGTTATATATATAATATTGTAATATTCTGTTGTTGTGCTGATATGAAATAACAGAGTAGCTTTGGAAAATGATACATTTTTTGCAGCTCTAAATTCCTTCATTTCATATAGTCCTAAAAAAAACAAACATCTTGCTCAAAATCATGGTTAGTATAGATCAGGCATTCATCATTATGTATTTCAAAACTTATTTTGTCATTTTATAAAAAAAAAAAAAAAAGTTACAGATAATTTTTCATATTAATTTTTTTGCACTGAAGCTCCATTGATTTTAATCAGGCACAACCAACCTTACACATTGTGACCCTCACATGGGGCTGATTGTCACGGTGGGTGTCTTTGATGGTTAATAATTTTTATTAATTAAGAATAAGGTTTAAAAAAAAAAAGAAAAAGAAAGAAAAAAAAAAAGAAAATTCAATTCAGTTCAATTCAATTTTATTTGTATAGCCCAGTATCACAACAAAAGTCGCCTCAAAGGGCTTCACAACAGCTGATCAAACATAAACACACAGTGAAGAAGAAAAAAAGAACGCCATACCTACTTGAAGCCAAGACCTTAAGCTTTCATTTAATATATGAAAATGATTTAGATGATAAGTAATTTAGAGTAAAAAGTCTGACAACCATTCCTGGTCTCACCTACTTAAGATTTGCTGAAATAATCCATCAGCTGTGAGAGAAATAAACTGTTTGTGTAGCTGTATCAGTCTCACATTTGTTCTTGGTGTGTGTTGCAGGGTTAGGTGGGAATGCTGGACACTCTCTCTTGTTTTCTGTTGTAATTGTGCCCAGGTACATACACTTACTTCTACAGTTAAGGCCACTATGGTGAATGATTGTAATATTTACCTTTGTTCATATGATCTTATGTGGCTGCTTGTATTGCATATAACTGACCCTCTCTTGTCTTCTGTTTTAATTGTGCCCAGGGTGTGGTGTGAGAGCTGCAGGCTTTGCCCTAAGAAGGAAAGCACTCTGGTCTGGCCTGAACAGAAGTGTCCTTTTATAAAAACAGAATTTTAGTTGTAAAGCTTGGTGAACAATTTCTTAAAAGGGATTTTATTCTGCAAAATCAACTTTTGTGAACTTTCTACCATTGTTCATTGTTGTTCCCTCATAAAAAACATACCCATAGTGGTGTTTTTTCATGCATTCCTAATTGAAAAATCCTCTATTCTCTGGCACAGCTGTTCTGAGGCTTCAAAACACTCAGTTCACTAACCCCTGCCCACTCCAGGAAACAATGTCCAATCAACAAGTCCTCTAGAGGACTACAGCTGTGTTTCCACTGATTCCTCACAGACATTTTTCATTTAGTGGTAAAATGGCATCATACAAGAAGTTCAAGGAAGTTAAAGAGCAACTCAACCCTGGCCCAAACCTTACTCTGCCCACTGCCAGAGATTGAAAACAGCTCAAAAAGTGGGCAGAAACCAGGCAGACACAGAGGGCAGAACTGAGGGAGGAGCAAGGCCTGGTCCTGTGATTGACAGCTGCCAGAGCAACGTCATGGATGCTCTCCACAGCAGGGTTGCCAAGTCCCCGAAAAAAACAAAAAATACACATCCAAACCCATCGCACTAAGGAAAAAAGTGGCCACATTTGTGTAAATCTATACTTGTGTTTGTTGTCTACTATCAGACCACGATTTACTATCTAAACCTCACACGAGTCATGTGGATGTGGAGAATAAATCCTTTTGTCAGACTGTGGTCTTTGTCCCACAAATGCCTTAACACTTTTATTTTGGAGCCGACAGATTGTAGGTTTTTTTGGTATTTTTTTTCTCTCTACAGAGCCCCAAGCAAGAGCAGAGTCAGTCCGGTGTTCCTGACTCCGCTTCCGCTGTGAAACGGGAGGGAGGGGACTGAATTGACTGTGGGGCTGCGTAGTGTTTTTAGGAAAACAACCCAAACCTGACAACTACAGGACTGGGATGAGCGCACAGGGGAGAGTGACAGCAAAGGCATAGGGAGCACGGAGCCGTGGGACGAGACATGCAACACAGGTGTGTTAACATAGGCATGGTAACACAGGTGTGGTACCGAGGTCAAATACTGCGTCACACTTGTATATCTGCAACTACTGAGCAGCAGCACCCTCTGTTTGACCTCAGAAGGGCAGCACTTTGACAGTTTTCACCACAAAATGTGAATTTAGACCTTTGGTCAAAAATACAACTATAAATAGTGATATGAATCACTAAAGCCCTTTCTCTACAGCTGATGAGCTAAAAAAAAAAAAGTGGTTTGCTCTTTAGGTGTCTTTTATTCTTTAAATTATATTCAAAAAAACACAACACTCAGCACTCTGTTCTTCACCTGTTTCTTATGGGACTGGTAGAGAACTTTTTTAAACTATTAAACATTAGTCAGAAAATGTTTTTTAAAGGTTGTAAAACATGCTGCTGTTAGAGGTGACCAAGATTGGTCTAAAAGCAGTGACTTTCATGGTTTTGCTTTTATTTTCTAGAGGCTAAAAAAACAGTTAAAGGTCTAGTATAGAGGTTTGTTAAGTAGTTAATTAGCAAGCAAAAGCAAAAGAGTCAGCAAATGAACCTGGAAGCAACTCAAATCATCATTAAGCCAGACACGTTGGAGACAAACCTGCTGAAGTTCAAATCAAGCATCAGAATAATGGGCTGATCTGAGGATTTCAGAAATTGTTCAGAAGCTGATCTACCTACTACCTACATATTTTACACACATCCATTTCTATGGTTTACAGAGCAAATCTCCAGTGAGTGGCAGTTCTATGGGCAAAAATGCCTTGTATACACCAGAGGTCAAAGAGAAAGGCCAGACTTGTTTGACATGAAAGAAAAGCAACAGTAACTTCAGTCATTGCAAACACGGTCTGCAGAACAACCTCTCTGTGTGAACACACAGAAACATTAAAGCCACCCATTAAGAAACATGATAAACTAGAACCACTATTCTCAAACTGGGGTCCCTAGGGGTCCCTGCACCATAGGTTGAGGGTTGGCGGGCAAAAAAATGTAATTAATGAATAATAATTTAATTCTGTTAAGGTATCTAATTTTAAACATTGATATGTTCATAAGAAACCACTACACAAATAAAATTAATATTTTGAGCGAATAACCCTCATTTAGCCTACATATGGTTTTAGGACATTTAAAACTTCTTCAGTGATTGTGACACACTACGTAAGTCTCATTGATCCATCCATCTTCTTCCACTTTATCCAGGGCCTGGTTGCGGGGGCAGCAGTCCAAGCAGGGACACACAGACATCCCTCTCCCCGGACACTTCCTCCAGCTCCCCTGGAGGAACCCCAAGGTGTTCCCAGGCCAGCCGCAAGACATAGTCCCTACAGCATATCCTAGGTCTTCCCTGGGGCCTCCTCCCACTGGGACATGCCCAGAACACCTCCCCAGGGAGGCGTCCAGGGTCTCATTGATCATACATGTAAATCATACATGTAAGAAGAAAAGTATTACTCCATTGTTTACTGCTCTTTGAACTACTTTGCTGAATATTTTTAAGTCACTTAAATGTGTCCCTAACATGAACAAGAAAACTGCCCTGATTTACCAAAAAACATGGCAAAATTCGTGTTGTTTTAAACATGATGCCTTGCCCATGCCAGATTCAGTCTTTCTTTTATACATTTTTATTTACTGTACAAGAATATTTAGTCACTTCATCCATTTTTGTGCTAAAAATTGTTATTTTTATGTCTTCCCTGACTTGTTTTGTACATGTTATTTGGAATAATAAAAAATAAAAAAAATGATAAGGTTTAGAGTTTGAATTAATCATTAATCCCTAGGTCTAAATTGAAATATAAATTAAAACGAAGATACCGTTCATAATCCTTAAAAACATCATAGTTGATCGCCATTACTGTAAAACCTGTCTGTAATAAAAGCTCCTGTCCTCGTGCTGTTTGCGGAAGGTGCGTCCGTCGCGGGCGCGCAGCGTGGAGCGGCAGCTGAGTGTACCCTGACTCCACACTGACTCCACCGCCTCCTCTACGGTCCAGTACCCGGCCTGCGGTGGCTCTGTCCGCGGCGCTTCAGCGGCTGGACCCGGGGCACGGAGCTCATGCGACCAGCACCGAGAGGTATGTGACACTTTTAGTCCAATTACTTGATAATTATGTTTTTTTATTTGACGTACGTGACGCAGAAGAGGAGGAGGCAGGTCGTGTTTATGTGTGCTATGCTAATACCGTAATTACTGGATTTAATGTGCAGTCATTTCTTCAGTTGAGGTTTGAAAGTAACATAATTCTGTGTCTCTGAATCTCTCTTCTAAGCGGGCTGTGAAGTCGTGATGCTGTGATGCTCAGTTAGTGGTGCACAACTTAGTGAATAATTAAAGGCCTTTACTTCACTGCAGGACTTTGTTCTTGATAAACTCGATGCGACTCCTCATGAACAGCGGGCTACAACGTAAAAGTACGTACAATACTCTAACAGGCACCATGTTTGTCCATGCTGGAGGGTTTGAACGCCGCTCTGTTGACACACTCAGCAGTAGCCTATCTGATGACTAATGTTCACATAATATAAGCATGGACATAGGATTGTATTCAGGTGGTTGACGTGACAGTTTTATATATATATATATATATACACAAACATTTTCAAAATTTGTTACTAGCATCTATGACAGTCCATAATGCTTTGGGCATAATGTCAAATATTTGTACTTAAATAAAACAGCACTTTTAACTGCACCTATATGCACATTAATAATTAAAATAAGTTTAATCTTGTAATCAACATGGTGTCCTGCGGTGTGACCTGAAAGATCAGGTTTTTAAACAGGCAGCTGCTACAAAACCTACAGGACCCATCTGTCATTTACAGACCAGACAGAACTCTGGAGTTAAGGCTGCGAGCTAAATATGGAGGAATTTTAGAACCACGTAAATAATAATAAAGCATTTAATAAAAGAACAACAACAAATTACACTTTAAATAGAGAATGAATGTATTTGCAATTTAATTTATTAATCTTCAAATTGTAAGAGCAATTGTTAAAATATTTCCTAAACAACGATTTAATTTTTCATTTAAGGGTGTATTCACACCAGGAAAGTCCGTTGGTCTGCTTCTTTGGTGCGGATCGATTTGGATTGTATTCTCATTGTACTTTTTGCAAGTGGACTAAAATGTGTATACAGAAGCATGTGTGTGATGATCACTGCACTGGCCAGAAATGATGCGGGTGGGGCAACGTAAAGAAACGGAACCTGAGCAGGATTCATGCAGGACTTGTGTGCTGCACTTGTTACCGGGAAATTTATTCTGTTTTTACAGCTACAAATCTGTGAAAAATCATTTTCAATGTCAAAAGCAGATAATTCAAAGTCAGTTTCACCGTGGCCTACTTGTTTTTTTGCAACGCCGAAAGCGTGGTGCAAGCCGGCTGCAAATGAGAAGACATGCTCTGTGTGCCTTGACCCATAGCCTGTAGCAGCAGCAGTGCTGAGCAGAAAACCACAGAACAGGTAGGCCAGTGGTTCCCAAAGTGGGGTCCGGGGCCCTCTTGGGGTCCGCCAAGGTACTGCAGGGGGCCCCCCAGACGTTGTCAATATTTCAATTCAATTTCAGTTTCAATTCATTCTTTATTTCAGACACGGTTTTGGTCCATAACAAATAAAACATACAAAAATATAAAAATGCAATTAGGCAATGAAAAAATTAAGTATATAAAAACATTAAGTACATACAACAAACTACAAACTACAAATTTTAGCTAATAGTCAGGGTTTTGTAATGTTTTTTTATAAAAATATATGGAGAAAAACATGACAATTTTTTGAATATTGGGAAGTTCTATAGTTGGGGGTCCGTGTGGGATTTTCAGAAATTTAAGGGGGCAATGGCAGTCTTGACTTTGGGAAAGGCTGAGGGAGGCTATAAGTCCAAATATTAAAGAGGCACTGTATCCTCATTTTTCTAAGTTTGTCCACGGCTCGTGGCTTTTTGCGCGACTTCCACAGCATTTTTATTTCCCTTAATGTCTGGCTACAGTGGCTCGTTAACTCCAAAAAGGCTGATGACATTCGTAGTTGGCCCAGATCAGGGCCGGTTCATATTCACATCGTAAGCGAACTGTACCGAGACCACCTCTACAGACGGGTCTCGGTTTGCTTGTTTCATCCAGACCTGAGTTCACATATGTGAATTCACACCTGCACACTTGGTCCGGAATAATGTGGGAAACAAACTCTGGTCCGTTTTAACCGGACCAAGGGAGGCAGGTGTGAATACACCCTAAAAGTCAATTTAAAAATACAATTGCTAATTCTGCAAGTAATACTAACTTTAAAGATATTAGGGAGGATTTTTTTCGACTGCTGAGAAACAAGCGACTGTTTGTCCTTTTTTGAATAACGTGCATACGTCAGGCTCCCCCGCCCACTGTTCCTTTCCAAGGAACTCCTCCACAGCGACGTGCACGAGCGTTGGAACACGAGTGTTTGTTTACAGCCGGCATCAGCAGAGATTCGTCTAAACCTAGACCTGCATTGTTTGTCTGTGCAACCTTTGACCTAGTTCCCCCCACGCAATGAAGGTAGTTTTAATAAATATTGCAAAAAATGAATTTATAAAGATCCTCCCTAATATCTTTAATACATTGATTGAAGTCCTTTTAAAAGATAAATAAATAGTTCCATTTATATTTTTGATTAATAATTCAAACTTTAACTTGCAATTTAAAACAGCAATTCCTTATTCCGTTTGCAGAAGCATTAGCTATTTCTTTAGCCAATACAATAACTAAACGCTTTAGCTTCTCCACTTAGCTTCTGATTTTAGCCTCTCACTTTACTTTAACCTGGTCCTTTTGACACATGGAGCTGAAAAGGCCAAAATAAACTGTTTATTATTAATTTAGTAAAACCCTAATTTTTACAAAAACTGTTAACCTGTGCCTGTTGTGTGTCCTGTGGTGTGACAGCTACTTTTCACAAAATCAAATTCTGAATGTTAAAAATAATTTATTATGATGGGACAGGGATATATGTATTAAGTTAGCACAGACATAGACACTGTTTTATGACAAGAATTCAAATGGCCAAATTGTAGTGAATGTCCTGCAGAGTGACAGAAAACATCACGCTGCAGGACATTGTAAGAGAGTTGCGCTTAAAATTATGAATGAAGCTTTCTTTTTATGAAACTGATTTATAATTGAATTCTATTGTGTCACATCACATCCAAGCTCTACCAGAGGCCTGGGAGCTTGAGGATTCTGTGCAGTATTTTTGCTGTTCCTAGGACTGCGCTCTTCTGGACTGAGATGTTTTTCCTGGGATCTGCTGTAGCCACTCTTCCAGTTTGGGGGTTACTGCCCCAAGTGCTCTTCTTAGTTACAGTCTCAGGGTGCTAGATTTGGGATGGAACCCTCCATGCATGGTCAGGAGCTTCCGTATCCTATTCACATCTGTGGTCTGAATCTCTTCCTTTGGCCAGCTTATTATTCCTGCAGGGTCTCTGATGACTGCTGTTGATTGACTGCTAGCTGTTGATTGCCCGGACTTTGTTGTTGCCATTGAACTGACTCCTTAGAACTTGCCTTACTCGTTGGAGTAATTTGGCTGTGGCTGCTTTTCTTGTGGCCTGTTCGAGGTTGACTATAAGTGTAATGGTCACGTTTTAAATTACCTTTTTCAAATGTATCTTGAAGACTAATGTCATGTCTGTACTTGTATATCACAGAAACATGGATGATGACTAAACAAATAGAGACACATCCATCCAACTTCCAGACTCAGAGCAGGTGTTTAAGAACAATCTTTAAAATCAAATGGTACCAGCATATAAGTAATTAAGAAGGGCTCCAGTGTTCTTCATATAGGGTGATTTTTTTAGATAGGCTGCAAATAACAACCACCAGTAAGGACAGGACTTGACATTAACTTTTTTAACTCCCCAGTGGCAAGTCCTTTTCAAAAGTTACTAGCAAATTAGGGTTTTTACTAATCAGAATTAAATCAGTTCATTGAATTGTTTTATTATTTTATTGTATTTCAATTCAATTCAATTCAGGTTTATTTGTATAGCCCAATATCACAACAAAAGTCGCCTCAAAGGGCTTCACAAACAGTTGATCAAACATAAACACACAATCAGACTTAACACACAATCAGCACAAACAATAACTACACTAAACTAAACAGACCCAGGACACTCCTGTCCTTAGACCCTCCTTCTCGGTAAGGAAAAACTCCTAAAAAAACCCAGCTACGGGAAAAAAGAAGAAACCTTATGGAGCCCATATTGAAGGAGAGATCCTCTCCCAGGATGGACAGGCAATGCATCTAGGACTGCTAGTCCCTTAGTTCATCTATAGGATCATAGACCAGCTCTGTAAGGATTCATCCAGACGAGAGTGGGTGAGATAGGTTGAGGAAGTCCATAGGATGCAGCAGGTGGCCTCATCCAGACAGGTGAGTGGGGTGAGGGAGATCAGGGAAATCCTTAGAGGTGAGGTTGAGGGCACACAGGTCGGGACAGGAGCACAGATGGGGTCAGCTATCCAATCATCACTGGACATCTGCCAGCAGCCAGGCATCTGAAACAGTCCCCACTCCCCAGAGGGGAGCGGGAGAGAGGGACAACTTGTGAATAGCAATGAACTGATTGGAGATATAGAGTATTTCATTATATTAATGACAGTGATAGAAGAGGAGCAGCAGATGAAACCAGAGGACAGAGGCTCAGTGCACCATACTTCCCCCAGCTTCTAGCTCCTAGAGCAGCCTAGCTTCAGCTGTGGAGTTAACCCTGCTCCTAGCTGCCCTGACCATAAGCTTTCTCAAAGAGGAACGTTTTAAGCCTAACCTTAGATGTAGAGACTGTGTCTGCCTCTCTAACATGAGCTGGAAGCTGATTCCATAAAACAGGAGCTTGGTAACTAAAGGCTCTACCTCCAACTGTACTTTTAGAAACCCTGGGAACCACTAATAGCCTTTCATTTTGTGAGCGCAGTACTCTGCTTGGTTGGTATGGCACTATAACATCATTAATGTAGGAATTTATAAATTTAAATTTATATTTTAAATCATAATATAAGCTTAATAAAATGTAGAGTTTGGTTTTATGTGTAGACAAGGATTAATCAAATTTATGGAAAACATAACATTTTTTTCTCCGATCATGATAAAATACTCTGTACTAAATTTGGTGGGCACTCAGGCATGGCAAATGGACTTAAGGACCTGTAAAGTTAAGATACATGCATAAAATCCAACCAACCAAAGAGGCTACTGAGACTAAAAGTGCTACTAGCCAAAATGGAAATCTACCAGCATTTGGCCGGTTGGCTAGTGCTAATGTCTGCATGGACTTGTCCCCTCTCCCCTTTGCGTCTGAACCAAAAGGACTGCTGTCTCCTGTGTCGTCAGTCAGCTGTGAGAATGATTGGAGATACGATGAGCAGCGCCTTGAAGCAGCGCGTTTGAAATTGAAAGAAAAGGAGTGACACCATGCACTGGTTGCACAGAGGCGGGCTGACCTCCACCCCGCAGTTACCTGTAATGCACTCATATAGGCACATTATCCAACTGTTCACAGCTGAAATCCACTCACATTTGGTGTTTTGGTCGTGTGGATGTCCAGCCCTGGTTACTGTGCGCCAGAGACTGAGAAAGACTGAGAAAGGTTCTGTGTTGTCATAGACAAGTGCGATTAATTGCATTATTTTTTTTTTTACACGTTAATTTCTTTGTAATTAATTAATTGTAATTAAGGGAAAGGGAATGGTATTTATATAGCGCTAATTAAAGTGTTAAAGTCCCAGCCCTAGTATAAATTTATTCTTGAATACTGTACAAAGTTTGTCTAATTTAGACTTAGAGGATTAAGGATGATAGACAAAATGTCTTCAACTGTACAAAATGCACCTTGATTTGATTATGTTATAAAAATCTCCACAGATCTACTACTCATAAAGACAGCTGAAAATGGCCTGGAGCAATCACACAAGTGCCCTGAGTGTCCCAGTCCACAAAGTCTTATTGAGATTTTGGCATTTTGAGAAGGAAAATAAAACACAAGTTCATACCAATAACTTCATCAGTTTATTAGGCTCAGCAGGTGATTATGTTGGCAGTGGTTAGTCCAGAGATAACATGAACCGGTTCATCCAGAGCCAGCACTCCTCTGTGGTTAACCACTTCCAGCAGAAGTACTGGAAGACTAAACAGACGTTCATCAGAGTGACTGGGAAGAAGGAGGACGAGCATGTGGTAGCATCAGAAGCACACCTGGACGCCAAACTGGAGGTACAGGCACAGCTCAGCCTATCCCAGTGACTATGGGTCTTAGGCTGGGCACACCGTGGACAATGGCCAGGTAGTGGCAGGGCTGACACAGAGACATTACACAGACAAACAAGCTTTCACTCTCACACTCATTCTCTAGGGGCAATTTAGAGTCACCAGTTCATCTAACACATGTCTGGACAGTGAGAGGAAACCGGACTACCCGGAGAGAACCCTATGTTTTGACATATACTTTTCGAGAGCATATGAGTTATGAAGCATGCTCCCTTACCCATAACTCATATAGAATTTTGGCTAGAACCCCTCTCAATTTAAACATGATTAAAAAAAAATGATGTGACATAATGTTGCTTTGAAGAATGAATAAAACATGGCGTGTATAGCACGCAAGAGACCTATATTCTGTTGCATTAAATTGTAGAAATGATGAAGAATTCTTTCTCTTAGCAATGTTTATTGATCTGGCAGTGAAGATGATATTTCCTGATCACAAGCCCACAGCCACTAGCCGGGTTTTCGGGTTTGGTTTTATGAAGGTGAAACAAATGAGAAAAACAAAGTTATACATAAAGTCTGCCTCTTTTTAAAAAAACAGTTGTGATTGGTCTAACCGCGACGCTTCGCTCCTTCATTTCCTCTATCGCCCCGTCTCTGTGCACTCCATATGCCTCCGAGGAGGGGACTACTGGCTGGATATGTGCTGAAAACTGTATAAACTTACTCTAGTGTCCAGCAGAGGAAGGCCTTGAACAGGAGTTTGTGGATAAAATCAAACAGTGAACACTTGGCTCTGTGCTGACTCATGAGCAGTGCTGCTGTTTACAAGAGCCTCAAGGCCAGTGACATAAAGGGGAGGTTCCTTATAGACAGTCATTGCTCATGGCCCCTGTTAGATCTGCTGTTTAAAGCTTTTTGTTGTCTACTAATGTGATTCAGATGAAAACTTAGTTATCTGTCACATTTTAGAGCAGATGAAACATGAAATATGATGATAATTATTGCACCAAAGGCTTTGCAGGGCATTTTTCTATAATAAATGTTGGTATCATGAGCATTTCCACAATACCATGAGGCTCCCCACAATATCGCAAAAAATATCATATCATGAGGTTAATATTGTACTGTGAGATTTGGATATTGTTACATCCCTGCTTAAAAGTATTAAATATTATGGTAATAAATTTTGTTACCTTGCACAGCAAGCTGGATTGTCGTGAGTTCACAAATTCACAAAATCCATCTTGGTTTGTGGCCGAGCCCATGGCAGCTGGGCCAATGGTGTGGCAGTATTGCTGTGAGTGGGCGGGTTTTAGGTTTGCCAACAACAACAAGCTCTTTTAGCGATACTTGTTAACAACATGGCGATGTGAAAAAACTTAAGGTATGCTGCTCTACAGTTACAAAAACAGCAAAAATTTTCTAACAGCATCTTTATTGTGTTGTTTTACCATCGTAGCGGTTTGTCGTTTAGCTACAAAGCTGGGGCTTTATCCAAATCCATCCATGTATTCTGCTGAAACTCCCACCCCTTCACAAACTTTTTTCAGCAGGAGCCCTTCCAGATTGATATTAGATGTTAGCAACTCTTTGCTTTTTGTTTTTGCCAGGTTAAAAATTTTGATCATCTAGGTCTTAAAATTTGTCAAAACAGTATGTTAATATTACAAAAAAGTACAGATAACTTGTTGATGATGCTAGCATTAAATTTCACTCTAAGTGGCAATTAAAAAGTTTTTAAAAGGTCTTAAATTTCAGAAGACAAAACGTGGATCTACCCTGATAACGAAGTTGAAGCTTGGCTCTCTGTTAGTGAAGTAGCCAGTTTCTTTGATCAGGGCTTCTATTCAAAAACTCCAGCCACAATATATGCTATGAGTCCCAAGCCCAGAAACTGCTCAGAAACTGCATCTGGCGCACACACAACACACACACACACACACACACACACACACATACACACATGCCCAAGTCCCTATGTAAATAATTTGCTATTGTGACCCCTGAAACAAAGGGAGCAGCTGCAAGGGACCTCAGTAGTGCTGAAGCATAAATTCAATCAGAAGAACTGTCCTCAGGACAGAATTGATCTTTCTAGCCGTTCAACTGTCCTTTCCTCAGTCAGTTTCGAGTCACAAACAAAAATCACAAACCCCTCCTATTATTCTGACAACTCATCAAAAAAAATGACAATTCAATACAATTAATTTGCATATCTCATTGACAAACATGTATTTTTTCTTTAGCCTCGACTGTCTTCCATAGCTTCACTCTTCACTCTAGCCAGCAGATCGCCACAAATGTCCCAGAAAGACGAGTATGGACCTGGTTTGTCTTTGTATGCAGTGTCCCGGTGTGTTTTCCTGATCCAGAGCAGCCATGCGTGCAGCGTATCATCCTCCATCACACGGCGCGAGCATTAAAAAACATATCAGATCCTAGCCCTCAGCCATGTTCTGCTTCTTCTGCAGCGGACTCAAATAGCTTTTTGATTCACACTGCACCACTGCTCGCTCCCGGCTCCGAACGGCTACATTAACCCGGCTCCATCAGCTACACCTCCATTTTCAAGCTGGAGTAAATTTAGCCCTTTCAATCAATATAAGCGACACCAGCATAAACATCTGATCCTAATTTAACTGTTTACAGGCGTGACGGGAGGCTTTAGAGCAAGGTTCTAAACAAACAGCGATCCGCCTTCAGTACTGGCACTGTATATGGAATTTTGCAGCTTTTTACACTTATACACTTCATTTTTCACAAATATTATACACAAAACTACTACATTAAAATATCCAAATGAGTTCCAAGTTGTCTAAATAGTTTCGCTCTATAATTTAAAAAAAAAATTAGGGCTGCAACTAACGATTATTTTGATAACCAATTAATCTGTTGATTATTTTTTTTGAATAATTAATTAATAATTAGTGAAGTGTGAGTAAAGTGGTTAAACACTTGAAGTTTTTAAAGTTCCTGTTAAAAAACTGTGATAGTTCTACCAAAAATCTGAACCAGAAACAAGATTAAGCCCTGAATATGCCACTTGAGGACAATTGGATGGAGCACATACACGCACAAAGATATTTTTTTATCAAAAACACAAAATGTACAGTATTTTTTAACTGCTGTTGTTGCTTTACTGCATTCCTCCTGATCCTGTATATCCTCGTCACTCACAAAGAGAGCCTCAGCATCTTCAGCTCTTTTTATTAATTTATTTATTTGATAGGGACAGCACACATTAATGCACATCTATTCAGACAGTGATAGACGTAAATATGCCAGATTATAGCAACAATGCTAATTTGCATCCGTAGTCCCTAGGCAGGTAACACAAAAACATTAGACATAGAAAAGAACAATAAATCACAGTAAGAGCACATCACAGGACAGTACATTACTAAGAAGTTAAGAGTCAATGGTGACAAGACTGATTTGCTTTCAAACACTGCTTTAGGTAAGTTTTGAAGGTTTGTAATGTGGGACACTCCCTTATGGAGAGAGGAAGACTGTTCCAGATTTTACTGGCCTTTACAGGAAGAGCATTATGTCCAAAGGTTGTTTTTGTGTGTGGGACCTCACAGTCCTCTGGTCCTGAGACCACACTAGCAAATAGCAAATTTAAATTTTTTTAAATTCTCGAAGCTCAATAAGTTGTACATTTTTAAAATGTTACAAATGTGGAATGACATTGGTTTTCTATCATAGACCTTTAGTGATTTTTTATAGAGTGATTCTATGATTTTGCATGTATTTACACCTGCCAGTGACCAACATTCATTCATTCATTTTCTACCACTTATTCCCGTTAGGGGTCGCAGGTGACTGGAGGCTATCCCAGTAACTTTGGGCCGTAGTCGGGGTACACCCTGGACAGGGGCCAGCTTGTCGCAGGGCTGACACAGAGACACACATTCACTCTCACATTCATTCACTAGAGACAATTTAGAGTCACCAATTCACCTAACACATGCATGTCTTTGGACGGTGGGAGGAAGCCGGAGAACCCGGAGAGAACCCACGGTAACACAGGGAGGACATGCAGACTCCAACCAGAGATTTCGTGTGATGGTGTGTCGCTCGAACCCTCGATCTCCTTGCTGGGAGGCGAGAACACTAACCGCTCTGCCACCGTGCACCCTGGACCAGTGACCAACATGTAATACAATAGTCAATGTGTGACAGAATCATTGAATGTAAAAACATTCTAGCAGCACCAAGTGTTATGAAAGTCTTATTTGTTTAAAATTGTTCAGATTGAATTTCACTGTATTAGATATTCTTTTAATGTGTAACTGATCCACCATAACTACAGCCCGAATTCTGAAAATGTTGGGACATTCTTTAAATTTGAATAAAATGAAAACTAAAAAATGTTCAAATCACATGAGCCAATATTTTACTCAACATACTCTGATAAACTTCAACTTGAGTGGACTGGACTTGAGTTGCTATGAGCTTACACTAGATTTATAATAGGACCCTCTCAGATCCTGTAGATGTACTGAAGGTTGGCCACTAGAGGGCACTAAACACCATAAAACCTTTCCCATCCCCTGTAAACACATGGAACATACAGTAAACCTGTTAAGGCCTGCCCAAACACAGACCTATGTGTCATTAATACTGACATATTAATACACCTCTGTGAACAGCCTGATCTGACAAATCTGACTTTTTTAAAACTTTTAAACTCCAGGTTCAGGCCCAAGTGAGACGAACCGAGGGCAGCTTCAAAGACGTCCCACACGATGGCCGCCATCCATGAGAGCTTTAAGGGCAGCCACTCACATGATTTATCCAAGGTTAGGTTGGATATTATTAAGGGGGCTGTATTATGCAAAATCCACTTTTCTGTGCTTTCTTCCATGTTATAATGTTGTTCCCTTTTGAAAAACATACCTGGAGTTGTGTTTTGTTTCATGCATGCCTGTTTGGGAAATCTTGTATTTTCTGGCACTGCCTTTCTGGGAGCTCCAAAGAGCTCACCTCTGCCCCCCACCCCCCTTCTACTCTAGGAAGCACTGACCAAACAACAACCCCTCTACATCCAGTCTGCTCTCATTCATTTATCCAAAAAAACAGTGTACAGCTCTGTTTCCACTGATTCCTCACAGACATTTTTCATTTTTTGATACATCACACAAAAAGTTTAAAGAAGCATTTTTTTCTCTGTTCCTGCTCAAAAAGCACAACAGAACTGCACTGCCGGTCTCTTCACCTGTTTCTGTATAGCACCAGTAAAGTATTTATTGGAAATGTTTTCATTTAGTCACATCATTTTAAAAAGATAAAAAAAAGCTGAATATAGCCCCTTTAATAAATAAATGCATTCATAAACTACTGAATGTGCCTACTTATATGTTTGTTTTTTCTGGCTTTTACAGGACTCCAAGGATAAGTCAGGAAAGAGGCAAGGTAAGACGAAGAGGACAGAGCCACAGGATGGACAGAGCACTGAGACCACAGATGAACAGTAATGTCACTGCAGCAATAATGCATTTATCCCACTCTTTATTGTGTATTCAGTTGAGTTTTAGGTTATTGATATTTTTAAACTTGTGACAGCTAAAACAGAAAGGGATTTAAAAACTTAAAACATACATACCTGAATGACAGATCTGAAAATCCAAAACCAAAACATGATTTCATATGATAATGTTCATGAAACATCTGCAGATGTTTGCTCTGGGCACAACAAATCTTTTTAGACAACAAAACTTTTAGTGGCCAATGAAAATAGAAGTGGGGGGATGGTGGCAGAGCAGTTAGTGATCTCGCCTGCCTGCATGAAGGTTGTGATATTGATCATCGGGCCTGCCAAGTCTGCATGTCCTCCCTGTGTTACTGGGGGTTTTCAGATGACACAGCACTGGTGGCTCTGCTGTCAGAGGAAGTGCAGCCAGGTCTGTACCAGGACTGTGTTGAAAATCTGGTTAGGTGGTGTGACCAGAATGCACTCATTATTAACTCAGCAAAAACAGAAGAAGTCATCTTTGGACATTCCCAACTTACCCAAACCCCAGTTGTCATACATCAGGAAGTCATAAAACAGTCAGACTCATTCAAATATTTAGGAGTGAATGTGGACAGTGCGCTCTCCTGGACGTCACATGTGGATTATCTCTGCAATAAAGTACAGCAGAGAATCTCCTTTTTGAGGAGACTCAGATCGTTTGGAGCAAGCAGGGACATTCTGAACCAATTTTATACAGTCACAGTTCAGAGTGTGCTACTGTACGGCAGCTCAGTTTGGTTCTCTGGTCTCTCAGTCCTGCTGAAGAACAGGATACAGAGGCTCCTTAACATCTGCTCCAAAATAGTGGGTCATTCCGTGGGGAACACATTCACAGAGCTGTGTAGAAAGCAAACTCTCAGGCTGGCTGACAAAATCTCTACAGACACAGCCCATGTTTTGAACAGTGAATTTGAACTCTTGCCTTCTGGGAGGCGTTTTCGAGCGCCCTGTTGCAGAAGGAATAAATATAAAACTTCCTTTGTGCCATATTCCATCACACTCCTGAACCAGAGGAAGAACACATAAACACTGTATATTGTATTTATGATGACTGAATGAATGTTGAATGCTTGTTGTATACTTTTTGTGTCTTGGCACTGTCTGGTGGATGTGTAAACCAAATTTCTGTTTTTACAGACAAAAAAGTTTTTATCTTATCTTATGGGTGACTCTAAATTGCCTCTAGTGAACGAAGGTGTCTGTGTATGTGTCTGTGTTAGCCCTGTGACTAACTGGCCACTACTGGCTATACCCCATCTAAGGCCCATAGCTGCTGTACTCGTGAAATGCATCACACAGTAGCTAATGTTTGAGTGCATGGGGATTTTTTGTATTTTGTTTGACAGACTTATTTCACTTGAAAATGAAAACAGCAACAAAAAAACAAGCAAAGGTAATGGATGCATTCAAATACATCTGCATTTACAGCTTATACAGTTAGGTCCATCAGTATTTGGACACTGACACAAGGTCTGTTATTTTAGCTGTTTACCAAAACTATTCAAAATACAGTTCTATAATTAATATAATATATAATTTGTCCTTAAAGGTCAGACTCTCAGCTGTAATTTGAGAGTATTCACATCCAAATTGGATGAATTGTTTAGGAATTACAGCTCTTTAATGTGTAGCTGCCTCTTTTTCAGGGACTCATAAGTATTTGGACAGTTGCTTCAAAAGCTATTTCTTGAGCTGCATGGGCTTTTCCCTCATTAATCATTAACTGAGCAGGTAAAAGGTCTGGACTTGATTCCAGGTGTTACATTTGTATTTGAAAGCTGTTTCTGTGAAATCCCAACATACAGTCTCTCAATGGAAGAGAATCAGACCATCCTTAGGCTGGGTCAAAAAATGGTGATAAACTCCTACACAGTATCCAACTTAGAGTAGAACACTCTCCAGGAAGTAGGTTTATCAATTTCTAGGTTCACCATAACCAGAAGGCTTCATGAGAGAAAATACAGAGTGTTCACCACAAGGTGCAGACCATTCATCAGCCTCAACAACAGAAAGGCCACATTAGACTTGGCCAAAAAGCACCTAAAGAAACCAGCCCAGGTCTGGAACAGCATTCTTTAGACAGATGAGACTCAGACCAACCTGTACCAGAATGATGGGCAGAGAAAAGTCTGGAGAAGGCTTGGAATGGCTCATGATCCAAAGCACAGCACATCTTCTGTAAATCATGGTGGGGCAGTGTGATGCATGAGCTGCAGAACTTCTGTGACAGAGTCAGAAGCAGACGGATAATTTCTGAAGCATATAGGGATAAACTTTCTGCTCTGATTCAGACAAATGCCACAAAGTTGATGGACAGTGCTTCACAGCACAGATGGACAGTGACCCAAACATACTGCAAAAGAAACCCAGGAGTTTTTAAGGCAAATAAGTGAAATATTTAGCAATGGCAGTGGTCAGTCACCAGATCTCAGCTTGAGCGAGCTGTATTTCACTTGTTTAAAACCCTTGTGAGGTCCTTGGGGTCATTCTGACCCACAAATGTTATCTTTTTCCCTTATTTTCATCAAATATTTTGAGGTCTATTGACCCTAATGTCTAAAATGAAGGGAAAATTTTGTTTAGTTGGTTGGACTGAAGTAAGACTAAAGGTGCAACACAAAACTGACTGACAGTTGACTCTTTAAATAACAATCAAACCAGGTGGGGTCTTCTTGACCCCAGAGGACAAATGGTATGGCAGTTGGGAGGACATTACAAAAGTTAAGACAAAGCAATGACTGAAGACAGCTGCAGTCAAGGCCTGGCAGAGCATCATAAAAGAGAAAACCCAGTGTTTGGTGATGTCCATGGGCTCCAGACTTCAGGCAGTCATTGCTGCAAAGGATTTTCACCAAAATATTAAAAATTAACATTTTATATATGGTTATGGTCATCTGTTCAATTACTTCTGAGCCCCTGAAAAAGAGGCAGCTACACATTTAAGAGTTGTAATTCCTAAACCCTTCCTCCCATTTGGACTTGAATACTCTCAACTTACAGCTGAGAGTCTGCACTTTAAGCACATATGAATTATAGAACTGTATTTTGAATATGTTTTGGTTAACAGCTAAAATAACAAAACTTGTGTCAGTGTCCAAATACTGATGGACCTAACTGTATAAGCTGTAAATGCACATGTATGGAGCTAACTGTATAAATATGCATCTTCCTGTCCAAATGTGTTGTGTCTGCATAGGGGTGGACAGTAAGAAGGTGGACAGTGTGTCGCTCCTGAACGAGATCCTGGGACTTCTCAGTGTGGATGGAGAGGGCCGGACTCAGGTGTACGCAGAGCACAGGCAGAGGAGAGGGAAGACTTCTTTTTACCCTCGCAGCTGTTGGACCAGAGCCTGTCCACACTATACACTTCAGGTTTCAGAGGGCCTCTGTACTAAAGACCACAGCCACCACTATGCTTGTGCACTTTAACTACATGTAGTACTTCATGTGTTTCAGCCCACCTCAGATACTCATAGAAATCCATCTGAATCCAATCAGTTTATACAGCACCAAATCAGAACAAAGTTGTCTCAAGGCACTTTCCAGTTAGAGCAGGTCTAGGCCATACTCTTGAGTTTAGTTTTAGAGATGGAGAAGGAGAGACGGAGAGAGAAATAGCAATAAACTTGTAAAAAATACTATTAATAATGATAACAGAGAAGGAAAGAGGAGAGATTAGCGCTAGAACAAAGTGCTCAGTGTGCCATACTTCCACCAACAATCTTGAGCTTGCACACCTAAAGGCTGGGACAACCGGGGCGATCATCGGCCGCTGGGCGTGGTCGGATAGTTTGACACGGTTGGGGATGTGAGTCTGTTTGGTGTGTTCTGCACCATCAGACGTAGTGGGACACAGTTGGCCAATCCTGTCTGATTAAACGTGGAATCAGCATCAGGTGTTGTACTCAACGAGCTTTGATTGGATGTGTGTGCCGTTCACAATTTGTCAAACACCTCTTGTTTAACATCAAAATATAAGGAACTTTCTATTCTACTGCATTATGTTTCCCACATCTGTGACGCTAAGGTGCTGCAGTTAGCTTACCTTAGCTTTAGCCTTGTGCAGATGAAAATATAATGCTCCTCTGTGCAAACAGCTGCAATAATCCAGTTTGTTATATACATTACTGTGATCAGATGTGTTTAATGTAGCACGAATGATTATTACTCACTGATAAATACTTGCGATAACACTTGAGTGTTGCAGAGGTTTATTTACAGAAGCCCATTATCCACAGAGTTTAGTGACCAGCGCTGTCTGCTGTTATAGTTATTCATGAACACGAGTCTGGTCTGACTCACTTCGGTATGTCTAGCCACTTTTTGTGCCACCCAGGGGAGACATGAGGAGACAAAGCAGTCGCCCAGCCCAGCCTTTAAGCCTTATGGTACGTTCACACCGGACGCGAATCAGGCGTCAGGCGCGAGTGATTACCATGTTAAGTCTATGGAAAGCCGTGTTCAGGCGCGAACAAGCATCCTGCGGCGCGAATGACGCGAATTTGACGCCTGATTCGTGTCCGGTGTGAACGTACCATTAGCATGGCACACATGTGAAGACTCTCACTCATCCAGGAGAATTGCATCGCAACAAAAGGTTCAAAGGCAGTCATCTGGACTTGATTTTTAAAAGTTGAAGATGTTTCACCTCTTATCCAAAAGGCTTTCTTGGATAAGAGGTGAAACTGATTCACCCCAAGGACAAAATTCCCAGTTACAAACAGAACAATGTTGTGTACTCCATCCACTGCAGTGAGAACTGCAATGAACAGTACATTGGAGAAACCAAACAACCTCTGCAGTTATACCAACACTGCAGGGCCAACTCCAGTGGAGCAGAATCTGCAGTACACCTACACTTGAAGACTACAAACCACTCCTTTGAGGACAGTGAGGTCCAAATCTTAGCCAGAGAGAAAGGATGGTTTGAGCGAGGAGTCAAGAAGCAATCTTTGTCAAAAAAGATAAACCTTCTCTTAACAGAAATGGTGGGCTCAAATACAACCTCCCGTCTGTTTACAAGTCTCCTGAAACCCAAACAAAACAAACCAGTTTCACTCAGGTCATTTACATCTGAAGGAGCTGCCCAGGCTGGGGAGGGTTAATGACTCTCACTCCAGCTGAGGACAAAGGACTAATGACCCAATACCACTCAGGCTATTCATGGTCGCCTTGAACCAATAGAAGTTAGTTTCAGGTCTAACACCTCCTTCCTAGGAGCATATAAACCAGCTCTCTTAACAGTTCAATTTCAGAATGGAAAAAGCCTGAAAAGAGGTGAAACTTTTAAAAATCAAGTCTAGACAACTGCCTTTCAACCTTTTGTTGCTTAGTATGGTACCTAAAGACTCTGCCTCCTGTTGGAATCAAATTTAATGCTTTTTAAGGCCTTCATTTTTTGTTAAATCAATTTAATGACTTTTAATGTCCCATGGGAACCCTGCAGACTTAATGCACAAATTAGAATCTCAAATTTATGACTAAAAAATACATAAGTACATAAGTACATCTCAAAAATTTTAATACTGTGGAAAAGTAAATGTGTTTAAATTATTTTAGTTCAATTCAAAGTGAAATAAAGTAGATTCAGTCTGGAGAGGGAAATATTTCAATTATAAATTTTAATAGCGATAGCTAAGCTTACAGTTGATAAAACCCCAAAATTCAATTTTACCTGTTACTGTAGCCTACAAATTAATCACAATTGAAACACTTGATATGCTTTTTACTTTCTGATTAGGTCGAGTGAAATAATGTAACTTTTTCACAATATTCCATTTTTCTTGGAGCACCTGTAGATAAATGTATCTTTAGGATAACTAATAGACTCCAGTGTTTAAAATAATTAAGCAAAACTATATTAACTGGCTACTTTATTAGATACGTCTTGCTAGTGCTGAGTTTCCTTTTGCCTTTCGAGCAAATGAATTCTGGGTGGCACAGATTCAGCAAGGACACATTCCTTCAGAGACTTTGGTCCCTATTGACCCTCTGTGATACTTATCATGAAGCTACCAACGATTTGCTTGGTTTGAACTTGAGCAGGTTTGTCTTGAACATGTCCCTGTGCTTAAACACATTTCTGTCGTGTGATTTGTTGATTAGATATTTGCATTTAAAAGTATTCGAATGAAGTAAAAAGTCATAGGCAAGTAATACCAGAAACAAAATATAATGAATAAACATTTAATTGTGCACTTGGGGTATGTCTTCATTCATTTCCATTACAAATCCATACAAATTCCAAAATAATAACTTAATTCAAGAAAAGTTAATGTACAATGCATCTTCAGTGAACAGAGAATATTTTGCCATCACAAAATATAACAGAAAATGTTCATGTTTGAGACAGTCCATTTGTTGCCGTTGGTTTCCTTGTGTGACCCCCTTGTGTCTAAATTGTAGTGTTCTGAAGCCTTGTAATATTAGGTTTTGCCACAAGAAGGAGCTCTGAATCAATGAATGATTGTCTTGGTAGCAACGCTTTTAAGTCTTTTAAGCCTTTTTCTGTAACAGTCTTCTAGTCCCACATTTCTTCTGCAAAGATTTACCATTAGTCCACGAGCTAGATCTCTACAAACCAGGCCCCCACAGGGGTCCATAACCTGTTGGTCCTCTCAGAAGTGTACCAGTTGTTATTGGTGGTCAGTATCGGCTGTGCTCATCTGTTGCCGTGACGATGACGTCCATCCAGATCCTCATGGACACAGGGTTCGAGGCCACCAGGAAGAAGAGCCGGTCATAAGTCTTCACACAAAATGTCAGACTGGGCCGCGGAGACTACAGCAGAGAGACAGAGAGGAAACATGGTCAAAATGCTTTTTAGGATTTAATTGTTATTTCTGGGTATTATGAATAAGATTGGATAATTTGGCACACACACAATATTACAGAAACTAAACACGAGTTGACATTCCTCTAACCCAGGTTATGAAAAAGAATAAATCATTTAGGATTTAGCCACTAGGTAGCACTGCTCTACAAGAAGAAAATGTTGAAAAGGCTGCTCTGGCTCAGAGTGTGTTCAAGTGCAGTGTGTTTTTAAAAAGGTCAAATTAAATACAACTCACTCTGCTCCTTCAATCATTAAGTCATGTGGGCACAATGTAACCCCACAACAAGTTGATACACAAACACCTGCCTTAAAGGTCACATTGTTTTCGTGAGGCTTTTTTTAAATAGTTCTCGGACACCTTTGCATTAGTATTGTACGTTTTAAAACTTAAAATAATGTATATGTATGGAATAGATCTGTTCAGGAGGTGTTATTTTGAATTAGCAGAGAACACTTGGATTAGGTGTCTGTTGCCCTCTGCTGGCAACGGTGGGGAATGGACAGAGCATAAAATGGCTTTTTAGAATGGTTATTACCAACATGAAGCTAACGGATAAATGAGCCGACAGCTCAGCATAGACGGCAATTTAAGCGCTGACATTATGATAAAGTGTCCGGTGACAGTGTATGGGCTTTGAAAATGCAGAGGAGCACTTCCTGCTTTCACAAGCAGTGAGACCCAGTGTTTTCCAGCTCTTCAGGGACGGCCTTAGCAAACTAAATTACTCAAACATGAATGAAACAAAATACTACACCAGATATGTTTTTTGAGGTGGAACATCGTAGCGCGGACAGCCTGACTTCAAAGAGCACAATGTCTGAGGAAAACCGTGAACCGGGCGGACAGATATTTGTGCTCACATTTAGGGACTGTGCATGTGACTGGGTCTGTGTGGAGAACTAGGTCAAAGGTCGCGCAAACAAACAATGCAGATCTAGGTTTAGACGAATCTCTGCTGATGCCGGCTGTAAACAAACACTCGTGTTCCAACGCTCGTGCACGTCGCTGTGGAGGAGTTCCTTGGAAAGGAACAGTAAAGGGCGGGGCCTGACGCATGCGCATTATTCAAAAAAGGACAGTCGCTGGTTTCTCAGCAGTCAAAAAAAATCCTCCCTAATATCTTTAATTATAGCATTTTTTTGTCTGTCCCGTTCAGGTCTAATGATTATTCCAAAAGGATGGAAGTAATCAGATTTTTTTTTACTCAAGTCATTTTTGGCTAACTTTTTTTTTTTTTTTTTTTTAAGAAAATGTACAGTAAAACCAGTCTTTTCTCTCTGGGGTCATCACATCACCACATGTCTCCTGTCTTGAGGAAACTGTGACTTGACTTGAAACTGAGGCTTGCTCCTTTATTCGGAATTGGGACTGGCACAACAAAAACCCTTGCTTTGTGACCCTTTGTGGCTGGATTATGTAAATGAATAAAAGAATCTTTAAGATATTGATGACAAGGACAGTAGCACCTTGGCCTCAGAGCAAGAACATGATACAGTCTGTCTGAGTCACAATCTGTGGAGAGTCATTGCATTTTCTAGTTAACAGGAAGCTGTGAAGTATTAAAAGCTTTAGAAATCAAAAAGTTACACTTCTTCACATTCATTTTTGAACATGTAAATTGCCGTTTTATTTATTGCTTTAGTTTTGCTAGCATTACTGGTTTTGCTTCTTTACTATATTATTATTGTTGTGGTATTATTATTGGTAACATAGCCAATGTGTTTTCTACAGTTTACATGTTTGAAATAAACCGCTCATTCATTAGTTCATACTTGAGAGCTTTTACTGAATATTGTACGTGAATAAATTAAGGCAGCCATTCCCAAGTTAAGACTATTGTGGCTCCCTTAAATTTCCAAAAATCCCATGCAGACCCCCTAACTATACAACTTACCTCTATTCAAAAGACTACATCATGTTTTTCTCTTTACAAAAAACACTGACTGATGGCTAAAATTGTTTTAAAGTAATGTTTAAACAAGTATATAACTGTACTTCATTTCAAACTCAATTTCTTTTTATGTACTTAACATAGACAACCTCTATGGTCCCAGGGGGCCTCAGACCAGAATTTCTTTAACTTTGTTTTGCCTAATAAAAGAACTGCACCTCAAGAATGTCAACCAGAGTGGAGGATTTGATCTTATGAGGCAAGTTACATGACTTAACTATTGGCTCTTTTATGTGATGTATAACATTTTTAACACAGCAATGATTATGTTTTCTTATATGATTTATTTTTTATGTACAGTAATAGGTCCAGTATCATGAGTACTCACAGATGTGGCTGTCCGTAGATGGTCATAGTAAACTTCCTCTATGGCCTGAAAGTAAATAACTCCTTTCAGCTTCCGCTCGTCACAATCTGCAAAGTCACAGAACAAATCACATTTCAGAGAATACAATCCATAGGCTCTCACATAAACATTTACACCAATCATAAAAATAAACACCAGGACAACAGGATACAGAGGTTACGCTAGATCACAAATAATGCATGACCTATTTCTTCTGTAAACACCCTCGATCAGTGTCCCAGCCGGTCTAACCTGTGTAGTAGGCCAGCCGTCTGTGGTCCATGTCGAACAGGAACCATCTCTTCTTCCAGGTCTTGACCTTCCCCCCTCGTTTGGTGAGGAAGCCCGCACAGCGCCGGGGCGTGAGCCGCAGGTCGATGCATCCTGCCACGCCGTGACCCAGCGACTCGATGTGGGCCCGGAGGTCAAAGTTCGGCGAGAGGAAGAGCGGCAAGCTGCGCAGCTGGGGAGACAAATGGACTTTAAATATGCATCCCTGAAAAGAAGACATGCATTTTCTTTGAACAGAACCAGTCTGTCTGTGAAGAGGGCATAATGTGGTTACACTTTTTATGTGGAATTTCAAATGATGAATTTTTGGGGGGTGAGGGGGGCTTGGCAATGTGCAGCTGGGACAGTGAACATGCTGTACAATACTTTTTCATAATGAGGCCTAAATGGAATTTCTTTTGAGTATGTTTTTAAGAAAATCTCACACTATAAAGAATGAATTAAGTATTAGCTAAGGATTGATAACAAGTTTGATTATTTACAAAGCATTACATTAATACCATTGAGTTATAATTACTGTTATGAAATTTAAATTCTTTAATCTTAATGGATTGGATTTATATTGTGCTTTACAAGCTCATCAAGCTCCTCAAAGTGCCTTACAATTTGGACCATTATTCTTTCAGTTCTCAGTCATACACTGTGGTGGTGAGTTACTTCTGTAGACACAGCTGCCCTGGGGCAGACTGACAGAAGCATGGCTGCCATTTTGCACCTATGGCCCCTCCGACCACCACCACACACAGTCACATTGACACATTCATGGTGGGTGAAGTGTCTTGCCCAAGGACACAACAACAGTATGCAATGCTAGCAGCGGGGCTTGAACCGCCACCCTTTGGGTTAGTGGGCAAGCATCTGAACAACTGAGCTGCTGCCGCCCCAAGCTTTAGTAATAAGCTCATGAAAATCTGTGGTAATTCTGGATCTATAAACTGTTTATTTATTACATTATGGTTAATTACATATTTATTAATGCTTTATACCTGTTTAATAGTTGTGAGATATTCTACAGTGTTACTTTTTTAATAGCTTATTTAAAGAGGAATTGTGTGACAAAAACAAGATCATCAGAAGTCATCTCTGTCATCTAGGCTTTATTATAAAATAAAAGACACTCCCATTGGCATTGTTAATCATTGAATCAATGGCTTTTAGAGACAAAGCTGTGCTGATATGTCTGCCTACACAGTGAGGCAACACAAAAAGTCTTTAGTGAGGAAATTGAATTATTTCTCTTTGGTGGTGTGGTATGAGCAGTATATATATTTTTATATCTCGTAAAAATTATTCATGAGTCCCCAGATACATGTTTAAATAAATTATTAGTTTTACTGATGACAGTGGTACAGCTGATTTATTCACAGTGAAAAAATATTTTACATAATGGCCAAGTTGTTTATGTTTACATTTTTCTAAACTGCACTGCTGATCATCCAATCAGAAAAGGTAGCAAAATATGTCACATGTCATATACAATAACTAGGCTGAATATTACAATAACATTAGGACTTGGAGTGTTTTAATCTACTTTGCCATATTAAGAACTGAAATGGATTATTTGAAATAAAAGCTGTGCACTCGCCTCCACCCTTTCAGGCCAAAATGCTTTCACTTACCAGTTTAGTCATGCCACAGGATAACTTAAAGCTCTGTTAGTGTGAGTGCTTTGGCATAGAAAGTGTCAAATATCTACCAGATGGAATGCTATAATGTTAGGTAAATTCAAAGATTGTAGAACCCTCATGTAAAGCTTAAAACTGAAAAAAATTCTGCTAACCATTTTTTAAGCTCTTCTGTTGTTGATGTGAATTGTAGTCCACCAAAAACTGTGTCTCTGCTGCGTGGGTGTGCCAGTGGTTTGTCCCAATTGTGAAACAACCCCATAAACCAGTCAGAATGTAAAACAAATGTTGCTAAATTTTGATTAATGTACGTATGATTTTTTTCTTCTACGCCCACTTTAAGATCCTTGGGAACAAATAAAAGACATGCACAAATAATAAAATGTCTCCATGGAAAAAATCATGTAAGTGATGACAACAGTATTTGGCTCAGTTTAAGGAGTATTGCCAGTGTTTATGGATCATTTTAAAAAGATGGTTTGTGTTTATGGGCAGTTTCATCCTTACCTCAGGAGAACTGGGCACAGGGCTGGTCTTTGGTTGTTCTGGAGGTTCAGGTTTGGGAGGAGACTCAGGTTCAGGTGCTTCTGTTCTCTGGGAGTTTAGTTCTGTAGCATTCTGTCTCTTCTCCTCCAACAGCAGCTGCCGTCGTTCCTCCTGGATAAGAGTATCACAATAATTAGAAGCACGTCTCAAAGTAGTACGCACATTTGTAGTAAACAGAAAGATTTACAAAAAGGTGTATGGCGTAGACCAGTTATAGTCAATACTGCATATAGTGACTAAATAATTGCATAACCATGTTGTCCATGGTGAGGTGCACGTTATGTAATGACCAGCAGTATTTAGTATTACTTTCAAATATTTCTTTAATATACTGTATGTGACAGTAGTACATTGTCAAGGACATTTTTACACAATCAAGAAAAAATGTTTTTTTTAAATTGAAGAACTTCATAAGTTCTTCTTATTCAAATTTCTACACCTAAAATTAAAAGGTTACTTTTATTGAATATGTCAGTTAATAAGTCATTCTAGTAGTTTTGTACAAATATTTGAGTCAATAGACAGTCTCTACATTTCTCTTCGAGAAAGCTTATGGTCAGGCCAGCTAGGAACAGGGTTAATTCCACAGCTGAAGCTAGGCTGCTCTAGGAGCTAGAAGCTGGGGGAAGTATGGTGCACTGAGCCTCTGTCCTCTGGTTTCATCTGCTGCTCCTCTTCTATCACTGTCATTAATATTCACAAGTTGTCCCTCTGTCCCACTCCGCTCTGGGAGAGTGGGGAGTGTTTCAGATGCCTGGCTGGCTACCTCATCCCCACTCCCCTGTCTGAATAAGGCCTACCTGCTGCATCCTTACAGACCTGAATTATGATACTATAGATGAGCTAATGGACTAACAGTTCTAGACATACTTGGCCTCCGCCGGAGAGGATCTCTCCTTCACTGTGGTCTCCATAAGTTTTTTTTTTTCCCCACAGCTGGATGAAGTTTTTCCTTACAGAGAAGGAGGGTCTAAAGACAGGGGATGTGCTGAGACTGTTTAGTGTAGTAATTGTTTATGTGTGACCAATTGTTTGTGTGTGCCTATTCCTGTAAAGCCCTTTGAGGCGACTGCTGCTGTGATACTGGTCTATATAAATAACATTGAAATTAAATTGAAATTGAATGTGTTCAGGCATAGTTATGAGTATGGCCATATCAGATCACATTTATAATTCAAAAACAGATTAATTTATTCATCTTCCCACAGAAAGCTGCTTTGGGTCTGTGGTGGGTGCACCCTGGACAATGGACAGTTAGTTACAGGGCTGACTGAGATTCATTTTATTACTAAAGGCAATTTTTGATTAATTCATTTACCTACACAACTTCTTATGATGGAAAGAAGCAGGAGAACCACTGTGCACTCCCTAACACTATACACACTATAACACCTAAGACTACTGTATTTTCCGGACTATAGAGCGCACCTGAATATAAGCCGCACCCACTAAGTTAAAAAAAAAAAAAATAATTACATATATAAGCTGCACTGGACTATAAGCCGCCAATATCCAGGTTGAGAAGTTAGATATTTACTGGATACACACTGCAGGCGAATCCGCTCCGCTGCACTGCGCCACGCACTCCGCAGTAAATACGCAGCTGTTCTAGTGAATGAGAGCGTTTCCACAGCCTCTGTAGCTCTGTGGTGCCGGTCCGGACTGTGTTCTGCCCTGCGCCAGAGATACACAGCCTACAGTCTATTTTGTTTGACGCCTTTCGACGGCGGACTTCGTTCAGATCAACCTCTGCAACTCAGATCACACCAAACAGGAAACTGGACGTGCACAGCATCCGGAATTAAAAGTAATGTAACACCATACTCCGTCCTGCTAGCGCCCCCCTGGCGGCTGAAAAAAAATCCATAGAAAAGCCGCATCTTTGTATAAGCCGCATGGTTCAAAGCGTGGGAAAAAAGTAGCGGCTTATAGCGGAAAATACAGTATATTCCAATAAATAACCTGGTTCCTTTAGTAGTCTGTTTCAACAAATGATGTGCTTTTCTCATCTTGGTGAAATCCCAACCATGCATCACAAACATGTCCACATCTGGCTGTTTTCTCAGACGTCACCTCCACACAGAATCGCTGTCAGAGATGCTGATCTGTGTCTAATGCGGTGTGTCTCTGGTCATTAGAGGTGCCACAGTGTTTCCCACACACTCCAGTCATTCACTCACCCGCTCTCTGAGGAGACGCTCTCTCTCTGCCTTGGCCTCACGCAGCTTCTTCTCGATTTCAACAAGATCTAACAAGCACGGGCTGAAAGAGAAACACACTTTTATTACTGAGGGATAAAAATGGCATGTTCATGACTAATAGTCTCTTTTCCAAGTTGCCAAGCAGGTTTTGATGTCAAACAGATACAATTAAAATGAACTGGTGAGTAACCTAGATAAAGACATTTAAAGCGGACTTAAAGCCCAACTTTTCTTGTTTCTTTGCTGTTTTTACCTCATTTCTCCGCCCCCCTAGAGAGTAAAGCACAGTAAATACTTAGTCCATTTGATTCCTATATGATCGCTTGCTCGTCTTTACTTTTGTGTTTCCCTTTGCGTATCCGTACACATTTTTTTCTGCTATTTGACCACTTTGCCAAAACAAAAATCGAGAAACAAAGCCATCGCTAGCTTGTTGTTTATTGGCTAATCATGTTGTGCCACTTTTTGCAAGACTTCATGCCACCCGGTCGGCGATGCTCATGCTTGCAAGTGTCGTTTTTGGCCCAAAGGCAGCGGGGCAGATGCAGGGCATTTTATTCACCCCACAACATTTAATTTAACTAAACCCGGACTCTGAAATAGTTTAAGGTAAAAAAAAGTTCTGCTTTAAATGAGCTAGTTTTTTATAGACTAATCAAGAAACATCTGCTCTTACAAAACCAAATCTAAAAGGACAGATTGAGAAGTCATTACAGTCCTGTTGCCAATTACAAATTTCTTAGTATCGCTATTTTAGTCTTTTGTTGCCCCTGTCCCTTCTGTTTCACATGTGTTGCTTTCTTCAAATTCAAACTTTTTTTGACACCATGTTTATTGATGATGGTCTATTGTGAATGAAATAGACTTATTATGAGAGTTTTGGAAATGCTGGCGTGCAGTTTTTATTTAAATTTGACAAAGTGTGTCTCAGCTGTTTGGTCATGTGTCTTCAAAAGTGTTGTCATGATAATAAAATTTCAAACTCAATTTCAATACTTAAAAAACTCTATTCTCATTACCATTTTTGATATCATAGTAAAAAACTAACTAAACCCTAACTGTCTCCATAATAATTGTACAATATTTTGTATAGTATTATATTATGTATGTAGCCTAATTGTACATTTTTCTGCTGTGCTGACACTGCCTGTCTACCTCCTGTACTCACACAGGAGAGGAGGGGCTGTGTGTCTGCGGGCGGGCACATCATAGATATTTTTCCAAATTTGTATCTAATTTAGATACTCGTTTTAGGATCGATTAGTATCTTGGTATTATTTTTTATGACAACCCTAATAAGTTGTGAGCCCTGCTATCTAAGAAACTGGGGTCAGTCAAGGACAACATGAATGCATAAACTGTGTATCTATGAGCATCTGACCTCTGCTAACGTACTCTGTCCAGCTGGCAGGTGAGGTGAGACAATCAAAATGCTGATTACAAAGCTGATTACTGCGGGTGTGTCCTGGCCTTGGTCACAATACATAGTGCAGTTAAGCATTAGAAGAAAAAAATTTAAATACAGGTGGATTATCCAGTAATACTTCAACATACAAGTGATGTGTTTACTATATTTTTGCAGGATATATACTTTTTGTGCTGACCAAATGTATCTGGTAAATACACAGCTCATATCTCAATAAACATCTCCCAACTGTGTGGTAAGTCCTCGAACCTGGCCGCTCTGGAGCTGGTGGTGCTGTTACAGGGAGTGAGTAGCCCCCCTCCGTTACTGGTCCCAGGCCTGTACTCGTTACTGTGGCCATTGCTGAGTCTGTGGGAGGTGATGGGAGAGATGTAGGCCTCTGGGATCTGACTTTCCGCATTCGGCCGCGCAAAACCTGAAACAGAAATTGAACAGGAGATAAGATCAGTCAGGAAAGACGCAGTTTGCAATAATGAGGAAAATAAAACAGAAACTACAGCATGACCTGGCATGACCCTTTTTATGTAATGAGCAAGTGAGTATTGGCTCTGGTGATCCCTAAAAGGCAACAGCAGACAGGAACAGAAGAAAGAAGATGTTTGTGTTTCAAAATGGGGATAAAAACTCCAAGAAATGGCCAGTTTTCTATTCACATCATGTTTTCAGGATATGCTTGTTGGTTTGTTTGTATATTAGCAAAGCAACATTCAAAGCAACATTCACCCTCAGCAAAGCAAAAATTTGTATGTCTTATGTCTTGTTGATGTCTTAAGTTTGATACATGCATGCTAATATCAGGTAAAAAAAAAAATTAGATATTGTTTCCATTTAGTTGGACACATACACAAATATGTTGGCGCTCTACCAGATACTTCGGTCCCTGAATAGTTACTGAACCATTAAAACCTTTTAAGGTATACTATGACTTGAGTAGTTTTAATAACAGAATTAGAATAGAAGGGGCTATAGATTAAAACTGAACTGGAGGAAGGACAGAATTCTGTGGTAGAATCTGCTGCTGAAGATTGAAAATGCAGATGACCTATCCACATGAAACAAAAGGTGGCACAGAGTTTAAAGTCTTATCTGTCAGTACAAATGACCTAAGGTGAAGTTATTTCTTCACTATAAAAGTGGTGATATTTTTCAGACACAGGAGTGATTGCTGTCAGTTGACTCGGCACTAAACCACAAGATTATCATGGTGTGATTGTGGACCTAGCTGCTAACAAAAAATTATCACAATCAATATTGGTGGAGTTTTTGTTTGAAGATTTCTTTCAAAAATAGTACCTCACCCATACATTTATACTAAGCCTCTGCCTTCCATCTGAGGTTTTTACATCAGCTAATTGTAGAATGTGAAGACACTACAACCAGTGTTGGGTTAGTTACTCAAAAAAAGTAACTAGTTACAGATTACTAGTTACTCTTTTAAATAGTAATATATTACTTTACTTAGTTACTGACTCATGAAAGTAACTTGGTTACTTTACTTTTGGATTACTTCCTAACAGGAAGGCCAAAATGAACCCAATTCTAAATAGAAGAAGCCTATAGCCTCACTGTTGCCCTGACCAGCAGTTATTATCTTAATACAGGCGTTCAAGTTTGTTTAGCTGCATTCATTTCAGCAGCAGGGCAGCCTGACACAGCAAATACTGCCCTTTAAGTTCACCTGCCCCTGCTCCTGTGCAGCGTTCAAGTCCTGTGGACACAGTTTTATTCCACTACATTGAAGCTAAAATGCACTTGTTGTTAGTGCCAATGTCTCTTCTTTCTCCACTGTCCCCGCTGACAGCAGCAGCAGCTGCATGCACCCCGACGCACGCGGAGAGGGATCAGCGGGGGACAGGACGAGTGGCCACTGCGCGCATAAAGAGAAGCAGAGAAGGGAACAGATGAAAATAAGTTAAGAAATGTATTAGCGCTATTTGTTTAATGCATTTTCATTCCGTGTCCTTCCGGTAAACTGCAGGTAAATGAAACTGACTGTAGTGACTGTAACACAAGTAACTAATTGGGTATTTTGTTAGTAACTGTAATATTATTACTGGGGGTCAAAAGTAATGCGTTACCCGCTGCGTTACTGACGATTGTAATCTCGTTACTGTAACTCGTTACTTTGTAACGCGTTACTCCCAACACTGACTACAACATATTTGTATAGGATCATCTTTCCTGTATCTGGTCTACACAGGTAAATCCAGCTTTGACTTATTATAACAGCCACCTGTCGACTATGGCACGCCTTTGATTTGCCTAAAAGGGAGTGACCTGAACAAACAAAAATGACGGCATTCAAGTCTGTTAATTGTTCCGTATCATCATGTGTTAAGCTGAAGCAATCGCCGACACAATAGAGAAGCTATGAATGGTTAATCTCACCCTGCACAGAGACTGGCCTATCGTTCAGCTTGTTATTCCGATGCGCACTCCGTCTTCTAGGCAAACTGGCCGATTCCCGGAGAGGATCCTGGCAGGAGACAGGGAGGAACAGTGTTTGCACAACAACAACAGCAGCAGCAGAAAGCATGACAAACATTTCCAGGGAATTACGGTCATTAGAAAAAGTAGTAAACATGCTGGGTTTCCATGGAGACATAGGGCTGCATACCTGAGGAGGCTTGTGGACGGTCAGAGGGGAGAGTGACATCATGCAGGGGGCAGAGCCGGTGATGTTGGACCAATCGGTGAGAGGCTTCTTCTCCTTGAGAACCTGTAAAACAAGAACGGGATGAGTTTGAAAGCTTTCTGTGTGAACCAGGATTGAAACTGGTTTGGAAAATTTAAAAAAAATGGTTGAACTCAATTGGAGCAGAACTGCGATGCAAAAAGAGAAGTTGCTGATTTTTATTGTGCAAGCACTTTCTCTTCAGTTTCCTTATGCAGCTTTAGGAAGAAAGATCTTTGTATGCAATATTTATGTGAATTTGGAGGTTTGCCACAGAAGAATCATATATTAACAGAATAAGGTAAAAAAAAAAACAACAACACATGCTAACATAACAACATAGTAAAATATAGTGCCCACTACACATACTCAAACCGGAATTATTCTGGTTCAGGAGTAAATGCTCTATCCATAGAAGCCCTCTGCTCTTATATGTCACAATGGTAAACAGTCCACAAAAAGCACTTGCTAACAGACAAAAAAAAAAATACTTTATAGGGAATTAAAAAAACAAAAATAGTAGTTGGCCAGAGCTACAACAGAACAGCAATGACATAAGCTAGGTAAAACAAGCATTAGAGAAAGATGCAGATTTTACATATTATGTGAGCAACGTATCATCAATATATTATTTAAACCAATAATAACCTTAGTAGGAGGTAAAAAGGGGAATCAATGGTATACTTACAAGCAATAGAGACATATGACATTGACATACAGAATATTTAAGAAAGCATTTGTTTGCTAGTGTGGCTTTTTGAGAACTTTTAAAAGATGGGATTATAGACTATATAAGTAATAAGTAATAAAACAGCAATGGAATGAGCAATGCAAATACAGGCAATGGAGAAAGATTAAATGCATTTCATATTTGTACTTGTCAGGGAACCATAGTTTGTTAGTTTGCTTATCACGCTTTTTGCAAACTGTTAAAATAATAAGCTATACAGTTTCATTTAAGTCTAAAGCCTTGTTTAGCTGAGCTGTAAAGGAAATCATCATGGAACAAGAATGCAGCTTTCTTTAGACAGATGAAAATGACAGTTGTTTCCCGAGAGGCCTCTTAATGAGTACAAAATTATCATTGCTGCACTATCTTCCCCCCTCTAGCTTTTCCTCTCACATACACATGAGTGATTCAGCCACATGCAACTCCCTGCTTAACCCTCGTCTCATGCTCCAGTCCTAGGCAACATGAGGACAATATCTGCACAGAATTCTACACATAAATCCATAAATAACTCCAGACTATTATGAAGACAAAGGCGCAATTGATGAAGTGATAATAAATCACATGGTGCTGGTATTACAATGGTAGTGTAATCAGTCATATGCATAAGAATGACCACTCCTTCATTTTTTCAATTCTCCTTCTCTCAAATAAGCAAAGGAATCTGATAAAAACTAGATCTTGATGAAGTCATGTTAAAATCTATATCTTTAGCTTACCGTGAGCTGGAATAGTTCCGTCAGCCTGTCTCTCTTCACACTCTCACATGTACACACACACTTGCAATTGCGGCACCCTCCCCAGTGTAACTCCACCCCCCTCTCTCCTCCTCCTCCTCCTCCTCCTCCTGCTCCTCTTCTTCCTCCTCCCTCTTCCCTGTCTCCAGCATGTCAGATGGCCTGCCCTGATCGCGTCTCCTCCTCCCTTTATCAGTCATAAGTCAGATTAAAGCCAAATGTCTGACTGTGAGATAGCCCACAGTTTAATTAGTGACAAACTTAAATCATAGCATACACTGATAACACATAGGACTGGCCCCTCGCAATATGATAAAAGTGAGAAAATGGAAAGTAGTGAAAGATAAACATGTTAGTATGCATTTTCTTATACTAACTGTTAACCTGATTTACATTGCTTGCACACTGGTAATGACTCTTAGTGGGTAGACAGACTATTGATTGAAACAGCTCATAGAAAATGCATTAGGAAAAGTTCTACGACTTTAACTGTACGCATGCAATATTATCAAATCAATGTAATTAAAGTACCCTAGTGGTGAGATTCTGTTATGATGTAATAATGAATAATGAAGATGTGAATGGAGAAACGGTATAGAAATTGAGAAAATTTCTCAGAGGTTTTTCCCACTTATTTAGATGGAAGTTGGAGTTGTTTGTTGAGTACAAATGATATTCAATAAACAGCAAGCAGCTTCAAGAGACTGGTAAAGTAGGGCTGCATGATATAATGCACATGTATTGCCATCCTGATCGTGTCAAGTCCAATTTCTGTATTGCAAGAAAAATAAATTATTGCAATAATACACATCTTTCATGTGACAGAACTTTACACTTTCATAAATTAAAATTAAAAATATATTTTTTGTCTATGGTAAATAAAGCCTTAACTTCATTAAAGGGCCCAAAGTATGATTTTTTTCACATTTTATAACTTATAATAATGTAACATATGGAAAACTTTTTCTTTTGGGAAGCTGTAACTTTGACTTTGCAGTGTGGATTAGGTGGATTGTGTGTCTTTTGCCCCCTGCAGGCCATTGTGGGAAGTAGACAGAGCATAACATGGCTAATTAGCATAGCTATTGGCTATATGACGCTAACAGGCAGACAAATGAGTTCACTGTGATTACAGTTAGATAAATGACCTTCCATCTATTTAGCATAATGGGGATGTTTTAAAGGAGTCCAAATATTGCCAAACACATGTCTATTGGGACAGTTATCGGATGTTTTTCTAATTTTGTGCAGTCCTAGATTAAAGTATGCAGAAGCCTTTCATCCAAAGTCACAGCATGCAAACTTCACAACCTAAGAGAAATAAAAAACAGCCCATACAATTGTCAAGTCACTAAGCTTTAAGCTGTGTCTTCTGAACAAACACAGACAGTAGATTCCAGCTGACCTCTTGCTGACCTTGTGATTGAGTACTAATTGATGATTCAGACTCATGCCTACAGCAACACACAGCAACCAGTGGCTCCAGCGACCTCAGAGACAAATATTGTGGTAAACTGCATTTGAGTGCCACACTTCTAAAGAGCTAAAGTTGGCTCAAAAGCATATGTGGAATTATGCAAAATGAGACTTGAAACTCCAGAGCACAATTCCTGAGTATTTCTATTTCCATACCCCAAATGTATTACTAAATATTATAAGGATAAAGGCACATTATAATGGCCAAGCAATGATTGTGTCAAGTCTACTGTATGTTAGCCACTCTTTTGTTAATCACTTTAATTTATTAATCTTTTTACAACTTAAGGTCCTTATGCTTTTTGAAATGGTTGTGGACACAATATATAGCACCTGCAAATTCTTGGTCTGTTGTGTTTATTGGAAAATGACCTTCCATTTTTTGGCATAGTTAGTAGGTAAATGCTACATTTGCATTAGTATTTCACTTTTTATAACTTAAAATAATGTATACTGTATAGAAAATGGGGAGCTGTTACTTTGACTTTGCAGAGAACACTGGGATTAGGTGTCTGACGCCCCCTGCTGGCAACAGTGGGGAATGGACAGTGCATAAAATGGCTATTTAGTAACATGACGCTAACAGAAAGGAGCTGACTGCTTCGTAATGAAGGCTATTTAAGTGCTGAAATTATCTGAGCAAGTTTGGTGATATTATATGGGCTTTAGAAATAAAAAGGAGTACTTCCTGGTTTCATGTATCTATGTAGAGCAGTGAGACCAAATGTTTCTAGAGTGTTTCAATAGAAGAATACTCAAACAAGTGTGAATGAAACAAAATACTACTCCAGCTATGTTTTTGAGACAGAAACAATGTTGTAACATGGGTAAAAGCTCAGAAAATTTGATTTAGCATAATAGAGGACCTTTAAATATACATTTGTAATAATTACAACTAATACATCAGGTCCAGATGAGAATAAGCAGCCTGTGAATCTTAACGCTCTTTGACTAATCACAGGCATCAATAAGGGGGATTGTTCCTATTAGAATATGGGCTCTCCCATTCGTTGGATGGTCTGCATGGCTTGTCAACATTAAATTCACCAAAAAAAAGTGGCTATTCCAGTGCTGTGTACCCCAGAAGAATTGTGGAAGCGTACCACACTGGAACTGAAAAAACAACCATTCTAATGAGCCGCACCAATGTATTAAATCTTGTAAGTATGCCTAATTATGTTTACATTTTCCATTCTTTATTCATTGTAAAACAAACCCTCTTACCATTTGACTGTTGTGCATCAGTTCCTTCCTCTCCTTGTTCAGAGCACTCAGCTGTTTCTCCTTCTCCCTCTCCATCTCCATCAGCTGCTTCTCCAACTGCTGGACCCTCTCCTGAAAAATCACACATAAAATTCCCATAAGCCAGGAAGAACACAGTCTGTACTCTTCTAAACAAGTGCCACTGACTGTTACTGACTCATCTGGCCTGTCTGGAGCTGACCTAATCTTTTCATTATGTTGTGATGTAAGATTGAATAAAGCAGTGAGAAAACACAGAGCTCAAAGCCAGGCAGATGTGCTCTACTCAGACACAATGCAAATCAAATATTTGCAAGTTAATAAGAGGCATAAGGAAGACATATGACTGTAGATTTATACTGGCCCTCAGAAATACCTCAAATCCTCACCAGCAGGGGGAATATGAAAAAAATAAATAATAGTGTCTGTAGAACAAGGTACTACAAAAATGTAAAGTCTTTGCAAATTTGAGCCATGAGACTATTGTTATTCAATCATCTTCTGCTTATTTTCATTTAGTTGGTGCCAGTACTGGAGCCCATCTGTGACTATTGACCTTTTTAGCAGAAAGTCAGACAGCAGCTCTTTTATATTAGCCTACCCTTTTCACAGTTTTGGTGCATAAAAGAGGTAGCTAATCTATTGCATTATGTTTAGCTTCACTGTGGGTAACAGAATAAATAGCATGCAAAACAAATCTTCCATTTGTGTGGTTTTATTGTGAAAAGGTTGGCCCTATGCTTAACTGGTCTAGTACAGTTACAAACCATCAGGTTTCTTAAGGTTGGTTAAAGTTTTATGGAGTTTCCAGTGAATCTGTAAACTAGCTATTTCAGTTTAAAGGTCCCCTAATGTTGCTATGCTATGTTGAATTTTTGAGCTTTTAATTATGTTGTAATATTGTTTGCACCTCAAAAACATACCTGGAGTGTATTTAGTTAAATTCACGCACCCTTGAGTAATCCTCTATGTTGAACCTCTGCCCTCCTCAAGAGCTGAAAACACTCTCATCTCATTTATCTGTTTATGCCTTGACCAGTCCCCACTGTTTCCAGCAGACGGTGACAGACTCCCAATCCAAGCATTCTCTGAGAAGTCAAAGTAACAGCTCCCCCAAAAATGTTGTTTTCCAAGTTATAAAACTTTCAAAAATACTAATGCAAAGGTGTCCAATATTATTTCAAAAGGCCTGAAAAAGCATAATATGGCCCCATTATTAGCATTTTTTAAAGAATTGATAGAGATTCTGGTTACCCAGCCCACAGTTAGATGTCTTGGTAATGAATGGACCTGGCCCAATCCAGCCTACTCCCTTTGACCTATGGTTCCCACCCTGACCTCTGCTCGCCTCACTCAAATGAATGTACCTAACTGTGAGTCTAATGAGTCTGTAATGTCTGTAAACCCATATTCATATTAAAAAAAAATAATATGGGTCACCAGTAAGTATTTAACCATAACTGCAGGTGATGTATTGATAGAGCAATTTTAAAAGATAAATCCCTTGACAAAAGTTGGAGAAACATTGTGCTGTAAGAATAAAACTGAGCTGAATTGGACTAATCACGTTCTTTGTGAGTTGAGTCTGGGAAAGAGACACTGAAGCCCTCTCTAGAGCCCACTATATTTAATTTAAAGAGGATTTTGTCCCACAACAATGAGCAGTGTTTTCTTGTTGATTCTTTACTTTGGCAAACCCCAACTTTAGGTTAACTGTGTGCCCAGAAAGTGACTACATTTACAATTTACAACAATGCCAGTCTATAAATCACTAAACTAAATGCACAGTAGGTGGTGAGTGTTTCTGCTCTTGGCACCAAACTCCTGTCGCATATCTCAGAGAAGTGGCAGCTTGTCTCAGGACACTTAAAACGCCCAGAGGAATCCAGCACCCCTGTGTCCCTCTCAGACCTGTGTGTGCCCTGTCTAAAGTGAGAGTTGTGTGGGCCCCTGATGTAATTAAGTGTACAAAGTCATGTGACAGTGACAGGCGGATGCTGCAGAGTGTGAGGTAAAGAGTTCACGCTTGTGTTAGTGTTTGGTCAAGGAAGAACTGAAAATAAAGGGTGTTTGCCAAGTTCTGTGTCAAATGTAATAAAATGTATTACCAGTTAGAGTTATTACAGTATGTAACGTTGCAATGTTGTTGTTTAGAGCAAATGGGTCCCAACCTTTTTTGTCTCATGTACCCCCTGGTCTATTTGTGATACCATGAGTACTCTCCTCACACTCTTCTGTGTTGCATTACTCTTCAAAAAGTGGTCATATAAAACACTGACAATTATTAACAATTAATTTGCTGTAGATACAAATTTTCCTTTTTTTTCTTTTAAACTAAAATTCTATAAAAAAAAATGCCTGCCTTTAAAATAAAAATATAAAATAAAAATAACAATATAAACTCATGTTACATGTATTTATTTTACTATAAAATTCACCTTCAGAATAAATAAAAAAATAAATATATAATACTATTAAACTAATAATAAATAATAACACTACAAAAAAAAAATAAAAATCATTTGACTAACTCTCCTTTGAAATACGCGATTAAACCTAAAAATGTGTAACAAAATATAATATTCCAATATTCTTTAGCAGTTTTTGCAGTCAAAATGACACTTAAATATTTATAGCTATGTAACAATTTCAAGTACCCCCTGCAAAGTGCTCGTGTACCCCTGGGCATCCCCGTATCCCTGGTTGGGCAACACTGGTTTAGACAGACAGGTAAAAAAATGTGGGTAGTATACTGTCCTAAGACATTCTAATGAGTACACTGAAGGCTACATGTTGTGGGAGCAACTGGCTTTAAAATAAATTCTTATAGCTATATTTAGGTAATAAGACACTTCATTTCTTAAGGTAGGAAGGATTTTGCAAACTTTTGGTTCTGATAATGTGTAACACTGAGTCTGCATGTCCTGTGTTCACATGGGTTCTTACAGGCTCCCTCCAAATTTCCAGACATGCATACATGTGTAGGTCAACTGATTGCAGAATACGTAACATGTCACATTTCTGTTTTCATATGATTATTGTGTGCAAGGTAAACACTGATCACTTGATAACGATTAATTAATGTTTGTTTATGTGCCCTAATAGTACACTGACACAGTCTGGAATTTTCCCAACAGAAATTACCCACAGTAATGGAAGAGATAACAAATATATCCTTTCTTTCAATTGTAAAAGCATTGTGTGGTATTTATAGCGGCTTATGCTGCTAACAACTGTATATGAAAGTGGACTGACAGTAAAAAGGTGTGAGACCATGTTTTACCTGTGCAGTGTTGACGAGATGCTGCTGACAGGAGATCTCTTTCTCCATATCTGCTTCACTCTCAACACCATGTTCTTCCTCTGCTGTGGCCTCATCCTCCTCTTCCTCGATACCGCTCTCTCTCTCCAGGACACGGAACTCCCAGTCCTCAAAGGTCCGCACTGCTGCCTCCATCGCCTCTCTCTCCTATGTTCAAAAAACAAGTTACAGCTTTGTTTATTGTCTATACTAACATCCAGAAACTAAAAATCACATTTTTCCTTACAGTATAAATATCCTTATCTGTTTAAGTAAAAGCAAGTTATTACATTTGCAAGAAAGACACGTTGTTAAAAATCTCAGCGTAAACAATCTGGTGTTGCTTTGATTTTAGATGAGGGTTACTTGCATGTGGTTCATTCAATAGCTTACCAACGATGCCCTCCCAGATGGTTCTTTGTAACAGAACATCTGGAGAGTCAGGCCAACAACTAATGCTAATGCTTAGTTTTTGAAATTTCCTTCAATATGTACCTACGTGAACGATAAAAAAGGTGAGATGCATGCCCCTTGTCAGTTGGTCTGATATCACCTTTTCTACAACAGCCTTTCACAAAGTCAAGAAAGAGCTTTGCGGATCCCTTTAAAAGTCAGACAATACTGTGCAGACCCCAACAATGAAACTTCACTATATCTATATATAAGGCTATGTCATGTTTCCCCCACAAAAACACATACTTCTGGCTAAAAAATGCTAATTGATATCTGTAAATAAATACTTCATTGTTATACATTTTAAACTGAATTTATATCCAAGTACTTACTAATATAGACAACCTCTGGCGGCCCCCTGCAGTATCTTTGCAGCCTACCAAGGGGCCCCGGACCGGCTTTGGGAATCACTGTTCTACAACAACATTAACATAACTGAAATATATCTTGCTATAAGTATAGATAATAAAGGGCTTATTTTTATATATATTTCATGCATTACTGGCAGTCATCTTTATTTATTCATCAGCTATGTTCAAACTTGGCCTAATGGGAAATGGGGCAATAGAAACTGCTATTACTGTTACATTATGGTGCATGTATAGCTGTATCAGAAGAAATCAGTATTCTCCAAAGTCCAAACACCGTCAACCCTATTAAAATGTAACTACATTATCTATTATTGTCAGATGCAGAACTTGTGTGGCTGGCATGTGAGAAATAAGTTGTGCATTTTAAAAATAAGATGCGTTAGTCCGTTCTAATATGCAAAAGCAGATAACCCTACCTAATACTTTTCCACATTGTGCAGCCAAGTCAGTGTTAATTCGAGTGCAAGCTATTGTGTCACAAACCAGTTTCTGTGAACATGTGCCATGTAAATCTGACATCATCTGTCACACACAAAGTAACAGCCACCTTTAAACCTGCCATTATGAAGTGCCTTTAGGACAACATGACCTCAGATCTGGTCCTACCACAATTACCAAGAACTATCTACACTTTATGAGCGCAGTGTGCAGGCAAACCTCAGCACAGCAAGAGGCAGAGCCAGTTAGACAGATACTAAACAAACAGAGGAGTTCTTTAGTAGTGTGCATTAGTAAGAGAAATGTGGTGTCAACACAGTGTCACATGAGAATGTTGAACTCCTGCTTTGAAATTGTATTTGGAAAATTACCAAGTTGTTTTAACGTCTTGAACAATAAATTTATGACTAAAATAAAAGTGTTGTGCATGATGTGAGTGCAAGTGAGGTATCATAATAGCTAAACCAAAAATGCAGAATCCAGATAAACCAAAGTATGCACAAACATGCAGACCCAAGATGTTTTACATTTTTGAACCTTATTAGCCTGTAACACCATTACAAATCTTATATAGTCTGAGATAAGCTACAGTGTAAAAATGGGACACTAAATATATATGACATTTACTATTGGGCATCTGCTTTACTTTCATATGAATACAAATACAAGACATAAATTATTAACCATTTTGTATGGTGATTTTGATGTAATGATAGGAATGTTTTTGATAAGGCCTGCTTTCAAAAGTATTTCTATTGACAAAATCAGTACAAATCACCCTAAATAAATAAATCATATATACTGCAACACTTTGCTATCCCTCAGCTGTGTTTCCTACTTGTTACTAAAACAAGGAACCAAACACTGCAGTCTGTGAATTTGATGACAGAGACGTAGGCACAAATGAGAACTGAAATTTAAAACTTTTCTGTATTTGAAACTACATTATATTTCCATTGTACAGATTGTATTGTACTTTCTAATTAAATGAACTCAAATTAACATTTTATTTGAAACAGTTTAAAAGCATCTCAAAACCTTGCAGTAACTTACTATGTTGCACTAAACAATTGACAATGCAAAACATAATTCATGGTACAGGGTGCAAGTGTCAATGGAGATAATATATTTATCAAATATGAAAACATATTGTTATGAAAACCATCCTTGACAAAACATGGCTCATTGTGTTAGGCTATTAAAAAGTATTTCTAAATGTAGGGAACTGAGGCAGTTAATAAATTAGAATTGCAACATGAAACAGCTTTATCTCAAGCCTCAAGCAGGATGTACTCATTTGTTTATTCTAGTTAATCGCCAAACATGATGTTTGAAAGCAAGCAAAAATATAATACAAGCAGAAACCCAACAGGTGTAGTCCTTCTCTATGTAAGTCCTATCTATGTAAACAATCATTTTATACAAGTCTCGACCTGATGATGTCCTACTGACCTGATTCATACAGTGCCACCCTGGGAAAACACAGCTTTTGAACTTCTTATTTATTTTGGCTTGGAGCCTGACACGAATACACCACAGCCGTTACCAAAGCACAAAGCATTACTCATATATAACTGCTCATTCTACTTAGCCAAAATAATGAGCTAATAAAAAGAATCCCTCATTCTCATCATTGCTTTATCCCACCTTAATAAGATAAAGTCTGATATTTTTGCCCCGAGCCTCACCTGTTGCAGCTGCAGTCGGAGCAGTTCTCTCTGGCTCTCTGGCTGAGTGGGCAGCTGAGCTTCCTTCTCCTCACATGTCTTCCTCAGATCCTTCAGTCTGCTTCTCTCCTGCTCCAGCCTCTCTCGCTCCTGAGATCACACATACAGTCAAAATAGTGTTGACCTCATGCACAAATTAGCTTTAGTCACCATAAATAGCAAATTTTGCATAAGCAAGACAGTTTGGGCTAGGGTTTATCCAAATAAATGGAAACCCCATTACTTGTGTCATGAAAATGCAGATTCATTTTCTTTGATTCAGGGTCTGTTGTAGATGAAGCAATTGAAGATGCCTGGAAAAGTTTATTTTATTAGGGGACACAACCCCTTGTTTCTAAAATTTGAGTAAAATTGTTCACTTATATTAGGGATTTAATGAGAATGAGATGAGAATTTGCAGCTCATACAAGCAATCTATGGCCAACCATAGTTGTATAGTTTCAGATCAATAAGGGACGGTCAGTTTACACAGACACCCTACTGGATATCCCAGCACTGGCTACATCTACTAAAAGAGCAAAATAGCACAATACAAAATGCTAATCATGTCTAACAAGAAACTTGTGGGACTGCATCAGGATGACAATAAAATCTGAGCTTGAAGCTTAAATATGATGGCCACCTAAAAAAGTACAGAGTGGGACAAGTTGTGCGATTTGGTGGGACAAGGTTTAGGGCCTATAATATATTTGATGTGCTGTTTTTATCACAAAAACACACAGTTTGCAAGGTAATGTCTTTACTCAGACTTTATTCAGTAGAATAAAAAAGATGAAACAAAAAAAAATCTTAGCTCCCAGTCTGCACATTCCTAAAATAATCCAGCACCAACACCAGCCCACAGCCCCATAGAGAACCCTTTCCTGGACACAGGGGTAGCAACACACTAGCCATAGATTCCAATCTGTCAAGATTAGATGCCCGCAGAAATTTATTTTACATTTTACACAAAAAATACTGACCTTACCTTATTGTTCTTAACTTGAATCTCACTTTTTATAAGATCTGCTGAGCACCAGTGAAAAAAAGGGACAATGGGACAGATGCCTACATGGCTGTGCAATACAACCAAAAGTGGGACAGGTGGTCACCCTAAGCTTAAGGTAAGCTCTACCCCCGAGTGTGATACATGTCACACTCAGAGGGGCTGGGAGTTTGTGATAAGGAACTGGTTCAGTTTTTCTTTTTTACTAGATACACAACCCAATGTTCTTCAACTGTAGTGTCCATCCCAAACCACAACAACGGAATAGCTTCCTCCTGCTTTTGTTTTACCAAAAAAATAAAACTGGGCCTATGTTTAATGTTTAATGTTTTTGGGCTGTTTCTCTGTGTAAGAACTAACTTTCTGTGTATTATTGGCATCCATTACTTCAAGAGCATGCAATTACACAAACCTTCCAGAACATGATGAAAAATCTTTGATAGTAAAGCCTAGATAACACCCGGGGCTCATTTTCTCAGAATAATTACGGTTACAATACACTATATGGCAAAACTATTTTTCCCAAATACAAGTAACAAAAAGGATACTTTCTGTTAATAAAAACAGGCAGTACGTCATGTTCTTGTGAGAGTTGGGAGCATACAGAAACAAGGTTTAGTGCAATGCTGCTGATCAAACAACCAATACTGAATAAACACTTTTTCCATGGGAGGATAGCTTTTCCTAATATCCCATGTCTAAAAGCAAAAGAAGTTTAATTTAACACAGTCTGGATCAATGACTTCAGTTGACCATGAAGCAGTAACTCATCATGAAAACCTACATATTTTTAGTGTAGTAAAACAGTAAAACACTAGTGAGTTGTGCTTACTGTTACTCTGTCAGTGCGCCTGTGCCTCGCCCTCTGCTGAGCCTCTTGTTGTAGCGTCTGGAGTTTGTGTGTGTGCTTCTGCAGCTGGTTCTTCTCTGTCTGCAGCTCGCCCTGAAGCAAGGCGATCTCCAACTGCAGCTGAGAGCACAAGATAAGCCCCTCAGATGATTCACGCTGACCATAAGATGACCAAGACACAGACACATGCCACTGCAATGAGTCCTTAAGGGTCAAAGACACTGTATGGATTTTACTTATGGATGTCAGAGAAGATAGTGGAAGATAATGGAAAGTGTTTACATCAGTGACAGGTTGTTTTTATTGAAGTTTAAGCTGTAATGTTTACCTCAATCTTCAGCTCCTCCCTCTGCTGGTCGATCTCTGTGATTCGCTGCTGGACCTTTGATGGAGATGGAAAGAGCCTCGGGGAACCCAGCTCCAGCTTCCTGACACAGGACTGAGCAAAAGGCAGACCATGTATGACTCAATTCACTGGAAAAAGCTCAATGCTACCGCTACATAGCTACAAAAGAGTTACTGTCTAAAAAACTAAAAAAAAAAAAAAAAAAACTACACACATTTTTAATATCATGAAGCCTTGATAAACAAGCACTCCAACTTTATATGTGAGAAATGCAATACCTAAACAAATATTTTGTAAATTTGTAGATCAAATTTGTATAATTATTAACTATTTATAAAGTCATTTGAATTATATTTTACAGATTCCCACAGCTGGGCTTTTATGAGTTTTTCCTTACAAAGAAAGAAGTATATGTTTTACTCTCCATTATTTTTTAACTCCTCTTACAGCCAACTTTCTATCCATTGTTCAGAAAAAAGTATTGATTGATAATAATAAAGACTTAAAGGTATTAGGGAGGGAGGGAGGGATTATAAATTGGTGTATTAGAAAATATAATAATAATATTAATAAACTGTGGACTCTGTGGGACTTAAAAAACCTCATCCAATCGTTTTCGTCATGAGTACGTTAACTATTGTTCCACGGACTCGCCAATCATTCTGACTTCCTAGTTTCGGCGATAGTGCACGTTCTTGTGCTTGCGCATGCGTATACACTATGTTTATGTAGTCCGGCATTAGCGCCGCGGTAGCGGCGTTAACATCGTAGCGCGGACAGCCTGACTTCGAAGAGCACAATGGCTGAGGAAAACCGTGAACCGGGCGGTCACAAAAGGAAAACTGTTTTTGAAGTGTACCAGAGGAGGAGAAGAAAAACTGTAGAATAAAAGTATAAGTAGTAATAATAGTAGCAGAATAAAACCTGTGTAGTTATTGGAGATTCTTTCAAATGATGCGCTGTAGGAACAGAAAGAGCTTCAGACCGATGCATTGGTCGCCAAGTTTCTGCTGGACAGCTACGTTTATCTTATTTGAAAATTATTTTCTTTATCTGTTGAACCTTTTCAACTGTACAGCAACGTCAGTTTGCTAATGCTACCAATAGCAGGAGGACACATTTTTGCTCCCATTTAGGGACTGTGCATGTGACTAGGTCTGTGTGGGGAACTAGGTCAAAGGTCGAGCAAACAAACAATGCAGATCTAGGTTTAGGCGAATCTCTGCTGATGCCGGCTGTAAACAAACACGCGTGTTCCAATGCTCGTGCACGTCGCTGTGGATGAGTTCCTTGGAAAGGAACAGTGAAGAGCGGGGCCTGACGCATGCGCATTATTCAAAAAAGGACAAACAGTCGCTGGTTTCTCAGCAGTCGAAAAAAATCCTCCCTAATATCTTTAACTTAATAAATTTAACAAAAGAATACTACTTTTTCTGAACAATGGATAGTAAGTTGGCTGTAAGATGAGTAAAAAGGATACAACAAAATAAGAACGTTTTGACATATGAACGTCAAATTAGGTGAACAAAAATATTCGTTGTTGAAAACTTGAGATTTTGAGTTGGCCCCAAAACACAAAAATCTTGAGGGATCCTGTTGCCTTGAGTTTTTGTAACATTTTTTACAGTGTGTTTGATTGTGTGTTATGTCTGATTGTGTGTTTATGTATGAACCATCTCATGAGCCTCAGGGACAGGTCTGCTGCTGGTGCCCAGAGTCTTGATGAAGCAGTGTTTCAGTTTTATGCAGTAAAACTCTGGAACAGTCTCCCTGACGATGTTAGACAGGCCTCTACTCTGACAGTGTTCAAGTCCAGACTTAAAACTTTTCTTTTTAGCTGTGCATATGCCAACTGAAAGTGTTTTATTTACACTCTTCTCTTTTAATTTAATTTTAAATGGATACTTTTAAAATAGATTTTACTGTTTTAATTGTAATTCTCATCTATGTACATTTACCTTGTCTTTTTTTTCCTGTAAAACACTCTGAATTACTCTGTGTATGAACTGTGCTATACAATTAAACTTGTCTTGCCTTTGATTACTAGTTTGTGAAGCCCTTTGAGGTGACTGCTGTTGTGATATTGGGCTATATAAATAAAACTGAACTGAAACTGAGTGGGCAATACAAAATGGCTTTTATGTTTCGTGTTTTCTCATCATTCCACTTGTATACAATATTTACAGCATTTGTACACATAGATATTAGATAAACAGATTATTGACATTATTGAATGTTCATTCTCTGTCCTTCAGGTCGTCAAAATCAAAATAAGGTTACCATTTTGCTTCAGAATTGACAACTGACAAAGTCTCTTGGATGAAAGAAAAATGTCTCTACAAGCTCAATAAAGCAATTCTAGATGGAATGAAAGAGATGAAAACGTGGAATGCAACTATCCATGGAGGGATGGAGAACATTTTCCCTTCCTAAATATTTTCTTACCAACAAACCAAAGAAAATACAGTTCATTAAATATTAATAAATATTACTAATCTAGAAAAGTCACCTTATACACCTATACCTGTGCAGGAGCCAGTTCCATTGATGACAGCCAGCCACTCACCCTCTCACTCTCTGTACTGCTGCTCTCAGTGTCTGACTCCGCCCCCGAGGAGGCGGGGCTATGACCTTCTGTGAGTCTGCTGACCCAGGGCGGCCTCAGTCCCGTCTGCCACTGGCTCCTACTGTTCTCCATGTTGTGTTGGGGCATTTCTGCAGGACACACAAAAGTGGCACAATTATCAGACACAGGTTTGGTGGAGAATACTGTGGTCATTCAATCTGCCGCAAGTTAAAGGCCGAACAGGATCAGGTGACGGTTCAAAGAGGAAGAAGAACAAAGAGTAGAAGTAGTCTGGAGCAGGGCCATAGAAGTCTAAAACAGAATGGTTAAGGACAAAGCATGGAGAGCCCAATTGTCTCACTGCGGGTTTAGTCCTCGTTCTGCTTTTCTTTGTATTAGGCATTATTATATAATATTATAATTTGGGTTTTCAGCATAGTTAATATTAAGTTCTGGTTTAAGGGTTTTGTTGTGTTCTAGTTTATTCATTACTCTTTTTAAAACTAACAAACTTCCACTTTCCTTGCCTCACTGGACTTTGTTGATGCTTTTAAAAGGCAACTTGAAAACCCTATTTTATAAACCAGCTTTCTAGCCTCAATGGGCTTATGGCTGAATGATTGCATTTTGCCATATTGCATATTTTAAAAACTGTTGTTGTATTCTATGTCTTTTCTATTGTGAAGCACTTTGAGACTTGTCTGAGAGGTGCTATATAAATGAACTTTACTTACTCACTAGTTCCTGATTTAGTCCTACCTGTCTGCATTTAATTCCATTGGGTGAAAATGCCAGCTACTATAGGCCTGCAACAACTTATTAGATTAATCAATCATAATCAATTATTAAAATAATGGTCAACTAATTTAGTAATCGATTAATCATTATCCTGGGTATTCTTAGTCTTTAAAACATGTTATGTCCTGAGAGAAGAGGTTGTATTAATAAGGCAGCGCAGTTAAGCCACAAAAACAAAAAATGCCAATTTGTTTTTTATGATGAAAAAACATTTCCAAATAATATACATGTAGCTGCGTATTGTTACAAATGCGTAGATGAATTAGTAAATCTGGTAAATCTTGTCTGTCAGTGTATAAAGGACTAAACTTGCTACCCATCAAGGTAGCTCGTTTGGTCCAAAGTGTTATTTTTGGATCCGTCACTTTCGGCTTGATACACAATCAGTAAATTAGCCAGCCATGTTAAAAACATATTGACCCTCCATAATATAAATAAAAAAGAATAGGAAGGTGTCCATATAGTCCCCTTTAAACTTGAGAAATCCCTCTGTCTTCCTGTTAAATGGAGCTGTCATGGATCAAACAGCACAGCACAGAGAAAGACGAGAAAGGGAGCCACTGCTGGTTTGTGGTTAAGTTTCAGACTCTCATTTCTCAGAATCACTGTGAATAGAGACAAAGGATGGTAAATAACAGTTCTCTTTGTTTGAAGCTTTTGAAGTGCTGACAATGATGGCTGACTATACTGAAAAGAGAATTTGACCACAATAAAGCGAATGTACATCAAAACAGACATTGCTTTTGAAATTGTCCACCATATTCCTGTGTCAAGATTGTTTACATCAAAATGAATCAGAAAAGCCGTGTATTATTATGGTCTCTTGATGCTATTGTGTCCTTAAGCCCTTATTTGTGTGGGCTCTGATGCAGCTGACAGTTTGTGGGAAAATACTTGCATTCTCTCTGTGCCCTTCCATACAGGCCTTATTAGGGTTTGGGGAATGCTCACAGATAACTCAGCTCTGATATGACGAGGACTTCTGAATGGAACTGGCTCCACTGAAGGCAGACAGAAGGGTTACAACCTTTGTTTAAATATAATTAGGTGCACAGATTTTGATGTGTTTACAAGCGCTAGAATCTCCTGTTTGCTATGTTCATTTATTAACTTCATATCTCATATATCTACCCAGTTAATTAATAACAAGAGCTGCATATGGTTGTCCAAAAAAAATGTGTTCAAGTTATAGTACTGTATAGTAGCATATTAAAATACAACCATTTTATTTTTATTTGACCTTTATTTAACCAGGAAAGTCCCGCTGAGATTCTCTTTTGCAGAGGGATCCTGGCTCCATGGGGGACCTATTGTACATGTTTTTGGTGGTAGGGGAAACCGGAGCACCCAGAGGAAACCTACGCAGACACAGGGAGAACATGCAAACTCTACACAGAAAGGCCCCGTCCAGTCCAGGAATCACACAGCTACCCTGGGGCAGACCAACAGAGATGTGGCTGCTATTTTCGGCACCTGTGTTCTCTGTGAACACCCCCTAACACACTAACACATTCATTCAGACAAGGTGTGAAGTGTCTCGCCCAAGGACAAGACGAGAGTATGAACTGCGGAGAGCGGGATTCAAACCACCAACCTTTCAGGTGACTTCTGAGCCACCTTTGACAAATGTACTACTGACATTGACTTCTACAACCAAATGTAGTATTGTCACACTAATAGTGCTTGTAGGTGCAGGGTTAGGTTTTACTTTTACTACAACTACAACTAGTGCTAATGCTACTACTACTACTAAGTGCTAGTGCTAATGATATTACTGCTGATAAAAGGTTACTATTTGGAACGTTTGGTAGCCATTACTGTGAAAAACATAATGTCACTGATCATGTTAGATATTTTTGCCAAGTTTAAGGAAAACAGCACTAAATAAATGACTAAATGACATGAGTCTGAAAATTCATTTGAGTCGATGGAACTGCCAGCCACTTAATATTGAACACAGCACTGATTAATGACATCAAATAAATCATTATTTGGCTGTAAATACCTTTTGCCAGTATTTGCTTCCACTGTAATTATTTAGTAAACATGATATACATTTGGTTATTTCTGAAAGTATATTGAGTTATTTTAGGGCTGAGATGAAGTTTTTATGCTTTGTATTATTGTGTATTAAATGAATCTTGCCTGTAGTCTTGCCTTTGACTAAAGTTAGACAGCAAAATATTAGGTAAACATACCAAATGTCTTATTGTAATTAAATAAATCTGAGATGGCAATATTTGTAATGCTAAATCTGACCAATTATTAAAAAAAGGTTGCCTGGCTCATAAAAAGTACTCTAATAAGTCTCTAAATAAGGCCTTTTGTGGCCAGCTCATGTTGTAAGCAGATCAGAGCTCATGTGATCATAAGCAGTGTGACATAAAGTCCCCATACCTAATAAAACTAACTGAAACCAACTAAAACCGAGAGAGCAGATGTTTGAAGGCTTTGAAATTCAAATAACTTTGAAACTGGTATTGACGTGTTTATGATGAACATATGAAAGACTTTTATGAAAATTAAAGAGCTAACGCAGACTAAGCTGAGGCGGGACTTCACACAGTGTCATACAAATGCCATTATATACAGTACAAACACATGTACCGATGAGCCATAACATTATGACAGGTGAAGGTAATAACACAGATCATCTCTTCATCATGGCACCTGTTAGTGGGTGGGATATATGAGGCAGCATGAAAACACTGTCCTCAAAGTTGAAAACAGAGGTGCCCAATGTGGATCATGATCTACCAGTCACAAGGGCAGTGTGGGCCGTTTGCAGAGCCCTGCCTTTCCAAATAAAGTCAGTCATATTTATGGTATTTGACTGATATGCAGAACGACCAGTCTGAGATTCCTTCTAACATCACTGGGACACCACAGAAGTGCGAGTAAATCACATGAGCTACAAACTAAACTGAATACAAGCAACTTAATAAGAAACAAGTTTGGGCCGTTTTCACTTCAGTTCTGTTGTGGAGACTGTGGGTGGCTGGTGCTTGGCTGTTTGCTCTGTTTTTGTCTTTCACAAAGTAGTTTGTTGTTGTTAGACGTGAGGAAAGCTGATTTTGTTGAAGTCTCACAAGCTCCTCCCCTGAGCGTTACCATGGAGCTCCTGTCACTCACCAATGTTACTAAAATAATGCTGAGCTTTGATGATAAGCTGCACTGATACTGCAATTTACTATTTATTTCTGGCCTGATTGTAAATATAGTAGGCCTAATATAATCCACAATAATCAGCTGTTTTAGGAAGAGATAGAATGTTGTAAATAACACTTTTTGTGCTACATTTATCAGATTCAGTTATTCTTCTCATTTGATATGAAAGGTTTTTCATTTCATTTTAATAAGACGTGACTTTATTAAAAAGGTTATTTTTTGTTTAACCACTGCAATAATAACAACCCTAATAAACACCCACCATGCTGTGCCTAATAGAAAACAAAATATTAGGTAGATCTCCAGGCCTTGGTGATTTTAAAAGTAGCTCACGAGCTGAAAAAGTTTGGAGACCACTTTGTTAGAAGCAGGAAAAATGGGCAAGGATTGGGTCAGAGCATCTCCAAAACTGCAGCTCTTTTGGGGTGTTCCCGGTCTGAAGTGCAGAAGTTAATGGTGGTTTTGATAGCAAAGTGTCAGAATACACAGTTCATCACAGTTTGTTGTGTATACGGCAGCATATTACGCAGGTGGTCATAATGTTATGGCTTATGATTAGCAATCTTTAGAAAAGCCATTGATTTCCACAAAAGAGAGCAGCTTCTGAGGGAACGGTCAGTGATTATCCAAACAAACATGGCTCCCTGACCCCTGACTAAAGTCCACCTAGATACTTTATCAACAGCCAAGCTCTCAGACGGAGTAAGATTTCCAGGAGTAAAGTCCATGCTCAATGTTAAGAATGCAACAATTACACAGCTGCCCTTAACAAGAGAGAAGGGGGGGAAAACACAGACCACTTCAAAACGCCACAATTACCAAAAACAGAGGGTAAAGTTCAGGACAAGATGAAAGAACAGAGAGCGTTTGTGTGCCCAGGATAATTGTAGATGATGACCAGGAGGAGAGCGCCTCTGGAGAGGGAGATACCAGCGTGAGAATTACTCCACATCAACTCAGAGTTATGTAATGACTGCTCAGAGCACTGCTTCTAAACCATCTTTAAACTGCAGGCTAGATACTAATCTTCAACCACAGAACAGCTGACTTCTCATAACACATACAGCATGAGTCAAGAGTCTTTAACTAGGGAAGTGCTGAGTACCACAGTGGAAGTAGTAGATCTGTTCTGGTTAAAATGAGTTGTTGAACCTGACCATTCAAGTATTACACAAAATGGACTAAATAAAAGTTTTTGGGAGTATGCAGTACTGTATAATGACATAATAAAGCTTCTCAGCATGGAGGTTGGACAGGTCGGTTTGAGGGTGTTTCCACTTCCCAAAATGTTCCAAGCCATTCTACTTTTTAGCTGATGGGGTCCAGCGATGGGTTACCTGTTCTAGGGCGTCCCATAATGACACATCCCCTACTCGCCGTACATAATGTAGATGAAGCAGGAAATCTAAAGTGAATACGTGTGTATCTAACAGGGTATTGTCTAGGACAGGGGTCGTCAACTACATTTGTCCAAGGGCCAGAATTTTTCTTGGCAGACACTGTAAGGGCCAAATGCCTGAAAAACATGAGCATGTAAAATCATTTATAAATGTCAAATGAGAGCGAGTTTATCATCATTTTTGACTGAAGGCAGGTTACAGCACACTACGTTTCAGAAAAAAACAAACAAAACAAAAAAAAAAACACTCAGCACCCAATGTCTGTGCTTAAGTAATACTCCACAGGCCAGATGGGACGCTGTAGAAGGCCGGATATGGCTTTCACTGGTCTAGGGTGTACCCCATGGCCCTGCCTAAGGCCCAATGTTTCTGGAATAGGTTCCTGTAACAGGAATGAGCGGAGGATGATGAATGAAGAGATATGGAAAATAAATAGTAATGTAAAGCTTTATACACCCAATATATTTGTTGTATTTCTGGTTCTATTACTTCATGTTCTTGTGGACAAACAGCAAGAACATGAAGTCATAAAACCAACAAAAAAGGAGACGCACATTCAATTCACAAGATCTGAGTGTACATCTTTACAAGAAACAGAAAACAGACACAAAGAATATTACACAAGCTAGCATGAATAAGGCTTATTAGAATGTCTTGTCATTATTGTGAAAGAACAGGTATTTAGTTGAGAGATACAAATGCCACTGTTCTGCTGTGTCAATATATTTCCATTATTAAACTTATTGTTTTGCTAACATCAAAAGGCCAAACACTACAAGTGAGTTCCTCTTTGTTTACCCAGTACTATCATGCTATGCAGAGTACGGCTTCTTGACATTGGGAAACTCCATACTTTGAAGCCATGGCGACTTGACTCAGAGGTCACACACAAACTGTAGCAGAACATTTCATTAGGGGCCACTGTGTTTGTCATTTTGAAGTGCCAAGATCGAGTCAGACATCCTTATAATCAGATATAGAACTGAGCATACACTTTTAATTATATTTATTACATTATTAGATTAGGAGGTATGTTGGAAAAAGCTAACATAAGTATGTACAATACTTTTCTCATACATATTACTGGCATTTTTTAGCAGTACTGCTGTACATGTGTCACATGGACAAATGTCACCAGAAAATTTAAATGTCCTAGTTATCTTGTGAAAATATGAGAATGTCATCAGACATGCCTCTATGTTCAGACATACTGTACATAGTTATTTTAAGTGTGGTAAAATGAGGTTGGTCTCATTTTCCAACTCTACTAACAACTCTATTGAAAATCTAAAAATGTAATAAAGTTATAGCTCATCAAACAGACAGATAATCTTGTTTTAGTAATATATTCATTGGTAATAAGTAGTATAATGTCTGTTCAGGTCAAGAGAAAATCAATTTAAAAGCACAGTCGCATGGTGAGGTAACAACAAACTAATCAAATTATTTATAATCAGTTACTAAAACTGCATTTTCAGACATGGAGTTACTGGCTTTAAACAAAGAAGACCCTGACTGACACTAGATCAGTGGTTCTCATACTACGGTACGGGTACCAGTGGTGTGCAGCCAAAATTGCTATTTGAACTGTTGCAATTATTTAGGTGATATAATGTCCTCTGCAGTGAACAAATAATCTGATCCCCACTGGATCTTAATCTGTATACACTGCAAAAAATCAATATCTATGTTATTTGCTTAAGATTACTAATCTTAATTCAAGCAATTTTCTCTAGATTGGAATTATTTACTTATTAGGTTACTTGTTACTAGATTATCTGACTTGTTTCAAGTTATTTCTTTCTGTTTCAAGCTATTTTTACTTATTTCAAGCAAAATTATTTGTCTGTGGGGTAAGTGGAATTTTCTTACCTCAAGGACAGATAATTTTGCTTGCTGTAGCTGAATTCAAGTCATTTTAACTAATGTAGATTTTGATTTTTTGCAGTGTACAGCTGTAATTTAGAGCTCTACAGACATAAACTGAAGGGCATGCAATTCCTTGTATTAGTTCAGCAGTGAATGTTTCAATGTCAATGCTCCATCAAATGCTTAAAATGTTTACTGTGAACTGAACATTGATTTTACAAAATATATCACAAATCCAGTTGCAGCTGCAATATCTCCCAGAAAAAAGAAAGAAAAAAAAAAATCGCAATTAGATATTTATTCAAAATCGTTCAGGCTTAATGTATATTTATTCCACATCATGTTTCTGTGTGTTGTTTGTTTTGAAGGTGCGAGCTTGCCTGTTTTTCTGTCTGTTCATGTGGGTCATTTAAAAACCCTGTTATAGTCACTTTGCATAATGGGTAGACCAACTGCCAAAGATGTCTGATAACAGACAGCACTGATGTGGGCATGGAATTAGATTTGTTTTTTATGTTACATGACCAGTTTTATATGCATTTTATTTTTTTCATGAGAGGCAATCTGACAGTAACTAGACACCTAAAAAGGTAAGCACCTTTACAGCATACATTAAAGACTGCTATTCAGCTGATTGTGGCAATATATCATTTTTATCCTTATTGCCTCAAACCACAGAGAAGTTCCCAGGATTTTCACACATTCGCATACACATTTTTGTTTCCACCAGCCAGTGACACAGCTACTCTCTGGAAAGGCCCTTGCCTGTCAGGACCTCTGTGTGTAAATGAAAAGTGAGGCCAAGCACCGAGGACACAATAGTAAACAGTGACAGGTCTATCCCAGCAGCAGCAGCTCAGGACAAAAGAGCTCATACAGACAGAGGCTGCTCCACATGGGACAAACAGACAGACGGATGATTACTGCTGTCACTGAAATTTCAACTCACACCAGCAACAAAAACATCACATGAGGCATGCCAACAACACTGCTGAGAAAAAAAAGCCGTAGACGCAGGGAACAATGCACAGGCCAGGCGGCAGGTAAATAATGTAGAACCATTACATATTCTGATATTATCATTTGTGTAATACCAAGGCCAGATAAATGGTGAGGAATGGACCAGGAAGGGCATCCTGTGTAACATCCAAGAAGGAATAAGAATTAGTCTGACATCTCTGTTCACTCACGTTAGATTTCCAGGTGACAGAACTATTAAAGTTCCCCTAATGTGCTATGTTGAATTTTTGAGCTTTTAACCATGTTATAATGTTGTTTGCACCTCAAAAACATACCCAGAGTAGTATTTTGTTTCACTGACACATGTTTGAGTAATCTGGTATGCTGAGGCGCTGACCTTCTCAAGAGCTGAAAACGCTTGGTTTCACCTCTCTACCTAGACACATGAAACAAACAGTTTTCTGCAAAGTAAAAGTAACAGCTGTTTTGTTTTAATAAATGAGATTGGATATAGAAGGTTTGCTGATTGATCAGTGCTTCCTGGAGTGGGCGGGGATTCATGGAAGAGGCGGAGGTTCATGCAACAGAGCGTTTTGAGGTCTCAGAAAGGCCATGCCAGAGAATAGCTAATTACTTAAAAATGAATGAATGAAGCAAAACGCAATTCCAGGTATGTTTTTGATGAGGGAACATTATAACATGGCAGAAAGCTCAGAAAAGTTTATTTTGCATAACATAGCCCCTTTAAATGGGAGAGGTTACAGACCCACTTCACTAGACTGAAATGTGATTGGGTCTGACTTACAAGACTTCCCAATGGCTGCTATAAATGCTGGTATTCCAGCAGGTGTTTTTGCCACTACATTATAAACATATGTAGGTTTAAGGGACTGTGACACTGTTGATTTAAAGCTTTAAAACTCACTAATAAAAAGTATATTCAGAAACAACTGTCATGCTGTAAAGACAAATATGTCCGTGTGCCATGAGACTCATTTTCCAAATATATACATATCTTTTTAATGGGACTTGTTTCTACAACAATGTAGAGCATTTTCATTTTGAATTTCACATTTGCCTCTTGTAAAGTTAAATGGTTTACAATGGTATTTTGACTATTTCCAGTTAAAACTCTCTGGACTGTACAGGAGTGACCCTCTGTGAGTGGCCCCTGCTGGCTCAGGGCCACATGCAGGAAGCTGTCATGACAGGACAAAGCTGTGAGCAGGAAGAGCAGGTGAGAGCAGCTGTGTGTGTGGACAGAGTAAAAGTGACTAATCTGTCAGACACCTGGGCGGCCAAGCAAACAACTCCAATTACTGCACTTGGTCTTAATCCACCACAACACCGGCCTATACATCCTGAACAATGCACTTAGCTGAAGGAATTCTGTTTTGGCACATTCCTGGTTAAATTAGTTGTGTAAGAAACGCAAGTGTAGAAATGTTTTGCTAAGTCTACAATAAGTGCTTTAGGTGTGACCACTCCCAGTCTGTGGTATATGGAATATGTCTGAAAAGGTCATCTCCAGGTTCACAACACATACTGTGCACACTTAGACTGCAAGTTAAGCAGGTCAGAATACATTTTTGTGTGCATGAACATAAGCATAAAGAGGATCTTGTTTTTGTTAGTGCCTGGGTTGAGGACATTAGCTGTTATCAGTGGTGGACAGTAACTATACTTTTACTCAAGTCAATTACTTGAGTAAATTTTTTGGGAGAAAATTACTTTCTGAGTACATTTTGTAAAACATACTTTGACTTGAGTAAAACTTTAAATTGTGTAGGGAAGTAAAAGTAGTTTTAGTCCTCTGTGATGTAGTGAGCAGCACATCTGACTTAAAATCAGAAGGTTCTGGCTTCAAAACTCAGGGAAGAAGAGGAAGAATTTGGAAAAATATTCAAATGTACTTTTTTACTTAAGTACATTTTATTCTCAATACTTTTTTACTTTTACTGAAGTACATTTTTTGTTGGGTACTTTTACTTCTACTTGAGTAATATTATTTTTGAAGTAACTGTACAGCTTTTGAGTACTTTGTCCACCTCTGGCTGTTATAGCAGCTGTAAACACAAAAATTCTAAAGGCTACATGCTAAGGGTCACAGTGTGAATTCTTAGGCTATTGTTACAGAACCACAGCAGACACACAATAGTATGCACATGTACACTCAAACACTTCCCTTTGGGGACAATAAAGTATACCTTACCTTATTCAATGTGACAAACTTGCTTTCTATCTCATAATAACAGGACAATAGTGAGCCCTTCCTGGAGAACTTTAGAGACCTATTCCTGGATTCCCTTTATGTTATGCTGTCATTTCCACAAATGCTGTTTGTCAAATAAAAGATGTGCTTTGATGCCAAAAACATTTGTTGACATGAACTCTTAGCTCTGATAGCAGTTCAAAGGGCAATCAGACAAAAATCATTCAGCTTTTTTTGGTTAATCGTTTTCTTTTGAGATAACGTTGACAAAACACATGTGAAAATGACACTGCGGCATTAAGAGACTAAAGATGCACTCCTTTATTTTGACTTCCAATCGAAATTTTTGCAACAAGGGGAGGTCATCCTATTTTGTTTTCCAATCCCATACAAAGAGTTAGTCTAGTCCCTGTAAATTCGAGTGGGAGGAGGAACATTTAAAACTTTGAACGCAACTGTATAGCCATACAAACCAACAATATCCATATCAGAATATCTAGTCATGACAATATCACAGTATTCAAAGTGCCCAAGTCAACCTAAAATTGTGGTTTGACATTGGACACGCTGTTTGAATCTGAATTATGCCAGAAGTATTCAGTTTAACCTTAAGAAAAAAATGCTTGAACTACTGTTGACATATAAAATGATAAACAATGCGACACAGCACCAGGAAGTTCTCCATCAAAACAAACACAGTCATCTCAAATGTTGTTCATACTCATTGCGCATGACAAACTCCAAGATGAAAGATGAACGTGTGAGAAATTACAGTGCGCTCATGACTTCTAATCCTAGTACTGCTGCTGCGACTCTACAGATTCCTTCAGCCTGAGTCAATCCCTGAAGGAAAATATGGTGCAAGACACAGACGTGCCCTGGACTCAAAAGGGCTCAGACACTGAGATACCCAATGCCACTCAAAACAAGACATTTGTATTTTTAGTCTGGTCACTACTTTCCCAGATTCCCACCCAAGGCGATCTCTCCATGCACCTACCCCCCTCTCGCCCCCTCGCTGTTTACCGTCCTGTGCTGATAGAGGGGATGGAAGGGCCGATATCCCAGGGCCACTGTAAACAATAGGGGAGTTTGTGTACACTGGCTTTACCGTCATGGGACAAGGTTTGGTAAAGATGGAGCCAATTTTTTGGGAGTGTTAAAATGATTCACAGCAAAGGGATTATTGGGCTAATTGAGCAAGGTTAAACTATTGAAGCAGTTAGCATATTAGCATAACTTTAAAGGGAGTACAAAGAAATACAGAGTTTTAACTTCTGCAGGTCAAAGTGAGGCCTAAATTAAAACTAGTATGCAAAGACTAAGCTATAAACACTCTGAGAACATCAGGGTATTGGGCCTATCTTGCAATAGTAAAGCTATAGTGCCAAGGGGTTCTTCTAGTACAGGGGTACATGCTGTAGCCACACAGCCCTCTTACACCAGTGGTTCCCAACCTTTTTGATTTTGTGTACCCCCAGGACCTGATTTAGTCTTGGTTTGGACCCGGCTTAGTTCTGGTTTAGTCTAAGTTTAGTTTTAGTTTGGTTCTGGTTTAAACCTGGTTTGTTGCAGGTTTAGTCCTGATTTAGTCTTAATTTAGACCTGGTTTAGTCCTGGTTTAGTTCCTGTTTTAGTCCTGGTTTTAGACATGGTTTAGTTCTGGTTTTAGACATGGTTTAGTTCTGGTTTTAGACCTGGTTTAGTTCTGGTTTTAGACCTGGTTTAGTTCTGGTTTTAGACCTGGTTTAGTTCTGGTTTTAGACCTGGTTCAGTTCTGATTTTAGACGAGGTTTAGTCCTGGTTTAGTCCCTGTTTTGTATTTCTTTGGTGTCCCATCCCTCTTTATAGTTTTGGATTAGTCCTGATTTAGGTTCATTTTATTTACACTAATAAACAAGCCTTTAAAAATCCCTGGATCTATATATATATATATATCTATCCATATCCATACCAAAAAGCAATGGCAGCTGGGATATCCTTATCTCGCAATGGTGCAGAAAACTTAATCCTAGATCAAAATAGTGTTCCAGATGCTTTTCAAAAACAATTTTGTCCTTGGCCAATTACCAACCTTTCCTTTAAAAAAAAAGTCTTACTTTTCTGAGTCATCTTACAAACACATTTATTTTTTGCCGATAAAATTTGATAGTATGTATTCATTACTATGTTAGCTTCATTACCAGTCATAAAGGACAATTATTTATTTATTTATTTATTTATTTATTTATGGGAGATTGAGTGTTGTGTCATTGGTGTTACTACAGTTTGGATAACAATTACAAGATGAAAACACAATCAAATGTCCTGAAAAATTGTTACAATTTTCTATAGAGTCAATGAAACACTAACTAATTTGTAAAGTACAAAAGTGACGTTTTATTGATTTAAGTAGCAATAATATGCTATACAGCTGGATATTTCAGCCACACCAATGACAAAAATGTAACACCAATGACTTTACATTGTGTGATGTCAGATAACTTCTATTTATTCACTCTGGGGATGTAACACCAGTGACAAATTTCTATTAAATGCAACTTTAGTACTGTCCAGGTCATCTCTGAACATTATGTATCACAGTCACATTTTTTTACATTATACTTTTTTTTTCCTCCCCAAGAAACAAATTGTTATAATCAGCACAAATCAATGTAACACAAATGACGCACAAAAAACTACCATGGTAAAACATATTTTGAAAATGACCTACTGTTCAAGCTGTAATAGAAAGAGACATAAGAGCTATATATGCCCCTCTTCATTGGGAACAGTGCCACCTTCTCCTATGTCCCACAAATATCTGTAAAAATATTATTAGGGTTTATGCTGGTTTAAAAAAAAAATACAGTATGTCTCCACTGTGCCAATTCCACAGCAAAAAATAAAGTGCAGCTAACTTTAAAACAGTTAATTCATTTACCATGTCATTATATTCACCAATAAGCTAAGTGGCCATTATATTAGCCATGCGTAACTTCTTCATATAATTCCATCATTTTAAAAGTCAGTGCGCACGATTCTACTTTTTCTAAAGGACTGACAGTAAGTTTTTTAGGAAAGTCCAAGTTCGCAAGTCTATAACTATGGTCCCATACATGTCCCTTATCAGGTGTAAACAGACTTATCGTGCGTAATCGTTTACAACTAGCTAAAAACCTGTTGCATAGTGGCTAGTAGACCAGAAGTGAGACACTAGTACATCAGAACTTAAAGACAACTACAATTACCTTTACGCCACAGTTTTTTTGCGCCATATTACTCCAAAAGTCGTTAGCTTACCTGAAAAAAAAACTGGTGCCACCGCAAACTTGAACTGTCGCTCTCCTCTTTGTTACATTGTGTCACAGTCGCTTCCCAAATTCGAAAACGAAAAGCGGAAAAAAAGTGCCACAAAAAGTCGCTTGGGAAAACTTTATAAAAGCCCTTTCACTTTCAGAGCGCCGGTAATGTGAAGCTCACCAACTGTCGTTACACTGAACGCGTGAATGAGGTCGCTTTCCCTCGTGGCTAATCTCCACCTGATTTGATTTAAAAAAAAAAGAAAAAAACGAGTGTGCCCTGCGCGTCAGTGTCAACAGGTGAGGAGGAGGCACAGTGGAGGACACGCGGTGGAGGCGGTCCTGTCCCGACACACCAGCCCCAAGTTATGAGACAAGCCTGAATCAGCTGAATGTAGAAAAAAAAGAAGTGGGTAAATGAAAGTCCAGCACGGTGAAATTACGCGCAGCACAAAGAAGAGGAAGAGAGAGCAGAGCAGGTTTTCCCAAACAAAAAAAAAAAAACAAAAAAAAACACGCGTTCTATTCTGGGAACTCTCACTGCGGGGCGCACCGCCAGCGGACAGGAGTAAAACACTAAAATAGACTTTTTATGGTCACTGGGCTTTTTATGGTGATACTAAGTTTTTGCTGTCATGTCCAAAGCTCTTGTTTTGTGGCACATAACAGGATTTCAGTGGCTTTGTCTGTAGGCTTTTGTGCATCTCTTCTACTATAACTGTATATTGTCATGGAAAAAACTACTACTAGAACAGTATTGCACGTTTTACAACCTTTAAAAGTACTTTTAATAAGTAATCTACTGGTGCTATAAAGTAACAGGTGAAGAGATCAGCAGAGGGCAGCAGAGTGTTGTGGTCTTGTTAACATAATCGAAGAAAAAAAGCCCTTGACTTCCTTAAACTATTTGTATGATGCCATTTTACTGCAAAATTTCATCTTCATCTTATATATTTGTGTTTTATTTCATTTAATGTCAGATTTGTGTTTTCTCTTTTCTTCTTTTTTTTTTTTTTTTTTTTTTTACTTTGCTGTTTTGTGGTGTAACAGTTGGAGCCTGTTCTAGAATTGGTATTTTTCCAGTCGGACTTGCCACCGCCATTACTCCAGTGCGTAAAGACCAGCGCAAGAACTTGGACTCAACCAATGAAAGTGTCCCTGATCTAAATGGGACCGCCCCCTTTTGTTCTGAGCTTGTGATTGGTCAAAAAATTCAGTCACTGGTCTAATTCCCCATCTGTCAAAAACACGTTATAATAAAGCCCAGATGAGGTCTCTGAGTCTCATTTTTTTAGTTTATTTTTTATTTTTTTTCCAGAGATGACTGTTATTATGCTGCTTTTATTTTTCCTTGAATACAAATGGAAACGAATCTGGTAGAGCGCCTTTAAACTGAGCCATACCTCACTAAATATTTTGTTGTGATGGAAATATGCTTCATGTTTTGGCTATATCCCTGTCACTAAACTCAAAATAAACATTTCATGGAAGTAATCTGTCTTTTTAAAGATCACCAGCAGTACTAGTGATACTTCACATTTCATACATGCAAGGAAATGCCAGAACCTTCTCAGGCCAGTCCCTTTTACTCCTGACCTCTGGACACTGGAGAAACGGGGAAGGCTGATGGTTTGTTGGCAGAGCAGTGTGGATATTAATGTCTTCAAAGCTTAAGTAAAGCTAACAGATTTGTTTTGTTTCTGCTTTTATTCACACCACAGCTTTCCCAGCCATTTCTCTGTCATGTGACCAGATCTTGAAATCGCCCAAGCAGATTTTCTGGGAAATCATTTAAAGGGGGGTGGCCACTTAACTTAAAATAATAATAACTTTGTCAACACAGTCGCTTTAATTTCATGTTGTTACTCACTGTACATACCGTCTTGTTTCTGTAATACATTTTGCAACTACATTTGGATTTCACATTGTCTACGCTGGACCAGTTTTGACTATACTCTCTGAACTTAGTCTACACCACAGAAACCAGACTCTGGAGGTTCTTGGCGCATTTCTAACATGAAACTGGGCTGAATTTACCATGAGTCATGACTGAGATTTGGCCTGGAATTGGTCTTCATCCCTGAATGTTTTAGTTTCAGTTCAGTGTTTAATGCCAGGGCAAAGATACCTACAGCTTTTCTATTAAGTATATATTTTGTTACTTTTTGTTTAAAGGGCTACAAAAGTTACACAAACTGCATTCAACCAGGAGTTAAGTTTTTTCTGAAGCACTTTTGTATAAATGTATGTTTATCAGAGGTGGGTAGTTACATTAACAGTTAACATTTACAAAGTCCTTTTGTATGAAGCCATTTTACAACAAAATGAAAAATAGCTGTGAGGATTCAGTGGAAACAGAGGATGTTTTTTGGATGAAATGAATGAGAGCAGACTGGATGTAGAGGGCTTGTTGATTGGTTATTGCTTCCTGAAGTGGGCGGGGCTTTGTGGGAGAGGCGGAGGTTCGTGAAACCAGAACAGCCGTGCCAGATAACAATTATTTAAACCAGCAGTAAATGAAGCAAAACGCAACTCCAGATATGATGAGGAAACAACATTAGAACACAACAGAATGCTCTGAAAAGTTAATTTTTGCATAATATACTGCTTTTTACTTCTACTTGAGTAACATTATTTTGAACAATACTTTTAACTGTTTTTTATTTGACCAAAAGAGGCTGTAAATATGAAAACTATAATGCAACTCCTCAGTAACTAACATGACCAAAAGGACCAAGGAACTAAATGTCATAATCTTGTTTATCTAACATAATCCCAGTTGTTATTTTTTTTACATTTTTGAGCTTAACTCTTAATTCATATGTTATCTGTACTTATATTAACAACAAGTGTGCCTGTTGTAAAGCCACATAAAGTATGACTACTGCCAAATACAGTAAGCACACTATGGCACGTCTTATGTTAATCCCAGCTCAGATTAACATACCAAAAAGTATTACCAATGGGATATACAAGCTAGAACACAGCATGTATAGTCTTTGAGCAGTGCTGTGTATGAATAGGAGTATACCTCTGAATCTCTGTGGGAGTAAATCTTAGCAGCTCCACTTAACTGGAAAGTCTTTATCACCCCGGCTGCTGGCCTCTTTACAGCCTGTCCTGAATGAGCTGATAGTGTCATAGATTTTTCCCAGTGACATGTGCTGGGTGTGGAGGAGAAGAGGCAGGGGGCTTGTAGCATGGTAAGTAGAATTGGGCAAAAAGTTGGCAGAGTCTGAATGGGTTAAGGGGACAGATGGTACCTCCACAACTAGACAGAGAGAGGGTTGGATTGTCTGTGTGGTGCGGAGCAAAACAACAACATAATTTGAGTCTGACAGTGGCACACGCCCTGCTCTGACTGGAAACAATGCAGGTGTCTGTCAGTGAGGAGGCTCCAGTATAGGTGAGGCTCATGGGACGTCCCAGAACATTGTTTGTCTGATGCTGACAGATGGGAGATAGCCTACTGTACTGTCTCTCTGCCCTTGTAACATGGGTTTAACTTGAACTTGAAAAAATTCCCGTCTCGCTATCACTTTAGAATAACTCACATCTATTGAGCAGTAATAAAGCATGATTAAATAAGTAATTACAATGATTTAATGGATAAACACTTTATACATCCTGAATTACTGCTGATGTTTACGGTTTTGCACTGATTTACATGACTTTATAACTAAACAATTTATACATTAATAACAATGTTTATAACTTAATAGTGTTCTTAGGTGTTACGCCTGTGTCTTATGTAAAAACAACAACAACAAAAAAACAAACAAACAAACAAATTATTTAGGTACATAATATAAAAGATAATTAAAATAATAACATAACAAAAAGCAGAATAAAATTCCATTACATGAACAAAGTAGAATGATATGATAAATAGATTTTTCCTCAATTATATTTACACAGAGTTAATATATTATCTGAAGACATTTAATATAAACACAAAACCTTGTTTCTAGTGACATCTGGTGGTGACATTGTACACTGTAATTCCATAATACACACTTTTTACTTGCACTTCCTGGTTCCATGTTTCTATGTAGAGGCGTGAGACCTGAGCGTTTTCAGCTCTTGAGAAAGGGACGGCCATACAGCATCAGCATACAGGATTACTCAAACATGCGTGAATGAAACAAAATACTACTCCAGCTATGTTTTTGAGGTGGAAACGCTCAGAGAAGTCAATTTAGCAGAATAGGGGACCTTTAAATGCTTGTGCAGTTGCCAGTTTCCAAAACTTCACAATGTAGAAATCTGTTTTATTGTAATTTAATTGTACATGAAATATGGTGAAATGAAAGTGGAATTAAAATAAAAATATATATCACAGACTTTGAGCGAGTTGGCAAGGTCATTACTGAAGTAGTTTTTTTTATTGCTGTATTGAAACTATTGTTAATGTTACTATATTCTGTAGTTCCTCTTGACAGTTTAGAAGTGTATTGTATATACTTCTTATCCATTCAGTCATTTTATTTACAGCATTTTTTCCTTACTCATCTCTGCTTTGTTTTAAATGCCACTCCAATTGTGAACTATAGCAACCTTAAAGGGTCAAATCTCAAACTCTTTAGATGGCATTGGTAAGTTATAATTTAAATAATTTAAATATCCAAAGCCATGATTAAGTTTTAGACAAAACGTAAAGTGCTTAACATAGTTGCTTACTCACAATATTACTATAAAACTACTTTCCAAATCCCTAGCTTGTATTGCAAAACACAGGTGGAATCCTGAATAATGCATGTCGGTGTGCAGCTGCATTTTATTACAGCCGCAAGTGGAGCAAGGAGGTGAGTAAAAGGTTGACACCCAAGAAACCTGTCCTACTGGTGCAGCTTTTCAAGGCAGCACTTGAGCATTCAGATGAGATAATAAACTGAAGATTAGTGCAGAAGCTCACCATTTTAACAATACTACTCATACTGTTGTCAAAAATGTCTCTAAACTTTCTTTGGCCTTATGTGAAGTGTGTCAAAATGTGTTAAATCTTAAAATGTTGGACAATTTTACATGCATACATTGCTCTATTGTGGCACATCAATACATGAAGATATTGTGGGAAAGTGTATTTATTTCAACAGTTATATTCAAAGTGAAGCCAAAATTCTCATAAAAAGCAGCAAGTGAACATTATGTCTTCAAAGTTTATGTGTTAGAAGCAAGAAAAATTAGCAAGTGTAAGGATTTGAGAGAGTTTGACAAGGGCCAAAATGTGATGGCTGAGCAGTGGGGTCAGAGCTTCTCCAAAACTGCAGTAACAGGGAAAGGGTAACAGGCGATGCACAGGGGAAGCAAAGACCAATCCAACACATGAGCTACTGTACTCTGGCTGTAGTTGCCTCATATTTGCGCCACAGCTCTATACTGCGGCGCAAACTTCAGCAAGTTTGTTTTGAACATGTCTGGGTTCCTCACTGCTATAAGTTAATTTAGATTTTACATTGTACTTTTTATTTACAACCATTAGAATAGGTGTTTCTAATAATGTGGCCGGTGAGTGTTCATTCACAACCTTTACATTGGAGAAAACAACTCCTGAATGCAAATAGTAGGCATTTTCCTGCTATGCAAAACACCTGACAGCAGTCTGCAAACTGGAAGACCTTGGCTGAAACAGTCCAGTGTGGAGAAAGTAGGGCATTCATGAATACTAAACCTTGAATTGAGCGCTTCTATCTTCAATAAAGAAAAACAATGAAAGGTCGACATTAAAAAAATTTAATCAAATATTTTCTTCATACTCATATTTACCAGATTAGAGATCCTTCCAGGACATCTATTAGTCTCAGTACCAATCTGACAGTAATAATTCAAATATATAACACATCTTTATAATGTACATTTACTCATACATGTAGACAATCAAGTGCTTTAGACTTGTTTACAGTTGTCTGAATTTTATAAGTGGTAAGTGTTGATGTGGGTTTAGCAGTATTTTATTTCTTTATTTTGTTTGCCGCGATGTTGAGAGCAGTTAAATTTGGTGCACTCCACAAACCAGATTGGCAGGGACTGCAATGTCTGCAAAAAAACAAAGAGAAAGACATAGTCATAAATTTATGCGTCATATTAATAGAAAACTTATGGTAATTTAAGAAAAAAAGTTGTGAATACCGATTTTGTCAGGCTTGGGCAGGTTAAGATTGTTCATGATGTCCACAAACTCTTTCAAGGATTTGGTTAAGCGTGGGTTGTACTTGCGCTCCTCACCAACTGTAGATGATGTCTGGCCTAATGCAGAAAAATAAAGATTAAGTGACATATTTTAACACAAGTATGGTGTCTATGAAAACCATGTCATTCTGACAAACAGTTGTTTTCATTGTAAATAAACACACTTTGGTGTATATGCCAGTAACTGACCTAAGTAGTCGTGTGCTGGGTAGACCAGGCAGTTGTCAGGAAGGGTGAAGATCTTTTGGTGAATTGAATTGTAGAGCTTCTCTGGACAGCCTGAAGGACAAAAACATCATAATGGTACAGTTTAGTTAAAAGCATAGTTCAGTATTTTGTGAATATGGTTACATTATTGACTTTTTATAGGGCTGCACCACATTAAAAAACGCAATATCCAATAACGTGTAATAGACCCTTCCACAAGTGAAAACTAAACACTGATAAACACTAAGTAGCTAAATTGTTTAGACACTAAAAGCCAGCCTGGTATAGTAAACACTTCATTGAATTTGAATAAATAAAGAAATTCAAGGTTCTAGGCTGACTTCCCCTGACTAAATCAATATTAAAAACTAAGGTATAACTAAGGGTTGATGGGGCAACAGTGTATGAATGTGTTAGCGTGATTGTTGTTGTTTATTATTGCTAACTAGCGCTGGTATTCAAAGAAAAAGTTATGATACTATTGGTATCAAAAAAATAATTTTTATTCAGTACCATGTTTTAGTGCCTAGTGGAACCTTAAATCTTCCTTTGCATGTATGAATCAAATAATTAAATAACACAAAATAAATGATATAAACAAATTTTTAACTTACAGCTAAGAATTTTGCTAAAAAAAAAAAAAAGTGGTATTTTATTCAATATTATTGTGTTCTATGATTGCAGAAGATGAATTAGCACATAATAGGTATCAGAAAAAGTATCGCTCAGGTATCGGTATTGAAAACCAGGTATTCGTTTAAGTATTGTGATCGAAAAAATCTGATCGGTACCCAGCCCTATTGTTAACAAGTATAAATTTAGGACAACATTTTTTATAAGGATGCATTATTGCTGGGTCAGGTCAGGGCTCTTTCTTTAGACACATGTTGATGACCATAAATGTTATTGCTGTACAAGTAGTTCTTTGCGGTGCATCTTTGTTGATAAAAAAACAAACAAACAATAATTCGCAATATATTGTGCATCCTCATTTTAGAGGATATCTGGGAAATATTCATGTCCAAAACTGTAGATCAGACATAGGCCACACTGGACTACTTTTTGGGAAGTTCTGTTTCTTTTCAAAGGAGGAACAGAATGAAAAGCAGTTAACTGACACACTTGTACAAGACTATCCTTTTTAATACATGAAGGGACAATGATGCAACACTGTCCCCTGGTGATCAGATCAAGGCAGTACAAAAACAAATGCTGAAAAAATGTCAAATGTGTCTAGTCATGATTACAAGTTAAAACCTACCTTGCTGGAAGTCTGTCCTGCCACAGCCCCTGATGAGGAGAGCATCTCCAGTGAAAGCCATGCTCTCATCACTTGACACCAGAGTTATGCAGCCATCAGTGTGCCCCGGGGTCTCCCTCACGATCAAAGACTGCGAGGAAAGGCACATGACAAAAGTTTGGACTCGCTTTAACATAGTTTAAAAAATGTATAAAGATAAACCAGAAAGAGTTGTTGGTTCTTACATGTTTTCCGAAGGTGATTTTGTCCCCCTCTACGAAGTGTAAGTCAGCCTGGGCGCCGCTGTGTTTGCAGATGCCACTTTTGAGGCCGGCCAGTTGCCTCTTCATGAGCCCTGTGCTTGTGATGTGGTCGGCATGGCAGTGAGTGTTTACTGTTGACACAAGGAAGGCACTTGTTGATACTTTTACTTGATGTGTATTGCTTAGGAATGGTTAGAAATAATAGTAACATCCCAAACAAGATACAAATCCCACTAGACAAGACACGAGACTGGGTCAATGAGATGAGATTTTTACACTGCTGAAATATATATTTTACACAAATGAAAAATGTAATTTAGTCACCTGAAAATCATAAAATGCTCTTTAGGTGCATTTTTAAAATAAACTTCTATCAAATCACATCTATTATTTGAATTATATGCAACAGCAGAACATATATACTGCCTAATGTTTTGCTACAAACTGACTGGCTTCTCCTTTGTAAAAAGTGCAAACAGAACCTAAAATATGTATGTGTATGTAAGTAAAAGTACTGCTACTTAAAAGTAGTGAAGTAAAATATAAGTTAAAAAAGCCATGCATATAAAGTAAGCTTATCTTTAAATGTTAATTTGTGCAAAAATAACTTCTACTACTATTATTCACCCCTACAAATAATAATAATAAATCAATTTATTTAGAACTTTTTAGGACACTCAAAGACACTTTCCTCAAAAAAGAAAAACTACTACCACAACTACTGCATCTAGGCCTTTGCTACACATCTTACCACTTATATAGGTCCAAAAATAGCCCCTCCCTCAGATTAACTGAAGTTACATTATGTTTTAAAGTGTATCCATGAAGTATATTTTCTTTAAAAAAAATCTACTTACATAAAAGTACAGAATATTCATATTTAAGTTGATACAATATGAAAAAGGTACCAACTTAAAATGTAAATACATGATAGTACTTGTCGTGTTCATACCTGCTAGTTTTAGCTTAAGGCCCAGTTCTGTTACGAGCTTCACATCCCTGTTGAGGGTCTCCAGCACGGGGTCTATGAGCACAGCCTCCTTGGTGTCAGTATCTGCCAGCAGGTATGTGTACGTGCAGCTCTCCCTTTCAAGCAACTGCACAACAAAGCAAGCATGACTCAGCAAAAATGCACAGGAATGCCTTTGCTAAAGAGCAGCAGGCAGGCCACTCCACCTTTTTCCTGCGGGGAGAAATTAAAGTGAAGCTGCATTAACCTAATCTGAAATGTTGTCTATGCCAGTTTATCCACTAACGTCTTTAAATCACACATGATCACTTCTGTCACGTGACGCATGCTGACACTGTTTACCATGGAAACAGAAAAAAATGTCTGAAGTACTTTCATTAAAACATCTTAAGAGTAGCTTACGGCTCAGGATGTTCGTATAAAAAGTTAGTATAAAACAAATAAAAACTCAAAATTATGATAAATGTCGCTTATCGATTAAGAAAACTGTGATAAAAGTACAGCCATGTCAAAGTATTAACGTTACGTTCAAAACTTTACAGTAAACTAACTTTAGAGTAGCTTAAAACAATAAAGACCAAAGTTGAATCTAAGACTTTGAGCTCTTATTAAATGAAGTTACAAGGGTCATTCTGTTTATAATGCCATTTAGTGTCATAAAAGGCAGAAGGTAATATAAGCTAGCCTTCAATTATGACTGAAAGCTAACGTTAACTGCTAACTTGCAGCTCTTCCGCCTCCAAAACATGATCTTGTCAAACCATCCAAGCGTGACAAAGTGCGTTAAGGCTCAAAAATAGCAAATAATTTACCTGTCTGAATAAAAGCCCCTGGGTCTTCGCCATTCTGGTGCAGTACGCTCTGAGTGTAGCTCGGAGCGGGTGTGTGCAGGTCCCAAGTCCCGGAAAGACGCGCCTGTTGTCGGCTGCTGCGAAACTCCAGCCCTCGCTGTTCGCTCGGAGGCGTAGCGCCAGCTGCACTGGCCTCGTCCTTCTTATAACGGAGCACATTGTTGTTCTCGTAGCTTCGTGACAACGAATTATCACCGCGGGGCGTACACAAACCGATCAACGACGACAACTACGTACAGGAGGAGGCTTTCGATGTTGTAATGTTATGCGCTAGTCTTTTGTACAGTCACAGGCAGTATTTTAACGAGTAGCCAAGCTAAAGCTAGACATTCACCTTGGATGAACTCATCCTTCACGGTGCTCTCAGTATTACAGCGCCGTGGCCACTATATCAGCCTCATGTGGGTTTATTACGGTCGAAGTTTACCAGGTTAACTATCTTTTGCACGAGCATGTGCGCGCACTCTGTACACAGGAAGTAGTACTACAGAAGACTGGTCTACGTGACTAAAGACAGGCTTGATCTAAACCTACCCCAACTCTCACAAATCTGTTTACTATTATTATAGACTACTCCATAAACTCCATAGAATATTTATGTAGGCGAATTTGAATTGTGATAAATAAATAACCAGTTTTAACATTTGTGCAAAATGCTATATTCAGACAGATTATAAAAATGACTATCTATCTATCTATCTATCTATCTATCTATCTATCTATCTATCTATCTATCTATCTATCTATCTATCTATCTATCTATCTATCTATCTATCTATCTTTGCTCACTTAAAAAATGAAACACCACAGAAAAGCAGGTGTGGTCACTTTTATTGTTCGTTATCTCAGTCAAAATCATATCAGTCAGGGCTGGTGTAGTGTGCACTGCACTCCTCTGATTAGCCCTGCAAAAAGGTCAAAGGTTTCAGTACGTGAAGACAATATCACATACGCATGTCGTGTATTTTTTTAATTTCTATCAGATCACACCATGTATAGACTACCTCCAAGTATCCTCCGACCCACTCTATCATTTGTGTCATTCGTGTGTAGACTCCCGGTTTGTTGCGGCGTCCACATCCCTCTCCCCAGCTGACCACCCCTGCCAGTCTCCACTTCCCTATGGGCGTCTCACATATCAGGGGTCCACCACTGTCTCCCTTTAAGCCATTACAAAGAAAAAACAAAACTCTTAGTCATCATTACAGAGCATAGCCTATTTAGAACGTGCCCTACGTGCCATAAACTTTATAAGGTAATTGCTGGATCAAATTTTCATACTTCTCAGACAGGTTATTTAATGAGGATGTATCATTGTTTATACCTGGCAGGAGTCCACCCCTCCGTCCATGCTGCCAGCACAGATCATGCGAGGAGTTAAATATACCCCATAAACATGTGGAAGGGAGCAGACAGACTGGGCTATCACTTTGACTGTAGCCTGTCTTAGATCATTAGTTATATAACCTGAAAAAAGTGGATAAGGTAATTAATGTTTATCCTTGCTGCACATGTACACAATGGACTAAATGGATGCTAGAAGAATAATACAAAGACATTTGATAATAGGGTATCACATCTTGTTGTATTCATTGCTTTGTGAGTGTCCTAAATAGGTAATATGTGGGAGTAACACACTCCCTTCTGTTGTATGGCCCCAGCCTGTGATCCAGCAGTTGGCACCAGCAGGAAAGGAATCACTTGCTCGAGGCAAACACACGGGGCACACACCATCTGCCACAGAGTTTACAGCATAAGATTACTTCTCATTATGACACAGCAAAAACTCAGCTCATCACAACCTGTTTTATAACATGTGTAACTGAATTGCATTGTAGTAAAACATTATCTGGTGTGACATAATTATGTAGGCAACTTAAAAACAAACAAACAAACAAAAAAAAAGCATGAATGAGAGAGAATATTTTTGGTTAGAAAAGCAAAGTGATTCTGTTAAAACAATACATTAGGTCAGCTTGTTAGTTACCTGATTATCATGCTAACTTTGATTTATTCACTAGTAACAGTGTAGGCTTCTAGCAGCTATTAGTTCAAATCTGGCACTAACACAATGTATCCTAAAAAATAACTCTGTAAAGGTTTGTATGTGTTAGAACAAAACTAATGCTGATAGTAGTTCTATGAGATAGTGGTTTATTTACACAGTTTTAACAGTAGAAGAATACAAATATAGCCTATGAAGCCTGAATTTAATAGTAAAAAGATAAAGTACTGAAACTGTATTGTTGCTGTATCAATATGGCAGACCATATGCAACAATAAAATTCTAATGCAAATCTGGTGTGACCTAGCTTAAGGGATAATCACATGTTAGGGTTTAAACAAAAGACTACTGCAGCGTGAAAACCAAAACATGTCTTAAATGCTGCACTGTAGGTCACTTTCTGCAAGATATAATTAAATATTAAGCTGTAAGTTGAGTTACCTATTTACTGATAAATTGTTACTACCTAGAAGAGATCATTGTGAGTACTCTCCAAGTTTAGGGAAACAAATATAAGCAACCACACAGGCCTTAAGTTTTCTTTCTTCTAACAGTTTTCCTATTTATATGTACAATTTATTCATGTAATGTGTTCATTTATTAATTAAATGTCACCACCTGAGACAAATAAAATGACAAACATTATGTAAATAACAAAGTTAAATGAAAAGTGTCCATTTTACAACAGTACTTAACTTAGTCTCTGTCTTTGATTCTGTCTGCTTCTCTAAACTGGGAGTGTGCTGCAGTGTTTGTATGGTTTACCAATAACAAGCAGATAATTGTTATAATTAGCCTATTTTGTGATAACTGATTAAGTTTTGGTGTAAATCTGGAACACTGTATGGGTCTAGGAATTTTTAAAAGCTTCTGTACTATTGCGAGATGGGGCCAAATGAACTAACTTAACTCAGTAAAGGAAATAAGATGTAATATTTAGCGTAGCGTTTACTCCTAAACTAGAATATCCCTGGGTTTTGGTCTGGCTATTATATTTTCACCATTGCAAAAAAGGGCCGATGCCTAAGTCTAAAGGGCCTTCTTTTTTTTTTTTTTTTTACTTGGTGTAATCGACACTGAAACTATAATTATAAGATATATATAAACTGTATATGTCTGCTTATTGACATCATGTAACCTGATACGACCCCTCACTACTTGTAACCCCAGACTTGTTCCAGCAGATGGCGCCACCTCCCCTCTTACCGCTCATGTCTATGTTCCTGATGGTCCGCAGCAGGGCCACATCGTAGTCGTTGTTGTCATTGTTGTATTGAGGGTGAGGGACCACCTGCAGCGCTCTGTACCTTTTACCCTGAGCGCTGTCTGCGAGGCTCACAGTGTTCACCAGCACCTGCCAATCAGCTGGAGCTAACATGTCGTTTCTGCAGAGAAGAAAAAAAAAAAAAAAAAAAAACAATCAATAAGGGTTTAACTTTTTCACTTTTTTCACAAACTTTGAGTGTCTAGAAATGTGCTATATAAGACTAATGCATTATTATTATTCAAATATTGTAAACTATGTATATAACTAAACCCTAAGAGAGTTTTGGACCCCCACCCTTGTTCGTAAGCCACAGAACAGTTTCCCTGGTTGGCTTTACCCTTCAGCCCCCTTGCAGGGTTTGTAGTCATGGAAAACCTGGAAAAGTCATAGAATTTTTAAATGCAATTTCCAGGCCCTGGAAAAGTTTTGGAAAAAAAAAGGGAAATTTAAACGTCTGAGTAACATTCGACCACTACTAAACCTGTGCCAGTCTGCCTAGATGATTACTTTATATCTTTATTTACTTTTAAAAAATGTCTTCTAAACCAACTTACCAAGCATGTGTGTAGGCTATAGGTCAGTAAAATTAGTGGAATAATATATTTCTGGGGGAAATGTTGTCCCCCCCAGCTAATTAATTTCCAGTTTTAACAAATTAAATTGCAACAGAAGTTTCTAATGCACCACACTGGACATTTTGAATACTATTTATAAGTCATTTCAGTCATTCGGGTCTTGGAAATTTAGTCAAAAGTTTTGAAAAAGTCATTGAAAAGTCATGGAAAATTCTTGGTAAAAAAGTGTAAAAATATAATTCCCTGACTGCTAAGGATTAAAGGTCAAGATGGTGTATAAGGTTACTGTGAGTTTTCTTGACTCTAGCATGTCTGCTTTTGGATCTTAACATGTTCATAAGCACTCATCACTCTATCATCAGTCTTAAGCTCCACCTCTTACTCAACAAAGCAGTGGGCAGCAGTGATGACCCAGTGAGCTGAGATGATGGCCCCTCCACAGATGTGCCTCCCTCTCCACTGCATACTGACCAGCCACTTCCAGTCATCTTTGTCTGCCAACGTACCGCCCACGATTCGCAGGCCTTTGGATAAGGCATGCGGACAGTCTACAACAAAAAATGTAGAAAAAGGTAAAAAAAAAAAAATGTAAAAGTTGTTTTAAATCAAGTAGTCAATCACATTATCTTCAATGGCCAGTTAAATTTTTTGTTAGGTCCTTACCAAACCATAAATGAACACAGTAATAATAATGCAATAAAATCAAGGGGAAAAAAGTCTTTAAAGTAAAAGTGCATTGAGACAAAAATTAATGTGAATATTGTAATGATATGCACTATACCTCTATTCTGTTCTGGCTCTGTGACTGGCAGAGTAATACTTTTAATTACTTTTGAATTACTTTACACAGGGCAATTAAACAGGTCGATTCTCCAGGTTAGATGAAAAACTGGTGCAGCTCATAGGCATCCCATAATACATCTGTACTGTTTGCATTCATATAGAGATTTAAAAGTGAGTGGGACTTTATGGGAGGGGGTTTGGTCCTCCCCCATTAAATTTTGAAGAAAACATATGTAGTTTTCTGTTTTCTGGGGCATTTTAGAGCAGAAATATCTGTGTTAAGGTTCAGAACAAAGTGGTATTAGAGTTACTGTTGCCTTTCATCATTCTCCTCTGAGCTCTGGCAACAACAATCACAACACTACTACTCAGTGAATAGTTCTCTTTTTCTGTCTATTCTCTGTAAGCCACAACCCAGTGCACTCTTTGTGCCAGTCCTAAGCCTGAATAATAGGGATGTAACAATGCACTGGAGTCACAATTTGATTTGATTCACAATTTTGATTTTTTTTTTTTAGTAGTAGACTTAGTTGCAGTATAATTATGACCAAAATATTTTTACATAGCTTTTTTGTGTCTCTTTGTCAAACTTTAATTGTTGTACATTTCTTATTAATTGAAATGTTATAAAAATGTAGATATTAAAACAATGACAGTTGGATGGATGGATGGATGGATAATTTGTTAGTGACATTTATTAACATCTTTCTACTCTCGTCCAAAAACAAATACATTTTAGTAGCAAGCAAGATACAAATGAGCAGTTTGTCAAAAATCTACACCTTAAGAAATATATAATGTAATACAAGTCAAGTCTGATAAATGGAGAATAACAGGTATGTGCTGCCTAAATAATAGCTTCAGATGTGTGTCTCCTGCCGTCCGCCCTGGGCTTGTTGTGGTTCCCTTCTGAATGAGGGCGCTGTGTACGCTCCTCAGTCTGTGTGAGATGTACAGAGGAGAGAAAGTGCACTCCCGAGGCGTTCCGAGTAATTAAACAATTGTACAGCCTTTTCACGTTCCCAGCATGTCGGGCGAGTGATTTTACGAGTTGTGTAAACTAAAACTTGATATAAATGCATCTTTTAAGTAAAATGGCCAGGTAATGATGTCTAGCGCCAAACAAGTGGGCCAGATTACGCACCAGTGGCCTGTACACTGTTTTAAAGGGGCATCGCAATTCATTTTTTTCCACACTGATTCAAAATTTCTCTCTTTTTACATCGATTTTTAGCCGATTTATGAAGAATCGTTACATCGTTACAAGATCTGGCTCTAGAGGCAACTGTCTGGTGCCCTTTAGAAAAAGTGTGTTTGGGCAATTATCATTTTCTTATCAAGCATCTCAAACCTGGAATACAATACCTGCTGATATAAGAGAATTGGCAACCCTAACATCATTTACTAAAGCCTTGAAAAAATGGTTAGTGAAAGGACAAAACTGTAATCATAATTTATAGACTACTATTGTTGATATTTATGGAAGATGGGACATGTACATAAGGAAATACAGATCTTACTAATCAATTGTTTTTTTGTATTTATATAGTGTACAAATTGAATTTTGGGTAAAGGATAAGCTACAACAGTATTTTAGGCATTGAAAAATAAAACAAAATATGTAATATCAGCACGTCATTTCATATCTTGTTAATGAATTACGTACTGAACATGTTGGTTTACCTGTGATGGAGTTTTAGTGTTGTCATACAGTGTATTTGTTTGTATGTGCTCTGTATGTTTGTATACTTGTTGTTTGTTGTGTGTCCCCTTGTCCTTAAGTATTGACATCAACCTGCCAAGGGACTAGAGATGGAAATTAGCCTTCGGCTATAATCTCACAAATGTTCATTAATATGTATTGTCCCTTTTATAAATAAATAAAGATAAAGATCCCTACTGAATAAATGGAGAGGTTTGCGTCAGAACAGGCATCCAGCATAAAACTCATGGCAAGTCAATATGCAAATCACTGTAGACTAGGATGCAGATGATTTGCCTGTGGTGACCCCAGAAGCGAGAAGCCGGAAGCAAAGAAGATGTAATATTCCAATTTGAGTAGATACTAAATTTGAAGTTTTCATTAAATGGGCTATATTAGGCAAAATAAGCTTTTTTGAGCTTTCTACCATGTTAATGCTACCTCATTAAAACATACCTGTTTTGTTTCATTTACGCCTGTTTGAGTAATCCTGTATTCTCTGGAGCTGCCTTTCTGAGGCCTCAGAACGCTCAGCTCCACAACCCTCCACCACTTCCATAAATCCCGCCCACTTCAGGAAGCACTGACCAATCAACAAACCCTCCCATCTGCTCTCATTCATTAAAAAACAAACAAACAAAAAACAGTGTATGGCTCTGATTCCACACAGATACTTATTACTGTGTAGTAAAATGATATCAACTGATTTTCTGCCGCACTCCGCTGCCCTCTGCTGGTCTCTTCACCTGTTTGTGTATAGCACCAGTAAAGTATGTATTGGAAACGTTTTCTTTTAGTCAGATAATGTTTTCAAAGGTTTTAAAATGTGCAATTCTGTTCTAGAGGTGACCAAGACTGGTCTAAAAAGATAAATTTGTTTTGAATCAAAAAACTGAAATACATTGTTTTTTCTACAGTATCGTTTCTTTGTAGATGAACCTGCAAATATAAGTATTAACCACCAGTTACACAGATTTATCAAATAATGTGGCCAGTGTATATTGTTTATTATTTATTATATATTTATTGTATATTGGTTATGTTAGGTCTGGTACAAAAGATTCTGCCATTATCTGGGCTTTTAAATGGACTTTTCATTACTGTCACATTTAGAGCAATTATATTCTCTTACCTGCAGTGATGTCTGTCTGGTTGGTCTGATTAGCTGGATTTTTGGAGAGAAAAAGAGTCTGGCTCGAGAGGTTGCAGTTTTTCATCACTTCACACAAAGAGGGCTTATAGATGTCTGACTTTGATGGAAACCCTAGGAACTTGACTGACACAGAGGGATAAAAAGAGATTCAAAGTGAGTTTTGTTGTTTGCGAAGTATAAAGTAGTCCAAAAACTTCTATGTTAACTTTGATTTCTATGGTAAAACTGAAAAATAAATAGGTATACTCATAACTGGGCTACATTTGATCTGCAGCAAATTATCTCGACCCATAACATACTTTGGAGCAAAAATAATCTCCATATGCCTCTTGGGTTGAGCTTTTCTCTTCATAAATGATTCACATATGGTCTAAATTAATGAGAGGGGCTCATGAGAGGACACTATCTGACATTTGAAATATGCAAAAGCAATTAAAGGTTTCAATTCAACTCAGTATTGCCTAAAGTATCATTCCCGGATGTTTTACTATCTGTAGTTAAGTGCACCGACAGTCCTGACTAAAATGTAGAAATAAGCCCAATATTATCTAACTTTTTATTTTGATGATGCTAATTATATACAAAAAAAAAAGAGCTTGCAGAGCTCTAAACTTTCCATTCCAGGCACCCCACCAGGCTAATATTTTGAAACACTGTACTTGTCTTTCTCTCTCTCTAATCAGCACAAGCATTAGTCATGAGCCAAGAATCAGATAATCCACAAGATCAGATAACATTGTGGTGCAGACATTAGACACCTTAAACACATTAAACAGCCAAGCATCTTATTAACACACTGCAATTTTAAAAATGCTAATGGGGTGAGGCCTATAGCAAATGTTATTTGGGAAAAAGTAACGCAGGAGCTTACTTGCTTAAGCTGCAAGTTTAGAGCTTATATTGATGTTATTAGCTCTATGTTTAGTGCATTATCCTGTCCTGCAAGTATCACACATGCACTGACAATATTTATGCATGCTCCACTTTGTCTTTCATTTTTCTAATTCAGCCATTTCCAAAGTCAGGAGTGTCACGACCCCTTAAATTAACAAAATCCCATGCGGACCCCCTCGATCCCAAATTTTATTTTCATGTTTTTCTCCATATATTTCTATAAAAACATTACAAAAGACACTGACTATTGGCTAAAAAAGTGTTTTAAAGTTATATTTTTAAACAAATACACTGTAAAAAAAAAAATAAAATAAAAAAAAAATGCTGCAAAAACCCAGTAACTCAAGGCAAAGGATCCCTCAAGATTTTTGGGGCCAGCTCAAAATCTCAAGTTTTCCACACTTTCACTTAATTTGATGTTCATACGTCTAAAAACTTTTCTAATTTTTAAGTTTTTCTCTCTATCATTATTTATTTACTCATCTTACATCCAACTTACAGTGTTCAGAAAAATGTATTCTTTTCTTAAATGTAATATATTTAGTTTTTATTATTATCAATAATACTTTTTCTGAACAGTGGAGTCAGTTGGCTGTAAGATGAGTTGGAAAAATTAAAAATAGTGAGTAAAACTTAAATTTTAAGTTTTTATACTTATGAACGTTAAATTTGGTGAGTAAAAAAATATTATGAAAATATGCTGAAAACTTGAGATTTTGAGTTGATCACCAAAACTCAAAATCTTGAGGGATCCTGTTGCCTTGAGTTTTTGTAGCATTGTTTTTTACAGTGCATTTCAAACTCAATTTCTTTTTATGTACTTAATATAGACAGCCTCTGGGGGCCCCCCTGCAGTACCTTCGCGGACCCCCAGGGGCCCCGGACCCCACTTTGGGAACCACTATTGTAATTAGTTTGTTATTTTTACTTATACTGTTTTTTTCTGTATAAGCTGACATAGCCACTGCTGGATACTTGTAGATACTGAATTATCACCATGAATTTAAAATTGACAAGTGGTATAAACATTAAAAGCTTGGTGATAAAGCATATGTATCAAAGCCCATTTTTCACAGATGATTCCAGTTACAATATGCTTTTTGAAGATTATTAACTATTTTTGTTCTATATAGAAAAATATACATATACTTTCACTTTAAAGAGTGTAAAATGTTTGAGAAGCTGAACATATTTTAACTGAATAGCACACACCAAAAATGTAAAATATTCTGAAGTGAAATTTCACTATTCTCTTCACATCTACTAAACTGTCATCTGGGCTTTCACCATCTGACAGATTATGTGCTAACTGCAATAACTATGTTTAGTTGACAGGTGTGAAATTCCTGTCTTGAGTATAAAAAGACATTTGTACAAGTGACCATAATTTTAGTACTCACAATTTTCTTAATTATATATAAAAAATAATAATAAATAATGCAATAAATAATTTATAAAAAGCTTACAGACAAGAATGGCAGAATGATGACTTACTTAAGAGAGCAGTGAGGATGACGAGTATGATGACGAAGGTTATACTCAGAATAATGGTGAGGTTACGTTGCGTACAGCATCGAGAATGCACTTCTGCAAAAGTATAAAGACTGCATCAATAAACAGACAATTATTTATCATAGTTCCAATTATCACTTATTTATATAAAAGCTATTTGTAGGAAGTATACTGTGTCTGTACATCTAGACAACAAAATACACAGGAAATTGGAAAATGTATTTTTGTAATAGTGTATAGTCTTCAGTGAAAAGGAAATTATCTAATAAAATAACATCTTTTGATTACGGCAGATTGAAGATGTATTTTGAGTGTATGCTGGCCTTGAAAGGGAAGTTGCAACAACAATCTGCAAAAATAAATCATAAAAGAAAAAGAACAAAATACAATGATATACTACAGAAAACTGAAAGTCACTTGTTTCATTTAAAAGCAGTATTTAAGTAATTGCTCTCCACAAATGTATAAGTGACAAATGTGTGTGACTTTATTTGAATTTTGTTCTTTTTTGTATTTTGTTTACTTATTTTTTGTAGGTTTTGTGTTTCTTTCATGATTTGATTTTGCAATTATATTTGCTTTCTGTTTTTGTTTCATGATTTATTTGTGTTTTTTTCAAATTGATTTAGCATTTTGCGTTTTGTTAAAAATTTGTTGTCACATCTTTTTGCAATTTGGTGTAGGAAATTTTGCATCTTGAGTTTTGGTTTTGTGTTTTTATTTGTTTTGTTTTTTTTTTCATTTCATTATTTCATTATTTATTATTTATTTATTATTTATTTGCAACTCTATATTTTAAGCTTTGCTTTTGGTTGTTTGTGTTTTGCATTCTGCTTTCCATTTACAATTAAAATTGTGTTATGCAATTAGCTGTGTTTTGTGATGTGTTGCTCTTAATCAAATAAGAATATTCACTTTAGTCATTTTACTTTAGAACAGGTTTTAGCTCCTCTCCCCATCTCTGCTCAGGAGGGTGCTTATCAAAAGGTTCTGTTCACAGGACCAAGGTTAACCAAGGATACAACACATACATAAGGGGACGTAAAAGCATTAGCTGTTTGAAATGGCCTTTGGGAGGGAAATTCAGAATCTATTTCCTGCTCGACTGACAGCCACCTGAGGCAGACACTCTGGACTTCACACCAATACATTCTCCATGATGTAAATGTCAAGGAGATGAAATAGTGAACTCCAGCATCTAATTTATAACTCCAGAGTTGTTATTGACAGAAACTAATGTACACTGACAACCACAGGCCATGGCAGGGTCTATCCAAGGTCAAATTCATATTTGTTATATTTAGCCTTCAATTTCAAGGTTTCAGCACCATACAGCAGTGATAAATTACACATGCTTACATATTTGACATGAATTTCAGGGCCTTGGTGTGAAACTTGATTACACATTTAAATGCATGAACTTGTATAGCGTCAAAAACCTTTACATAAAAAATAAAAATACATTGACTGGCCACGTTATTGGTAAAACCTGCTCAAATGCCTCTAAATGGAAAATGAGACAATCATGGCAAACCTGCTGAAGTTCAAACTGATTAAAATGGGGCAGAAAGGTGATTAAAGTGACTTTTAAAGTGCAAAATCTCACATTTTATTTCTCGCAATGCAATGAGAAAATGGTGGCTCAGGTGGCGATTTTTTTTTTTGTGTGTGTGTATTTTTTAGCCTCTGACTGACAGGGTTACAGAGGAATTAACATGATTTAACATCTCTGTATTGCAATGACAGTAGTGAAAATAATACATTTAAATGTAAGTCAATTGGACCAAAAAGGGCTTTAGAAGGAAGAATGTGATTTTTGATTTTTTTTTTTTGTTTGTTTAGACAGTAGAATTTTATGTTTTTTTTGTTGTTGTTTTTTTTTCAGTTTTGACAATGAAATTTTTGAATTGAAATTGAAATTCTAAAATAAATTTATTAATAAACATCTTTCAATTATTGTCACCCTAACATAAGAAATGCCAAAATGACAGCAACAATTACATTTAAAAAGCCCTAAATGTGTGCCAGGAGGGCTGAGGGTTAAATGTTTGCACTATGAATTTTATCTATAAAATCCTGTTAGAGTGTTTTGCCCTTGTGTCTAAAATTGTGTAGGTGGAATAGTAAAATTCTCAAGCACTTTTGTGAACCTTGTCCAAGTTGGAAATTATTCTGCAGCCTGGCCAGACTCGTTCACTTTCTCAGTAAAGTAAAATCCTTTTTACACTAAAATCCATCCTTCGGACAAAATCATAACAATTTTTCTAAAATGGGGCAGGTTAGTACACAACAGCACACTGTTGGGTTTCAAATTTGTAGGCAAGTCCTAGCCAACAAATTAACCAAAGTAACTAACAGCAGCCTCCTTTCCTCAGAGTACATTTACATCCCAGTGGCAGGGAGATTAAAGAACGTGTCTCCATTGTCCTCATTACTGTATACACTCCTGGATTTGATTATTACTTTTGCATTACTGTCTTTGCATGTGAAAAGATAAAAAAATAATATAATGTTGAACCTTTGACATAAAATGCTGAGAAAAGACAGCAGATACTTCTCACAGTACTCAATACTCTACATATACCCAGAATTTGCAGTCATTTAAGTCTGCCACCACTGACATAGAGCTGTTATGTCTCATTAAATATAATCATGTGTTGTATTGAACTGGCAAAAGTGTTCTCACAAGATGATAACATGCCCCATCACTCATGCAGCATTACATTGAGGGAGACTTTTGAAAACCAGAAATTAATGGCCTATTCTTTTCATTTCAGTGCACAACCATGACAACTTTGAGCATAGTATTTAAAAAAATTGATGTTTATGAAGTGATGTTTATGTTGCCCATATTTTTACCTCTTCTCATGCAATGCCCAAAAAAATGCTATTAAATTATTTATACAAAAATGATCCCATTTTATGTAAAAGAGCTAAATATTGTTGCTTAAAATAATAATCAGAGTGTGTGTACTTTGGTGAACTCTGTGAGGGTATTCCAAAGTCCTGTCATATGCTAATCGGCTCACATTAGCTATAATTAGTCAGATCACAATGTCCTCATGGCTGATGCTGTATCGGTAAAGAGCACAATTAAAATGACAAATTACACCAGAGGCGTATAATTAAGCCATAGCTCTGTGAATAGACCTCTTGGAGTGATGAAGACTTTCCCCAGTAAATAATCAATTTGTTGCCATTTGGTAGAGGGCTTTCAATCCCAATCAAGGCTGAAATGTGTCACTTAAGCTCTGTAAAGCAAATCATGAGCCATTGTATCAAAATCACATCAAGGTCGAACAGCAATAAAACAGATTGGGCGTCTGCTCTATGTCAGTATGTGGTGATAAATTTAGTGAGCCTTATTTTTGGAAGACTTGGAGATCCTATGCTACAGGGTTCAACATTTTTCCAAGATTATTTTCAAGTACAAATGCAGATCAGTCAGCTACCACAATAACTGACAAAAACAACAAAACAGACCAAAGTAATAGAAAGCAACACAATACAAAAAATGAACGCAAAACAAAACATGAAAAGATTCAAAACAATTTGCTAAACAACTAAACTGAATACAACAAACATTTCTTGAAATGAATATGACAACAACGAAAAGTAACAGAGATTAAACAAAACAACAAAGAAATGTCTAAAAAAAACAGGAAAACAACTAAAGGGAAAGTAACAGAAACAAAGCAAAACTTAAAATTATCAAAGCAATGCTGAAAACTAACAATATTTAGGTCACAAAACAACACTTCACAAAAAGCACACAAAAGGCTCTTGAAAAGAAAAGAATTTAGTTTAATTTTAGATTATTGAAATAAATCAATGGTATAGTTTTCCAACACAAATACAAATAACATACATTTTTGGGAGCCATTGAATTTTTCTGTGTGTAATCTTTCACATTTCACTTTTTTTTTTTTTAGAGGTCACCACAGCAAACCAGTCGCACTGTGATTTTAAAGGTTTTTATCCAGGATGCCCTTCCTGTTGCAACCAGCCACATACTATGACTGAAGTAGGCGATGTTTGTTAAGCATCTTGCCCACGAATACGATGGCTTTGCCTAAAGTGAGGTTCACGCCACCATCCCTCAGGTGGGCGGGCGAATGCTAAACCCACTGTGCCACTGTCTGCCCCTCACAGTACAGTATTAAAAAGTTAGCAGTGTTATATGATTGCCTTGTAATATAAGGAAGTTCTTTAAAGCCAGAGATACAGAAGAAACTGAAAAAGGTGACTGTACACTATCATTTGATATAACTGTGTTTGCATTTTACTATTAGAACACCTGAAACATTTCCTTATGGTCCATTTACATAAAGAAATTAAAAATATCTAAATTTCAGTCTACAAAACCATGATGCAGTGGTTGTGGTTGTTCAAGGCTTTACAAGTCAAGTAAGAACTATGCTGTTAGCTTTTAGACCAGATAATTAATCACACTATATGGAACTAAAAATCTATGGGGATGGTCTTGGGGTTAATATAGAACCAATGAGTTGTATTAAATTAAAAAATGGTGGCCAGGTGGAAAATTGAGCTTGTGCCAATATAAAATAAAATCAGTCTGTATTACCTACAGAGGCACCCAATCAATGTTTTATATGGTGGCTGTGAAATCTTAGACCACTCAAGCTTGTAGCCTGTGGAGGAGGGCACATCCCTCTCCTTTATGCTGGACCTGCAATAAGTAATCATTTCACAGCTGTAGGAATTCTTTATGGAAAACTAAATATACTCGTGAGGGTTCTAGTTGGTATATTCTGGGTCAGAATATACACTGAATTATTCATAAAAAAGGATTTGTTTTCTGTGCTCAAATATATTTCAGGGGATAGTGTGCAGTCATTATGTTCTAGTCTAATTATTTAAATCTGGGGTTGCATTCACTGCTACCAAAACCCAGTGGATTTATAACTTGAGCAAATTTCCTTTCCTTTAAGTCAGGTTTAATTAAATGTATAAACATTGAGAAGTAGTATTATGAATATAAATTGGTCTCACTATGCTTAGAAATTAGATACATGTCAAACTGTTGGCAAAGTTCAAATATGATTATTATGCTCTTTGCTTACTGTGTATTTAATGATAAGAATCTATTGTTTCAATGATATAATTATGCATACTGTACTGTTTATCCATTCCAACATTTGGTCATCATTTTGATATAGTTTTTTACATGTTTGATATTTGTCTTTAGTGACTGTATATTTTAGCATAGCTTTTTTTCTTTATAACAAAAAATAAAGAAAAATAAATAATAATAAAATATATTTTTTAGGTGCCTTTTATTATATTCTGCATTCTATTTGCTGAACATCACAGATTATTTAAATTAATTGATTAATTTCATATGTCAGTCCACTGTTTGCATCTATCTACGTCCAATTTCTGTGTCTGACATTCTCGTCCAACGTCAGACACTGATGTTGGATGAGAAGGCCTGGCTCGCAGTCTTTGCTCTAATTCATCCCAAAGGTGTTCTCTCAGGTTGAGGTCAGGACTCTGTGCAGCCCAGTCAACTTCTTCCACACCAAACTCACTCATCCATGTCTTTATGGCCCGTGCTTTGTGCACTGGTGTGCAGTCATGTTGGAACAGGAAGTGGCCATCCCCAAACTGTTCCCACAAAGATAAGATCATGGAATTGTCCAAAATCTCTTGGTGCTGAAGCATTCAGAGTTCCCTTCACTGGACTAAGGGGTCAAGCCCAGCTTCTAAAAACAACCCCCCACCATAATCCAAAGTCAGTTTATGGGTGGGTGAGTGAATACTCAGGAAGAACCTGTCTCATATTTTGCTTTGCAACTTAGACAATAGCCAGTAAATTGTTCACACTTTCTGATAACAAGTAATATCAATTCCTATTCAAAAGTCCATCAAGTGATGTTGTTAGGTATGGCCACCCTGGCCATTCAGACTCACTGGGTGATTTCAGCATTGTTTCTATGTTGGGGGCCTGGTCCAGTGTGGACAAAAACAAACCATTTCAGCCGTTCAGAAATGCTACTATTTCCATTATTTTCATACTTTTTTTGATGGATTATTTGCAAATTAGGAAATCCTAAAAGAAGTCATGTCTTAAATGGTGTTATGACATGAATAACAGGGCTACATTAGAAAATGAAATGGATGGTTGTCCGTTTCTTAAAAGACTGGTGGAACAATCTGACTAGATGCCGAGACGTGACAGATCTCCAAATATATTCTGCTATCTGAGGGCTGTGCCGTAAACTCAATCAGAAAACCATGGCTTATGGACTAACTAGCGTAAATATAGAAGCTGGGGCTTAAGCAGTTCTATAAATACCAGTCTGAGCTTGCTGTGCTAATGCCGTGCATCAGTCAGCAACATGTTAATGGTCGAGTAATGATTCAATCAAGCTTCAATAAAATAACACTGGCAAATTTACGTTTACAATAAATATGATGAAACAAACTTGACATATTTTTATTAAATATTTTTATACTTCGCCAGTTAAATAATGATGTAACTTAATGTTAATTACATTAGCATGTTGTAGCTAAATAACGTTAGCTAGCAATGGTATTTTATGCACCAATTGGACATTTGGACCACTTTTTGCTCCTTTATGTCTCTATGTCTTTAAAATATAAAACATAAATCCAGCATTTGTTGGTGTATTTGTTGAACAGAAGGTGACAGAGCAACTCTTCGGCATCGTCATGAATGGTTTATTTCCCCCCACGGGGAATTAGAAGTGACGTCTTGTGGGTGTTCCCACAGCTGCTGACTGTAACTATTCCAGCTTCTAACAATTTATATAAAAAGAGATTTCCTCCCCAAATCAATCTGCATTGGCACCTGCTACTCTGAAATTACGCTAGTAAAGCAGTACGCCCCAAAGGTTTACACACAGCAGTGTTCTAGGCTACACAAAGAAAAGTAATTAGGTATGTACTGTGTAGTATGTAGTACTGGAAAGACTTGCAATTTGTGTAATTCTGCACATACTGTACCTGGCTGTTCAGCTGGGACATCCTTAGGTAACATTAGGCCCACAGCTCCCTCCTCCAATGGGTCTCCATCTGATGGCTTCCTCTGCGTCAATTCTCCAGGCACATCGGTTGAATCTGGTAAGGTCAAGCTTGATGGATGTTTGACCTCTGAGGAATTCACAGAAGTTTTGCACAGCGCTGCCTCTTGCTCAGAAACAGTGGGTAACTCTGGGTACAGTCTTCCATTGGGACAATAGTCAGGTACTAGCATGAGGAGTGTGGAGGGGACTAGCGATGATATGCTCAGTATCTGTTGACTCCCAGGGGGGTCAGTTTGTAAAGAGGTCGTAGGCAGAGGGGAAGCCTCGATCGGTACGATGGTGTGCAGGTGTTGTTCAGAAATGCAGGGGCAGCCGGTTGGTAAATCTGTACTCGTCATTTTGAGGGTGGCTAAATGTATACAGTTTTGAGTTTATTCTGTTAAAGGTAGGTCCTGAAATTTGAAACAGTCCTAGACATGTGTTGGTTGGGATCAAAATACTGGAGAGGAAATTTGAAGAAACTGCAACCTCTTCTGCTTCCTAAAATAAAACAAATATAATATATAAGTCAGTAATGGGTCAAGGAACAATGATTAGTTTTTGTGGTGGATCCAGATTACTGTCTGGATCTAGAAATTGAACTGTAATGGGAAGGTCTGTGCACTTCAATTGTTTCTAGTTACCTTTTTCTTTTTCGTGTTCTTTTAATTACTTTTAGTGTTTTTGTGATTTCCAAAATTAACTATTCTTCATAACATGTCTATGGATGTACACAAGTACTTTTCTAGGTTTTTGAAATGATTAAGTTACAATATTTCTAGTGACTACAATATAAATAAAATAAAACAAAACAAAATTAAATCTACTGATGTATTAGCTTATTATTTAGCATTTGAGTAAATGAATGCTCACCACAAATAGAAGCTACAGCCAAACACAAATCCCTACATCCTTCCAAAATCTCTAATCCATCTAAAATCCAAAAGAAAAGTTCTAAAATGTATTTAAGATTATGTGAGAGAGATGAGGGCAGGAGCAGTAGAGCTTCAAGGGAAGCATGATGGTTTGAAAGCAGGAAAAGTGGCCATTTATGAAGGGCCTCTACAATCCAAGAAAGGACTATGTGGGCTCTCCATCAGAGTCCACCTGTACCTAACAAAGACATAATTGGAAAAAAGTAATCAAATGCACTTAAAGAAAGATGGAGATGGATGGTGGATTTCAGCCGCAATACAAATAAGTACCATTATTTACAGCAGGCGTGCTTACTGACTGACCATGTGACCAAACTGTGTTGTTTTTAACATCAGGATAAGAAGTCACATGGTTCACCTTTCAATGATAGCAGATGTAAATCTCAGAACTTAAATGATTAAAAGAAAAATGTGAGTTAAATTTAACTAACAAGAAGTTGTTTACATCTTTGCACATTTATTACTAAGTTATTGTTTATCAGTTATCACTATATATACTGCATATCATTTTCTGTAAAGAGATGGATTTAAGCTAACACTTAAAGTATCATTTAAAAGTCAATGTTGAGAAGTGAAGTTTTAAGCATGCTGAATAACCAACTAAGTGTGACCTTAGATTACTTTAAGTTGGAACATGTTTGGTGAGTAATGTATCACATGTAAAAAAAAATATTGTGAAGCACATGTATCCAGTTACAATAGAAAATCTTATTTGGTCCTCAAATACAATGAACATTTTATACTATTTTCAATTTTGTGACAACATTTGGGGCCCAAATGACCACTTGAGAACCAAAAACTCACCCAAAATGTGGCTTATATTTATTTTATGTAATTATTTTGAGGCTATACATATCCCACAATGGTAAAAAAAAAAAAAAAAAAAAAAAAAGATAACAAATAAGTTCTCATTTGTTATTTTACTGATCCCCTTGCGGCTGGTGTCTGGTTCTATCTGGATTCGGTACAGAATTTGTAAAACACACTCTGGATTCAAAAGTTGTTCAAGATTCTGACCCAAAACTTACAATAATTATTTTTAAGTTGTTCTGCTAACAAACCAACAAATACTTGAAAAAAATATTACCTCCTTGGCAAAGGTATTAGTAACTGTACTGGAAATAACCCTCCCAGCCCTGCATTATCTCTCACCTGCTGTCATCCGTGAAGATAAGTGTGCTTCATTTGAATGCACTGGCTGTTTATCCAACCCTGCTAAGCTCCTTCTCTTAATAAAACCGCCTGTACCCTAGAGAGAAAAAAACACGTTAGCAACAAGACCCAGTAGACCAGCCACCGCCTCCTGCTCTTCTCCAGTGCATCTTTTCAAAATAAATATCAACTCCTTTACTAGGAATCAATCATCCTCTGCTCACACTACTTCACTGCTACTTCTCTCCTTTCTGTGTACACTTAATGCATTTCTTGTATCACCCTCTTCATTACTATCCTTCTTCCCAGCAACGTCCACTCTCAAGCCAGACCGGGCTCTCCATTTTCTCACAGCCAGGTCAGTAACGCATAGCTGCATTCTTGTCACCGGCCTCCTATAAAATATGCATAAGGTTAATTGTAAGCCTGGGTCATAGTTTAACAACAGAAGGTAATGTACACCATTCAGACTCACAATGAGAGGTAAAAGCAAAGGATGGACACATCTAAAATAACCTGTGAGTTGAATTACGCACAGCCCAAATAAATGTGCTCAAGAATCAAATGGTTATTTTTAAATTTGACAAGATGCAGATGTGGATTCTTAGCGAGTATGTGCACAATCTCACAGGGGTGTTATGTTCATGTGATCATATTACCTGAGCTGACAGTGTAAGCCGCTAGCACAGACAAAGTCAAGCCGGGATGCTGTTACTTCTAGGTAATGGTGAGTTCATCTCAAAGATCAAAAAGGGAGGAGGAGACACAGATGTGATCCGATCCATTGGGATGGTGTAAACAAAAACAAATTATAACGTGGGAGCATATGAAAGACAACTGCACAGAGTGAGTAGCTAAAGTAAAAAGTGCATTTTTTATGTAAATTTAAAGGGCAAGAAAAACTCCCGCACACTGTCTAACTTACACTACAGTGATGATTTATTTAAATATATAACAGAGCAACATTTCGGCACTGGGCCCTTTGCCTGATGAAGGCCCAACATGCGCCCTCTCCTAAAAACCAAAACCATGTTTTATTTAAAAAAAATTAAAATAAAATAAAAATAAAAAAATAACAACAAAACACTTATTTTGAATTAGATATATTTTGTTAGCAATTGAGTCCAGCCTTACTATACTTTAGGGCTAGGAATTCCAGGATATAATACAATATGCAATACATGACTCTCAATACCAATAATATTACAATATGGTGATATTACAATTATTGATATATTGCAATATATGACTGTATTTTTAAAGGAAAAAGAACCAATATTTTTTCTTGGCTGCATTAATTGTGAATTATAAAGGGATATATACCACATACATGTATGTTACATATTATGGCTAACATATGCCACTGGAGCAGCCAAACACTTTCATTGGTATCAATACAAAAATGCATCAGTATTGAAATTATTGATACTTTCGTGTTGATTCACACATCACTAGTTTATAGACTTAATTAAACAAGAAACCCTGAGTCCTGTTTCTAAAAGTACTAAATTAACCATCAGTCAGTCTGACATTTATTTATTTAGATATATTTTCCTTTGTGATACAGTATTTGGCAGACCAAGAGCTTGGAAGTGCAGTGCTGCTCTCCACAGTCCTGATAGAATTACTTGACCACTTTTGGCCCTCATTGGACTGTGGAAGTAGTGCAGCACTGCAGCAACAATATTATGCATAACCTCACAAAGTATTGAATGAATCAATAATGGTATTGAAGCATCGATACTGATATTGCATCACAAAATATCGTGATATATCACAAAATCAATGTTTTTCCCAGCCCTACTATATTTATCTTATGGCAGAAACTACCTTTAGGAGCCCAGGGGAAAAGTGCTGCAGCAGCTCAGAGGAACAAAGAGAGAAAGAAGCACCAGCACTCACGGACAAAGGGGACATTGGAGGTTTACTGTTGTTAGTTTTGCAGTCTGATCATTTGTAGGGACTGTAAAAAAACAGCATATTGACACTTAACAGCAAATTTCTCCATAGAAGTAGTAGTAGTGGAAACAGTTCTAGGAGTACCAGCACCCCCTTTTGGGCCTCCCTATTCTTTCAGGGGTTGTCACAGGTTTACTCGCCAGATTCCCTTACCGACACAACTACCCATAAATCACACCAAAGGCGGGGGAACTAACTACTTTGCTTACAGGAAGCTCTAGAAGTACCAGAAGCTGTATTAGTAAGAAAATGTACATTTATGTAAGTACATAGTAATAGTAATGTTTTACGTTAAGTGTAATGTTTCATGGTAAACTGTGAGCATAAGGAAAACTGTTATGCCCCTGAATTAAATCACTTTTCCAATCTCTGTATAATGTCCCCACCATTAAACAAGCAAACAGCATGTCACCTGATGGTAAAATTAGCCGTGAACATCCATTTGCAAGCACCTGCTGTTTTTGTCCTGCTGGTACTAGACTTTTAATGCCATATGCCATTAAAGGTTTAGAGTCATTTAACACAGGTGCTAGTTTTATGCGTTTAACAAGAACAGGCCCAAGTTTTAACTCAAAGTACATTTTGGCTTGGTGGCTGTATAGTAAACGGATATCCTAATTCCGTTGCTTCCAGTGGGTTTCTTACCTTGTGTTACCTTCTGTACTCATCACGCTATTCATAAAATGTCTTTATTTTTGATAGGACAGTCAGCTTTCCTGCCAAATGGTCTCTCCATTTTTCTCCACCAAATCTATACGCATCATTGTCCTGTGCTCCTAATGACTTCCATATGCGTAATGCTTCCTGTAGGACAGAGAAAGAGAAGTTAGCTGATCCTAATGGGCCTCGTTACACTGCAGCATCTTTGTCCGTTCCACTTCGTGACTTCACTTCAGACATTCTACAAGGACATTTAATTTAGTGCAACTTCAGATAACTTTGACTTGCAACAGAAAATGGTAACTGTTGTAGAGTTATATTAGTCAAAATAAAACACGACTGCTCATTTAAGTTATAGCTGTGGCTAAACTCTCATTTGTGCAGAAGTGCTTAAGATTGCTCCGTGCATTTAATTTTGCTTCACTCCCCCACCTGCTTGTGACACTGGCAGAATATATGAATAAGTAAAAGCCAGATGGATTCATTTGCTGCCGTATTGGTGTCAGTGTGCTTGTTTACTCCAATCACACTGACTGGCGACTTGCACCAATCTAAATCTCCTCAGATAGACTCCGCTCAGCTGGCCTCTTCACCCTGCGCTATCACACAGCACAGGAGCAATAGTCCCCCCATTTGCAGTGGGATCTAACAGCCGCAGTTAAGATGACGAAGCAGCCCTGCAGTTTAATGCCATGAGGTCTATGCAGTGAAACCTTACCAAATGTTTACTGACGTGACGCAAAAGTTACTGCCAGTAATGAACCAAACTTTCTGGCATATGGTAAGTGTTTAGGTATTTTAGCTTTAGATTTTGTTTCCTCCATGAGACAAAATAAACCCATTTAAGTTGGTTTTGCCTCCATTGATTTTTGTGTTGTCTCTGTAAACACCAGACACTGCATAAAAAGAGAATTAGCTGTCATTAATGCTTTTGGCAGCAATCTAAGGAGTTATACATCTAAAGTGGTCTATTAAAGGAAGGCACAGAATGTCCTATACTATTTCAACAAAACAAATGGCCTGGCCAGTTCTCTTAGCAAAGTAGAGTGTGTCTAGAATCCTTCTCAGTAAAACCCTTTTCCATCAAATTCAGTCCTCCCTGATCAATTGGACTTATTATGTTAGTTTTTTCTAATTAGTTGTATCTTTTCCAAATTGCATCAGAGGTAGTTTAATCCACATATATTTATTCTCCCCCCTCTAAATCTAACTCAGATTGATATAGGGCAGACTAATTATTTGTATTAAACAGAAAATTATAATGCCTGGTTAAGCTCCATTATCTTAAAATTTAAAGACCAAATTCTTAAAGGGACTTTTAGAACTCCAAAAACCTAATCAAATGAGATCTATCAGCAGCAGTTTGAATAAACTAAATGTTTTGTTTTAGTTTTGTTTCCAGTTAGTGGCAGAAACTGGAAAATGAAAACTGCATTAACTTGTGACCCCCCCTGCTGGCAGGATGTGCCATTACAGGAAACAGTACTAACAGTAAAAACTAACTAAGGTGTTACATTCAAAAGAAAATGGTAAAATAAATAAGAAGTAACACTAGCAGAAAATACACGGCATATATTCTCAAAGTCATTTTAATGGTTCCCCAAAGAAGACTTGGCTGACCATATTCTAAATGGCAAGGCATGACACTTCCACAGGATGATACAAATCTTACCATATTATCACTATTGAAACTTATAATATACATCATAATGGTTTATATATAAATAGTATAACACACAGCAGTCCTTTACTGGGCATAAATACAAAGTTACATAGTGTTGCTTTAAAAGTAGTTTATTGGTTTGTAGTAGAAGCTATTGTACATCTCAATTAGGAATTTTATAATGTTATAAGGTAAAAAAAAAAAAAAGATTTACCTTGTAGGTGTGTGAAATTTCTCATGTAGTTTGATTTGATTTCAGTACCTGTTTACATCAAAGCTAGTATCAAACGAAAGGTTTCTGTGAAGAGGGAGTAATTTTGACTCTGGTGAGGAATTAAGAATTAATGAGGTTTGGTAAGCACACACATTAATGATCAAACTGAGCTCTGGGGGTTGGCCTGAGAAATATGAAAACAAATTCTGCCAATGTTGAGGGTTATCTTTAAATCTCATTTTGTTGTCCTGCCTATATGTTCCCAAAATTCTATGTAAATACCAACAAATGCTCAATAACATTTTGAGCTCAAACGTTTGTCTTGAATAGTTTGTAGGAAAAAAAATGAAATTCTTTCATGGAAAATATTTCACAATTGAATAAGCAATGAAGGCGAAACATGTTTAATATGTTTGATGGTTTGTACAATGATTGAACAGGACAAAGCAATGAAGCAGGAAATTGTTATTTACAAAAAAAACCCCAAAAAAAACATTAAATGTGAAAATCTTAAGTCATCAAGTAATTGATTCCAGCCGCCACCTGCTGAGACCACTTTTGACATCTGTGAATAAAGATTGCTTAATAAACTACAGTATTTGTTATATTTTCATACTGTTAGCAGCAATTATTCTTCTATTCATACTTTTAGCCTCCCATATTATTTGGAGTCTGACAGGTGCACTATATTTACTACACCAAGATGCAAATTACAAAGCCAAATGGCATGTAACAGTACATGATCATTTACAAAGACAATATTGAAAAAGTTCGGATATTGTGTAAAAAGAAAAGAAAAAAAGAAAGAAACAAAGCAAATCTCATAAAATCATAATACATTTCATACCTCAGTAGGAATCTGTTGGCTGCAACACATCTCAAAAAAGTCTAGACCGGGACTACAAAAGGCTGAAAAAGTAAGAGAAAGTAATAAAAAAAATTAGCAACTAATTAAGTTGGTCGGAAACTGGTCAATACTATGACTAAAGAGCATTAAGTCTTTCAGAAGTAAAGGCTGAGCAGAGGTTCACCTCTGGATTAGCAGTAGAAGAGGCCCGGGTGCTGAAAACATTTGGCGCATCATCAAATGAAATACCTGAAAAAGAGAGCCTGGGACTGTTGATTAGCTAGGTTTCTCTCCTCCAACTGCAGGAACGCGATGATGATGATAAAAATTAGCTATTATTTTTCATGAAATCGCAAAACATCCTAATAATAACACCTATTATAATGCTTATATTTTATTGTGAATACTAAAATATAGTTTTAAGAGATCTGCACATTACACATTCTGTCCTTTTGTATATTTTACACAATCTTCCAACTTTTTTGTAATTCTTTTTTTTATATAAAAAGGCTAGGCTTATACAAAGAAAAGGAAATTACTGACATTAAGCTGAGTGAACATAATGAAAGGATGGTCATTAACCATTTATTTTCCTCTGTTGGTGGGTATTTCAAAGCTTTTAGTTATGGGGAGTCAATTACCAAATCAATAATTCTTCTTCGACAAATGGACATTTGACTGGCCTCTTACGTCAATTGGTTTTACCAGAATTACTCTAGTCCTGTGAGGAAAAAGAAGAGCGTGAACAAATAACAAGATGATGCTTGTCAAAGATTACAAGAAAATACAAGTGTCTGACACCAATCAAGTGTTCAAGCAAAATTTGGAAAATAGGTCTTTGGAGTTGTCTTTTCCTTGAGATACTGTAAAATGTCCTTAGACCTTGCAGATTCTTGTTTCACATTTTATATACAACCATTGCTTGTCTATGGTTCATAAAGATTTCCATATATCTATTCCAGTATAGTCTGTCACATTCACTTTTCTTCTGATCATCTTGTCTCTGAGTACTCCTTCTGTTTCTCATTGTATATGTCTAGAGGCAGTTTCACTTCTATTATTTCTTTTAATTACAAACCTCACTTCATGTCTTGCATGGTCACTGTATCATCCAATTTCCAGTGTAACACAACAGTTGTCATTTTTTGTCTCTTTACTTCCTCATAACTTTGATGTTAAACCACAGGGTATTTCCTCCTTGGCACTCTCCTTGACATGCTCTCATCTTTCTCAGCAGTGCAGGATTTTGATGAAGGCTTTGCGAAATTCAATGTTGAAAGTGGTGTAGATGACGGGGTTGACGGCGCTGTTGAGATATCCCAGCCAGGTGACAGCGCTGTACAGTGAGGGAGTGATGCAGCAGCTGCGGCAGTGAGCCTTCAGCACATGGGTCAGGAAAAACGGCAGCCAGCAGATGATGAACACACCTGGGAAATAGAGGAAAGCTTTATAAAGTGGGCTGTAAGTAAATATGACATTTTATATATAGACAATAGGTTAAAATAGGTGAATATAGGTCAAAATACCAAGCAAGATATTATTTGTTTTTGGGTAGGATCCATACTAGTGTTTACCTCCAGGAATATTTAAAATATTTTTTTAACCATGCAAAATAGGGCCAAAATAAATGGTAAAGATAAATATTATTGTTGTTGTCTTGATTCAAGGTGAAATGGTTCTGGTCTTCTACTTTTATCATGAATGTTCCTTCATAAATCTGTCTATTTTTATTTTATTAAGCCTAGAGGCACATATTGTTTGGAATTATGCTCCAATGAGCAACTCCCATTAAAAATCACTAGCAGCCATGACTCATTTGGCATTCTGGTCTAATATGTCCTTTCTTTGGCCATGCAGTCAGGTCTTCCCTGGACAATTACCAGGGCTGACAGGCAAACATCACGCCTACACACTTTTATGTGGGCAACTGGGAGTCACCATTTCACCTAATTCCATTTTCTTGTGGGAGAGTACAGTACCTAGTAACAGAAATAATTAACCATTGTTCAGCTTTTAATCTGTCAGTATTTTTCTATATAGTGTACATTTATATTTTTTTTCATTCCTTTCTTAACAGTGATAGACAGGCTGTACACTGAAGTTGTATTATTCCTCACCAAGCACAATAGCGAGCATCTGTGTGGCTTTACGTTCTTTCTGTTGTGAAAGCCTTCCTCTCACTCTGTCCTTGTTGAGCCCCCACTTTTCTCTGCCTGCACTGCGTTCCCTCCACCCCTCACGGCCCCTCATGCCGTCCTCCAGAGTTGGGGAGCGGGGGGTTAGGGCTGACCGGGTCACAGTGGCGGGGAGAACTGGAGATGGGCCCACTGAGATAGACAGAGAGATCCTGGCACGACCAGCATGGCCAGATGTTTGAGGAGCGGCTGGAGGAGGTAATGTCTGCTCTGTCTGTGGCAGGAACTGACCCGGCTCCATTTCCAGAGGGTGAACCAGGGCCTCCTTTACCAGAGTCTGAAAATATCAGATATAGGCATGAAAAATCACTGTATGCTAGTATTGCAGTTACAAAAGTTTCAAATTTTTAACTTCCAGGAAAATGTAAAGGCATGTGTCATAGCAAAAAATACCAACAGGCAGTACTTAAATCTATTTTTTTTTTTATGGTTTCATTTTTGTAATAGACATATTTATTTGGATACATCAACTGACTTGATCAAATTTGTTTTGTTTGAATTTGTTTTGATCCTGTCTGAATAGTGTCAATGGTAGAATTTCTGCTAATGTGTTTTGTATAGTCTCATCATTTTACAACTATGGTGTATCAAATATGAGTGTTATTAGTATTGTTGTTAATATTATTATCATTTGGTACATCTTAAAACTGCCAACAGTTACATGCATACAAGTCAAAATCTGATCAGTACTAATGTTGTAAATATTAGTGATGAATGTGTAGATGAAAATCTTAGCATGTACCAAAGATTGATGTATTGTGACATAATATTACTATGATGGTCTTTAATAGTGTAGCATAGTTGCAAACCCTAATACTGTGGAAATATCAAAACATCAGAAAAGAGCCAACTGTATGTAAACATAAAAGAAACATATAATTAGTCTTAAAGACTCACAACTTTCTTTCTCTGAGGAGCCGCAGTAGAAGGTCTAAGAATCAAAGTGCACAGCTTCACATCCTCTGGTTGTGTACATTTATTCTGAAAAGGGATACAGTATTGAGGACATGTTCATAGTGCTGAGAGAAAAACAAACCAATATGAGCATTTAGGATATTTCTATTAGAGTAGACTCACCGGCCACTTTACCAGCTTATTCATGATCATGAGAGAAAAACAAAGGTCCATTAGGACCAAGTATGACATGACATTTTCCCCCACACTAGTCATAAGTGTTGGTACAAATCAGGAGCCATGCTTTCAGGCTGTTCATGCTAAATTCTGATCCTGCCATCTGAGTGTAGCACCAGAACAAGGAACTTGTCAGACCAGGCATAATCTTTCCAATTTTCTTTTGTCCAATTGTGGTGTGACCTAACTTCTTTTGCTGTAGCCTGTCTGCTGTGTTTTAGGGATGGTTTTGCATACCTTGATCGTGATAATATTTGTTGCCTTTCTATAATCTTGAACCAGTCTGGCTATTCTCATCTGATTCTTGCATCACCAAGGCATTGCCTTCAAACACTAATGATGGCTGTGGTTGTACATAATTCAAGTTGATCAGATGTTTCTGAAATACTCCAAGTCATTCTGATGCTCATTTTGAACAGTGTTGTCTTAAACATGTCTGCATATCTAAATGCATTGAGTGGCTGCCATGTGATTGGAAGATTTACTATTTGTGTTATCAAGACAATAACAGGTGACAAGTTAGTGTATGTCACGCTTTTAATTTATATCACTACAAGAAACAAAAATGAAGAAACAGCTTGCTCATATTTCTATATTAAACAATTTTAGACAACACTGTGCAATAAAGTTACTCTGTTTGGCTTAGTAAACTAGATGATACTGCACCTTTCGATGTCTATGTCCTTCTGCCCCCTCAGGGCCGGCTGGTCCATGGAGGCCGTGTCTGCGTGGGGGAGCTGTGCGTCGGCCACGTTTGCGAAGCACCACACAGATCTGTGCGTACACCAACAGTGTGACGATAAAGGGAACGTAAAAGGAGGCTACGGACGAGTAAACCACAAAGGCTGGGTCTGCAAAGCTGCATGTGGTGCCATCTCGACTGGCTAATGAGAAAGAAAAAAGGATCCTGTCGTAATAACCCAAACACTGGACAAATATATGAGAACACCTTAATCAAAAATATGTTTTTGCTGCTTTTCACTGAAGGAAAAATGTAGTAAATGTGAGTGCTGGTCCTTGAAAGCATGTCTTTTGTAAACTGTTATCAAGAAACAGCCTATTGTGATTGAAAAATCTTTACCTTGACAAAGTGTTCAAACATCACAAAATTTATGTTTTGTGGCTTTTACATTATTCTTGTTTACCACGTGTTCTGTTGGAGTGTTGTCCTTGTGCTTACATTAGTGGAGGAGAGGTGTCAGTTCATGTGACAACACACTGATGGAGGATTATGTGAACCCATTTGTTTTACAGGTCAGTCACCCCTTCAATGTATATAAGACATAGGAATTATATTGATAACTCTGTTCTTGACGACATTGTTAGCCTAGAAGTAGCATTATCCATCAAAATAAATAATGCATTTAACATATTCAAGAGAGTTTGCCAGACATGCTTCACAAACGTTAAAGGTAATAGTACACTTTACCTGAGAATGCCTAATGGAGTTGGTGGATTGTATAACCTTTATAAAACTTAGTATAGCTAGTATTTCCAACGAGATTACAAAATGCAGCATTTATGAGTTTCACCACAGCATAAAATACATTGAAATTCTTAAGGCAGCGTTTCTTAACTGCTCAGTTATGCCTAGTCATTTTCATTTTTATTCGCTTTTTACAGAATCTCTCTAAATTATTTAATGACAGTTGTATTTTAAAATCAGTTTTAAATTTTTTATTTAATTAACATATTTTGGTTTCAAATATGCTCATGACCCCCAGGATTACAGTCACAGAATTAAAGAACAAAATATGCAAAGTTATTTTTTCATTTCATTTAGTGTTTGTTTACTTTCTTATCAAGGATTAATTTTTTGGTGTCCTACAGAAGAAGGAAAATAGTTAATAGTTTTGAAAATTTGCTGAAAGGTATATAAACTTGATGTTGGAGCTAATGTTGGAGCTAATAATAAAATACTTGTAATGCCATAAATTAAATGTATGCCAATTAAAGTAGGAAGTATAGAGAAACATGAGCGCTACAGTTTTTACCAGTGTTGTTGAGTCCAAACAGCAAGGGGCAGGAAATGGCAAAGGAGAGAAACCACACAACAGCAATCATCACAGCCACCCTCCTCCTGGAGCTGTACCTGGTGTTGTAGAGCAGCGGCATGGCCACTGCTGTGTATCTGTAAAAACACAAACAAATGGACACATAAGCATGCCTGTCATATGCTCAACAGGAGGGTTAAACACACATGTATTTTCATGGCTTATACTTATTAATGCAGCGTCACCTTAAGCTCCCTTTGTCATGTTTGTGCATATTTTAGAGAACAAAGTACGTGGGTATGTGTGGTACTTTGTATCAAACTAAAATTATAGTCACTTCAAGGGCTATAATAGGCAAAGTACAAAGTTGTCAGGGAATTTTAATGTTGTGCACTAACAAAAAAATTATATAAGTATTTAACTTTGGCTACTTTAGAAGCCAGTGAATATGGAAACTGTATATTGCGGTAAACTCAAGTGTGATCTCTATGAGAAGTTATTCCAATTATAGATGCATCTGTTAAGTCTCCTGTAGAGTAACAGAGATGTGGGCTGTTGTCTGTAATACTGTATGGAACTGTATATTTGAGATTTGCAGAACATGTACAAGTAAAACTAACTGTCCAGACATGGATGTATAGGTGAATAGGTGAATGTAAATGTCATGCCATGGTATTGCCCTGTGTCACAATAAAATTCCTGGATCCAAACAGTGTTCCCTAACCATACCAAAAATAATAATTTTAAAGACTGCATTGTATGTTGCCATGTACAGGTGCTATCCAATAAATTAGAATATCATATAAAAGTTATTTTTTCTCTCAGAGATTCAATTCAGAAAGTTAAAAACAGATATTTATAGTGTTAGTACATTCAGAGTGAAACATTTCAAGCAATGTTTTATTATAACGTTGATAATTATGTCTCACAGCAAAGGGCAGCCCTGCCAGAGTCCAACATGCACTGGAAACAGGTCCGACTTACAACCTGCAATGCGGACCAAGCTCCTGCTCCGGTTGTACAGGGACTGGACAGCCCTTAGCAGACGGCCCCGGACCCCATACTCCCAAAGAAGGCTACGAGCGACAGGGTCGAATGCTTTGTCCAGGTCCACAAAGCACATGTGGACAGGTTGGGCAAGCTCCCATGAACCCTTGAGCACTCAATAGAGGGTGTAGAGCTGGTCCACTGGTCCACGACTGCGTTTTATTCATTTAGTGTGCATGCAAACCTTTGATCAATCTTACCTAAGGTGTTTTGCCATTTAAATAGAGCATAATTAGAATTAGAGAAATAATTAAATTACTATATGTAAATGTATTATTTGCAGAAGTGTACCAAAAAAGCATAGTCTGTGTATTCTAGCTTTTCATTGTTTGATTGATCATTGTTTAAACTTCCTGCAGTTATTCAAAGAGATCACACAGGTGTGTCTCAATGTGTCACTTTGGTAAAGCAATTAGGACGCAGCTGCAGACAGTCTGCCTGCTGGGAGTCTGCTCACTTCCTACTGGACTCATAAAGGGGGCATCAGGTGGAAGATCAAATCATTCAACTAGTCTCCTTGATCCAAGGAGACGAAGATGTGCACTAATGACACCTAGGACTGTAAAATCTGCTCATTACCTGCTCAGATACAAGCAATGAGCAGGCTCTCTGTCCTGTGCCCTGTGATAACATCAAAGAAGCAGTTTCATAGATTTATTCTGACGGCTAGTCTAGACATCTAGACCGTGAGATATTCAGCTAATTCTGACTAACTAATCAAGTTATTTGTCTATAGGGCAATAAAGAACTTATTCAGAAGTATGGTTGTGATTGTGCATTAAATGTATTCATTTAAAGCTACTCTACCTGATTTCTTTTTCCTTGTATTTTGGTAAAAATAATTATTTAGTTATTGGTACAGCATAACAGAAGTCATCTGAGAAAAAAATTAGACTTTGAGGTCACCTGTGGGCTGTATTTTAAGGGTTTTTGTTTTAGAGCGAGGGAAGGAACAGTTTAACCAATCACATCACCAATCACTTCCATAGGACAGGAGCACTCTGATTGGTCAATACATCCTTTATCTATCCAGAACTAGAATCTATCAGGAATAATGTGAAGGAGCTATTGTTTTATTTCAAAATTCATAGTTTATTCACAGTATTTTCATTTTTTATTTTAAAGAATTCAAAGCAAACTCCAGATCTGTGCTGTGTTATTGTGATAGCTCCTGGCTTGTGTACATACTTCCAGGTTTGAGACTGTGATAGAGCGTTGCAAAGGAAAGCAATTAGGAAAGGGGAGTGTATCATTCAAACTCAACATTTTTTTAGACACATAATTTTTACATTCACAAAATCAGGTAGTGCAGCTTTAAGTATTTAAGTTAATATTTTTTTATAAAATATTGTGCTTTGTGATGCGATTTTCCAAAACACTTTGGTGAAAATAAAAAAAAGACCAACACCATTAATCCCCAAAACTCTAAAATCTCACTGGACATTTTGAGTTCTGCTATGTTGTACATGTACTGTATATTCCGGACTTTAAGTCGCTCCAGAGTATAAGTCGCAATGGTCAAAAAATGCGCATGAAGAGGAAAAAACATACAAGTCACACTGGACTATAAGTTGCAGGACCAGCAAAACTATGAAAAAAGTGTTACTTATATTCCAGAAAATACGGTACTTGAAAGGAAAATAAAAAGATTTAACAAATAAAACCCAGGCAGTTTATAAATAATTGTCCTTCCTGAGAGTGAGGTGAAGGCTATAATTCACCTGTCAATGCTGATGGCGCAGAGGTTGAGGATGCTGGCGGTGCACATCATGACGTCAAGAGTGAGCAGGATGTCACAGTGAATGAGACTGAAGCGCCACTCACCTACCACCTTCACAAAAAACATAGACAAGAAAACAAAGACTTGAATGTCTATGGACTTCACATGGCCAGTGTCTGACAAAATGCGGTATAGTATTAATAGAGCAAAACCAGTATTAATCAGTCTGAAGTACTCAACTTATAAAACTGTTAGTTAATTAAATGACAGCGAAATCAGGTAATATACAAAGCTTGTAACAAATTATCTTCTAATTAAAGGGTACAGAGTGTTAGGATAAACTGAAATGATTCACACTAGAGGAGGAACAGTTTAAGTGAACATAGGACTTCAATGACAAAGTCTTTCATTATTGTAGGGGCAATTAAGCTTGAGCAGCTGAAAGGTTATTCTGAAATACGTGATGTATCCTCCTAATTTCTCCACATGAGCAAGGACAATTCTAGGATATAATTTTTAATGTGTTCTCATTAGTACTCAATAGTGCACTAGCAGCTGTACACCTCAGCCCTAAACATTACTACATACTGTAACTTGGCTCTGGGAAGAAGCAATTTAGCCTGGCTGTTGTGGCTTTGAGGCTGTGTAGCTCTCTGCCTGATGGAAGAAGCATAAACAGTGTGCTAAGTGGGATAGGTCCTTTCTGACAGATGTTGCTCCTGCACCATTTGATGTACAGCAAACGCCCTGCAGGCAAGCAAGTCTTCTGTTTGCTATGCTTTAAACAGATTTAACAACTTTATGCAGACCATCCTTTGCGATACAGTGAAGGAGAATGAAGTTATGCTCTTCACCACACACCAATAAGTTTGTTTTGGCAGTCCATGTAAAGTTGAGAAAATACAGTATTCTAAATGCTTACTACTTGATTCCTGGTAGCTCTTGACAATTCTCCTTCAACCTCTAATGACTAGACTTAAAGTCATGAAAATTGTCTTAATCTTAAAAATGTCTTAGGCCCCTTTCACATAGGATGCGGCGGATGCTCTACTCGCCGCCAAGCTAAAAGGCACCGCTCAACTCGGCAGCGGAGTGGGAGTGGAGCGCACATTTCGTGGGCATGGCAACCACACAGACCAGGAAGTGGTGTTAGCATGTAGCAGTCGTGGCTAATTTTTAGAAAGGCAATTTAGCCTCATATTCTTTTACCATCTCACTGAAATTAATGTTCAGGACCACCACAATTCTCTCATAATCACTCACCACCCACCGCGTCCTATGTGAAAGGGCCTTGAGATTGGTCTGAAGGTGGCCTACACTTTGTTCAAGAAAGCAAGATAGCTCCTTGCTTAACGCAAATGAAATATGAATTGCTCTTATCATGACTGTTGTCCAAACTATGCCCCGCCGGCCAAATGCGGCCCGCAGGCCATTCTTTATTGGCCCTCAGGCTTCATTCACAATTGACCCTTCTTGCCAGTCTCAGTTTTAATATATTATAGTAGTTAGTTATATTTAGACATCAGTTGCTCCATAGCAAACTGACTTTTGTGTGTTAACCTGGCTTTAAGAAAGAAAAAATAATTCAGTTAGGTGCCAGTCCCAAACCCAGGCAAATGTGGGGTTGGGGAAAGGCATACCGGATAAAACCTTTTACAAAGTTCTCATGATAAAGATTCACTCTGGAGACCCCTGAAGAAAAGACAGCAGCTAAAAGAAATGTTTATTTATGGTGAGACAAAATATGTCATCTCTAGTGAGTTGCCCTCCTCTTCATATATTTTTCAGTGTGTGGCCCTCAGTAAAAAAAGTTTGGACACCCCTGTTTTAGATCAACTCTCTCAGCGAACATCCCTGAATAAATGAGACAATTTGGATTCAGCCATGCCCAAAATGTGGCACTGAAAGGCTTAATGTGAAGACATGTTGTAATAGTTTGGAAGAACTGGCAGAACTACTTATGGTTAGGTTCTCAATGGAGAAGGGCTTCTTAAAGATATTAGGGAGGATTTTTTTCGACTGCTGAGAAACCAGCGACTGTTTGTCCTTTTTTGAATAATGCGCATGCGTCAGGCTCCCCCGCCCTTCACTGTTCCTTTCCAAGAAACTCCTCCACAGCGACGTGCACGAGCGTTGGAACACGCGTGTTTGTTTACAGCCGGCATCAGCAGAGATTCGCCTAAACCTAGATCTGCATTGTTTGTTTGCTCGACCTTTGACCTAGTTCCCCACACAGACCCAGTCACATGCACAGTCCCTAAATGGGAGCAAAAATATGTACTCCTGCTATTGGTAGCATTAGCAAACTGACGTTGCTGTACAGTTAAAAAGGTTGGCGACCAATGCATCGGTCTGAAGTCCTTTCTGTTCCTACAGCGCACGCCGTCCTTTGAAGGAATCGCCAATAACTACACGGGTTTTTTTCTGCTCTTCTACAGTTTTTCTCCTCCTCCTCTGGTTCACTTCATAACAGTTTTCCTTTTGTGACCGCCTGGTTCACAGTTTTCCTGAGCCATTGTGCTCTTCGAAGTCAGGCTGTCCACGCTACGAAGTTAACGCCGCTAACGCAGCGCTAATGCCGGACTACATAAACAGTGTATACGCATGCGCAGGCACAAGAACACACACTATTGCTGAAACTAGGAAGTCAGAATGATTGGCGAGTCCGTGGAACAATGGTTAACGTACTCATGACGAAAATGATTGGATGAGGTTTTTTAAGTCCCACAGAGTCCACAGTTTATTAATATTATTATTATATTTTCTAATACACCAATTTATAAGCCTTATACAGGGCAATGAAGGTAGTTTTAATAAATATAGCAAAAAATTAATTTATAAAGATCCTCCCTAATACCTTTAAATTGTTTCCATGTATAGGTGGTCAATATAAATTATAGCTGTCACAAAAAACATTGAAAACAAATAAAAATGGTTAAGTGCCAATGGGCAGTTTAAAGTAGACATTCCCAGAATAGTAGCTGGGAAACACTGGACTATGTGTTTAACCTGATACCTTTATGATAGCATGTAAAATTTTGTAGTATATAACCAGGGCTTAATTTGTAAATCAAACGATGCCGGAACAAAAATTGCGCTTTGACACCGGGGTCCACAAGGCCACCACTGTTCCCGGAACATACACACAACACAATGCTTAGGCGCACACACATGCCAAAATACCAAGCAACTGCTCATTTATACTCAGTTTTAAATTATATTTTAACATATTTGTTAACATTATTATACATTATATCATTTCACTTCAGTGTAATGTGTTAGTGTACGTTTGTGTGATTGCTCAGCTGATCGAGAAATCAGCTGCTACACATAATTACTGCGCTTTTGTAGGCTCACTCTGAAGCAAGAACACAGACTCATGCAGCTGTGGTCTGTAAAAACAGTCTAGTCTAGTCTAGACTAGGAAAGGGAGTACACGGCAGCAGTAAGCTCTCAGCCTAATCATGTCTCTCCTTTTGCTTTCGCTTCTTTTTAGTGACTGCCGTGGAGCGCGCAGTCTTCTCCGCGTAATGGCGTTTCACGGCTCCAGGCTCTATGAGCCTCAGCACGTTAGCTCGAGCTTACAGATGCATATAAACAAACAAAAAAGAACAAATTGCTGTGGATCCATGCCCCGTGCGCACATGGGATATAGCACATCAAGGGCGCGTGGCGTAATGTTACCCTGGCCATGTAACAGTGACACTGGCGTTTAACTGGCCCGGGGTCTCATCCTGTGACCCACGGTCAGTGCGTTAGCTCTAGCTTCCATATGCATTTGAGTAAAAGAACAAACTGACGTGGCACTGCGCTCTCTGGCGCATTGGGGAAATAACGCGGCACATCCAAATCACGTAGGTACCCTCCGCGTAACCAAAGTCAGGACAAACGTCAACTGATTTACTGTCTTCTGGCTGTTAGCAAACACATCAATTTGACTTAAAGAGCAGCAGTCAGCTGTAGCTCCACTCCGTTTGTAAAAACACAGCCTACTATGGCTCTGTGAGCTCTGTGGATGCAGCAGGGATTGGGCGGGGTCGGGGGACATCTCAAGGTGTGCACAGTGCGTACTGCTGTACACCTGCAGACACCACTGGTGTTAACAGTGGTGAACAGATCTTTCAGTTTGAGGTGAAGGTCTTTTCCACCGGATTCCCTGTACACTCTATAGACACGAATTACGACAGTCTGTGTTGAAGCGCTCACGCGGAAATGAAGCATGGCTTTTATGTTTAAAACATATGCATTTCTGTGTAATTACACCTCCGACCTAGTTGTGTATGAGTTACCGGATCCAAGCAAACAGTTGCCGGATCGGACCGCGTCCAAATAAGGGAGTTTCCGGATCCTGTTCCGGCAAGATCCGGCTCAAATTAAGCCCTGTATATAACTGAACAAATTACTTAATTCTATAGAACACAGTGGAAGAAGCTATTTAATTGCATTACTCTGCCCTTTTCTATTGTGTACCTGTTCTTAAGCACAGATTCTTCTTCTAAAAATATATATTTTTGGTTAAGGAGGACCCAACTAAGAATACATTGTTAATTTACAAAAACATAAAATTATTAGGGCTAGGACTTTAACGCGTTAATCACGATTAATTAATTACAGAGAATTAATGCATTTAAAAAAATTAACAATTAATCGCACTTGTCTATGACAACACAGAACCTTTCTCAGTGACCTAGTTTCTGGTGCACAGTAGCCAGGGCTGGACATCCACACGACCAAAACCAAATGTGAGTGGATTTCAGCTGTGAACAGTTGGATAATGTGTCTACAGACTGCACCACAGGTAACTGCGGGGTCAAGGTCGGCCGCATCCGCGCAACCAGTGCACAGCGTCATTTTTCTTTCATTTTCAAATGCGCTGCTTCAAGTCGCTGCTCATCGTCTCTCCGATCGTTCTCACAGCTGACTGCTGCATGGATGCACACAGGGGACAGCAGTCCGTTTGGTTCAGATGCGAAGGACAGAGAGAACAGGTCCACAAGGAGGTCACACACAGAGCACAGAGGAGGAGAGAGGCACACCGCGTGTTACTACTGCACGGGAGGTGGAGATCATGCACAAACGCTGATTACTGCCCTGTTTGACTGCGGTGTTAGTTTGAAATCAAGTTAAAATACGCAAGAACAATCAAATAAGCTCCTATATTTTATTTCTGACATATAAATATTGCTATTTGATAAAAATGCGATTAATCACAATTAATTAATTACAAAGCCTGTTATTAATTTGATTCATTTTTTTTATCGAGTCCCACCACTAAAAATTATGCTTTGCTTTGTTTTATGGCTTTGAGTTTACAATTTTCTTACGCATACAAACCTCGAGGTAGACTCCCCATGGCATGACCAGGATGGCCAGAAGCAGGTCAGAAACAGCCAAGGAGACAATCAGGTAATTAGTAGTCGTCTGTAGAGCTCGCTCTCTTGATACGGCCACACATACCAGCACATTTCCAAAGACCACGCAGAAAATGAGGAGAACAAGCAGCACGGCATAGAAGTTGTAAGGAGGAGAGGACAGGGCTGGGGAGACGGTGCAGTTAGACAAAGGGAGTGAGGAGGACCCACCGTTGGAGAAAGAGGGGTCATTAGCAATAAAGACAGACAAATTGTTTTCGGCAGAGGAGAGAGAGAAGGAGGGAGAGGACGCCTCGTCGGACTCATTTAGTAAAGTCATGATGTCACTCCAGTGGTCATGGTCAATCTGGAAATAGATGAGACAAAACAGAGGACAAGACGAATAATGATGTCATGTTCTTAATTCAGTGTTCACTATAGATCTGACACAGATTCGTTTTTAGGGCTTTAAACAGAGAAAAAGGAAGCAAGACTGGGCCAACAGGCCTTAGAAAGGAACAAAACTAGACAAAACAGGGCTTGGCCTTTTAACACCCAGGTGCACACCGTCAAGGTAACCAAAACAGATAAAAGATCTCTTACATCTCTACAGATTCACCCATCACATTTTAGTTTCCAAAGGAAGGTCACTATTCATGAAATGAGAATCTATTAGTTGTACAAAAGTGGCTTTGTACTAACATCAAAAAGTGTCTAGAGATTGTTTGTACATTTCTCTACTGCTGTGTTATAGATGTGCTTTACTGAGTGCTTTCAGTAAGCCACATCATTCCTCTAAGGCAAGTGAATATGGAAATGCGTACTTTGCAAATACAGCAGAGATGGTAAAGCCACTTACCACATCATGAATGATGACAAAATAAAGCTATAAACCTCTATATACTAATATATATTTAGTTATATATATAACTGTTTGTTTATCCAAACATAAACCACACTTACGATTCATTGTTGGTGGCTGAGGGGAATCAAAGGTGACCACATTCTATGTTCTGTAAAAGAGAAAGAAAAACAATCACATAGTTAAAGACAGACTTATACAAAGACATTTTCCTTCTAAATTATTAACAGGAAAACCAAGATAGAACTGTCCGTGTACCTTTCATTCAATTGATTTTCATTTGAGAAACAAAAATAAAAGAATAATATTACAGAAATTGACTCATGGTGAGAAAAAAAATAAATGAATGTGCTTGTCTTTGTCAACAAGTGTGTACAAGCTGCTCTGAACGAGCTGTCATTTTTAGCAATACACTACCTCTCCTTGATCCTTTTCATGCTGTTTTGTTCAGTTTAATGACTTTTATAGTTTCATATTATGTGCAATGAACCAAGAACACGGCCATATCGGCACCAGGTGGATGCAGGGGACTAGATTCAGACCAGGACCAGGCGTAGACCTAGATAGCACTGGGGATTTGGGTGCGGACCCTCGTAGATTCTGCAGGCAGTGTACTCGCATCTGAACATTGAACATTGAGAGGAATCTCAAGGCGAATCAGCTGAGAGCCTGACAGCAGCACCATGGCCCCAAACACACCGCACGCAGAAGGGAACGAAGTTTCACCTTGGTAGCCGGGTTAGCAGATTGGAGTAGCCTACATTGCCTGCAGGGTCCGCGAGGGTCTGTGGCCAAATCCCCTGCGTTATCCAGGCCCACGCATGGTCCTGGTCTGACCCCAGTCCTCCGCGCCCACCTGATCCCGATATGGCCGCGGCTGGTCTTGGCTCAGGTGCGCGGCTGCTCCCATCGAGCGCTCCTCAGGCTGAGACAACAGTGGACACAGGGCATCGACTACTGGCTGGAGATACTGCTCATTGTTACATCGACTATCCTCAATGTGTCTGCTCTGGAGATCATTACGCATAATATTAAACTATAAAAGTTATCAAATTTAACAAAACAGCATGAAAAGGGTCATGTTCAGAGCCGCTGTTTTTCTCTCTCTCTCTACTATAGGCACACACTTGTTGACAAAGACAACTATGCTTCATTTAGTTTGTTTTTTTTTTCACCATGAGTCCATTCCTGTAATGTTAGAAGTGTAAAGTTAAAGCCAGATTTTCATTTAGAGCAATAAGTTATCATGTGGTCTCGTGCTGATCACGGGATACGTGATTAACTTTGGGGTAACGTAAAATGTTTCAAGAAAAAATATTGAATTACGTCCTCCAGCCTCTCCTTAAATGTTCATTTTTGTACTAAGCATCAAATCAAAAAATGAAAAATCAAACCATTATTTGTTTTTTCCTTTTACATTCAAAAATTAACAAAAAAAAAGGAAAAAAAGAACCGTTTTGTTCTTTTTTGATTTTTGTTTCTCAAATGAAAATCAAATGCACGAGAGGTACATAGACCAACAACTTTTTTCTTTCCTCTTTGTCAATTTATTTTGTAAAACATGTTCCTAACAAGCCAGCACACCAAGTGAGCCTTGTCAGATGTCATAAACTAAAGCAAACATGAAAAGCATTAAATTAAACTTTATTGTGAATAAATAACTGTAAAAGCAATGCAAGTACAGATGAAAACAGTCCAGACTTAACATTACTGTGTTGACTGTTAGATGGAATGGAAATTTTACAAAAGATACACACAAGAACAAGTTTTTAGTAAGAGATATACAACTCAAGTGAATCAATAAGAGAAGACAATATTGTAGGTCTATTGTATATCCAGGTCATTTTTAAATTCATGTATGTAGCAATACACCTAACTAAGCCAAGCATGTCAAATCAATAAATACTGAATTCTAAACTCCCTTATGGCACACAAGCAGTTCAATTAAATATTAATTGGAAACAAGTTTAAACAGACTGTACTAATGTACACACACAGTATTTCGCTCTCACCTTGTACCTTGCACCTTCGTACTTACTCTGCTGCTTTTCTCTGACCCTGAAGCAAGCTCCTCATTGGTAATCAATACATATCTAAGATTGCATTTGCAACCCACAAATCAATAACCTATCCCACCTGTTGACCTCTGCATCTAGTGACCACAGCACCTGCACTAGACATTATGCATTGTGGCATATCTAGAGATTTCACAGGGTAGGATATTGACTTTGACAGCCATGGACTTGATGGGGAGTATATTGCAATTATTATGGTGTGGAGGTCAGCACAGTTGTTATGGGCGATGCAGCCAACATAAACAACTATCATCTGGAGAAGTTCATTTTGAGGCATATTAAAGGCTAGAGTCATTTTGTGAAATGTTCTTCTCTAAATGGATATGAAGGTACTTACTGGTGGAAGGTGAGTTCATGTTTGTCTTCTGCAATACATCTAATATCCAAACATCAAACTAATGCTTTAAAGTCACATTCAATCTGATAACATACAAGTAGAGAAATTTGAATTATTATTACACAAGCAGTAATTTAAATTACTTTTAATTTAAAGGTGCTATGAGCAGTATATATTTTTAAAAATTTCATAAAAATTACACGTGTCCTCAAATATGAGGTAAACATGTTTAAATCAAATATGTTAAGTAAAATATGTTTTACGTAATGGCCAAGTTGTTTTTGTTTACTTTTTTTTCTTAAACTGCATTGCTGATCGTCCAATCAGAAAAAAAGACCATTGTTTTGATTTAGACTGCAGTACAGCTTTCGAACCAGTGCGAGCACATGCTGCTTACAGTACCATTAAGTAAAAAATCTGAAATAATGTGATTCACTGTTGGATTATTGCAGCATGTACTAAATGGCCTTACTTGGATTAAGTTTGTAAATGGGCTCCCAGCATGTTCCAGAGTAGACCATCGTGCAAAGTAGCATGTACATAACAGGAAAAACATGAAATCAGAATTTCGACTGGTAAATTGTGTTGTGTTGTGTTGATATTATAAATTGGCTTATAAAGTAGTTGCAAGAACATTCCCATACAATGTAGGGCGTTTGCATGTTCTCCCTGTTCTCGGGTGAGTTTTTTCCCAGGAACTCCACAGTTCCCTATCAACCTCGAAACACTATAGGCTTTGCCTCCTGCTGGTAAGCCTGATCATCATACTGTCTGAAGCTCTGGAGATGTCCCTGAGGAGTGCTCAATGGTCACCCTCTGCTTCTAGTTATCCCAGTGGCACTGAAAATAAGTAACATTGTTAAATAAAGAGAATAAATTTCCCTAAAGGGACAACAAAGTTTAACTTAACTTCATTATGGATTAAAACAGTAGGTTAATTTATCAGTATTTGATGCTACAAAGAAGTCAGGTTTAATAATACCTTGTAACTAAAATTTGCAAAAGGCCAGAGTAAATTAATTTAGTAAGATGGTAACAGCAAGTCCTGGCAAGAGAGAGTTGTTTTATTTTTTTTCTAGTGGAAATCTCAGAAAATACGTATGCTTTAAATGTTTTGCCCTGTCAATTGTAAATGAGATTTGGCAGGTGAGATTTAAGTATTGCAATATTTTGGGAAATTTCTGGGGTAGGATTGTCAGCCTAACCCATCTTCCCCTTCACCTGTCAAACTGATGTTGTCTGATGTTTCTGTATGTAGAGAAGGCTGGCAAAGAGATGTGTTGAAACAGACAATTCTATACTCTGCTGAACAGAAAACAAGATGTACTGTATATAGTCTTGGAAAAGTTACATTACATTTCCATTTACAAAACATGGCACATAAATTTTAATTTTTAGAAATTGATCTACTTTAGAGTTTTACATGTTTTTTTCTTCATAATGTATTCAGCCTGAGTATTTAATGAAACTCTCTTAAACCAAAAGCCCACAGGTGCAGTTTAAGGGCAGCTTCAACATAACACCACCATTAGAACTGCTTTATTGATTTCCCCTCAGCACACAATGTAATGATCCTTGATGTTCATTTTCACACTTTGCCAGCAATGCAAAACCCCTATACGCATGTACAAAACCTGTGTATAGACCAACAGAAGGTCCCCTTGGGTCAGAACTTCAGATATGGTTTGGTTTAACTGATGTAATGTAAAGGTCAAATTTATCAACCTTCTGTTTTCGGCTACACTTGACCTAAAGCGGGTAACATATTGATATGCCCATTTTCCACTTGACTAACCGTGTTGCTGAAAAGACCAAATGAACCATATGTCAAAGGTAAATTGTGCCATAAGGAGATACTACACAATGTCACAATGTATACATTTGATAAATGTGTTGGGGCTGTAAGAAATAAAATAAATACCATTCTGAAACATTTAATACATTTACATGTAATTCATACGTAACGTATACATACAAAACGTATACACTGATTAAGTCCCATAAAAAGGATTTCATGCTTTTGTCCGATTTTATTATATGCACAAAACCCAAATCACATGTGTGCTCAGCCTAATGCTGTTTCATTTGGTCTGTGCAATTAACAACATTCAACATGTTCTACAATAAACCTAAAGTGTTTGTAGAGTTTACAACATAAAAGAAATAAAACATAAGACAAATACGTTTTGCCAGCAAGCCTTGATTTTCTCTACCTGCATGTAAACACACTGCTTAATGCTTAAAAGTAATCCACCAGTTTGCCTCTTATTTCTCTAATTCATCCCAGTATTTTTTTTTTATGTCAAACAAAAACTTTCAAATCAACACATGTATAAGCTAACCACGTTTGTGAAGTTGCTAACCATGAAGTATGACTTGTTACTCTGCAAATGTTGAGTAAAGTGATGTAGCAGAAAGGACAATGGCAGATGAGCGGGAAACTTAATTATGAATATTGAATATATATATATATATATATATATATATATATATATATATATATATAAATATATATATATATATATATATATATATATATATATATATATATATATTTATATATATTTATTTATTTATATATATATATATATATATATATTTATTTATTTATATTTATATTTATATTTATATATATATATATATATATATATATATATATATATATATATATTCAATTGTAAGACAGACTAAGCTAAATCAAAAAAGTAGTTTTAAACTGATTAATTAAAGGTCACTGACAACTTTTAGACAGCCATATCTCTCTTGTATGCTATCATTTATCTCTTTTACAAGAGGGACAGGTGTGAAAATGAGACGCAGTCTGGATGCTCTGCTGCTACAAAAGAATAAAGCAGCTATTTCAATGCTTTGACTTAAATTACTTTGTGCACATTCACATTCATTATGAGCAAGTCTAATGTAAGTTTGAGAAAGATGCAGCTATAACTTAGCTGTGGAACCACAAAGCTAGACATACTGTAATACTGTTTAATGAAAAAAACAAACAAACAAACAAAAATCAAACAAAGGCAAGGTCACAGTTTGTATTTCTGAGTAAACCGGCAGGGATTATAGGCACTTGGAAATGAAACATAGATGACTGCAATAAAAGCAGACACCATATTTTACAACTCATAACAACATAACAACTCATCCATTGTGCTAATTACATCTATACAACAGATGGACATTTCAACTTGTTTTGTGTCACTACAGTGCTTGTTGAGACACGGATAATTACTTGTGCTCCACCCTTAAAGAAAAAACTAAGACAAGGTCGAGAGAACTAGCAAATGGTCCATTGGCCATGTTCACTTCATTGGCCCTCACTACTCTTGGGCTTTGCCTCATTTCCGTCATTTATTTTTCTGCTCTGCTTATTTAAAAATGCATGGGCTGATATGTACAATGAGGCAACAAAGGTCATTCTAGGAAAACTGCTTTTTCGATATTGCGCACTCACCATTAGACAAAAAGGATGCATCCAAGAGTACATACACACACAGAGAGAGAGAGAGAGAGAGAGAGAGACTAGAGCCAAGCTGTTGCTGATAAGGAGACGCAATTATCAATCAATCATGTCAAGAAAACATAGCCTTTTTATACCCTTGTGATTCCTTTGTCCTGTTTAACTTTTTTGATACACCACTTAGTTCCACCACACTAAAAGGTCAACAAAATCAACCAGGCCAACTCATCCAACCCAGCCATGACAGACACATTGATTGTTTATCTCCAAATGCAGTAGTGAAGTAAGGCAGAACGCAATAACGCAGGAAACAACTGCATCCCAGAAAGGTGCAAAATTCCCACAAAGTAAACGCTGAAGCATGACAAATAGTAGGATTAAATATAAAAAACTCAGCCTAACTACAAAATCTTCTTAATTTATTAAACCTACAGCGCCAGACCTGCTGAAGTTCAAAGCTTGACTCCAAATAAAAATGCATATAACCATGATTATGTGAAATACACTACAATATGCCATATGGGCTTTGTAATTGAGGTTTTAAATAAATAAATCTGTTCAGTCTTGCATGTAGGATTGCACATATTTAGTACTGAACCCACCACTAAATGTTTAGGATAAGCTACAATATGCACTTAATGGTTGGTTAAATTTTACCTTTTTAAGAAGGGGCGTTTGTTAGAAGCATAAAGAAACGTATTTTGGTTTAGCGGAACTTTAGGCAACAGTGCCATAAAATCTTATGCCATGATTTTAAAAGCAGGTTTTCTTGTGGCTTTTTGTGTGCATCTTGTGGCTCTAGTTGCTCTCAATTTTTTGCTCATGGCCATAGAAAGGAATATTTTTCTAGAACTATGTCTTACAATTAAATGTATGTGTTAGCTGCAAAGTTAGCTGTGAGGTGAAGTCAAAAATTTCACTGTGGCGCACAAAGAGTTTAATTTAAAAAACGTGTGTAAAAGGTGATTTTATCTGTTTTGTTGGAATAATCTGGCTTACTTTATTGTTTTCAGCTGAAAGGTCCAAACAAATTGTGTAAATCTCCTATCAATAACACCCCAGGCTACCTGTTCTTCAGCTCTTATCTCCTGCTCCCTGGGTCTAATCTTCTGTTTCGCTTCCTCAGAAGCTTCTCTGTGAAGACACTTGACAGCTCTATTACACCCTTGGCATTGTGTGACCCCAACACCAAAAAGATAGGGTAGTGTTTCTTCAAAAGATGCCCCAGCTTCTGAAAGGCTATGAGCTGTCCTGCGATAAATCTTTCATTTCTTTCAGAGAGAGTCAGTATTGAGCTGTGGCCGTTGGGAATGATGTGGATGTTCGGCAGCAGTATAATCATCTTACTGCTGAGTTCTGGACAAAAATAAAAAAAATATTCACTATTTGTCTCGCACTTCTCTAACTCATCACTGCTCTCTATTACTCCCAGAAGTGCTCTGTATCAACACTTCAACAAATTTTAATGAGTGTACTGACACTTAGGGCAACAACTAACCACAGGCCTCATACATTACAGAAAATTTATGAGGGTAATTATTTGTTTTTGTATTAGACGGCAGTGCCTCTCTTTTGAAGTACTATAAATTAATCAACAGGCTGGGACTTTGCCATTTCTTTTATGGATATGGAGCGGTGGCACACCCCCCACGTGGTTATACGTATATACATTGAAATCCAAATGACTCATTGAAGTCAGAGTAGTCATACGTACTTATTTTTGCACAAATTTAGCAGCAAAACAAGCCACCTGCTGTTTTCCTAGCAACTGTTCTCTCTAAAAATTGCAATCTTCTGTTGTTTTTCTACCCACTGTTGCTCTGTAAACTGCGTTTGAGAAAAAAACATTTAATCTCCTAATGTAATAGAGAGACAGACCTTAAGGCATCATGTTTTCTTTGTTTGCAAGGATATTGATCAAATGCTTGCATGCTTAAATATGGGACACTCCTATTGGCTGTTGGTCTACATGATTTGTCAACAAAAAAATTCATGTAATGTGTTAATAAAAATTAAAAAAAAAGCTATGATCCTGTTGGGGGGTGGGATTGGAATTGGAACAGAAGGAAATTTGGGGTAGTAGCAAATGAATTGGTGAAAATGTTAAATTAATTAATCATTTAATGTAATCATTTATCACACTTGTGTCCAAGCAAAACCTTCTACATTTTAAGGTTTGAAATATTTTAGTAATACTCATCAGTTTTCTTTTTTTTGTGTGCAAAGTACATGTGATAACATGAAAAAAAAAAAAAAATGTTATTCCATGTGAGTATAACTTTTTGGAAAGAGGAGAGAATAAATGTAATACCTACTTACCTACCTGACAATTATTTTAATTACTTGCCTGATTTGTGACAATTGGGCTCAATAAAAAAGTCCACCCTTCCATTATGCATCCGCAATAGAGCACTCATCCGTACCACTCACATCAGCTGCTGAAAAAAAACAAGCCCACTAATAAATACACAGCACTCAATAAAAACATTAATGTGCTCCTTTGGACCAAACAGAATCACCACAGCAATGAGCAAGCCAAACAAATGATTGAGGAGATGAACTGAGCCACAGAGGAATACACAAGGAGGCAACATTCATCACATCACATTGCAACACCGATTTCTGAACTCATTCTACTTGCATACAACCTTCAATATTGATTGACAGAAATGAAGGAGAGCAGCGGAGGGAATCACAGAGTCACTTGACGGGACCTGGGGGCGACTCTTCAGACTGCACATTATTTATGCAGAAGAAATTTTTGTATCCTCACCATCTTTTATTTAAACTGAGAGGCTACATCTTTTGGGTGTGGGGGGCTTGTGTGCAGCTGCTGATGTGTGCAGAATTGTAATCTAGACTGAGGAGGACCAACGTAGTGAAAAAGTGTGGGTGACAACTTGATTTGATATTTGGATATCAAATTCAAATATTAGGCACAACTTGAGTCAATTTTGATTATTAATTCTTGAAAGGCTGACATCCATTCTTCCTCCTTTTTTCTCTTCACAATAAAAGAAGTCTGGATTTTATTTTGTTGAGACATTTACAACTTTTTAAATTATAGCTCTGAGTTACTGACAAGCCTTAATGTGTACGTTACTGCTCTGAATTAATCAGAAGGGGTCACATGCAAAGTAATATCAGGAGGTTTTCATATACCGTTACACAATACTGACTTAAACATACATACATTCCCACTAAAACAATTACAAACAATGTCAGATGCTTTTCTCTAATCAACTTTTGTATCAAAGTCTCTGCAGACAACCTTCATTTATGAAAGCATTTTTAAACTCAGACAACAGCATTCTGCTTCTACTGAAAATAATTATTCTATGTCCTTGATTTTGACTGAACTTAAAAAAAAAGAAAAAAAAAAAAAAGCTTTCAAGACATTTATTAAACATACATCCTTGTACTTTATTAGAAGCAATGAAGTAATGGAACTTAGCTCCAGCTAGACATTTTTATAAAAGAATTTCTGTGCAATAAAACTGCCATTTAGACAGCAATGGCTTATAATCTGGATAGACTCTTCAAGCCGTATTTGTCATTTGGCCACCAGAGGGTATAAAAAATGACTACACCAATTAGCAGGTGCTGGATTGGGTCTCTGAATGAAAACAGAAGATCATATTTCCTCATTGATGCTTGAAAACATTTGTCTGGGGTGAGAAGTTGTATAATGTTGACTTACCAGCATGGATAAGTTACAAATATGATTGACAAAAAATGACAATTAGTGTTTCAGTAAATGAGTAACTCATAGAAACCTTTTATGAAAACTGTAAAAACTGAAGCTATATAAAAGTCACATACAGTAGACAGTAGGCTATAAATAATTTTACACTCAGTTTTGTAGTTTGACACTTTCACAGTCTTGTGTTATAGAGCAAACTTTTTAAAATGTTGGAAGGATTTATAGGCTACTGTAGGACCAATAGCTTTAAACTATAAAACTTCTATAGCGTGAATACAAAACAATGCCCAGTCCTAGCTATTCTGGGCTAAATAGCCTATGACAACCATTCCCAAAGTCAAGTGAGTCAGGCTCCACTTAAATTTCCAAAAATCTTGCGCAGACCCCGAACAATAAAACTTCACTCTATCTAAAATACTATGTTATGTTTTTTTATCCATATAATTCTATAAAAACACAGGCTGTTAACTAAAAAATAGTTTAAAGTAATATTTTTTAAACGTGTATATAACTGTACTTCGTGTCATACTCAATTTCTTTTGATTTACTTCATGTAGACCCCCCCTATCCCCGGACCCCACTTTGGGAACCACTGGCCTATGACATTTAGTCAATTCAATTTTAGATCCTTTGAGAAAAAAGGGCGAATTGCTCATTTAAAATGTAATTTACGTAGCTTTAAACAGTGCAGTGGTTTAAGCTTTTATGGTGCTGCTAGGCTAGTGAATTTCACATTTTATCATATAAAAAGTTGGTTTAGAGAACAACTGTTCTCGAGTCTCGAAAGCTTTAGAATCACTTACCTTGTGTCAGGGCTGTTGCTTCCATTGGCTGCGCTGAACTGTCCTCCCTGGAACTACAAATTGGCTGTCGACCGAGAGCCTCCAATCTTTATTTTTCCCATTTACCATTTTCCGGCGTGCCTCCCACCTTGACCCCAGTCTGTCAGCATCCACACACGGACGCAGAGACGCACACACAGTCGGTGGCTGAGAAATGCGCTCCTCTCCGCTCCGCTGTGCTCCTCCGAGTGAAGACCGCCAGGAGCCGGGTCAGAGCGGCGCGCGCTCACAGCAGCCCGCCAAAGAGAAGATCAAAGAGTTGTGTCGGCGAGTAGTTTATAGGCTCCACGCAGGGAAAAGTAAGTGACAACCTCTCCAACAGAGAGATACTGGCCCGCCATTGGCTACATTCATTATTGGTGGGCGGGGCGAGTTACTGTAAGTGCCAAGGGATTTTTGCAAAGGCTACTTCAGAAATGCACTTCTTAGTCGAACCACGATTGTAAGCATATCGAAAACACTGAAGGGGCTAATGTGCTATCATTAGCCCTGCTTTAGTAGTAGGGTTAAAGGAAAGCAAGATGGCATTTATTTATTTATTTATTTATTTAGGCTAATAATTTCTAAATTTCTCAGTGCAGGAGTGGAATGCTAGGGATTCAGTAGCCAACAGTCCCAGCACATCCCAAACTTGGAACCATAGCTTGAGGCAGATTTCAATTATGAATACGTTCATGCATATTTCTCATTTTCAGCATTGAGGCATACAACAGTGGATTATAATAACATCATAAATATATTAAAAGCATTGTGCAGTATATGCAGCAGTACTGCAATGGTCTCTGTTCTGATTGGACGATCGGCAATGCAGTTTTAGAACCAAAACAAAACATGTAAACAAAAATCACTTGGCCATTATGTAAAATATATTTCTAATTGTTAATATATCAACTGTACCATTGTTATCAGTAAAACTAATATCTGATTTAAACAAATACATCATATCTTATCACACATGGATATTTTTTATGAAATATAAAAAACATATCCTGCTCATAGCATTTTAGATATCCTATTAATTCACATTTGTTCCCACCCATCACCTACATTATTTATTGGTTTATTAAAAATATAAATTATAATTATAAAAATAAAATATAATATAAAAAATGTCCTTACACTCTGCAGGCTTGAAGTATGCAACTTTTTATCTCTCTTTTTGCAAATGAGCTCCTACTAATGAGTATTTACAGGGGGCACTGTATCAGAGCGATCAGTGCTCTTGCCTCTCAGCAAGGAGGGTGTGGGTTCAATACTCAGGCCTGCCAACACACAAACTCTCTGGGTGGAGTCTGCATGTTCTCCCTGTGTTACTGTGGGTGCTCCAGCTTCCTCCCACCGCCCAAAGACATGCATGTGTTAGGTGAATTGATGACTTTAAATTACCCGAAGTGAACGAATGTTAGAATGAATGGCTGGTAAGGTAAGGTATATTTATTTGTCTCCCATAGGAGAATTTTTTCTTAGAAAAGCGCAGTGCTGCAATACCGTGCAGTACATACAATACAGTTATAAAAACATTAAATAACTTACATAATATAACATACATACATTAGTATCAGTGCACAGAATCTCAAACATACTGCAAATACATCCATATTTATGGACATACCTGTCCACATATGAACACATACAAACAAACTGAGCCTCAGTTTCTTTGTGCTGGCTGTTCATTAAGCAGTTTGATTGAAAGAGGGATGAATGCGTGTTTAAGGTGATTGTATTTGCACAGAGGAACCCTGAACCTCCTCCCTGTGTTCATCAGCACATATTCTGGGGCAAGCACATGTGATGTATCAGACAAAATGTTTTCAGCCTGCCTGATAGCTGCCTGCTCAAACAGATGCTGTGGGATGAGTGGGGCTGAGATACCCATGATTTTGCCTGCTGTCTTCACCAGGCTGAGAATTTGAGTTTTGGCTTTAACTGTGAGGTTTCCAAACCAGCTGGTAATGCTGTACCTGAGTATGAACTCTATGGTAGCCCTGTAAAAAATCACCATGATGTTTTTACAGACACCAAACAAGTCGGAGACGCTTGAGGAAGTGGAGGCGGTGAACTTTGGCACAGACAGCTAATGTCACTGTCGATATGCACTCCTAAGTATTTAAAGGACGAGACCTGTTTAATGTTGTTACCGTGCTACTTACACCTATGTTAGAGAGAACAGGATTGAATTTCACTTGCTGTGGCCTGTTTGGTAGGAAGGAGTAGTACCACTTGATCAAAAAAGGGTTCATCTCCAATTGAACCAGTTTTTTAAGGAGTATGTGTAGTTGAATCGAATTAAAAGCTGAACTACAATCAACAAAGAGCAATTTAGCGTATGCCACAGGACTTTCAATGTGCTTTAAAGCAAGGGGCATAAACAGTTGAGATAGCATCACTTGTGCTGCGCCTCTTTGTATATGCAAATTGAAATTGGTCAAGTGACAGGCTCCATCTCTGCACGTAGTAGCTCCACTAAAAGTTTCTCCAATGATTTAACAACATTGGAGGTTAGAGCCACGGGCCGATAATCATTTTCAACTTGGGGGCATGCTTTTTTAGAAACTGGCATTATAGTTGATTTTTTCCAGAGGTCTGGCACCGAATGAGTGTGCAAATAGAAACTCTTCAATTCATTGGCCCTAGCAGTTTCATTCGGTGCAGACAAGGCCTTCCTTTTGGGATCCATATTGGTCATGGTTCTAATAGGAATCCCACATTTTCTTTGAGTTTGAGTTGGACAGCTCCTGTTCTACCCGCTCCTTGTTTTGCCGCCATGCTGCTTGCTGGTTGAGGTCTTTTTGTGCAGCTCTAACACCCACCATGTCACCTGATTTGAAGACTACTTTCTTACTGCTTATGCACTCTTTTATTCCCTTCATTATATAAAATTCACTATTTTGTGGGGTATAACTGAGTCAACACAAAAGGAGATAGGTGGTTACTGCTTCAGTGGCAGTGTTTAGGTTTGTTAGGTTTGTATCCTTGAAGAATATGTCCCAGTTCGCCTTGAGGAAACAGCCTTTCAGTTCCTCCGAGCACACGTGACCCCTAACAGGATTCAGTGGAAGAAGATGAATGAATGAATGAAATGTACTTATTGCACCATGGATCATGGACCCTCTACTTGGGCCCTAGGGCCAAATGAAAATGCATAGCTTTCGTGTATAGACTGAAGCTAAGATGCCACATACCATGCAAGAATCAAGACCTGGATAACCTTATGTTTCAGAACAGTGATTTTGAATGGGGTATTTTTAATATCTTCCTCTGTACATTGTAGTGAATAGAACATCTGAACACTGTACATTGCTCTAGACACCAGCTTTTCACAAAAGTACCATTTAGAACAGTAGGGAGCCTATAAATCAATGACAAGAGATTGATAACTAAAGTGCTGAGGAAGTAATGGATTGCTGTTGATGAATTGGTGCTATTATCTAACAATAAGAAAAGAACAAGTTGGTGTACATCACATAGAGCAGAGGTACCAATGTTCGGCTGTCGGATATATGAATAAGGATCCAGTTTTAATTGGGTACACATAGTGCACTGAATAAATGCATTCAAGGTTAAATGGAAGGCTCACATTTTAATTAATATTATCAGCCATAAATAGTACCGGATGGTTGTTGTTAAATGTAAATTTATTCAGCACTTTGTATTCATAGTAAAACTTGGAGGAAGTTAGTCTTTGCATTGTAAAAGAAGCCAAACTTATCTTCTTTCCAATAGTTTTACATTGACCTTTAAGTAGTCTAAACCTAGGTATGAGGCAAGGGTTTCACCAGATGTGATGCAACATGTCAAATTTCAACATTTTTGTAATGGATTACCCTTGATATAGCCCCAAAGATGTCCAATCAAATGGGTTCTGGGAATAAGTCCTTGGGGTAGAAAAAAGATATAAAAAAATGATGTCATTAAAAGCAACCAAATCACAGAAGAAATGTCCTTTCAACTGGTCCAGAAATGCTTTCTGTTAATGAATAAAAGAAAAATTTGAACAGAAATCAAGGCACTAGTTTCCAGTTACAAATGATTTTCAACAAGAGAACAGCTGCCTCTCATTCACATGGATGAACAGAAAATATCAGCTGAATATTATAATCCAATTACTCACTAAGACTGACAATGTGAATGTCTGTTTCTGATCAGCTACAATCTGCAAAGTCACCACTTTGGGACCTACACAGTACTCAGAAGATTAAAGGTCCCCTATTATGCTATATCAACTTTTTTGAGCTTTTAACCATGTTATAATGTTTGCACCTCAAAAACATACCTGGAGTAGTATTTTGTTTCATTCACACTTGTTTGAGTAAACTTGTAAGCTAAGCTGCTGCCCTTTTCAAGCAGAAAAAGCTCAGTCTCACCACTCTACATAGACCTGGAAAACCAGGAAGTGCTCCTGCACGTTTCTAATTCCCACACACTGTCATCAAACTCAGTCAAATAATTTTAGTGCTCAAATTGTTGTCACTCTGAAGCAGTCTGCTCATTTATCTATCTGTTAGCATAATGTTGCTAATGGTTGTGCTAATTAGCCATTTTATGCTCTGTCCAGCCCCAACCATTACCAGCAGAGGGTGTCAGACACCTAATCCAAGCGTTTTCTGCAAAGGCAAAGTAACAGCTCCCCCAAAAAAGACATTTTCCATACATATACATTATTTAAAAGTTAAAAAACTTTTTTTTTTAAAATGCAGATATGTCCAAAATTATCTCAACAAGCCTGAAATTTTCCTTGTTACACATATTAGTATTATCAGACACAATATATATTTTTAGTCTGTATGAAATGGATTTGCAATCAGCACTTCCGTCATCCAAATCCTCCAAAAGCCCAAAAACTACAACAGAGACCCCCTTTAAACAAGACTATTTTTACTTTTACTCAGGCAGCACTCACCTCAAATCATCATCTGATTCGGCTCATTTGAATATGCTAAAGCATATTGGGATTTTCTTTTTTTTTTGTGGGTCTCAGGTGAATAAAAGCGGAGATGTGACTGAACTGGCCAATCACTGTTATTCATCAGGTTGGAAATTCAATACTAATCATTGACTTGCCATCAGCGTCACCAGTGTGATGCTGACGTAACTAGAAACAGAGTGAAGAGAAGATATTTTTGGTGTAAAAGTGTATGGTTAAAGTAATTGGTCACATGGTTAGAGCAGATGGCAGCAGGTTTCAGTGACCTTTACTCCAATGTTCTAAAATAAAATTAATTGCTTCATTGTTCATGACTTTTAGATAGAAGCACAAAAGTCAAATCGTTTTACACTATTACACGCTGACCTTGAAGGTTTAAACATATGATTAATTCAGGTGTATTCTTCTATTGAAAAATAGAAACTAGACAATAGAACTTAGATAACATAACAAATGTTTACACTGAGAAATTTTACACTTTTATGCACAAAATGAGCTCATTTCACATTTGAAGCCTGCAATTGTGACTAAAATATTGGCTCGTGAGATTTGTGATCATGTCTTTTAGTTTTCATTTTATTAAAATTTAAAATACATCCCAACATTTCCGGAATTTGGGTTGTATATAATAGTGTGCTTCTCCTCCAGCAGGGCTTAGTTTGCTAACCTTATGCAGTTGTATTTACTGGAACAGGAAGTAACACAGTACAACAATGTTTTTTGTTTTTTTTATGTGTGTGTGCAATGTTATTATGATGCATTCATACACAATTAAAAACATAGTTTTAACGGATGAGTTCCATTTTATGGAAGCCGTAAGCGGCCATTGATTGATAACTTTTTTTTTCTCCTTTTATCTCATTATGACAACTTAATTCTGTTGTTTTCTCCTAGATTACGACTTAAGTTTCTTGTTCTCTTTCTTGTATCTTGGGAAAACAAATCTTGTTTTCTCGTTATAACGAGAAAATTATGCCATTATCTCAGGAAAACGACAAAATTAAGTCGTGATAACGAGATAAAAAAAGTTATGAATCTATGGCTGCTTATGGCTTTCATACCAATTAAATACTGTACTAATAATGTTTTAGACAGTGTACAGGTAAAAGTTCAAAGTGGTTATGGAAAAACTGAGTGGCTCTATTTGAAGCACTTGGAGAGTCTTCACCAAGGCAATGGCCCTTTTTCACAATGGTAGTGCCATACCTGGACTTGAATCAGGTTTCTTCTAGGTCAGGGTTAACTGCTTTACTGAGCCCAAAAGCCCTTATAACATAATATATATAATATGAATATAATTTCTTATAATCTCTATAATATAATATAATCTCTTGTGGCTGGAGTTAGTGTTTTTGGGCTCATCTAGCAATGGTAAAACATTTTCAGTCTGTGTTCTGGATCCATGGCAAAAACTGTAACTCTTTAGAAAAGCTCACAATAGGAAGCATTAGTTAGATATTAGTTAAGAATTAAGCACTTAATACATTTACAGAGCATTACTTCAACATTAATAAACACAATTAAGTTATAAACATTGTTATCAATATTTAATTCCAAAGTAAACCAAATCAAAATAATACATTATATACATGTTCTATTATTGGAGAGTTATTCTAGGCACAGGTAATAAACTCCTGTAAAACAACCAAAAAATTGAAAAAACAAAAAACTACTAATGAACTAATAAAGTATTAGCTACTTCGAGAATCAGATGAAGATATATAGCACTGTTTGAAGCGAATGCAAGCCAAGGTCACTGCTAAAACCCACCAGAGACATAAAAATGCTAAAAGCCAAAAATAAATCTGAGCAGGCCAGGTCAGGTTGACAAGATTAAGCTGGAGCCTGCTGTTTGATCAAAGCTGACCCGTAAAATGGGACACTTTGAAAGCAGCCTCTGCCACTTCTCTGACAGATGAATTATGGTATTGTGTTAGGATGATGCTGATGTCATTTTTCCTTCTTGCACATTTAAATGTCTTGCCCTTGTACGTTCTTTATGATAAATGTATTAATACCTGGTACACGGTTGTGACGAGTACAACTAACACAATCCTGCTGGAATGCAAGGTCCACTCCTCCCACTTCATCAGGTACACCTTGCTAGTCCCTTTTTCGTTTTAGAGCCTCCTCAATTCTTTGTGAATTGATTTAGAAAGATGCTGGAAACGCTTCCCAGACAGAATCACACTGGCTGCATCCATGATGAGACTCTTCTGTTCCACCACATCCCAAGTGTACTCTACTAGATTGAAATCTGGTGACTGCTGTTGGGGTAGAGTTAAGAAAACAGTTTGCTTTGAGACACGCTGGAAGTAGCCATGAGAAAATGGGTAAAGCATGGCATGAACATAGTCAACAACACCATTACCACCACATGAATCATTGATAGAAAGCAGGATTGATCCCTGCTTTCATATTTAAACCAAACCACATTGTTTACTGGAAAAATCAAGATCAAAACTCATTAGACCAACATTTTCTCTTCTATTGACCAATTTTTAAGCCCTGTGTGGTCTTCTGCCTGGTTTATGCTTGCCGTGTTACAGACAAATGAACATATCAGACATAATGAGTTACTCTTGCCTTTCTGTCACATTGAACCAGCATTTTCTTTCAATCTCCTGCATCAACAAGTCATTTTCTCCCCCAGAACTGCTGCTCACTGTATATTTTCCTGAGCTCAACTGCCATGTGACGATTACCCGTTCGTTTTTTCCCAAGTGGAAGGTGAGTGTAAACTTAGCATAGAAAATGTGATACAACGGTGTGATCTTTGGTGAGTTGCTTATATATAAAGCCAAGAATCCAGACCTTTTCATCCTCTCTGCAGGCTCTCACCTCGCCGCGTGGCCCCTCCTTGTCTGTCTGTCCTCCGCATTCCATCTTTCTAATCCCCTTGGCTGAAGAGCGCAAGACTCAGTGGCTTCAGGGTGCAAAACAGGAGGAGAAGCAAATTAGAGGGGGCTGGCTGGAGCTGAGGAGAAGGAGTGAAAAGCCAGCGAGTGCCTCTTGAGCTGCAGAGGCAAGAGTGGGAGAAATAAAAAATAAAAAAAAGGATGTGGGAGCTAAGAACAAAGGTTGTGTGAATAAAAATGAGTGATGATACTTATAATTAAAACATTTTATTCAGACAAAATAATTAGGCTCTATAAGAAAAATTAAGAAACAGTCCTAAACAGACCTTGGATGTCTAAGCAGCTAAAGCAAACAGTTAATTTAACATTTCATCAGTCAAAAAAAGGCTTTACCCAAGTGACACCAGACAGGCCAGCCATTCTAATTGTTAATTTATTCTATACAAAGAATGAATCTGGAGTTGGATTCACAGGGGCTGGAACAAATGAACACAGATTAAACTACCTCTTAACACAATTGGATGCATATGCAACCAATCAGCGTTAAGAGGCAATATCAACATATTCACAACTCCTTGAAAAACAAACAACCAATCACAGAAACAAAGCATTGCATATAAATCCTGCCCCATTTTGGATAAACTGTCAGGTAGGTGGGATTTCAATGAAAACAGGTTTGGATAACAGGGGTATCAAACCCTTTTCACTTTGCTAAGTCAGTGAATGGTCTGGCTGGCTTGTGTCAAGGAGGCACTTTTTGCCAAATGCCTACCTCTCAACCAAGGCCACTTAAGCCATTTCTAATTATTTTACAAACACAAATAAAATTAAATTACAAATTCAAAGACAAACACATTAAAAAAAAAACCCACAAAATCTATTTTTAATAAAACATTCAAAAACAAAAAGCCCTGCTCATTGACCCTTTTAGTGTATGTAAACAACGTGGCTGCATGTGCATTTTGGTGCCATAAGCAGAACCCATTGAATTTTCAGTGAACAAAATAGCATTAGCCCCTAGTTTACATTTGTAAATAATAAAGTAAGTTTTGGAAAATGATCAGTGCATGGGTAGAGAACATTAACTTTAGCTTGACATTCAGCCATTTTATTTATAGGAGCAATTATCACTATATATGCTAAAGGATAAAGTGAATTCTTATGATGGACTGGTTTCAGAGTCATGGCAGACAACAATAGTTGGCACACAGGTTTATCCATCAAAGAGCAAAAATTCAACTTGAATAAGTTTGTTTACCTGTCATTTTTTTTCGAACCCACGACCTCCTTGCTGGGAGGCGAGAACGCTAACCGCGCTGCCACTGTGCACCCCTCACATCTGTTACTTATATCATCAAAATGAGCACACAGTTGATTTGATTACTTATGAAAGGGTCGCTTTCAGTTCTTTTTTGTTAATCCATAGCAGAAGCTTAAAAAAGACAGCACCTGACTTTTGACTCCTCTCATCATGGTGTCCCTGCTTACATAAGTAACAGTCTTATCAGTGCTGTGGGCAGTCAGAACAGGAAGATAACTCATTCGCAGACAGAGCCAGAGGTAGCTGAGGTGAGGAGAGGTCCTACCATCCAAAGTGTGTTTTGTAAAGTGTACAGCTGAGAAAAATACTATCAATAATCTAATCGTAAGTGTGAACAGATGACTTTCTTGGATTCAAAAAGTTATTGCTTCACCTAATGGAAAAAATTGCATGGCTTTGCTGACTGCATTTTCATCAAGAGGTGTTTGTATGTTGTTCATGGAACGACCGAGTATGGCTGATAGGGCAGCAGTTTCTGGCGCTCATTGATGGCGTAAATCCAAGCTGGTTTGACAAAGTTCAGATTGCCATTCTCCATCAGTGCCTGTGAACAGAAACAGTGAATGGAAAAGAATAAAAAAAAAAAAAAAGCTCTTTAAGAAGTGTTTGAAAGTCATTGAAAAACCTACTGCTCCAAATGTACAACCAGAACTGCTCATTTGAATGCTTTGAAAGCCTTGGAACCAGCAGAGTTTCTCCCTGCATTTTTCTAAGAACGTGTTGAAAATGCTAAGTTTACCACTGCTATGGGATTTTTATTTCATTACAGCACAAATAATAGGGGCAAGTACTTACTGCTCTAGAAGAAATTGCCTACAAATCTCACGCTATTTTAAAGGGTGTTTGTCGAATTTCTAAACCATGTTATCAGAGCACTTTTTATAATTAAGGGGTACTTAAGTTATCTGAGGGCAAAACCTTTAGAAAACTGGCTGCTCCAGTGAGATAATAAAACAGAAGTGGAGAAATGGATTTTATGAGGTAATGGGAGGACTCACGTCTTCAAAGGAGTCCTGCCATCCTTCGCTTGTCACTACAAACTGCACCTTCTCCGTCATGTAGTCCTCAATGGTCCTGCAATTTAAAAAAAACAAAAAACACTATGTAACTTTTAACCTTTAAAGACATAATAGCTTTGACACCATTAGTCTCCAGGTCATTTAGGTGAACAATACAGTTATATTAAAATCAACAAGCAGTCATGGAGGTCACAGCAGACAAAGAAAATCAATTGTGAGTTAAAAGGCTTGTATATGTACTCACTACAAATTAACTTTGGCATCTGGGTTCAGTAAGAGTTTAGTCATGTGCCTTTGTCTTCATGCTGTCTTGGCTTGCAAAAATCCAATATTTTTTCCCCATATTGTGCAGCCACACAACACAAATGTCCCATTCAAAAGGTGCCATAAATATACCAGTACAGTGTAGGCTCAAGGGTCTGCCAATAGTTTTTTTTTCTGTGGTTGTTTAGCCTTTAAAATTATGTAGTTTAATACTAAATGTCCAACACTTACATAAAAATAAGGTAATATTCATTTTATCAGTGACTTAATACCATATTTTGCATTGCCCTTTGTTAAGTAAACTCAAAGCACTTGGCTTAGCATGGCTAACCAGCAAACACCGACTTGAAGGTTTTAATGAAACTACTTGGGATAACCAAGCACCATGTTTGTAGATTAGTGTGATCAGTGGCTGTTGTCAGTCTCAGCAAATTCACAGTGTGCTGAGATCAATGTTTTAGTATAGTTCAGTTTATTGTTTGGATTATTGTTTCATTTGTAGGTAAAATAAACTTTGCAAATGACAGTGTTTAAGCTTTTGTGTTTTTTTCAAGTATAGTTTAGGGTATTATTGAACTATTAAAAAACATTAAAAGGTTGAACACTGGACAGCTTAGAGAAGTAAAACACATTACTGCATTACTACATAACTACATCACTACACAGATATTAGAAAGTACTTATGCTGGATTCACATTTCCTCAAAATTTCCTCTTCTTTCCTTTCAGTTTTCCCCCCTCAGGCTGTGCTGTTGCTTTAGATTTTTAGTGGGTGAAAATCTAATAACTTACATAGTGTTGCTTCATAAGCATTTTGAGGACGTAAAAAGTGCCGTAAAAAATTTCTTACCCATTAAAAGCCACAATATACCGCAAAAGTAGACGCCGTTCATTGTTGGGGAATTTCCCGTAGAGGAAAAACCGCTTTCCTGATAGGAAGTCTGAAAGACATTATATGAACAGGGCTATACAAAAGTGCAATTATAGGCAGTCAGTGAAAAGGAGACGCACAAAGAATGTGGAACACACTTTTAGAGTTGCTCCCCTGGAAGGCTGGGAGCTGTCCAATTACTTATTGTCCATGTTTGCTATGTAGGGTGCCGGAGAATCCCCAGGCAGCAGGAGTGATAGGAAAAGAGCCAAGGAGGGGGATAAAAGAGCACATACCTGGCAGCTCAGGGATAGGATAGTCCTGCTCAGCCTCAGCGTCTGTGTTCTCATCTGTTGACCCCCCATACGGGTCCTCCTCCTCCTTCACTGCCGCTGCCTTCTTCTGCATGTTTTCCTTCTCCACCCTGTCAAAGACAAAACCACTCTTAGTACACTACCATAGATTATACACATATTATATCTAATTGCATTTTTTTCCCAATTCAATCAATAAAATAATTTCTCCACCATTTCATATACACTAAATTATTCACAATAAATAGGTTGCTGGAATATCTATTATGAATACATGCATACATAATTAATATTTGAATTGACACAGGGCTGTTACCCTCACAATCACCATACATCTTAACATCACCAGCTAAGAGCAAAGGCAAAGCACATTTGAGTCAATCAATTAAAGAAATTGTAGAAATATCACTTTTAAATCTCATTTAAATTCAAGTCTTTAAGCTTTGAAGAATTCATAAGAAACTCTAATGAATATAGACTGTTCATTGTGAGAAGAAATTGTATGGTTGCTTTGAAGGTTTATCATCCATTCATAAATGCTTCTTTCTGATACAGTTATAAAATTTTATAAATAAATATAAATGTATGTCCGTCAGTGTCTGTCTGACCTGAGACAGCTTTATGACTTTTAACTGGCCATTGCAAAAGGTGTAACCCGCCACAGGCCCAAAGTTGTCCCCCATGACCCCTAACAAGATTATGAGGTAAAAGATGACTGAATAAATGCTATTGTAAATGTCTTAATGTATCATTATGCATGTTAATTCTGTGTCCACCATAACACAGCATCTAGACTTTTGTCGCTGAAGCTGTGTATCCCAACTGTTTGTATATATTGCAGATATCAGTCATTCCGTAATGTTCTCAAGACACTCACAACGGCAGCTGGTTGGCAACGTCATTCTCTAAATATATACTGTATATTTATATATGTGGCAAATTAAAGATGTACTATATTATGGTCTTCTGTACAACATACATTCCAACACCACTACCACACACATTCCAATACCCGCATTGCAAAGAATATTTTTATAGCGTGGCAACAACTTTGTCTTACTTTTTAAGGAGAAAATGCTCTAAAAGTCTTGTCAAGTCAAAAGTAGATCAATTATAGCCTGGGTAGCATGTGTTCTGGTAGAGAGCTGTCTTTGTCCAGTACAGGTAGAAGGAGATGTTCAAAACAAAACAAATCTTAACAAATCTTAACAAATCACCATGTAGCCCTAAAACAGGGTAAAATCCATTTTAATTAGAATGCAAAGTGTAGCAAAGTAAAAACAAATAGTAATGGTGTAGTAAAAATACATTACACTGTAAAAAGATGACACCTAGGCACTTTAAAATGTCAGCTACTTTGCAGGACATTGGCCAAATATAAAATGCAAGTGGGAAAATGTGATCTGAGATATTTTTAGGTACTCGGTAGGCTCTTGCAAACCACAATGACAGCAGAAATAAAACCATTTTCCATTAATGTATAGAAGAATCAGAGAATTATTTGAGAGTTGGCTGAAAATCTTACATTTTATATATGTCAAGTATATTATGTTTATTGTATGAAGGAGTAATCTAATGGAGTTTAGCTCTAGTAAACTATAGAGGGAACCTATGTCATAAAACGACTGTTGAGTAATGAATCTGCCATGTTGGTGGCCACAGACAGAGAAACGCCATAGAGTAGCATAAGAAACAGCGGCATAAAAAAGTAAAACAGCCTTGAAACAACTCTTGGCCTGGCGTTTCCATATTAAGCTATTTCAATTTAATCTCGTCTCATCATTCAGATCACTATTACAAGTCCAGGATAACAGTCTTTAGTATATAGTGACTTATTGATGGTAGCCTTTAGTTGGTGAAGCCCCAACTGTCATTTTCTAAAGTACTCACCCGATTACACACACCACACACTTAGCCATTTAGCTAAACAATATTTATCATGCAGAATTTTTTTTGGTTAATGCTCTTGTCACTAAGAATATATTGTGGTCTGCTTAAATCCACACACTGCTCATTTTTAATTTTTCCATCAGACAAGAGTCTCAATGCCAAAGTGCTCAATGTATTGCTACTAGAAACACACACTAATCCTATAATCCATAACAAATTAGTTATCTTCTCCAAGGCGCTTATGTTTTTTAGAGTTATTGGTTTGTTACCCTGTAAGAAAAAACTTAAAAAAAACTTTACCATTGTGAGATATAAGGACTTGTGACTCAATGCATATAGAATTTCCACCTGAACTGAACCCTGGTTCAATTCAAAGTGTTGTGTGACCAGTCTTCCAATGTTATACCATAGTCATGTGTAAAACTTTTTATGAGAAACTATTAGGGGTGTATCGATACGTTTTTTGCAACAGTACGATACGTATCGATTGGAATTGTTTCAATATGATTCAAGAACAATATTAGCTCATTTGGAACAATACGATTTGATACGATTCAACACCTTCATATCAATAATCGATACAGCAACTTTTTACCAAAAATCATAAAAATGTATTCTCAAATCAAGCATTGCAGTGGAAGTTGATTATGTCCAGTAAACAGAGAGCGTTTAATATAACATTTTTGTTTCATTAAAAATACAAAAATTACATCCCAAAAGCCATATCTGGTTTCATTTTAACATATACTGTATCTTTACACCCCTAGAAACTATTAGAAGCTATCTCTTATTAGTGGTAGCTTCATCAATATTAATTGCTTTGTTTACCTCTGCAGTTCATCTTCAGTGTCCACAGCTGATTCATCATCGTCTCCTGTCAAAACACAGATCATGTCATTTCAATATTATTTAAATTACAAGTTGCTTTATTATCTCATTAAAGTTATATTGCTGCCCTTTGGCTCTTTCCCGCAAAGTAATTAACTATATTGAGGAAATGTGGATTTTTATGTTGAGTACAGTATATCAGAGCTTCACAAAATGGATTGTTCTTCCGTATAATACACTCCTGGGCTTAAGGCAGAAAAAGCGTAACGGCGCTAATTAAAATGCCACCTCCCCTGTATGTTTGTTGTGTCTCCTCACTAATGCGCCCTGGCACTTCACGTCTGGCCCCGCATTAACATAGAAATGAGAATCATGCTCAAGTCCTTCCACAATAATTACAACTTTTCCATCCTGTCTTCGTGTTCTCCTCCCAGCAGCACCAGTTATTTGGCATTCATGTCCTTTTTAATGGAACTTTTAAACATGTTGGTTTCCAGGTACTTCATAAATGTGATCCTTTATGTCTGAAACTAAAGCTCTCACACAGCCCCCTTGGCCCTCACCATTCATTCACCCTCTTCCACTACTGTGCTTTCATCTTGTTATCTAAGCAGTCAATAAATGCACTCATGACTCATAGTTTATTATCATGCAGATACAATTCCTATATGTAACCATTTTGTTTGTGCAAATGAGTCAAGTTTCTTTACATTTGTTCTGAATCACCACACTGTTACAAGATTAGCCAATGTGCTTTGTAAATTCCCACCTGCTCTCAAATTGACCTAACGTTGCCATTTATTTATTTTGTAGCTGTTGACAACAACACACCCTAAACTCAAATTTGATTTACTTTTTACTTTCATAAGGGAGAACTAATAGCATTAACTACACAACACACTATCTTTAGTATGGAGTTATGTTATCTAAAACTAACAGTACTTTTCCTTAGTTGTTTCTGATTTTTTAAATATACATATTTGTTAAGGATGAAACAATAGCTCTCAGTTCACAACATTTTTTGAGTCACACCAATAACCAGAAGCAAGATTTTTAATTAATGAACAGTAAATTAACTGAAACATCTGATAGATGTTGAATTATCATTTTAGATATGTTTATATGAAGGGGACTATTGGTGAAAGCATTGTTATTTTATTTTAACCTAAATGGTAAATGAAATGAATGAATTTTAATCTTCCAACTACTCCTAATTACTAACCATTTTTATGATGCACAAATCTTCACATGATTACATACATATGAGCCTGCTACAAAAACTCAAATGTGCACTTGGAGGGATGTTTTAAATATAGATAACCAGTACCTAAATTTCACATTTGATGATTGATGAATGAGTATAATTCTTTTGACATGTGTGAAATGATGCTGCTATAATGTGCAATGTCTAATCTTCCTACCCTTTTCCTTTAATGGGACTGCAGATGAAAAGAGCATGGAACAAGCATCTTTTGACCTTAATGTATTTTCGTACACTGTCCTGATGAATAAATAAATAAATGAAATGAGAAGTCACATTATGTGTAGCACTGTGTTAAAAAACTAACCAAGTATAGCAATGGTACATTCACATGTTCCTTCCTTAATGGGCTTTGATGATTCACACAAGGGACATGTCTGAAAGGCAGCTACATCAGTACAGGCAATACTGAAACTCTAGCCTTTAAAAAAACAACCTTATAGAACAGCTAAGTAGTATCTATTCTGGGAATACCCCCAGCTGCTCCCAAATTAGAGGCATACAAATGGAGGTCAATGGAGATAAACAAGATATTCTGAAATCCTTTTGAACGAGGCTAATTCACACATCTCAAAAATCCAATATGTTATTAACATTACAAGTTTTATTCATGACAGCACCGACTGTATCACTAACTAACTAATTCAGTCTGATTAATCAAGAAAAAAAGACAGAGAGATAGAAGAAAGATTTTGTCCTTTCTTTATAACTGTAAAATATATTAGTTTTTTAATTAAATTGTAACACGTTGTCTTCAGTGGAGGTTCTATTACTTTCTGTTTGTACAAGTTCCTAGAGCAGTGCCCAGAGCTTAAACTCAACCTAACCTCACTTACCAACTGGTCTGTGACACAGTACCATTTAAGAGGGCTTCTGCAAAAAGTACTTGCAACGGTAGGTACTTTAGATAAAATTCCGATCACAAGTTTTTTATTTGTTACATCTCTGATGTACAAGATAACTTTGACGAGCCCCTGCATTCGGCTTTAGAACAACTGAGAGCAACTCATGGTCTTCTAAGGTCAGCTAGCTACATCATTCATATTTTGACTGATTTGAGGACACCAGGGTTTACCTTTTGTGACCTCAAACTCAAATAATAGATTCTTGTTTATTCTTGCTTGCCTGATATGAGATGATATTTGTTTTGGCCTGACATGGAGGAGAATTGTGTTTGAAAAGATTTGATTTTCCGGTTTTGCTTTGTTTTAAGTGCCCCTTAAATCTCCGCTGTCATTTAGCAATTTCCTCTATTTTACCGTTTTTAGAAAGCTGACTGCCCACTTCCTCGAACTTTTTTATCCAGTCCATCTGTCTGTCCTGAGTGAACTTCGGCTGTATATTGATTTGAAAACACAATTTAAATCTTTGCAAGGACATTCCATTTAGGATGCTTTAAGAACAATCACTGTGGAGTATGTGAAACTACAGGGAACTTGTGAGAAGTTACTGAGTCGGCAGCTGTGATCCCGAGTGAATCTTCTTCTGATAAAATGCATTTCTATTACTCCCACTGTGAGATTTTGTATTCATGCATTCATGTATGCAAACCTGGTTCGTCCACATCGGTTGAGCCGCCATATTCATCATCGTCTTTCTTCTCCGGTGTCTTTTTGGGGGTGACCTGCCTCTGTGGCTTTTGTGAAATCTAAAAAGCGTCCCAAAACATTTCAAAGTGTTAGCGGGTTTACTGCCGCATATTTATGAGCGCACGCAAACCTAAACGCACCTTTGTGTTCACTTCCTCGTTGCTCTGGTCATCAGCCTCCATTTCACTCTCAGAGCTCGACTCTGGTCCATCCATCAAATACCTACGGGAAAGACAGAAGACGGCTGAAAAAAATGTGTCAGGATGATTAAAGGCACGAGGGAACGGGACGCCTGCTCAATATGTCGTTGTACGCTTGGCATGTACGACGACAGCGAGGTTCAGAATAAAGGAAATATTTTACACAGGTATTCAGAGCCCTGATGTTTAATGCATTGTCTGTATGTACAATTCTTTGAAGTCTGTGTGCGGTAAAGGATCTTATCTACATAACTTCAAAAGAGGGGGGAGTAGACTTAATTCACCCGAGCTCACTGAAATTTTATTTGAAGTATAAAAAGTTTATTGCCAAATGTGTATATAATGAGCAGGTGTTTCATTTACAGCTAAAAAGTTACAAGCATTTCATTTGAAGTATCTCCATTTTTATAACAGCAAAACTTGAACAATCAGGATAAGCACAACAACTCTCAAAGTGACTTGTGTGAAGTCAGTACCATATATTTACAGTACATCACAATAACACTGCATGCACATGTCTGTCTTAGAAAAAATGTCACTCAAAGTTCCATACAACATAGTGGTAGTTTATTACTTGCTATTACTAAAGATGTAACAGGCATTTTTTAACCTAAATTGGTTTTGTTTTGTTTTTTTTTCCAGTAAATTTAGACACATTTCTACAAAGGTTTATCCATAGACAACAATAACTGCACATGCTATAAAAAGGAGTATAATATGTGGAACTACAATCTGCACTTTCACAACGGAATGCCACCAAATAGAAACATTCTTTGCATTACACTGGTAAAAGTCCCTTTGTCCTGCTTTACTAACCAAAAACTATATGGCTAATACAAAAGTAGTGGCGTTATCAAAAAAAAAAATCATCAGTCATGCTACTCTTTTCTCTATTTATGTTCTTTGTTTTTTTTTTCCCGTTTAATTTGCAAGTAGCCATACCCGGCACTTTCCCTGTATTATCTGCAACCACTTATTAAAGGTAGACAAGTGGTGTAAAACAGGCAGAATAAATAAATTCCCTTTCCCCAAATGCAGAAAAAACACCGTTCTGTTCTGATTATATTCATGTTGGGGGCGCTGTTTTCCACATTACTTCTCTGTTCATGTATATTGTGTTGTGGCCGCTTTAAGGATTATGAACGTGAGTGTCAGGAGGTCATGTGACTCAGAATCAGGAAGTATAAGGAAACATGTCTCTGTAAGCTGTTATTTTTTTTATCCGAGTTAATCCAGTGACATCTGCATACATCTTATGCCTTCGGTAGCATCGTGGGTATGTACTAACTGTTACTTTGGTTACCTTTATCTGCACATCATTATTTTGAGAAAACTGTTGATTTGTGGACTGAGAAAACTATGCAACATTTTGATGTTATGTTATTACAATTGCTGACAGTACAAACACATTTCTTTTTAAGTAAAAATCTCAAAATCTACTTGACATATGTACGTTACCAAGCATTTGCTGCACCAATTACCATGGATCTGTTTTCTCAATAGGCATTTTACATTAAAGGGAAAATACTAGGGATGTAACAATTCTTTGTAAATCGGGCTAAAAATTGATGCATAAGAGAAATTTTTAATCGGTGCAAAAAAAAAAAAAAAAAAAAAAAAATCGCGGTGTCCCTTTAAAACAGCGTACAGTATAAGTATAAGTATAATGTTGTGTAAGCTGCCTCGCATATTTGGCGCTAGACATCAATACCTGACCATTTTACAGAAGAAAAACATGAATTTATATCAAGTTTTAGTTTACAGGACTTGTAAAATCATTAGCCCAACATGCTGGAAACGTGAAAAGACTGCACAAGAGCTTCATTACTCTGAGCGGCTCGGAAGAGAGCTCCCTCACCTCTCGCACAGACGGAGGAGCGCGCTCACAGCGCCATCATTTACAAAGGAACAACAAGCCCAGGGCGGACAGCAGGGGAGACACATCTGAAGGTATTATTTAGGCTGCACATACCTGTTTGCTCCGTTTACCATTGTTCAGAAAGTAGCTTGTTAGCAACGAGCTAAAGGAAAGCTAAGTGGCTAACAACAGCCTAAAGTTTATGTGAAGTTTCAGTGGCCCCTCCGCCGGAGTGTTTCCATGGAGTGTCTTTACTGAGGATGTGTCTTTCCTCACTGATATTTTTATAAGACTTGACTTATATTAAGCCCATTATATATTACTAAGGCGTGGATTCATGATAAGCTGCTTCTCTATGCATTGCTTGCTACTGTAGTGTATCTGTTTTAGGAGGGGAGTAGAAAGGTGTTAATAATGTTAGGTAACAAATTATTTTTTATATATTTTTGTTATTTTTACATGTCATTGTTTTAATATCTACTTTTTTATTCAATTTCTGTCAATAAGAAATGTACACAAATTTATGTTTGCTAAGATGACACACATAGGCTATGTAAAAAAATAAATCAATTATACTGCAACTAAATCTGCAAATAAACATTGTAAAAAAAATCATAATTGTGAACATAATCGTGAACATAAAATCGTGAATCAAATCGTGACTTAATTGCATTGTTACATCCCTAGAAACTACTATATGGATACATTACTTCTGAAAAGAAAAAAAATAATAAAGTATTTTAAGTTCTTTGCTGTATGTGTTGGGTCATTAGTCATCTGGACTGAAAAGCACTTTTTGGGCTGAATGCAGGAGTATAGGCATTATTATTCATTTGTCTATAAGCATAGAGGGAAGAATCCCACGGGGCAAAAGCACTTGCCAGTTCATTGCCCCATTACTTACTTTACTTCTGCCTTTCCCTACTGTTAAAAGCATATATAGACGAAATCTCAAACTGGGTTTCTTCTGCGTTCACACTCTAGGATCTGATGTCAAAAACTCAGATGGAGGGCAGTATTACTGTATAGGTTGGATAGTGTTTTTTAACTAACTGAACAGAAAATTAACAAATGTTGAACCTGATCATTTTTGGTTAAGAATTGTGTCTACTGACAACAATGCCTGTGTGATTGAATATTGTCACCACTTCTTGATGCTACAGTGAAAACAAAAGTCATCTAGATACTTGTGCTGGCAGAGGAGATATTGAACTTTGGATCACTTTTTGTTTCATGTGGATTATTGGTGACCCAATTTAATAAAATCCAACCATTAGTGGTAGAGATAATAATGTTTCATTATTATAGATTGACAGGAATGAAGATATACTGTATGGTGCACAGTAAAGGCAAAAAAATGGCTATTTTCTCAACAAAGTTAGGAGAGTCTGGGGAAATAAAAAAGCCTTGTAAATTCCCAACAGAATTCTCAGCGGGTGACAATAAGACATGGAATGGATCCATCATGCTGGGAAAAAAAAAAAAAGTGACAAATGAGCATTGCTGGGTGCAATAAGGACATGACATTTCTGCCTGGATTTTCCCTGTAGCTATTAGGGATTCACTGGAAGATTATCAGATTGTGTGAAGATGCAGAGAGTGGAAATACCAGGCTTAAGGTGGTATCATTTTCATCAATGCAGCAGGGAGACATTTTACTGATCTATGCCTACTACTTTCATAAAACTCAAGTGTCCAGGAAATTGCAAAATGAAAAAGGACACTTGGTAACAAGAGTTATAGAGAGATTGTTTACTCTGATCTCAGCTAGCAGCTGGAAAACTATGAATGCTATTTCTCAATGGGCCACAATAAAGATGGCATGTTTCACTAGAAATGTGATTGCAGGAGCATTGATTACAAAAAATATTGTAAAGTAAATCTAGAGACATGCCCTTTTTGCGGCTCCACAGAGACCTAATATTTGCAACACCAGAAAGATGCTGTACCCACAAGCTGCTAGAAAAGACACAAACAAGGTTATTAACTGAGTAGCATTTATCAGATGGGAAACATCGTCCACAAACTGCCGTGACTGGAATAGTTAAACACAGTAATCAGTACAAAGAAAAAGCGGCAGTAGCTCAGTATGTAAAACCTCTGGCCCACTAACTGGAAGGTTGGCGGTTCAATGCCCGCGAGAAGTGGCTGTCATTTTGGCTAATGGCACATGCACATTAAAATCAGACCTTAAAGGCACACTACCCATTTTTTAACCATCCCGAAACTGCTTTTATTTTGCTAAATAAGTATGACTGGACCAGTTACTGGCCTGTGGACAATTATATTGGTCCAGTCATACTTATTTAGCAAAATATAAGCAGTTTCGAGATGGTTAAAAAATGGGTAGTGTGCCTTTAAGGTCTGATTTTAATGTGCTAATAATAGATACAAATGAAATCTCCACTGCTACATTTACCACTGCAAACTTCCCAATGTTTTGGACAGTGTAAGAGACTATAAACCATATTTACCAATAAAAAATGAAGAAATGCCAGGAAGACAGATGGCCCTGGCCACGTGCATCAATTTGATTTGTAATACACTGTCATGCTATCTCATTAGTTTAATGTGAGGGCACTGACAGATGGACATTTGGTCTCAAATCAACTGCCCATAAAAATAAAATAAAAATAACAGCAACAACCTACAAATTAGCTTCTAGGCTAATTTTTTTGTTACTCTGAAGCAGAAACACCACAACAAACAACTGTTCTAGAAATGAGAAAATATGTATAATGTATTCCTATTGCATATTGTAATAGGAATCATCTGTGAAATTAAACAATACCTCATCTAGGCTTTATGATCCAGAAATGAAATAGACTGGATGGAATTTAAAGCACATAGCACAAGTTTGTGTCCAATTAGGAACACTCTTTGGTTGTTGGTCTATACCTTCAGCCCAGCTACACTTAAAACATTTACTTGGCTCAATTTTTAAGTTAATAGCATAACATTTAGAAGGTTGTTTCAGTTATGTATAATATTTTGCATATGCATTCCATACAGAGGATTTGCAAGGCTCTTTATTACTTAATATAACACAAGTGATATGTTGTGTTTTAAGGCAATCCAGATGGCCCATCTGGTTACTTAATCATTTTAAACAGTGACCTCTGCATTACATCTAAATCTTCAAGTTCAATTATTTCATAAAAAAATATTTGATTTCTTGGCTACCAGGTAGATTTTAGGTTAAAAAAGCTGTATATATCATTTAATCTTGTTTGTTTACCCAGTCCTTATTAATAACAAAACAACAAAATAATAAGGGTCATAAAATATTAAAATAGGTTATTTTTTTGGTTGGAATTGGAAAAGATCACATCACTAATGTGCAAAGAGATAGTGCTTAGTGTAAAATCAGTAAGAGCTTGTCATGACATTTACATGGCTTTAAAATGGTGTTGATTAATATACTATATTTGATGTGCTGTAAAATAGGATCAAGGTTCCATATTTATCAACTCACTGGTTTTCCTTTTCTACAGTCCATTTAGAGCCCATTATTGACAATTTCAACATTGGTACATTTTTCCTTCATTTCCTCAAGGCTGTACGTCCATACCACGGTAATGTTAAAGTAAACTGTGCACTTATCCTGATTATACATATTTGCATTTATTTAAGGCGTCTTACATGTGACCACCACCACCGCAGCTTGAAAATGTTTCCGTCACTTTTGCAGGGGGTCCTAATTGAGCAACAGTTTGAGTGCAACTGTGTGCCTATTTTGTTGGGCACTTGTCATCATCAAAGCAAGTGCCCTTTTTAATTACCCATAGCAGATGCAGCTTTTAAATACAGCATACATCATCAAAGCCTCACACTCCAGTTGCTGCACAATAGCTGAGCTGGCCAGGGGAATGGATTTCAGGGGGAGGGCAGTGAGAGGAGAGAAGGGAATTGTAGATCTCTGGCCCAATCACATATTGACTGAGAAAGGCCAACATCTGAGAGAATGATAACAGGCTTGTGCAAACTTGCCCCTTCAGTGGAAATGTATGTAGGAAGGCCATTTTTGTAGCCCAATGTGTTGCACCCCTTGAGCAGTGTTTATAACAAGCTTTAAAAATTAGTCATAGCTATGTGTTTCCACAGTTTTCCCAAGCCGTTGCATTGAGAAACCTGTGGAAACACATAGCTATGACAAATTTTAATTCACGCTTTGGCAACAAACATCAGCAAAAATAGATTTGTGTAGCAGGTAATTCTCTGCAAAGATTGAAGCAAGATTACAGATCAGATATATGTTGTGGACTGTAAACTGAGACCAACTGTTGCCAATTTACTGTCTTTTTATTAATGTCTTCATCTAGACACGTGTCAAAAATGTAGCACGCATCCTATTTTTAGTTGAATAAAAAAACTAGAAGCACTTGGATTGTGCAGATATGCTGGGGCATTGATCCCATCGCCCCATGGCAAAACTATAGTGCCCACACCAGGACTTGAACAAGGGATCAATGTTCCATCTACTGAGCCACAAGAATCCACAAATCAAACTAAGCATTTGTTCTTTTATTGTACACCACACTGTTCTGGATCCATACCAAATTTCTTCTTTTAATTCAATTAAAAAACTGACCATTGCTATTTGAATAATGCTGTAAACAAACTATCAAAAAAAAAAAAAAAAAAAAAAAACAGCCAACACCAGCGAGAAGATAATCCTCCTTGGCTGAGGCAAAAACAACACTTTTGGGTTGGATTTCCTCAAATCCGCTATCCATGTCCTGTCCTATCAACATGTCACTAAGTCAGTATGAGAACGATCAGTACATTCAGGTCATCACACACAGCTGATAAAAAGTGGGATGTTGCTTCCTCTTTTAAGTTTTGCATTTATTCCATTAGATATCTTTATATTGTAAAAAGGTATTTGGCAGCTGTTACTTGTTTACTAATTACATTCTATTCTGGGTCTACTGCACACACCCACACAGAGTCTCCACACCTCTGTTATATTTTATTCAAAAATATTCTCTGTCTAGATTCAAATTAGTAGCTAGCAATGGTTTTACCAATAATATGGCTATACAAAACATGCTAAAACAAACCACAAGTCAAACTTTTAAAATATATAACATTTTGCAAATACTTTTTGGCGATGCAGCTATTTGCAGAACAAAGTTCTAAATTCCAAACCTAGAGCATGTAAATGGTAGCCCAGCAAACCTAAATAAATTCTGATAGAACTCTTAGTATAATGGAAATAGTTGTGGTTTGGGGTGAGTTGTATTGGGTTATGAGTAGTACACTAAAACCATTTTGATTGATTGATTAAATTTTATACTAGTAGATAAAATTATATAAACATGTATACAAAACAAATCTTAATGGAAAGAGGAATGGATTGTCATATTTTAAGATTAAAATTCCTCAGCAAATATTTGATAACTAACTTTTTATAACTAACTAAAACTTCAAGCTTTTGATCCATTACTGGATAGTACTATCAGCCAGACTGCACTGTCTAAATTATTTGATTAATCTTACAGTAAGCATCGCCAGAGACTGTACAGTAACCTAAAATAACCGTGCTGGCAGTGTGGGAGTCTGGATGTCCAATTTCAAAGCAGACACAATTACTGGGAAAGCTGTGAATATGAAGGAATTTCCTAAATGATGCAAAGCTTCTTACAGTAAGACAAGCACAGGTCCAATTAGCAAGAACCAGGCTTCTCCCTGGACGAGTATTCAGTTGTACATTATTTAGTGAATAGAGATTCATATGTTATGACAGAGGACCTTGATGTTGCTAAGGCCCTCCCTATAATGAGGCTTATAATTAGGGAGCTTCCGGAGCAGGTTGGCTGGCGTGAATTTGAGATCACAGCAGGCATCAGCTGCTCAAGGTTACAATGATCTCTGTATGAGAGAGCATTGCTACAGAGGGGTGTATTTTTGGATGCTTCAATCAACATGAGAGCCATTTGCATATTGAGTAAGACACATGGCTTAAGAGAAACTAATAACCAAATGGTTGGATGATTGGTCTATAGGGAATCTCCGGGATTTTATAGTGCACGAGTAGCCCCAAACACTTTCAAGATGGGTATTTTTAATTTCAACATTTTGAATTGTAATAACATAAAAATTCCCATGTTTCCAACCTCTCCCTGTCAAATATGTAAAATGACAACATGAAAAACATTGATAGACAGAGACAAGATGATAAAGCCTTTTTTTTTCCTAACAATGTACAGTCGTATGAAAAAGTTTGGGCACCCCTGATCATTTTCAAGATTATCCTTTATAAATCATTGGTTGTTCGGATCAGCAATTTCAGTTAAATATATCATATAACAGACAAACACAGTGATATTTGGGAAGTGAAATGAAGTTTATACAGAAAGTGTGCAATAATTACTTAAACAAAAGTAGGCAGGTGCATAAATTTGGGCACCGCAACAGAAAAATTCCATCAATATTTAGTAGATCCTCCTTTTGCAGAAATAACAGCCTCTAAACGCTTCCTATAGCTTCGAATGAGGGTCTGGATCCTGGTTGAAGGTATTTTTGACCATTCTTCTTTACAAAACATCTCCAGTACAGTCAAGTTTGATGGTGCCCGAGCATGGACAGCCCGCTTTAAATCGCACCACAGATTTTCAATAATATTCAGGTCTGGGGACTGAGATGGCCATTCCAGAACGCTGTACTTGTTCCTCTGCATGAATGCCTTGGTAAGAATTTGAGCAGTGTTTAGGGTCGTTGTTTTGTTGAAGTATCCAGCCCCGGCGCAACTTCAACTTTGTCACTGATTCTTGAACATTGTTTGCAAGAATCTGCTGATACTGACAGGAATCCATGCGACATTCAACTTTAACAAGATTTCCAGTACCTGCACTGGCCACACAGGCCCACAGCATGATGGAACCACCACCAAATTTTACTGTGGGTAGCAAGTGTTTGTCTTGGAATGCTGTGCTCTCCGCCATGCATACCGCCCCTTGTTATGTCCAAATAACTCAATTTTAGTTTCATCAGTCCAGAGCACCTTATTCCAAAATGAAGCTGGCTTGTCCAAATGTGCTTTAACAAACCTCAAGCGACTCTGTTTGTGGCATGTGCGCAGAAAAGGCTTCAGTCACATTACTCTCCCATACAGCATCTCCTTGTGCAAAGTGCGCTGAATAGTTGATCGATGCACAGTGACACCATCTGCAGCAAGATCATGTTGTAGGTCTGTGGAGCTGGTCTGTGGGTTGAGTTGACTGTTCTCACCATCCTTCGCCTCTGCTTATCTGAGATTTTTCTTGGCCTGCCACTCCGGGCCTTAACTAGAACTGTGCCTGTGGTCTTCCATTTCCTCACTATGTTCTTCACAGTGAAAACTGACAGCTGAAATTTCTGAGCTAGCTTTTTGTATCCTTCCCCTAAACCATGATGTTGAACAATCTTTGTTTTCAGGTCATTTGATAGTTGTTTTGAGGCTCCCATGTTGCCACTTCTTCAGAAAAGATGCAAAGAGGAGAACAACTTGCAATTGGCCGCCTTAAATACCCTTTCTCATGATCGGCTTCACCTGTGTATGTAGGTCAAGGGTCAATGAGCTTACCAAACAAACTTTGTGTTACAATAATTAGTGCTAAAGGTATTAAAATCAATAAAACAAGGGTGCCCAAATTTATGCACCTGCCTACTTTTGTTTAAGTAATTATTGCACGCTTTCTGTAAATCCTATAATCTTCATTTCACGTCTCAAATATCACTGTGTTTGTCTGCTATATGATATATTTAACTGAAATTGCTGATCCGAACAACCAGTGATTTATAAAGGATAATCTTGAAAATGATCAGGGGTGCCCAAACTTTTTCATACGACTGTATTTAATATTCATGTAGCCATTTTACTAACATGCTTGAAATTGAGAGGTTATAGGCTCACTTCACTACAATGCACAAACTCAATAAAACCAATCTTGTCTGACCCATGGTGTTCGGTTTAATGGCAAAGCAACCATTTTACTGTTACTAATGTAAACAATGTGGCATTGCTGTGACTAAATAAAACAGGTGGTTACTGGCAGGTGGTTCATCCAGCAATCACCAGCCAGGCACAAATTTAAAGTAACCACCGGAATATGAAAAGACAGAGTATACGAATTGTTCTTGTTTTTTCTTGTATTGTTACAGTTTAATGTATGTTGTTTATTTGATGTTGTTGTTGGCTGATTGTGGTTTGTAGTTTGTTTATTAGTTATTGTTCATTTTTTATTTATTATTGTTGTTGTTTGTTGTCATTATTTGATGTTGGTTGTATGTCATTTTTATACTAGTTGTTTGTCATTGGTCATTGGCTTGACAGCTTACAAATTATACTGCTATAGTAACTTCTAACAGCAATAAGAGCAGGATATTATGAAAAAAAAAATTACAGTGATCACAATTAACCTCTGATGCTGTACCGGTAGAAAAAGTAACCTTGTTTTTCCTTAACCTTGCTCAGTAGTATTGATCTGCGTAGTATTGATCTTTTTTTCTGAAAATAATAAGAACAGTGTTATTTAAGGGGATATATTATGCAAAATTAAAATCTTTTTTTAAGCTTTCTACCATGTTATAATGTTGTTCCTGCCTTTCTGAGGCTTCAGAATCTCCGAGGGCCTGTTTACATGACAATGCTGGCCAGGAAAACAGTCATGCTGCCTGCGATTCGCATTTTCACAAAAATGCTGAAGCATGAAGAAAACAATTGTAGACTGTAGTACTTGTATTTGTCCAGCAAACGGCCCCGCAATTGCTCTACACCACACAGTGAGTAAACAGCATGAGGAAATGATAGCTCCAGTCTCTCATCAAAGTTAAGTACTTATACAGATATTACTGACAGTTACTCAACTAAACATGAACGTGTGAGGTATAAAAGCCTCATATTTTGTGGTCATCAGTCAGCTGGCATACGGTGGGCAGACAGCCAATCATTGTTCAGATTTGGGCTGTTACATGGATCATTGTTTTCAGTGAATACGGTGTTTTCACAGTTTACACGAGTGCGGAGCGGCTCCCCACTGAGAGACCAAAACGCCTCTTACAGCGTTTTCAAAAGATTGCGGATTCGGAAAACGGAAGGCCAGTCTTCGTGTAAACAAATGGCCAAACCGCAATCAAACCTTTGCAGCTTTGGCAAACATTTAAATGGCCCCTGAAGCTCTCTACATCCAGTCTGCTCTTATTCCTTTATTAAAAAATGTGTACAGCTCTGTGTCCACTTATTTTTCATAGCTATTTTTCATTTTGTAGTAATGGCATCATGCAAAAGGTTTAAGGGGGGAAAAAAAGGTATTTTTCTGTGTTTATGTTCAAAAGACCCGAGTAGCTATGAACTCTGCTGGTCACTTCACCTGTTTCTTTATGGCACCAGTAGAGTACTTATTAAAAGCTTTCTAAAGGTGACCAAGATTGTTTTAAATATATAAATAAAATCACAACATATCCCCTTTAAGATTTTCTTTTGTTCTTGGTTGGTTAGAGTTTACTGATGTTCTTAAGTTGACAGGTTATACCTCTGTTATAACATATGGCTTTTACCAGCAATAAGAGTACAGAAAATACACAATACACTGTCTATTATGGTAGCACTAATTGAGCCCTTTCAGAATTGTAGGCTTTACAGTATTAACAATTAACACGAGCCAACAAAGCAGCTGCCATTTGGCCCAGACTCCAAATGTCACTGCCATTATATCTGACTATTATCCCCACAAAGACGGCCCCTTTGAGCAGTGTGCTCTGTGTTTCACGTGTGCCTTACCACTTGTAGGAGAGCTTCTGCTTCATCTTATGGCAGTCCATTACCCACTCTTTGCGCACGATGATGCCCCCTGCTGCATTCACCTGGCTGTACTTGGGGGTGTTGGTGAAGGCACAGCTGGAGATTAATGGGCCAGACACACAGACACACAGAAGAGTTATATCAGTAAGGGGAAGCTGACAAGGGCAATAGCCTGAACTGACAGCACAGATGAAGATGGGATCAGAGCGAATTACTCAAGAGTGCAAATGGGGTTCTCTTGTTACTCAATACAGCGCATCAAACTCAAACAATTAGTCCTTTAAGTACAATTTAGTCCATTATTTAGTGTGGAATGAAAAATGTATTAGATAACCTTCAAACTGTGTTTATGAATTGTTAAAAGAAAAGTCAAAGTTGTGTTTATTTATGTTTAGAAGCATTCATCTTTTGTCTTATCACTTTTCTCGAGACATTTTATCGTTTATCATTTACTCATCTGTGGCATTTTTCCAAGCCGCATGAACACAACAGTTTGTGTGAAAATGTTCAGTGTATTTATGATATGCCAGGGACATAAAATCAGATTAAGCAGATTTTTTGGGTGTAAAAACTGATATGGGAAACAATGAGTATCAAAGCTTTTCTGTAAACACCACATAATAAAAATATGAAAGCAAACAGTTTTTGTAACTTTTTACCATAAATGCATAATCTCAAAGTCAGTTAAACAAGTAGCTTCAAAGTCATCTTGAGAACTTTTTAACAGATACTCCACCAAATACCCTGTTACATTAAGCTGCATGTTAACTAGGGCTGTAGTTGCCCAGAGAAATTGTTAGTTGACCAAAGTTATGCCCAGTACAGCGATTAATCGACCGAAATCGACCAAAGGATCTGTAGAGGACTTACCAGAGTCTCATACAAACAAGTAACTTTAGATTAATTAGGTGATACAATATTTACAAAAGATGGCTATGAAATATATTTTCTAAAAATGTTATGCTATCCTAAATAAAATAAAAAAATAATAGTTATCAAGAAATACATTAGACCAACTTTATTGATGCAACTATTCAACCAATAAATTTTCCTGAATTAAATTCCCCTAACCCTGACTAGATTCAGACTTATGCATATTAAGCACATTATGCACATAAATGTCTAAGACTTTGTAGTCGTTTAAACTAGCAGTTATCCATAAAAAGAGTATCTATGACTATTGTTATCACATAAAACAAATGGATAATGATTTGCTAACTGGAAGTAACAAAGTGACAGTGACACATTTTCTAAATGAGTATGAATACAACTCCATAGCTCTAGCATAACGGAAAGGAGACTCGTAAAACTCAAATAAAAATAACCCGCAGAGAGCAGCTTAAGGTTCACTGAGTGAGTTTTCAGATTTACTGACACATAAAAAATTCACTGACAACTCACTCCTTAAAGATCTAATGCACTATGAATTTGAATTAACCTTGCTTCTTTACAGGATCAATGTGGTTTGAACAGCTACAAGTGCAAGTAAATGCCTTACATAGAGAGCACTCAAAGAGCCAATTCTTGCTGCTTGCTAACTGGTTTTGATAGATGTCAATAAGGATTTTATGGTAAAAAGGTATTAAGTGTTGACCCATGGGTGCATCTAAATGTAGTGTGTCAATACAGCAGTAATTTATTCTCACGGCTAGCATAAGTTAAATGGAATACCAAAGTTGGGTCACTCTTTAGTAACTTACATAAGGTGAGTGGAGTCTGGGGTCCAGTCTGGCCTGTACTTAGCTCCCATCTCTATAGCCTTTTCCCTCAGCTCTCCTCTAAATGGGTTCTGGAAGCCGCTGAGGACAAACACCACTCCCTCCATGATGCGGTTGAAGGGGACCTCCTGTGCACTTTGGCTTTTGGCTTTCTGTTGTTTGGGTTTGGCTTCAGGTTTGGACAGACTCTCTCTCTTCTTTTCAGCTGGCTTTGGTGCTGGTGAGGCTGGAGAGAATTTGAAAAGTCAATGCAGGCCTTATTGATAACGGAGTAATTAGAAAGAGAAGATAACCTTTTGCAGAGCTGGGGCTTGGAGTGCTGACTGGACTAGGTTTGTGTTTGGATGTAGCAGCTTTGATTTCAGGTGAACCCAAAGGGCTTGTTTTCTTTGCAGGAGGAGGTCCGGGCACTGACTGCCGCTCTTTGCTGAACTCAAATTTTCTTTTCACGGGAGGCTAAAGAAGAAAATAAACCGTAACAATACATTAAAGGTCTTTACAAAAAGTCTTGTGCCTTATTTATGTGGTCCCCGGATGGTTTGTGTTTTCAAGTGAAACGTTTTTTCCAACTTGTTCAAGTGCTTTTGCTTCTGAAAATATTAATGTTTATTGCAGACTAAGTTTGGAAGTATTCCATCAAAGTTTTTTAGAGAAGTGCAGCTGACAAATTAAAGCAAGGAGTCATTTGCAGTTAATGTGTTTTAGCATCTCAAAGTACAGCTAAAGACAACTACAATATAGACAAACATTAATATGCCAATGACTGTTTGATTTGGTAATGCTCTAAAAAATGTTTCATGAAAACCCATTTGGATTCATTCAAATAATTTCTCCAGAAACAGTAACAGTGACAAGAAATAGTATGTGAAGTATAGATATAATAGCACATATAATATTAAGAATATTAGAGAATATTTATTGATATTAAAGATGTATCATCAATATAAAATTTTGAAGAAAATAAGCTAGACATAATAAATAACACATTCATCATTATTGCATTTTAAACAGCTGTAATAGCATACAAATGACAAATTATTTATATATATATAGTAACATGACATAAATCACTCCATTGTGACCAAATCAGTAAAAAAGCAGTTGACCAGTGCAAGCGGAGGCTAGAGCCTATTTCTAACCATGCATACTGCATGCTTTCCTTGACCTCTTTTCATATAAGATGAACATTCTGTGTAAATCCCAGATGCCATTTGTCACATAAAGGTATTCAATTATTTGTATTATTTATATTTATATATATATATATTTATTTATTTATATATTTTTATATAACATGTGTCATTATGTTTCACAATGTGTTCACCATTTAAGGAGTTGGAGGATAGTCTTCTGAGCAGCTGCAGCCTCTATATATGAGGTCACACCAAGAAAATTAGAGTTAGTTATAGGAATTATAGACCTTCAATATCCTCAGTCTATACTCTATACTTTATAAAGGCACATATAGATCTTTGTGATGTGCAACAATAATCCATTACTGTGTACTTTACATTTGGTTTTAATAATAATAATGCATCAGCCTTATAAAATGCTTTTCTAGACACTCAAAGTCACTTCACTATTAGGTGCATGATTCATCAGTCCACACAGGTGATGGTAAGCTAATTCTGTAGTCACAGCTGTCCTGGGGCAGACTGATAGATATGTGGCTGCCATTCAGTGCCTACGGCCTCTCCGACCAGCACTAATCATATAATCACATTCATATGAGCAAGGTAGGTGAAGTGTCGCCCAAGGACACAACATCAGCATAAACATGGGAGAGCGGGATTCATCCCAACCTTCCAGTTATAGGACGTCTGCTCTACCTCCTGAACCACTGGTGCCTATTTTTTGTCTTTGAAATGTAAGACTTATTTTATGGTATATGACTGATTTTCAGTACAGAGCCCAATATTCTGTAAGCCTGTGTCATACATTTTGAAGTTATTTTAGTAAATTAGCTATTCAAAACATGAAATATACATTCAAAATATACGTATATATAAGTCTTAACAGGTAACTGAACCTACCACAGTCACACCAAAATTTGATTTAAGGTTGAGATTAGGTACAGTTTTTTAATATGAAAAGTGTGACTTTTAAATAGCTCTAAAAATATAGACAGCAAATGTAATTTTGTATTTGTTTAACACATAAAATGGTGCAGTCAGAGACTGTTTTTTCTTCCAATGTCCAAAGACAAGCATGTTTATGTGAATTGATTACTTTTAGAAACCCAGCTGTTTTCCTGCCACTGTCCTGTGCTGCTGCCATTAAATTCAAAATTTTAATCAAATTTGTAATTTTTACATCTTTTATTTAAGTGTTTCAACACCTGATATGTATGTATTATTGTTCTTATGTTCATGTAGTTTGAATCGTTGCTACTTTCATATCTTAAAATTTGATGTAGAGCTAGCGTCAATGTAAAATATGAAATTGTAACATTTACTCTCACCGTATGACTTTGTTTACCATTTCCTATCATGAAAGTTGTGAAAATGTTATATAAGAGTTATTATATTTGTGCATGGATGCAGGAATTAAATGATTTAAAATGTTGCCTTTTTTTTGCCTTGTGCAGCTGACATTAATTGCCATCCGTTTTATGCAAATGAGAGGGTGGTGTGATTAGTACCTGTGGAGAGGCAGTGCTGGAAGAAGAGGCCTGGCCTGCTGAGTGGGAGCTACCACCAGCCTTCAGGGTAGCTGCTGCATAAGTCAACTTCTCTTTCTGTGGAGATACTGAAGAGACATAAGAACGAAAGTCATCACCACCAAAGGAGACTCATTTTTTCTCCTTTAAAATACGATTTTTTATTTACACTGTTTTGCTGACAATGTACATGTCTATGCATCTTCCTGAGGCTCTGTTGGAGTGGTTAAAATATGTTATCTCCTACCTGGGTAGAGTAAAATATTCCAAATTTCAGTGACACTGAAACAGAAATTATTTTATTTGGAAGACAGTCAATGACTATATCAGTGCCATTTGGCCAAAAATAGGAGTTAATATCTTAACCTTAAACTAACCATGTGTCCCTGGGACCATTGTCTGTGTTTTTGTGTTTTTACAACTTTGTAGTGGCTACATTAACTCATTCTATTACATAGAATGAATGAAAGAAATTAGGTCATTCTCTTGTGAGCAACAACTCATAGTAAAACCTTATTATAAAGTAAACAGAGAGTTTAGAGACGGAGTAGGCATAGAATACACATTTTGGCTGTAGAAAAGTCAGACAAATCTTAAAGAGTACCGTATTTTTCGCACTATAAGGCGCATTGAATTATAAGGCGCACCTTCAATGAATGGCCTATTTTAAAACTGTTTTCATATAGAGGGCGCACTGCATTATAAGGTGCATAGAATAGAAGCTACTGTATGGCTGGGGTTGCGTTATGCATCCACTAGATGGAGCTGCGCAAAAGGGGAAGTCAATAAAACAGTCAGATAAGTCAGTCAGTCAAACTTTATTAATAGAATACAAACCAGCATTCTTACAACTCCGTTCACTCCCAAAACAAGTTAGTGCATTCACAATACGGTACCGTACGTACCGGTAGCTCTTATTTGCGGCGCCCTGGTTGAAAACAATGTATTTCCAACTCAATTTGTCACAGTTCAAAGCTACATGAACAGCGTTCGAGCGCTCAGTTTTCTGTCCTCTCAATGTCGCAACTCTTCTACTAGATGTAGAAGATGAACACGCCTATGGCACACATGAACAGCTGGGACTGGAATTCCCCTTTACCGTTTTTACCGCTGTCACTTCGGCGACGCCCCCTGAATACGGTAGCCATAATTAACCAACATTGATCCATATATAAGGCGCATCGGATTATAAGGCGCACTGTCAGTTTTTGAGAAAATGAAAGGCTTTTAGGTGCACCTTATAGTGTGGAAAATACGGTATATTTTTTACCTAAGCTGGCATTTATGCACATTTCCCAACCAGGGGGAATTATTTTGTAGGACTAGGACTACATGCTTTTAGACTTGACAAACTAATCAGTTCAACTGTTACAGACAGTGTCCTTCAGTTAGGACACTGTAAGTATATATATTAAGGACAACTATGTCAGTGAACAACAGACAACACAAACCTTTGACTTTGTTTAAATTACTAAGTCTTTACATAAAGATCCCCACCTGTTGTCAATTAGACAGCTACAGTTGGTAAAAATTGCAGCAGTCTGCCTTTGACAGGAAAGAAACAGCAGAATCACACACCTGTTGCATTGCACTAGATTCGGGTTTAATATGTTTATTGTAAGTCATAATAGGACGCCCCATTATTATCCTAAAAAAATGTTTAAATGTCCACATCTGTCCAGAGCACAACTTTAAGTTTATGTCTAAAATGCTGCTAAAAACAATGGATAAAGATATGTCATTGGCAGCACCTATGCTGTTGAATAGTGCATTCTTTAGACAGAGCTGCCCAGTCTTACAAGTAAAAACATCCATGTCAAAAGGGCTAAACCAAGTCTAAACTAAGTACTAAACCAAGACTAAATAGGTTTAAAGGGATTAAAAAATGGTTAAACAGAGACAAAACCAGGAATAAATGTGGCTAAACATGGATGAAAACTGCTCCAAACCATCACTAAACTACAGCCATACTATTGTGTTAACCAGGACTAAGCCAGGACTAACCAGGAAAACTATATGGTCCCACCACAATTTAAACAACTGATGAAGCAGACATTTCAATTTTGTTCTGCAGTTATTTTTTATTTTGGCTCTTATGGCATTACCTTTGAGTTCACTGCTTGACTTGGCTGCGTTGAAGAGGCTGCCAGGTTGAAGGCTGGGCCCAGCTGAAGGAGACTCATCCTTTATTCTAAACTGTCCCAGCTTCGTCAGTTTCTGTTGAGAGAGCAGACACAAGATGGAGTGGGTTTGAGGGGAAAATTGCTGCGCAGACTGACAGAAGAGCTGTTTGATTAAATAAGGCTTGAGAGTGACATATCATTCAATAAAAGTAAATGTTGTGTGGTTCAGGATTTATGACTTACCTCACAAGTGGAATATACTAGATATTAAGCAAATAGATGTCCAACCCACAATTGCACCAATTAGAGCAATGGTGGATGCCAAGTTAAATCAATAGCTTCATGAAATGACTTATAGCCAAGCATATTTCAGTAAAATGGATTCTTGAGGAAATGGATTTTCTTTTTACTACACACAGAATATTGCTGACCTCTAACTATAGAGTCAGAGAATGTAAAAAATAAAGTCCATAAAACGAGCGGAATTGCTGTACTTACTGGAGGAGTGCTAAGCGGCGGGTCATCCTTATCCGGAGGTGAGTGGAACTTAACAAAGGCCAGACCATACGCTATGTTCTGTATGAGACAAGTACAAAGACGTGATGTTAAATGTCTAGAACTGAAGGATAAAAAGAAAGTATTTGGTCATAGTTTTAAAAGGCAGAAAAGGTTTTTTCTTTGTTTCATCTTTTTAATAGAGAACGGGATCGTGACATCACACCGGTGGTCACACAATACATTTTCAACAGCAAAACAATGGAGCAATTTAGGATGTAAATTACTCCAGTTAGCTTTAACACAAAAGTATTTTGATACTTTAGTGTGTGATAAATGTTCACCAAGCGTGACAAAACAGTTAAAAGAGTTGTTTCAAGGCTTGTTTGTTTACTTTTTTATGCTGCTGTTTCTAATGCAACTCTATGGCATTTCTCTGTCTGGGATAAAAGCGCTTCTCATGGAAAAACATCAGGCCTGGACTCAGCTGTATAGCTACATATGAGTGAGGCACACCGTTGATAACAAAGGCACCCTCATACTGGACCAAGGTGGTTCAAGAGAGGGGTAAAAGAGGAAAGAAAATGAAAGATCAGAGCGGCTGGCCCTGAACAGACATTGAGGACTACTTTACCAGCTGTCAAGCACCTGGGACAGAATTGTCAGAAGAATTCCCAACATCTCTTTTGGTGGTGTCACCATCAAGTCACCAACCGCAGATTCATCTATCCTCTTCAACTAGTGAGTCCAGTAGTTTTTTGTTTCAGTTTGACCAATTATACCTGCCTGGATGTTAGAGAATCTACATAGTTTTATACATACATAGATACATATAAAACATTTAATACTCATCCAAAGATGTTCAAAATTATTTCAAAAAGCCTGTAAAAGCGTAATATGGTGCTTTTATAGGTTTTTTTTTGCAATTTAAAGAAAGGTATCAGCAAAATAACAACTGTGAAATGCATACTTCCAAATGAGCCATCTTTGGAGACATCATCTCTGACAAAAAAACATAATGCAGGACTACAAGATTTGACGAAAAATATAGCAACCAAAAAGCCAACTTCTTGTTGCATGTCAAAAACAGCAGGAGCTAAATGGCAACAAAAGTGCAGTTTTACAGTGTGGGACCAAGTGACTGTATTCATGCCATTAGACCTTTGTGCAGTTTCAACCGTCACCATGACGTCAGCATGTAGCCACAGTAATTCCAAGATGTCAGACTCAGGGTAAATGGACTGAATAAAGACATTTTCTTTAAGTCCACATTTTTAGTTCACATCAAAACTAAACAGAAAAGAAAAACAAAATGTAGTTTTATTCTTCAATTCCTCTCCTGTATGCTCAAAGCCAACACTAGCCCTGGTCTAAAACTCCATTTTGTCATAGTGCTATTTTTGTGAATGAGATTTCCATTTTGTGCAATCTACATAATAAAATGTGTGAAACTGACCTTACTAAAACAAGTTGAGCTGGCCACTCTGAATTAGATAACCAAAAATACAAATCAAAAGTCTGAACTGCGTATTCCCAATTATTATTAGGACGCATTCACCTCATGTAAACATTCTTACTGATGCAATAAGTTTACAGAAAAATGTTTTGCTTCTGATAGGACAATAAATCCACAGCAACTTTCAAATCACGTCAGTACAGCAACTGAGGGATAAAATAAATCCCAGTTTTAGTTGAACAGTTTGCCAAATCAATGGTGCAAAACTGTTTATAAGTGTCCCCTCTGAATACACTGAGCTACAAAAACAAACATTAGACAATTAGCAGTCTCCTAGCAGTGGAAAACAGAAAATAACCAACAATATTAAAAGGCCTTTCATACTTCTGAAGTTAGTCATAAGGTTTTGACATAGTAGTTGCACATATAATCTCTGAATTTACCTTAGTATATGGTTGGGTACACACAATCTTGACTCTGTCCCACTTCTCCTGTGCTGTGCTCTTTTGCAGCTGACTGGGTCCAAAGAAACGTACCCGGTTCACGTTAGTGCCATTACGGCTCTCGGTTGGAGACATAAACGAGGACGTCACCAAAAGAACCTGAAGAAAAAAAAAAAAAAGAATGATAAACACAAAGAAAATACAATAAAAGTAGAAGAAATAGCAGTGGCAAATTTGATGTTAGGATCTAAGGGTTATTTTGCATAGAATAATGATGTACAGCATATGTGAATACCTCATAATCCTGGTCTCTGGAAGCTGAGGAGTTACCAACCAAGACTTCAATAAATGCTGAGCCTTCATTTCCGATGTCAATGCTGTGCACCTGCTCCTCTTTCTCAAACTGTGGAAAAAATACAGAAATATAGCAAGAGTAATATGTGCATAAAGTCAAGAAAATATTGAGAAGCCAGCCTATAGCTCCATGTTTTATCAAGGAAAATTTAAGACCTTTTAAAAGACATTTTAATGCCATTTAGAATAAAATTTAATGCCAGCATCGTCAGCAAAAGAACAATTATCTGTATTAAATTTACAAGAATTTTCTGAAAAAGTCAAAATCAAGAGTTTTATTTTAAAAGCATAATAAAGATGAAATAACTTCAATTGCAAAACATACCTAAACTTACCTAAATCATTAATTTTGATTTTAATAAAGTTTATTCAGTAAATATATTGAACAGTTATGGTGATGACATTACTTTTTTGCATCAAGATAAATATTTGGCAAATTTAAGACTAAGATGGATAAAATTCAATACCTACTCAATAGATTTTAAACTTTTAAGGCCTTGGTTTTGTCAGCATCAAATTTTATGCTTTTTAATACTTTTAAGCCCTTGGGGATAGCCGAAAAAATGTATGTTTTATTATTTGCAATAGAAAAAAGGTACTGTAAGCAGCATGCGGTCGTACTGGTTTGAAAACGGTACTACAGTCTAATTCAAAACTATGGTCTGTGGGTTGCCAGTCTTTGCCGCTTTTCTGATTGGACAATTAGCAATGCAGTTTTTGAACCACCCAAAAAATGTAAACATAAACAACTTGGGCATTATGTAAAATATATTTTTAATTGCTAATAAATCAACTGTACCATTGTTATCCTAAACCTTTTATATACTGCTCATAGCACCTTTAAATTTGGGCGGTGTGAAGTTCAACACCCTTTTACACATGTTTAATATGCTTGTTTCTTTAGGGTTAGATATTGCTTAATATTCTAACATTGCAATTAGCGCAAAATAATAAAGATATATGAGTGATGGCTTTGTGGCAGTGGTATGGATCGGAGCTGCGTCTTACCCATTACACATTAGACCTCCTCAGTTATTGTGTTATGATTAAGTTAGTTCTTCTAGTGCACAATTCCGTTTCCCCATATGACGCGGTGTGTTTAACAGTGTAAATAAAGATTATTAAAGAGCAAACAACACATAATTCTCATTTAGTGTCAAAATGAGAAGATGAGTCCCTTGTGATGTGAAATATCAATAGGGCAAATCAATGTTAAGTAATGTTAGGGCAAATCTACTTGGTACTCTCACTCACTCTTTAAAGCAATACAGGAAGAGATCTGTTACAAGCTTTTTTCTTTAGCAGCAGTACATATAAACATTGTGTATAATCGGGCAGGGCCACTTTAACCCACACCTACAATGTTCTCACATTGCTTGGACTCCAGGTTGGCTGACATCTAACTCCAATTAGCTCTTGATGAGGTCATTAGTCTAGGGGTTCACACACTTTTTTCCATCCTGCACTGTGAATGTTTAAATAAATATTCCATAAACACATCAATTTTTTTTTTTTTTCAGCATTAGTTTAAGCAGACTGTGTCAGATCACATTTTATGACCAAATTATGCAAAAATACAAGTAATTCCAAAGGGTACACATACTTCTTGTGGCAAGTGTGTATGTATGCATGTGTTTATTGAATATTTATATATATATATATACTTGGTATTTAATGTTTTCATATTTTATCCAAAATTAATCAAAAATGACTAGGAGGAATAAACTGTTAAACACAAAGCTTTATTTTATAATGTGTTGTTTGTAACTGAATACAGCAACTCTGAAATCAGCTTAGGGTGATCAAATATCTTGAAGACGACCCCCCCCCCCCCCCCCACACACACACACACACACACACACACACACACACACACAAATCGCAATGCATTTACACTTACCAAGTACCAACTAACCAAAGTACCAAAAAAGCTTCCTGACTCCATACAATTTTCTTAGGTTTTGAATATGATGGTGATTTATTGATAAAAACAATGACATGATAAATACATTTAGTGACAAATGTTTATAAGTTTCTCTATGCATTTCTAAAAATTAAAATGGGGACAACTGGGCCATGCTGTGTTGAAAACTGGGACATACGAGTGTTTTTACAGATATTTCTTGGGACATGAGACGAGGAGCCATTAAATAAGGAACATGCGGTCATCCTCGTTAAGTTATAAATTCATTCATCAATATTCTCCAATATCAGTAATATTAAACCTACAATTACATTAATCCCGTTAGCACAAGACGCTTTTATTTACCTGCAGAATGACTGACGTTTGTTTCTCTCCTGGCTTTGCAGCTTTCCATTTTCTGTAGGTATCAGAGCTCAGCAGGTTCTCAGCCTTGTGTGTCTGTATAGTAATAAACATGTAAACACTAACGAGGCACTTTTCTGACACTGTTACTTTACAAAATAAAAAGAAAGGCAGAAACTTACGGTGTCTTCCGTGCTGCAGGACACAACGTGCTTGAGTTTTATTTCTGGCATGTCGCTGGTGATACCAAACGATACTAAACACCCAATATGTCAAATAAAAAACGTCAGCTCTCTTTTTCGCTAAGTCTAACAGTCGCCAGCGAGTGAAATTAGAAAAGAAAACTACAGAGTTTTAGTTTATTGTTACTAGAACTGACGAGCAGCTAACGCGCTAACATGCTAGCAAACAATGGGCAGAACGGGCTGTGTTGGGTTTTGCACTGTAGCCTTTTTTTTTTTTTATAAACGTAAATGTCTACTACGGAGGAATCGTTCTACGTATTATGACTGTATGCCACACTCGCTCTGTTTGACAATAAAATGAGCATCAGAAAATGCATAATTCTACTTTTAAATGTAGGTGAAATAAATCCGGACTCATTTTCCCACCAAAAGATTGACGTCTGGAGAGTGCGTCATTTCCGTCAACGGGACAATTCTAGCCAATCAATGAGCAGAACTTTTTTCTTCGTCTACTGAAAACTGCATCCGACAAAAATGTTGCCATCTCCTGTTGACTTGGGGGAAACTTACCACCATGAAGAAATACAGCAGTGTGGATGCTTAAAAATTAGCACATTCATGACAATAAATAAATAAATAAACAAATAAATAAATAAATAAATAAATAAGATGCTTTTTAATTTCTTATATCTATGAGAGTCTGATGTCATGAGTTTGGTAAACTCATCTTCTATAAAATCTAAAAGGGAAAAGGAATTAGGCATCACAATTACCGATATCCAATGGGAAGAAGCCTTGGAGAATGTTCATAAATGCTCTTACAATGCAAGGCACTGCTTGATTCAATTCAAAACTCTGCATTGTTAACATTTTTCTAAGGAAAGATTATTCAAGATTTAACCTGAGGTCTCCCTCATCTGTGAGAAGTGCTCTCTAACTGACGACACACTAGGCCACAGTTTTGTTCTGTGTCCATTATTGGTTGTGTTGTTATGTCTTATAATAATGTTCTGTCCTTCTTGATTCTGTTTGTTATGCTTAGTTTGTTTGTTATATTTAAAAGCAAACCATGTTTTGATATTGTGAATATTGTGATATAACCATGTGGATTGCTCAATAAATATATCTTGATAATAACTGCATACAAATTATTTCATTATTTTATTATTAGTATTTTTTTATTTATTTTTTAGTTTTGTTGTGTCATAGACTTTAGGCTAAGTAAGATCAATACAAAAATGCAACAATACAATCCTTATAAACAATTATAAAAATTAAACTAAGTTAACTCCCATTCAAAATTCTAAATGATTGAAATTGGCAAACATCAAAACTTTTGAAAAATCTTACATATTCAACAAAACCTGAAATAAAGCGACGCTAGACCCAGACGTAACTAGAAATAAATCAGAACTAAACCACTACAAGCCATTGACGTAATACCCATTAGGCGTTATTATAATGTTTCTATAACTTGAAATGTTTTAATAAAGTATAATTACACCTGTTTTTATCCTGTTTTAATCAGAAAGTTTTATTATTTCACAATAGGGGTGTGCAAGATTGTCCCCACCACATTTCATTTTTTTCATTAACCCTTGACCATAACTACCCTAGCATGTTTGTACTAGGCCTAAACCAGGGCTAAAGTAAACCAAAAAGAACCCTAATACTAAAATTAGGGTTTAACAAAAAAAAACACACACACACAAAAAAAAAACAACCTAGGGCCAAAAACAAGATATTGCATTACACACACACAACAAAGTATTGCAGTGTTAAGTATTATATATGACCAGGTGATAATGACTGCAAACCCTTGTCATATTACAATGTTATAAAATGGAATTTCCATTTAAACTGTGCTTGCAGTAAGTTAAAAATACACGAACTGTATCTTTTTTAATGACATAAAGAAGATTATCAACAAATGTTTTGCTTTATGCTTTTGAAAGTTTGATATTTTGGCATTGTACAAAAAAGAGATGTCAAATAATACTGTGTATCCTCAGTATCAATGCAAAGTCTATGAAAGAAATGCAGCCACAGTTCAGATGATCTCCAGGTATATGGCTGTATCAGCGTCAGACGCAGCAGTAGTCTGGACTGTTCTGGTCTGTCTGCTCTCTAAATCTATTTGCCTTTCCCTTGCACCATGCTCTGCCCCTCGCCTTCGCTCTCCTCCTCTTCTGCCCATTGGCCGTATCTGAAAATGACAAATCCATGTTACTAAAACCAGCATTTTCAATTTGTGCAATGTTACAACCAAAATAGTCACATACCTGCTTGGTTCGAACAAAACAAGGAGTGCAGTTCTGGTAAACGAGTTGGTAGCTGCCATTTGTGTAAATATTAGTCACTTCAGAGCAGTTAATATAAAGGGGCATCATGTCTTGATAGATGGCCAGTCCTTCACGATATGCAGCAAGATGACTGCGCAAGATACGTCTGAGAGAAAAAAAAGTCTTAGAAAACATGTGAGACACTTTAAAATAAATAGAGGAAGCACTGAGTCACTTCACCTACTTTTTGGTCCTGTTTCTGCAGGAAAAGAGTGCAAGAGACAAAATGAGGATAATGAAGCAGATGGCCACTGCTGGAATGATGAGCCACAGCAGAGGTGTGTTCACTGTATGAGGGGGACAAGAATATTAAGAATATTAATGGTAAGTCAAGTCCCTTTTGGCTGCTCTTGTTCCTTCAGGGGTCACCATAGTGAATCATTTGAGTTTCATATTTTACTGGCATTTTACTGTTTTTTTTTTTTTTTTTTTTTTTTTTTCTACGCTGCCTCTCTCCATTTATCTGGGTCAGTGATCAGTGCAAGGAGTACACAGGCTTGAGATAACTTTGGCCAGTCAGTATTTGAACCTCACAGCAGTAAATCCCAGTCTAATCCTGGAACCAAGGCAAACTGAAAACTGGAAAACTGAAACTAAATCAATCAAAGGCAGACTAAAACTAAAGTAGGCCTCATCAAAACAGAAATATGACTAAAGCTAAATCAAATTTCTATTTCCAGCACTTTTTTGGGGTCGACAAACAGCAGTTCTGAAGACAAAATGGGTACAACCAGGTACCAGCATCATGTACTGTTGAGTGTATATTAAACTTCTGATGGAGACACATGCTCTCCAGTATGGTGAAGCCAGCATGACCCCCTGTAGTGGTTACCTGAACCAAACTGTGCCATACTGACCCATCCTCTACAGTACTGCTCAGTAAAAACTAGGGCTGCACAAAATGTATAATTGCTGCGATATCAGCAAAGGCAATTTCTGTATGGCCAGAAAATAAATGGATCACAGTAATGTTATGGTCTTCTGGAACTTTAAATCAACCCTAATCTAAATGTTATGACAAAACAAAACTAAATTAAATGATCATGATTTAGCCCAAATATATGGTTTGTTCCTGATTTAGCTCTGGTTGGTAAATTTTAAATTAGCCCAAGTTTTGACCAGTGGGTCCAGAGCCTTCTAAGTCTCTTTGTTAAAATGGAATGGAATTTCTTCTGCTTAATTACATTAAGGGTTGTGGGTGACCTATCCCAGCAAATATGGGCCTTATAGGTGGGGTACACCGTGGACAGTGGGCTGACACAGAGACATACACTGACAGGCAACCATTCACTCTCACATTTATTCTCATTCAAACTCACAACCTCCTTGCTGTGAGGCAAAAAATAAATAAAAAATAAAATAAAAATCCAGATATTTCCAAATATACTGTTATAGCAATATTCAACAAAGTTATTGCCTATTGCATGTTTTTTTTAATATTGTGCAGCTAGTAGAAAAGATGCTCATGGCTTCTGAAGATTAAAATTCCACAAAACTCAGATTTGAACCGTACTCTCAAGACTAGAAGTGCATAACACAACAAAGCAAAGCATCACCTTGTATATGCCAACTAAATGCAAATACTGAATTCCCTTCTTGTAACTATTCCAAGCTGCAGGCCTGTCTGAACAGATGTCTCGCCAACACAACATCAGAGTGCATAAAAGAGAACCTGATTTGTTTTCCTTTTTTATTCTTTCTGTGCTTTGAACTCACCTTCTCCTCCCTGAAGCAAGAGCGCAGAGTCATTTCCCAGCGCATTAACGGCAAAGCAGACCACCGTCAGCGGGCTGTCCATGCGCCCCCTCAGAGTGGCCTTGAGCGCTTGCGACTCGCTTGTGACAGAAATGTTGTAATCCTCAGGTGGAAAGGTCCCATTGACACTCCAGGTAATGGCAGGCCCCGGCTTGGATTGGACCACACAGTGACACAGCACCTCCAGACTGTCCCAAACACAAGAGGAAGAATGCTCCAGGATGGTGGGCTTATCTGGAAGAAACAGATGCAATTTAAGCGTGAGCAATTTGAAGTGGAGGTCAGAAGTTTACATATGCCCTGAATAAATCATTTAGTCAGGGTTTCTTTTGTACAACGGGGAACATTTTATTTGCTTTGCTTCCTTTTGCAAGCTCCAGTCCAAGTTCCAATTTTAGCTTTTAATTATTTGTCACATTTAATAGCCTGTTGAAAGTGCAATTTACTTTGAACAACCAACTTCTGTAAATTGGCTAAAAATTACTCAAAATATTGTGCTGACCGATGGATTCTGGAGTTTTGACTTTGACAAAAATGTGCCCCTACCTTTACAAATGCAAATTGATCTATAATCCTCAATGAACATTATGATACTTTCTATGTTTTAAGCAGCAAAACGTGAACATATTTTCAGAGATTTAGCAAAATAGTATTACTAAATATTAATTGAGAACTGTAATTTTAACACTACCTGTTGCTTCTTGTGTGCAGCCCATAATGACTTTCTTTAAAATGACAATGGTAGCCCGGTTAGTCAGACCCTGTTCAGGTATTTACCAAATGGGTCAGAAACAACGTATTTCCACCTGGAATAGATCAATCCTATGTGGCCAATCATAACAGCTCACTGTATCTATCATTGAAAGGACTTTGAAGCTTCATTTTTCTGACTGGATAAATATTTTTTTTTGCAAATTGCGTTGGCTTATAAGCAGTTCTTTTTACTGTACTGTATGGTGATACTGCCGCCTGAATTCTGATTGATTGTCTTTCCATTCAAAGGTAGTTTAACCAGAATTTATTTGTTCTGCCTCCTGGAAATAAAACTTAAATCGACTTTTTAAAGCTTTTAACCATGTTATGATGTTGTTTGCCGGACTCATTCTGATCATCTTAGTGCTCAGAATGCCCTCACTACAAAGCAGTCAGCTCATTTATCTGTTAGCATTATGTTGCTAATAGTGGTGCTAATTAGCCATTTTATACTCTGTCGATTCGCCACCATTGCCAGCAGGGGACGACAGGCAGACCTAATCTAAGCATTCTCTGCAAAATCAAAGTAACAGCCCCCCAAAAGGTGTTTTCCATGCATATACATTATTTTAACTTATAGTACATGAAATATTAATGCAAAGGTGTTTGAAAGTATTTCAAAAAGCCACAAAAAAGCATAATATGGGACTTTTAACATTGACTGGGTTAAATCTTTGCATACAATAGAAAATATTTAGGCTGGCCAGACTACAAGGACACTATATTTATTGTTTATGCTTATATGGAAACATTTTTGCTTATTTAAACAGCAACCCTAAACTACTAGTACTATTGTCTGTGAAGACTCTCACTCGTCCAGGGTAAATGCATCGCAACAAAAGTTTAAAAAGCAGTCATCTGGATTAGATTTTTCAAGTAGAAGACGTTTCACCTCTTATCCAAGAGGCTTTCTCAATTTGAGAAAGCCTCTTGGATAAGAGGTGAAAATCTAATCCAGATGACTGCTTTTTAAACTTTTGTTGCGATACTAGTACTATTAGAACTAATGTAATGTCTGTCCAATTCAAGTGCATATATTGTTTAAGGCAGTTTGTGAACAACACTGAACTCTGACTTCAAATGATACCTTTAGACTCCTATTAGCTTTTTGATTTAGACCTCTTTAGATATAGACCCATATAAAGCAAATATAGTCAGGATTTGAGCACTTAGGTAGTGCTTATTCTGTAATCTAGCTTTTTTCTCAAATCTTAAGAATTGCCAACTCCATTACTACATAGCAATAGATTTTCTCTGTTCTCTTTGTAATATGCATACTGTGCACACTTTCCAAATCCATCACAGCATTATCTACAATATGGTGTGGTATTTACTGCTTCATTTGTATACAAGGACAAACCTTTGGAAAACATCCACAATGGTAGATAATTAGGCGCAGAAACAATAATTTTATAGTGTCTATATTACAGCCTGGCTCTGTAGGGGAAGATTGTATTCTGAATGCAAAAAGAGAAAGAAACAGCACTTGGAGCTTTTAGTGTTTCTCTTTCATTAGATGGCTCTGAAATGCAGATTGCATGGTGGTTAAGGGCCAGGGATATCAGCCATCATCTCTGTTGGGAAGCATGAAGATGGCAGTATTATGTTGTTGAGGCTGTTGTGTGAAAGTGAAGCTGGGCTAACCTTATCTGACCTGAATATGCTTCTATCTGAATGCATATATGAGATACTATATAATAACTCCCTAAGAACTATTTATACATATACTTTGTGTGATAATGTACATGTTCTCATAAATACCATTCCCAGTTCTACCTCTACTGCTACTGGTACAATTACTAATAATACTGCTATCACTACTACTACTCCTTCTCTTACCGCTACTATTACTACCCTCTTTGACACTACTGAGTTCTAGAAATACTTTTATACATTTTACAGATTTACTGGAGTAAAAGTTTTTTTTCCCCCATAAATTATCTTAAGCATGAATTCAAAATTATGAGATGGCCTGTGTTGGGACCCAACAAAATGAAATTTGTTTGCAGTGGTGTAGTGATTTTTGCCAGTAGTTAGAACTGGAACATGTAGATGAGCCACAGACAATAAAACCTGAGTTTTATAGCTATGATGTGCCTCCTCTGCAGCTGAGCATTTCATTTTGTTGCAGACTTGAAACAGTACATGAAGTTGATTGACTATAAAGACTCCACTCAAGTCAATTTTTTCATTTGTCCATTAAAACTGCAATAAATGAGACACTAAAATGTAGCAGCATGTAGTTTCAAGTAAATACTATGGTATATAAAGGGCTGGTTATTGTAAATATATATTAATTCATCTTCTTCCACTTAATCCAAGGGGGTGCGGGTACAGGAGCATATCCCAGTAGCTATGGGCCGCTATCAGAGACATAACACAGACAATCATTCTCTCTCACATTCATTCACAAGAAGCAACTCATATGCTCACATGTCTTTGGACTGTGGGAGTACCCAGAGAAAGACCACAGTAACCCGGAGAAAACATGAGACAGGATCGATCTCAGTCTCCTTGCTTGGAAGCGAGAGCACTAACCACTCTGCCACCGTGCCTCCTCAAAATAAATATGTTTTTAAGCTACAGAATTTTAGGTTTGTTGTGGGCAAGACAATAAACTGCATCTGGTGACAAGGCTCCCTCAAGGGAACAAATGAGCGCTGGGGAGAGTGCAGTGAACCCTTAGTTGTCAGTGCTCTCAGGTCCATTCTGACGTGGGACAGTAGCACCTGTCAGGATACCAGCTATGGCTAAATAGTGAGGTTCGAACCGACCTTTGATGGCAGTGCACACCAAGGCCTAACCTAGAGGGGAATGTCATCCTGCAAATGCATTAAGTCCAGAAAATGGAGGAGGAAGAAGAACTACAACAAAGGTGATGGAATGAATTTAAGGTGATTTAAGAATATATAAAAAAAATAAAATAAAACATCACATGTAATCCTGAGGACACCAGATAATGTCAAATTACTGATCACGTATTATGTATTGGTAGGTTACATTGTACGTTGAGCAGCAGTTGTGGGGATTCTCCTCGTCCAATCAGGTTCAGAGCTGAGCAGTGCACCCTCATGTCCCGGGTCACGTTGTGGAGGCGGACAGTGTGGGTCTTCTGGTGCAGGTGAACAGTGCGGCCATGTTGGATGTAGGTCCAGCGGTACTCTGAGGCTGGCGGGTCAGCCTTGCAGGAGCAGGCCACCAGAGCGCTGCCCCCCTCATGGACCGACAACGTCTGCACCTGGACCTTCACATCTTTGGGGGAAACTGGAAGTAGAAAAGAGAGAGTTAGATGACGGATCACATGAATAAACTTAAAATAAACCAGGACTTAAGCAAAACTAATTCAACTAAACCAACAACAAACAGAGACTAAGGCCAGAAAGTAATCAAGGAGCAGAGATGGGAAAGGTACTCATTTAGAAGTATTGTTACTTTATTGTAATTTTACTCAAGCAGAAGTAAAAGTAGTTCAATGTATTGCCTGTAATCATGCAGAAAAAACTTCAACTATACAACTACAATTTCTATTAGTAAAACTACCACTTGCTACTACTGCAACTAATTTTACAAAACCATGGAATAAATCAAAGATAGAATCAGCAGTGAACCAGGTCAAAACTGTATTTAAACATGCACATGCAGATGCATTGTTGCAAATCAAAAACATGCTTACACGTCACATGCAGATCCTTCAGAGCCGCCACACTCTTGTCGCCGGGGAATCTGGCCTCACAGCGGATCCGTGGCTGAACCTGGTGTGTAGCGATGAAAGACAGAGTGGACAGTAGGACGGGTCGGTGAGGCTGAGGGAACAGAGTGAGCTCCTCAGGCTCAGAGCTGTTTAGTTGGGCCCCTCTGTCCCAGCTCCAGACCAAAGTTGGAGGTTTGGACGGACACGAGTAGTTCACAGAGCAGTTCAGAGACACCAGCTGCCCCTCTGTGAAGGCCGACACGCCGCTGATGATGGGGGCTGCAGGCTGCTCTGTTATGAGCACAGGAAAAAAAGTGTATTCACTTTCAGGTGCTATAAAAAGTTATGTGAAAACAAAATAGACATCCATTTACCTAGAACAGTATTGTGTGACAACATCTTTTTTCCTTACACACCAAGACGTTCTAAGTGGGTGTAGTAAAGTAAATGCTGGCCATTAGTTGATATACTATTTCAGCAATACCTCAATTTCAGTACATTTTTAATTACACTACAGAAAATTAAAACCTAAAGAGCCTTGTGTTTCAAGTTCACTCAGAGAGCAGCGTCTGCAATGTAAACTGCTGAATCAAACCTGTGCCTCACATCATTTATTATTTTGTAGTGCCCCACTATTAACTACTATTACAGCAGTTATTTTTCTAAATTATTTTACTACAACTTTTTTACAACATGTATTTTAAAATCAGTTTCAGTTTTATGTAACTGAATTAATATTTAGGCTTCAAAAAGCTTTAGTAACCATTCCTCTATAAGACATATCAATAATTTTCTTCCAGTTATTCCTGTTAGGGGTCACAAGGAGCTGGAGCCTATGACAGAAACTATGGACCTGGCAGGGTACACCCTGGACACTGCTATGACAGAGAAACATGCACTGACAGACAACCATTCATTTTTATATTCAGAATTGACACAAACTTCAATATTTACATGCACCAGTGGAGTAAGTTATGCATTGCAATCCAGATTGTAGATGGAGGGTAACCTACCTATAATGCACAGTGGTCAAAGATAACTTAACTGTGGCTATAAATGTGGTGACATCTGTAAATGTAACTGACGTCTTAAGCAAGCTCAAAGCTTTTACTGTACATCCATCCATCTTCTTCCGCTTTATCCGGGCCACAGTCTAACTTTAGTCTAACTTTTCTATACTGTACATTTTATGTCAAAATGAAACAGAAAAAGACTTAGCTCAAAATAGCATTATTATTCCACTGTATTACAACAAGAAAGTGAAGGTGAAACAAATTTGCTCTTTCCAGTGAATAACTGTTACAATTGTCTGTAACTGACCCGAGTTTGAATATGCAGCTTGATTTGCTTTCACTTTGACATATGGGACATACTGTATGATAAGCTCTCTAAAAACCCCCTCACACCCCAGGGCTCACCTGTAACCTCCAGATTAAACGTGCTTGGCTTTCCCCAGAGTAGGTCATCTTCACTTTTCAGGGCAATCTCAAATAGGTGAGAGTCAAACCGGTTCACTCTGCTGATCTTCACGGAGCAGTCCCCCTCTGATGTCTGTCCCACCAGAGAGGCCCGGCCCTGAAAGTCCCTGCTCACCTGGTCCCGGTCCTCACTGTTAAAGGCTGTGCTGCGCAAAGGGAAAAAATGTCCGCCGCCTCTAAACCGGATCCGGACGTCCATTCGGGCTTTACTCCCCCTGATGGGACGGACAGCGAGGGCAAAGGAGCAGGGGATGACCACGCAGGAGCCAGCCAGGGCAGGGATCCGGTCTGGGACTGAGGGCACAGGGGACACAGCCTGTACCCCCCTCCACAGGGCTCCTGATACTGCAATAGAAAGAATAACAGATTCATAACTACTTGGCAAAATTCTCATAAATCACAATAATTAATTTTGTATGTATGAGGAGGAAGGACTACTTAGAGTTAAAGAACACTGGGGAGTGGATTTTTAAATGTTTTTGCTAAAAGAGTTTTTACAAGTGCATTTACAATACTGATTAATAAATGCTTTATTAATTTTTTATTTACAAAATGGATTTGTCTTAAAAGTTTTTAAAAGAGCATTTACAAAATTAATGAGTAAATGCTTTTTTCTAAAAGAAGAATCAATACTGTCATTCATTACTCCGTTTAGGAGCTTAGGTCTGCCAACTCAGTGTCTAATTTTAAATCTAAATTGAAAACGTACTTTTACAGAAGTGCATTTTTAAATTAGGCAGTTTTTTTAGCTCGCTTTATTGTCTTTATTATGTTTGGTTTTATATTATTTTATTTTGTATATGCTTTTTTTATATGTAAAACACTTTGGTTTGAAAAGTGCTCTATAAATAAAAATATGATGATGATGATGATTAGTATTATTATTATTATTAGGAAAACCTTTTTAAATGCATTTTGCATCATTTTCTTCTTCTTTTAGCTTTTCCGTGGCATTAATGCTCATCCCGGCTAAACTTTCATAATCAAGCAAAGCAATACAACAAGCTCTCTGATTGGTCAGCCCCTGCTTTATTTCCGGGTCCTCCATATTCTTGGGAAGAGGAAAAAGTTATGAACTGCTGGCTGCACAATAGAATTACCCTCTGTACACTCACTGACCGCTTTATTAGATACACTTGTTCAAGTCCTCATTATAAAAGTAGCTAATTAGCCAATAACATGATTGCAACAAATTCTAAACCTCAGTCTGAGGATTAGAATAAGGAAAAAGGTTATTACTGTAAGTTTCTTAGAAGGTGGCATGGTTGTTGGAGCCAGGCAAGAAGTTTGGAAAAGCATTGCCTTGTCTGATAAAAAAAAAACAAAAACTAAAAACAAAAACTGCCTTGTCTGATAAGTCCTGATTAATATCCTATCCTGGTTTATGTGGTTGATAATATTTAGTAATATAAACGTAAATAAATAAACCAACAAAATAAAACATAAATGGATGTTATGTATTTGCTGTACAGTCTGTACATGAGACAAAGGACATTTTGCAATTATGCTATTTTTAAAAATGGGAAGATGGACACAGCACTTTTGGCTCTGGAAGTGAGCTAATACTATTACACTATTACTTAGTGGTATTTACTGCAGTTTGGAGCAGTTTTAATAACAAATTTTATAAAAAGTTATAACAAGATACATCAAAATGGCATGAAGATAGAATTTACAGCTTATACAATGACAGTAATTGTGAAGTGTAAAATATGTTAATCATTTTGTTTTTGCGGTAACACTTTAGAATAACTCACCACTATTGAGCAGTAATAAAGCATCAATAACTATTTAAATAACAATATTTAATTTGAATAAACTGTTGATAGCTACGATATTAACACTGATGTTTATAATTTTACCTTAATTTACATTTGCTTAATATTTAGAAATTCAATATTGATAACAATGTTTATAACTCATTGGTGTTTATGAATATTGGAGTGATGCTTTGTAAAATATGAATTAACTGGTTAATAATCCTTAACTGATATTCAACAGATGGTTTATAGTGTGAGTTATTGTAAAGTGTTACCCTTATTGCAAAAGTATAATAAGAAAAGATAAAGTATAGGCTCAAAAGCAATATTCTTGAACATGTTTACCAATAAAACATGGGATCAAACTCACTACGTGCATGGATTGTTAAGATGCCAAACATTTAATATGTCAATAAATCACATGTTTTCATAACACTACAGCTTATACCGTCTCCAAATCTGTATGACTTTCTTTTCATTGTCTTGTAAAAAAAAGAAAAAAAAGAAAGAAAGGAAAATAAAAATAAAAAAGAATGACTTACCAAATATCAGTGTATACACAAGAAAGCCTGTGTCCACATGCATGGCTGCCCCGCTCTGCCCACACACTGCACTGCTCATCTGCTCTGGACACAAGGATCAACACCAAAAAGAGGGAAGTGCACAGTTTCAGTATATTCCTCTTGCATTATGTACTGTGCCATACTGAGAAGCTAAAACGCCAAACTTCATGATGTATATTAAGCTTCATAAGACATGCAAATACAAAATAATACTTCACACTCCATGTTTTGACCCAATTTGTAAACTTAGATAGTAGTTACACTTATAGGTAGATGTGGCAACGGGACTTGTATGGATGTTAGGGAAAAAAAGAGGTCAGCAAATCCATTTGAGACAACACATGACAGTGGATTAGTCACTCTCATGCTGGTAGCTATTTCCCCTAAACCTCTAATGCTCTGTCTACACCTAAGACCTTAAAAAGAAAAGAGATAAGGAAGCAGCGGTTTATGCTTGTGTGGAAGTGGTTACAGAATATTTGTATTCTTTTTTTCGTTTTAAGGTGGTCCACTTAAACATTTTGGTTCATTAAAAAAACAATGTGTGTCCTCCCTGTATTCAAAGTCTACTTTATTGTCAATTGTACCACATGTACAGGACATACAGAGAATTTAAATTGCATTTGGTGATAACTCAAAAAAATCTTAACATTGTATTATTGACAAAGAAACAATGATTACTTTTTGGTGTGGATCTGGATCACTCTCTGGATCCAGATTTTAATTTTTTTTTTTTTACATGATTCTTTATTATTGTAACATACTGCCAATTTTGTCTGCAGGCAACTTAACTGAAAATGTAACAAGAGAAAATAAAACTTTCAGTAAAGATCACAAAAGGTCTGGATCCAAATCACTGTCTCTCCCAAATGCTAATTTCTGTTGTAGACATGTGGAACTTTTTTTTAATTATTATTACTATTATTTTTATTATTATAACTTTTTTGTTTCATTTTTGTTTGTTTGTTTAAGTTCTTCCCAGAATTCATTTACTCATAAACAAAAACACACACTTACACATTATCGAACACATCTGCACATATGTTATCTTGTTTGTTTCATGGTATGTCATTGTATTGTATTGTATTGTTTTCTGTATTAAACCTATGTATGTCTTCTGCACTTGTAAATAATTACATGCACATCTACCACACCTGTTAATAACAGTCACTGTATGTTTGGAAAAAGGTTTTTAAAAAGTTGTTATAATTTAGTTCTAAACTTAACACAGACATAATGCCCCCCCCCCCCCCCCCCCCCCCCACACACACACACACACACACACACAATTATACCCTCTACAGACTCAATTCCAAAAATGTGTAACATCTAAACAGAATGATTTGCAAATTTCAGATGTTAAATCTATAGAATTTCAACAATTTCATTTCAAAAATTGCTAATTTCATTCATCTTACTGAAATGTTGCTAGTTAATTCCAAATTGCTCTCTCCAGGGTTTTTTAATAGTAAAATGTATTTTCCTACTTTTTGTTGCCTGCTCCCACATTTTTTGAGGCACTCTTTTTTTGCTGCCATCAAATTAAAAAAAGACCTAAGATTCATAAGAAAATATTAAAGTTCAAACACCCGATTTATGATTTAGAGTTTATGATCTATTACAGTGGTTCCCAAATTGGGGTCTGGGGCCCCTTGGTGGGCTGTGAAGGTACTGCAGGGGGGCTCCCAGAGGTTGTCTACATTAAGTACATAAAAAGAAATTTAGTTTGTATACAAATTACAAATAAGTACAGTTATATAGTTGTTTAAAATACTACTTGAAGATATTTTAGCCCACAGTCTGTGTTGGTCTGTGTCTTTAGAATAACTTGCAACTATGAAGCAGCAATGAAGCATTAATAAACATGTAATTAACAAGAATTACAATAAATTAAGTCATTTTTAGAATAGTTTTTAGACCCTGAATTATCACTGGCATTTTTAATTGTGCAATGATTGACACAAGCTGATAAGTTGATAACAATGTTTATAACTCAATGTTGCTGATAAATGTTGAAGTAGTGTTTTGTAAATATTCAGTTACAGGTTACTAACTCTAAGCTAATACTTAAATAATGCTTAATAGTGCGAGATATTCTAAAGTGTTACTGTTTTTTTTTATATAGAAATCTAAGGGGAAAAACATGACATTCTTTTTTCAATAGAGTGAAATTTTATTGTTGTGGAATTTTCAGAGGGCTCCAATACTCCTGGCTTTGAGAATGGCTGATCTATTGTATTCTGTTGTTATTTGCATCTCAGACATTATCCCTATAGCCAGCTTTTTTTTTTTTTTTTTTTTTTGACCTTTATTTAACTAGGAAAGTCCCACTGAGATTCAGAATCTCTTTTGCAGGGGAGTCCTAGCCCCATGGGGGACCAATTGTACATGTTTTTAGTGGTAGGGGAAACCGGAGCACCCGGAGGAAACCTACGCAGACACAGGGAGAACATGCAAACTCCACACAGAAAGGCCCCACCCGGTCCAGGAATCAAACCTGGGACCTTCTTGCTGTGAGGCAGGAGTGCTAGCCACTATGCCACCTTGTCAAGCACTTCTTAAACTGTGTCCGTCTCCCATTCACTTCTGGCTTCATCATCTTCAAAAGCATCTTTTGCAGGTCAATGAACTGAGTTGACTTTAAATAGTAGGCTATGTGGACACTAACAGTTGCTTTATAGTTGTCAGTTTTATTGTTCTTTGAAGACTATGATCTGAAGCAAGTAATAACTTCCTCTACTGAATTGTAACTATAAAACAAACTACATTTGAACATACCGTATATTATCAGGGTGCAACGAAAACATTTTAATTCCTTGGTTACTGCTTGGTAATATTCTCTTTTGAGCCAATACTTTGCCGCCTAAGTTATTGCCAAGTTTCTGCTAGTTCAAACAGTACCGTGTAATCTCAGGAAGGGACAAAGGCTTGTGTTTGATGGACTATGGACTTTTTGAATGGCACCCCCACGCCTTCTACAGACACGCCAAGTCCAGAAGTAGGACAGCAAGTTAAGAAGCAGGACTATTCTCAGCTCATTTTCTCTCAGCTTAGCATCAGTGACGTCCAGTTTTACTGTTTTCTTAAGCCATGGCCTCCTCCTCCCAACAGCTTCTGCACTCCCAGAGACACCTCCTCCTGTCCTGGACTCGTGAGCACCCCGCGCCCCTCTTGCGTTGGCTGCGTGATGCCGAGGTGCTTTCTCATGCACGTTACCTGTCCCTTCTGGAGATATCGCCTTCCAATGCAGTGGCCCAGGTTCTGGAGGTGGTGTGCGCTTCAGAGGAGAGCAGCAGGGAGTTCCTCAAAGTGCTGGTAGAGGTGCAGGACTACTATGGCCGGGACTTGCAGATTTGGGTGGAGAAACATTGCAAGAATGATGTCAACAAGACCCAGGAGACATCTGCAAGCAAACAGGGTGAGTATTTGCAGTCTACCTTGTGATTATGTCTTAAATACCTATTGGTCCTTAGAGTGTTTCCAAAACCTCTGTCCTATCATGTTCATGGTTGTGGATAGAACGGTTTGCAACAAGCCAAAAGCATCAGGGGACGCTACCATGTCATTTATCAGGTTTCCTGCAGGTATCAGCAAGTCTAATTTAATGATTTTTATTTAAATTTTTAATGCCATATTTGTTATTTTTAATGCCACATACATACAACCACAGCAGCTTTAATTGTAAAAATATATTTGGAAGTATTGTAAAATACAGTTCATAAAGCACCAATAATGTTTAAAGTCAAACATCTGATGTTTTGTACTGTGGCGTTGTTTTGTTTTGTTTTATTATTATTCTGTTATTTTTGCTTGTCTGTCTTTTTGGGGAAAGCACTATAAACAAAAAAACAAAAAAATCTGATATTTGGGTGATTTGATCCCACTGGACGCAAACTCATTGCGCCGTCTATCATGCTACTGCTACTGTAGGCAACAAAAATGATAAATAATTATTTATAGCATATACAGGGTAGTCAACAAGGGAGGGCAACTAGGGCATTTGTCCCAAGCCATCCTATATAGACCATCCTATAGTTCAATTGTATACAGGGGGCCTCCATTCCAGAGGTTTTGTCCTGGGCCCCATGAATTCTGTCAGCGGGGTGTATATACATATTTATATTCATAAATAAAATCAATAATGTTAGCAATTTTACTAAATTTTATTGCCTGTTGGAATCAAATGTAATCCTTTTTAAAGCCATTTAAGGCCTTAATTTTTGCAAGAATCAATTTAATGCTTTTTAATGCCCTGCAAAAACCCTGTTTATTATGCTGACATGAGTTGGACAGTCTGCATGCCAAAGAACGGTCTCCAATCCCAAATGATTTGATCTAAACTATTTAAGTGTGACAAATCCGAGTTTAATCATGTTCCTACCGCGTATCCAATTAGGAGTTGTGGGGTTTGAGAATGACCCAGATGGTTTGGGCAGGAGGTGGGGTATATCCTGGACATTTGCCAATTACAGTGGAGTTAACAGAAAAAAGACTGGCATTGACGAAATAAATAAATAAATAAATAAATAAATAAATAAATAAATAAATAAATAAAAATAAATAAATAAATAAATAAATAAATAAATAACATTCACTCTTACATTCATTCCAATGCATTCTAGGGTAACTTAAGTGTTGGAGTACCGACAGAGAAAACCTCTGTTAGCAAAGTGTGCAAATAAGACCTTTAAAAATGTTAACCACTCTGCTAGAAGGACAGAAAAAAGTCAGAAAAGGACTTGCTTTCCACACTGCATCCACATGATTTCTTTCAGTGATTATGTGATTAGGTTTTAGACACTGTCTGATTGTAGACAACAAACACAAGTATAAATTTATATAAATGTGGCCATTTTTTTCCCAGTGGGATGGGTTTTGATGTGTATTATTTATTTATTTCTTGGCAACCCTGCTGTGGAGGACATCCATTACATTGATCTGAAAGCTGTCAATCAAAGTTTCAGGCCCCGCTCCACCCTCAGCCCATATAAATCATTCATGCTGGAAATCCCCTTTATTGCTGCAAAATCGATGCAACAATGTGGAGATTAATGCATTTTTGACTGTGTAGCTCAGCCAATGGCAGCTTACAGAGCATGCAAAAAACAACAACAACAACAAATTACCAATTAAACCTATAGATTTGGATTTTACTAGTAATGCACGGTGGCAGAGTGTTTGGCGTGGTTAGCCTTACTTCAGTTTATGCAAGGTTGTAGGTTCAATTCCCAAGCTAGCTGCCAGTGGCCTTTGTGTCGGAATCCTCTGTGGGCTTTTCTGGTTCGGTTCCCTGTTCTAAAATACAGTATATTATGTAAACGTGATGTATTGATTATCTTTTGAGAACATACAAGAATTAGATGAAAACTCTAAAATATCTTTTTGGTGGCTGCAAGTCTCCCAGACGTCTGAATGTTATTGATATTTGTTGTGAATGGATCAATACTGTCTGACAACAGGAATAAATATGTATTTATAAAGATATATTTTCCCACACAGAGAAAAAGAGGATCATTAAACTCTTCCCAAATTACTTTTAAGTCAATGAAAACAAAAGCATTATTTGTAAATAAGTCAGCAGAAATGTCTGTGTAGAACAGATTTTTTCCAATGTCATCTGCAGACAAGAAGCCAAGGGGTCCTTTTGTTAAACTCTTCAAAGGAAAGAGCATGGGATTCACACTGCCGACAGAAGACAAAGGTACACCAATTATTAAGTTATGTTGTGTATAAAGATACTTTATAACACATTTTCTCTTACACTGTCCTTTTGGTGCAGCCAAGAATGAAATGAAAACAAGAAAAAGTATGAAGTCTGGCAACATTCGACGTAAGTGCATCGGTAAACAGAGTATATCAATGTTTATATGAGTTAAGGAAGTGGTAAAGGATGGGTCATTATGGCACACTTTTAGTGACACCTATTATAGTTGTTTCAGAATTTAAATGATGTAAAACAAATTTTTACCTTTAGAAATTAAATCAAACAAAAAATAAATAATTTCCTAAATATCATTTAGGTGATTGGCATATATATATACTTTTTTGCACACATCCTATGGCCCTTGCTTTATAGAATAAAACCATTGCAAATGAGGATTACATTGCTTTTCAGAGTATAGCAACACATTTACTTTATACGTTTGGTTGAAATATTATGTATCATAACCAACATACTGTGTATGACATCATGATCCATATAGAACATACCCTGTCCTACATACTGCACATTCAAAACAAAGGAACTACCTGTACAAAACCATGCCATGTTGATGCTACCCATACCTAATCAGTCAGGAGAAACATGGCAGTTGTAATCACAAAGTAAGAGTATGTTTTCCAAATTCTGTGTCTGCAGTTGCAATATCTGCCCATAAAACCACTGTGCTGAAGCGCACCGAGCAGCTCAAAAGCTACTCAGAGGGCGAAGGCGTCACTGCAAACTCGGCGTCCCACATCGAGATTCGTTACACTGACCTTTTTGTGACTGAAGACAACGAGCTTGTAGACAGCAGTCGCCATGAGTACTTTGACCTGGCAAGCAGAAGGGCCCGCATCTACGTCCATCAGGCCTGTCAGCGCATCCGCCCATGCCATTTGCTTACACCGCAGGAACCATCTGGTCGGCCCCCCAAAAGAGTCAAAGTCAAAGGGATTGCAGGTATCGGGAAAAGCGTGGCAGTCCAGAGGCTGCTTTACGAGTGGGCCATTGGGAAGGACATGCGTGAGTTCGACTGTGTTTTTGACCTGCGCTTTCGAGAGCTTAATCTTATCAATGAACCAGTGAGCTTGTTGGAGCTGCTCGGTGAACGATTTCGCTACCTTAAAGAAGTTCTCCAGGACCTTTTCACGTCACCAAACTCACTCCTCTTCATTTTGGATGGCTTGGATGAGTTCAAATTTCCCCTTAATTGGAATAGCCCAGATAAGGACATAGGAATTGATTCAAAAGTGCCAGTGTCAGAGCTAATGATCGCTTTGATTAAGGGAAGCCTCCTCCCAGAATCTTCAGTCATAATCACTACAAGGCCTTCCACCGAGGCTCCAAAGCGCTTCTTCAAAAGATGTTGTGTAGTCCTGGGCTTCGAAGAGGAGCAAGTGAAAGAATACACCTCTAAGTTCTACAAAAACACTCAAGTAGCCAACAAGGTCTACGAATACATCTTGAACAACGACAATCTTTTTGTCTTGTCCTTCATCCCCCTCTACTGCTACATCATTTGCACGGCCATGGCTGAGTTCTTCTCCTTGCAGAATAAAGATGCCGATGGTTCGATGTCTCTGGAGCTCAACCCACCAAGAACAGTGAGTGAGGTTTACTTCTGCTATCTCTTCACTGCAGTCAAGCACCATGCGCTGAAGGGTAGCACGGACAGAAACACAACAAGAACTCAAGTGTTGTCTCTTGCCAAACATCAGCTAACCAAATTGGGGAAACTGGCTTATGAAAATCTTCTGCAGAAAAGGATCATGTTCGACAAAAACGACCTTGAAAAGTATGGAGTCACACCTGCCGATGTTCGCAGCACTTTCCTTTGCCAGATTCTCCAACCTTTCAAAGAGGAGAATGTGGAGATGTATTCCTTCTTCCACTTGACGGTTCAAGAACACCTAGCAGCCTCTTTACTGTGCGATCAATCTTTCAACTCAAGAAGACATACTCCAAGCTCTGGACTTGTGGTGCTTTGGAAAACCGCCGTCTTCTACTGCTCCACCGCTTCACAACACCAAACTCCACATGGACAAGTTGGAGAGCCTGCAAATGTTCATACGCTTCTTCATGGGCATGCTAAGAGCACGCCTGGCAGGGCACTTGGAAGGCCTTGTCAATTCTCCAATAGAACAAGCCAATGGTATCCCTGCCAAGCTTGGTGCATGGTTCAGAGACCAATTTAAAGACAGAAAGCTTGAGAACATGGAAGCTCTGAATCTTCTCCACTGTCTGATGGAGTTCCACATGGAAGACACCACTGGCATTGCAGCACCAGAAATCAAGAAGCTAAACCTGTTTAAAATGAAGCTGAGTGTGGTGGACTGTGCAGCCATGCATTATGTTCTGCAGTTCTCCCCACACAAGCTGCAGGAGCTCAACCTAGGATACTCCAACATCGGAAACAGAGGGCTCAGCCGGCTAGGGCCCATCCTGCACCGCTGCGAGTCTCTCTAGTGAGTAAACACCATAAGATAAATACATTACTATTTATAGGGGTCTTATGTAGCTTCTGATGTGAACTCTATACAGTGATGAAGTACATACTTGAATCTAAAAAAATATGTGATTTGCACATCTTTAAAAATGTCAGAAGGTTTTCAACTGGTGTGATTGTGCGACCCAAACTTTCTGTGACCTGCTTAATATACTCTGAAGTTTTTGGCACATATATTTTAAATCATTATTTTATATCATTCAAACAATCTTTAGCATTTAAACCAATAAGCTGCACAATGAAATGATTCAATCTAATTCAACACATATTTTGGTCCTAACCCACTGGTTGGAAATTGCTGATTTAAAGCACCATAGAATCCAGTAAAAGTTTAATTTCCCTCTCTGACAAATTGAGCACTGCTTTGAATTAAGCATATTTCCTCCTCTCCTCATCGATTTTGTAAACATGCTTATAGAGTTCTCTCCACATAGTTCTACAGTTCTCTGTAGGAGCTTAAAAGACATCTAAAAATCTTTAATTTGTTTGTTTTTGCAAATTTGTAAAGCAAACTCAGAGATTGCTTACAGGCAGTAGGAAGTAAAGAAGTGAAAAGAGAAAAATACAAACTACAGTGTTTCAGAAGCTGCAGAAGCTCGACAGATTTAATCCAAAGACCTAATGTATGAATGTTATGTTACATACTTTGTGCTCAAAATTAACTATACTAATTGTTAAAGTTAAAAAAGAAAATTATTTCTACTACTTATTACTACTTATATTGCTGAATGAAGACCCACTTGACCCATGAAGACCCATTTGTATGAACAAATACATATAACCAATATTTTCTCTCTCTTTCAGCTTGAGGTACAACTGCTTGGATAGACAGGCCGCAATTCTGGAATCCACCATTTTAAGGTCAAATGAATGCCAAGTAAAAAAGCTCTTGTAAGTGATGACGTTTTTTGTTATCATCCCTGTAATACTACAATTAAACTATTTCTAATCTTCTATGCCTTATGTTAAACTATGCTTTTGCTTCCCTCCAGTATGTGTGGGAATAACCTGGGCCCAGAGGGAGTTCTGGAGCTGTGGAATGCTCTGGAGCACAACACCACTGTGGAGGAGCTGTATCTGGACATCACAGGCATCACAGAAAGAGGAACAGAAAACATTGTTAACTGCCTCAGCAAAAACACCTCACTGAAGACACTGACGTAAGACAAGGGTTTACTCTACTGTTCATATGCAAACACTGCCATCTAGTGGATACATATTGAGAGCGCTTATATAAGAAAGCCAGGCTGTGAACCACTTTATTTTTTCCATCTAGTTAATAAGAAATTGTGATGTCCCAGAATGAAATAATTTGAAAAATGAAGTAATGCCATAACATTTATTATTAATTTAGGTTAGGTGAGCCTATAACATTGGCTGTCCTCAATGCTGTGGAAATAGAAACCCCTCTAGATAAGATAAAAATGCCATAGGAAAGAAATAACATCTATAGAGGTTTGCCCAGTTCATAGTGGTATTATAATATTTCAGAATTTACAGCCAAGTGTCTACCAACTACCTTAATGGATAATAAAGTTGCATTCAACCAAGTTAATATAGTTATATACACATCTTATACGACAGATACACAGCTTGCCATATTTTCTATATGATGAATGCAAAGTGTTTTGTTTTTAACAACACTAATTTTGATAAATAATTACTTTTTATGCAATACATCCATAGACCACACCCAAAACAGTTTTAGTTGAACTAATTTATTCCACTGGCCAACACTCACTGTAATTATATGGTAATTATATATGTAATTATCTGCCACAATGCCTCTCAGAAAAAAAAAAAAAAAAAAATTGTCACATTTTCATCTGGTGGTGATTTTAACGGGATTTCACATTTTTGTATTGCAATGGGAGCATAATAAAAATTGATTTGAATGAAAGTCAGTGGGGCCAAGAGGGCAACCAGATAGAAGAATAGAAGAATGTGTTTGGGGTTTTTTTGTCTTTAAAGATTGGAAATTTGTTTTTGTTATTTTCTAATGTTGATACTGAAATTCTGCAATTAATTTAAAATGCACATCACTATCAGGTATCATCATCTCAGCATAATAAGTAACTTTAATGACAGAAATATTTGCGAGAATAGAATATGCACTGCACACTCAAATTAAACTGCTCATAAACAGAAGGTTAGGTCCAGCTAGGTACTTTTCCTTTGTGGTAAAAATAATTTTAACATTTAGGGTACCTGTCTCTTTTCCTTGCTTCCAGTGTTGTGGGGAATGACATTGGAGAGAAAGGCAGGAGGAGGCTCAGGCAGCTCCAGCGGTGTAGACCTGAACTCCGGATTATCGCCAACTTTGTAGATGATATGGGACTACTGCAGGCCTACCTGGACTGGGTGGAGGAGATCCGGGCCGACCGGGACCAGATGGAGTCTGTGAAGAATGCAGATGCCCTGCGGTCAGTGCTCAAAGGGCTGCAGGTGGCTGAAGAGGTGCACAAGACAGAGAATGCACAGAAGGCCAAAGAACTTCAAATGAAGATTAAAGAGCTCCTGGAGTCTGCTGCAATTCTAGATGTAAAATAAAAAGAAATAAACAACTGTGTACAATTGCAGCAAAAGGTTTAAAAAGCACTTGGTTAACGGCTTAAGAGGGTTAACGACTGTCCCCCTCACTCCAGCTGAGGACAAAGGACTCATAACGACCCAAAACCACTCAGGCTCTTTCACAGTATATTTAGTCTCCTGAACCAATAGAATTTTCTTTCAAAAACTCCTCCTTCCTAGAAGCATATAACCCAGCTCTCTTACCAGTTAAATTTTAGAATTGAGAACGCTTCCAGGATAAGAGGTGAAATGTCTTCAACTTTAAAAATCAAGTCCAGATAACTGCTTTTTAAACCTTTAGTTGTGATTCAATTAGCCTGGATAAGTGAGAGTCCTCACAAACTGTGTATAATAATTAAGTAGCCTACAGGCTGTCGTGGCGGCAACCCCCGAACCCGGTGGTGGACACCGGAAGTAAGGGATGCCGTCAAGCTGAAGAAGGAGTCCTATCGAGCCTGGCTGGCTCTTGGGACTCCTGAGGCAGCTGACGGGTACCGGCAGGCCAAGCGTGCCGCTGCCCGGGAGGTTGTGGAGGCAAAAACTCGGATCTGGGTGGAGTTCGGGGAGGCCATGGAGGAGGACTATCGGTTGGCCTCGAGGAAATTCTGGCAAACCGTCCGGCGCCTCAGGAGGGGGAAGCAGTTCTTCACCAACACTGTTTACGGTGGGGGTGGGGAGCTGTTGACCTCGACTGGGGATGTTGTCGGGCGGTGGAAGGAATACTTCGAGGATCTCCTCAATCCCACTGACACGTCTTCCGTTGAGGAGGCAGAGGCTGGGGACTCGGGGATGGACTCGTTCATCACCCAAGCTGAAGTCACCGAGGTGGTTAAAAAGCTCCTCGGTGGCAAGGCACCGGGGGTGGATGAGATCCGCCCTGAGTACCTCAAGTCCCTGGATGTTGTGGGGCTGTCGTGGCTGACACGTCTCTGCAACATCGCGTGGCGGTCGGGGACAGTGCCTCTGGACTGGCAAACCGGGGTGGTGGTCCCTCTTTTTAAGAAGGGGGACCGGAGGGTGTGTTCCAACTACAGGGGGATCACACTTCTCAGCCTCCCCGGGAAAGTCTATTCCAGGGTACTGGAGAGGAGAATTCGGCCGATAGTCGAACCTCGGATTCAGGAGGAACAATGTGGTTTTCGCCCCGGTCGTGGAACAGTCGACCAGCTCTATACCCTCCATAGGGTGCTTGAGGGTTCGTGGGAGTTCGCCCAACCTGTCCACATGTGCTTTGTGGATTTGGAGAAGGCGTTCGACCGTGTCCCTTGTGGTATCCTGTGGGGGGTACTCTGGGAGTATGGGGTCCTGGGGCCCTTTGCTAAGGGCTGTCCGGTCTCTGTATGACCGGAGCAGGAGTTTGGTCCGCATTGCCGGTTGTAAGTCGGACCTGTTCCCGGTGCATGTTGGACTCCGGCAGGGCTGCCCTTTGTCACCGGTTCTCTTCATAATTTTTATGGGCAGAATTTCTAGGCGCAGCCAGGGGCCGGAGGGTGTCAGGTTTGGGAACCACAGGATTTCATCTCTGCTTTTTGCGGATGATGTTGTCCTGTTGGCTTCATCGGGCCAAGACCTTCAGCATGCACTGGGGCGGTTTGCAGCCGAGTGTGAAGCGGCTGGGATGAGAATCAGCACCTCCAAGTCCGAGGCCATGGTTCTCGACCGGAAAAGGGTGGTTTGCCCTCTCCAGGTTGGAGGGGAGTTTCTGCCTCAAGTGGAGGAGTTCAAGTATCTTGGGGTCTTGTTCACGAGTGAGGGAAGGATGGAACGTGAGATTGACAGGCGGATCGGTGCAGCGTCTGCAGTAATGCGGTCGTTGTATCGGTCTGTCGTGGTGAAGAAGGAGCTGAGCCGAAAGGCAAAGCTCTCGATTTACCGGTCGATCTACGTTCCTACTCTCACCTATTGTCATGAGCTTTGGGTCATGACCGAAAGGACAAGATCCCGGATACAAGCGGCCGAAATGAGTTTCCTCCGCAGGGTGGCTGGGCGCTCCCTTAGAGATAAGGTGAGGAGCTCAGTTACACGGGAGGAGCTCAGAGTAGAGCCGCTGCTCCTCCACATTGAGAGGAGTCAGCTGAGGTGGCTCGGGCATCTGTTCCGGATGCCTCCTGGTCGCCTTCCTGGGGAGGTGTTCCGGGCATGTCCCACCGGGAGGAGGCCCCGGGGAAGACCTAGGACACGCTGGAGGGACTACGTCTCTCGGCTGGCCTGGGAACGCCTTGGGGTCCCCCCGGTAGAGCTGGAGGAAGTGTCTGTGGAGAGGGAAGTCTGGGCATCTCTGCTTAGACTGCTGCCCCGCGACCCGGTCCCGGATAAAGCGGAAGAAGATGGATGGATGGATGGATGGATGGATGGATAGCCTACAGGCATAACAGAATTAACAGAATATAGTCAGACTGAGACTATTAAAAAGATAATCTGGAGGCCTTAACCAATCCTGCACAGAGCTGCATCTGCATTGGAAGCACTGGTTTGAACCACTTTACAAACTTTATCATGTCAGATTTATCCTGTGTTGTCTTTAGCATTAGCATGTTAAAGCACGCTGTCACTTGCGATTAATTATTGTATTTTCATTCATTCAATATTGTGGAATGTATTCCACAATATTTTATATATTTGTATTGTAATCTTTGAGATCCTTTCATTTCAAAGAGCCCTTCAAAAGACTGGCTCATTTTTGTATTTACATAATTTCAAGAAGCCAGTTTATTCAAGAAATAAACACTGAGATGAGTGATACATTATAAGTTTAATCAGAATAAAATGTATTCTATTGGTGTGACATTGTTATTGTTTTATTCAGTGATAAATTTAAAATTTGCATGTGTGGACTAAATTCTCTAATGGTGATGTCATATACCTCTGCATAGAGTGAGATCACCATTTAAGATTTATAATATGTCCAAAATGTGCAAATATGTGACATTTACATATGTCCATGCAAGAATATTTCAGTAAAAATTAAGCAGGCAACAATAAAATTTCATGCACACACACTGTTTACAACCAGACTTCAGACTAATGTGCGTGTGAGCATGTGCACTGTGTTCCCTGTCCCCTCGTCTCTTTCTGTATGACTCGCTCTTGAGCTTGCATTCTACGTTTTCTTAAGAGTTTTTTTTGTGGTTGCCAAACAAAAAAAGCTTGTTCATTTGAGAGTAAAAAAAAAAAAAAAAAAAAAAAAAAAAAAAAAGAACAGCTCCTGGGTCCGTGTCCTGAGTGCTGTATTTTTCATTTTTTTCTGATTTGTTTGACCTCAAAGTGTGGCCTTGCTCACCGTCTGGACCCAGGCAGCCTTTGTGCGCAGCTGTTTCAGGGCAGTGCTTGGGCAGTGTGCTCCTGTCACAGCTGCAAACAGGTGAGGGGCGGGGCTCTTGTCACAGCTGCAGACAGGTGAGGGGTGTGTGCTGCTCCACTGACTACTGTCCTGTCTACTCTCAGACAGGACTATTGCTATAGCAACTTGCACGCTCACACAGTATCCTTTCATGTGGGCCAGTTTTTGTACCTGTTTTTGAGTATGACCCTAGTGCAACGTGATCTCTGTCTCCGACAAGCCACTGTCCCTATATATTTCTATTGCTGATGTGACATATGAGGCGTGCCATTTAGGATTCAAATGAGAGACGTAAAATTTGAAAAATGCGTTGAGATGCAAAATGGCACTAAATCTGGCGTGCTATTTACACGCACTGTCGTGCTTTTCCGTTGTGCTTAAAAGCGAAGGGAATAAAAAGAAGTATGTCAGCCGCGCCTGGCGCCCTGGAAGAGCGGACGATCATTGTCTTTTGAGACGAAGCCGGAGAACATTAAAACGCTTCAATAGCTCAGCAACAACACGGCTTTAAACATCGTTGGTAAATTACAATATTTATAACTAATGAAGAGAACGCATCTGAAAGTGTATAATAAAATATAATTTATTTTTGTAAACCTTTTGGAGTTGCAGTTACAACGTCCCCAACAGTTGGGGGTGCTGGAGTCAAATTTAGGGGTGCTGCAGCCCCCCCAGCACCCCCCCTTCCCGCGTCCATGACGTTGTGAGCTCCAAAAGACCACCTCATTAACGCACAGACTATGGTCAAGCATGGGACAGAAAAGTTCTTACAAATCAGTTTAATGCATTTATTTTCAAAATCATATCCAACACACGCGAGAAGTGGATTTTGGACGTGATGTGCGTGATCTGAGCCACAAACTGTCCGACTTCAGTACAGGTGTATTTCCCCTCCTCGTTCACAATCCAGGCGAGGCGCAGTTCATCTCGAACGAGCCTAATGATTCAGTGGCGACCAGACTCATCCACTGGCACAGCGGTGAGGCTGGAATTCCCAGGCAACACCAATCTAACTCAGATCTGTTTCCCTTGTGAAGCCTTGTGAATTAATCTATGACAGTGTAACATTAGCCAAATATGAAAAATGTGGCTTGTGTACTCTAAAAGCAGTTACACGTTTTGCCCACTTGATGGCGCTCTAATGTTGCTACTAGAACGAGCCACGTGCATTCTTTTCCTTTTGAGAGCAATATTTACATATGTTTCAAGGACATCAATATTTGGTAAGCTATGCAAATCCTATGATTAAAAAATATTGCACAAATGCTATTAGTATAATTTAATCAAAATTATAGTGGTAAACGATAAACCTTTGGAGTAAATTTGGTGAATTTTGTTAATTATTTTTACATTATTGCTAATGCTCACCGCTAGCAGTAGCCCCTGAACACCAACTGTTAGCTTGGTTCATTAGATTTGGTACTGAATTAGTTTTAGTTTTTAGAAGTTGTTGTCTCTGGTTATAGCTGCGTCATGCAAAGAAGATCCAAATGTGACACTGATGATCTAAAAACATTGCCACATTAAAATGGCCTACTGAGCTGAGTTTCTGTTTTTCAAATTTGGATTCATCTGATGATTTTCTGGTGTAAGCATCAAAGAGGACGATGATTCAGAAGTGTAATCACCTGTGTGATATTATACAGGTAAAGGTTACAACAGCAGGCCCCGCTGAAAGCAAAGTGAGAGCGCGTGCTGCCAGAGAGGAGTGTCCTAAGCTTTTTATATTATGAATGATGATGTATGACGATCTCTGCATAGCGTTATCTTGTTTTTTCTTCAAGTAACTTTCGTGCATAGGGCAGGGCCACAAAAGTTCTCAGTTCTGCAATGCCTTATCTTCTTGAGCATCCCACGCAACCGGCCGGGCCGCCGCAGCGCCCATCTGCACCTGAGTCTGATAACTTTGTACCCAGCTCATTATTGTGCACTTTTAGAAATGCATAATGCACCAAAGTATAAGATGACCTTGCAGTGGAAGAAAAACATCACATAAGACCCAACTATTCTTTTTACTAATATTAAAGTGTTATTAACCTAGCAGTAGTACATCAAAATATAAGTTTAATGGTAATACGCAAAGCTATATGTAGAAATATTGAATATTATTTCTAAAATGCCCCTTTTATACCCAGACGTCTTACTGAAGTGTTGCCAGTTAATTAATTGTGCTGTTATTTTAGATTACAGTAAGTGATAAATACACTGCCTAAAGTATTCACTCCCCTTAACATTTTTTTCTTATTATTTTTGCCTTACAACCCGGAGTTTATATGGATTATTGGAAGCTTTATGTCAGTCACTTTACATCACATAACAACCACTGTGAAGACGCCAAATATTTTAAATTGTGACGCAAACAAGAAATATTACAGAAAAACAGGAAACTTGAGTGTGCAAAAGTATTCACCTCCTTTCTAAAGAGGCCCCTAAAATACAGTTTGGTGGTTTTTACCCTCAGATGTCACTAAGATAGTTAGATATGGTCAACTTGTCTGCATCTCATAATAATAATGCCACAGAACACCATTTAATTAATCATTACAACATGTAAAAGAAGAAGAAGAGGAGTGGACAGGAAAAAGCACAAATCTGACAAAGAGCTGGAGCTGTTTTTAGATGAAGAATGAGCACAAATCCTAGTGAGTTTATGTAAGTTCATTAAAATCTATTCTAAAAGACTTCCTTCAGAAGGTGGTTCTACAAAATACTGACTTTAGGGCGTGAATACTTCTGCACACTTAAGTTTTCTGATTTTCAGTCATATTTTTTTGTTTGCTTTCTTGTTTGTCCACAATAAAAAAATATGTCATTATATCTGTCAATATGTCAAAAATATGTCAAAAATATGTCAATATATCTTCAGTGTTGTCATGTGATGTAAAGTGACTGACATAAAACTTCCAATGATCCATTTAAATTCCAGGTTGTAAGGCAACAATAAAGGAACAATGCTAAGGGGGTGAATACTTTTTATAAGCAGTGTATCTCAGTTTCAACACCTGATATACTGTCTATGTTCTATTGTGACTAACATATGTAGATTATGCATTATGTCATTATGTATTTATTTACATGAGTCTTCTCATTTTAGTTTTGTTATATTGTATATGTTTTGTTACTTTATGTTTACCTTAAATTATTCATGATTATCTAAACACTCGTTGTTGGAAAAGTCAATATTTTAATGTAACCTCTTCCTGAGTAAATGCTTGATGCTGTAATTGGGGTAAGAGAATTAAAAGACATTTCGGATTTGTGAACAGATTAACATATTATCTTGTGTTTGTGTCATGTTTTTGTGGAGATCTACAGTAGATCTACTGACGATGAGCCCACCCCAGTGTGACTGCAAATTTTTGTGAATAATGTGACAAGAAGAAAAAGAGCCCACGGTACCACAGGGAGGATCTGCAGACTCCACCCAGAGAGACTGTGTGTGCTTATTTCTGCTAAATGAACCCTGCTGTGTCGACAAGTGAATGTGAGAAGCACACCCATAAAATATGTTGCGGTTATTTCTAGTGGGTAGCACAGTTGCCTGTTTTTTTAGTGCAGTGTGAACTTCCTCAATTTGAAGATTGTTACTCTAACAGTGAATGTTGTGTTTTCACTTCAGAAAACAGAAAAGACAGACAGAGGGAATTATTTTACATAAATTTACATGTAATAAATTTATAGGGCCCTATTTTTTTCATGGAAACGTCTCCGCCAAGACCGTGGGGCACGGTGGTCTGAACAGGAGGTGTGTCCGTCTGAACAACAGGCGGCCTGGCCTAACACCAGGGCGTGGTGTGGGGCAGGGAACTGCTCTTACTAAAGCAGTTTCTTGTATTTGAAATAGGTGAGTTCAGTGAAGCATTGCACGTGCAGGCATACTCACAATATAAAGTCAATAAAATAAAAGTTAGAATGATTAAAAACACATATGATTTAGGGCTAACTACTATTGTGCACTTGGAGAGAAATGTCACATCAATTCCACTGTCTTTATTCATTTATATTCTGCACATGGAGTGGACCATGTGACAGTGCAATGCACGGTGTTTGAAAAATACTCGTATAAAATCTACGCAAATCGAAGATACAACTTGCTGTGCATCCCCTCATTAACATATTCGTTATCAATATATAACAGTTGAAAGGAGTTAATATGGCACCTGCCTCTGGGCTACATGAGGATACAATATGAAACTCACCAGTGGCTGATCTTTTCTGTGTGTAAAAGCCTCTCCAGCACGCATTTCTTTTAGCAGCAGCAGCGCATCAACCACGTCACTTTCAGTAAGATGCAGTAATTCATCACGTGCTCCGCGGATGAGAGACAGAGACAAACCTATCCATTTTGCGTAAAATGGCACAGTTCGCTTGCTTGGATGTAAAGCATGGCTTATTTCATTAAGCCTCACTGTAAGTGCTTTTTATGCTTATTCATTTATTTTATATTATTATTGTTGTTTTCCTTTGATTAGTGCCTTATTTTCTCCTTTTTATAGGCTACTGCTATCACTGTAAAAAGTCATATAGCCAATAAGTTGCAGTAACTCCCTTCTCTAATTTACTTCCACTAACAACATTTTTTTTAAATTTTAAATCATGTTTAAACTCACTGTTACAAGTAATTTGGCATTTTAATTAAAAAATGTAAGTACTATTTCTGCCTTAAAAATGTAATTTATTTAAACTTAGTGAAAAGTGTTCATTCAAATAATGAAGTTAAGTTGTGGATGAGAGAATCAGAGACCATGAGTGAAATCAACCTGACAAAAATATTGTCCTCATGTATTTAGTAATAAATTTACACTCTCTTTAGTGTTAAAGTTTCAGGTAAAAATGAACACAGCACCATGCCACAGGTGAACAGTGCCACACATGACCTGATGTATTAAAGAAAAAACACTAATAAGATAAACTGCTCACTCCCAAACTGGACTGGGTTGTGGTTGAAAACTTCTGAGCCACTTTAGTGAACATTGAAGTTGAAATGTAATTGTGGGAATATGGCCTTTGTTATTTATATAGTTTTATTTTCCACTTTTAGTTTGATTACTGTGTTTATTTTTGTTATTTATATTTATTTGCTGTGTTTGTATTTTCAGTTATAGTATACTTTGCATGTAATCTGTTTGTAGTGTTTTTGTGCATATTTTAGTGGTGGGACTCGATTTAAAAAAATAATTAATTACAGGCTTTGTAATTAATTAATCGCGATTAATTGCATTTTTATTAAATAGCAATATTTATATGTCAGAAATAAAATATAGGAGCGTATTTGTATGTTCTGCTGTATTTTAACTTGATTTCAAACTAACACCGCAGTCAAACAGGGCAGTAATCAGCGTTTGTGCATGATCTCCACCTCAGAAAGAGAGAGAGGTGTGTTTTGTATATATATATATATATATATATATATATATATATATATATATATATATATATATATATATATATATATCCACATTGGTCATGGTCCAACCATGACTCAGAGGGTCAAAGCCCCCCTTGCATTCTACTTCACCCCCTATTTTTGTCAGGTTGATTTCACTCATTGTCTCTGATTCTCTCATCCTCAACTTAACTTAGTTATTTGAATGAACAGTTTTTACTAAGTAGATAAATTACATTTTTAAGGTAGAAATTGTACTTACATTTTTAAGTTAAACTAGCAAATTACTTGTAACGGTGTAAGAGATTATTTTCCTCTAGACTAGCCTATATTTTTTTTGTTTCATTGGCTTTATTTTTACTTAATTTGAGGGCTTTATACGATCGTTTTTCCACTGTAAAGCCAAAATAAATAGGCTATAATTATTATTATTGTCTACCTCAAGAGCAGATCTCATACTGCGTGAGCGACATAAGCTACGTCACAAGGCTGTGGTTCTCACCTGTCTCCCTCTGTCCTCTCCTCTCACCTGTCTCCCTCTGTCCTCTCCACTCACCTGTCTCCCTCTGTACTCTCCTCTCACCTGTCTCCCTCTGTCCTCTCCACTCACCTGTCTCCCTCTGTACTCTCCTCTCACCTGTCTCCCTCTGTCCTCTCCTCTCACCTGTCTCCCTCTGTCCTCTCCTCTTACCTGTCTCCCTCTGTACTCTCCTCTCACCTGTCTCTCTCACCTGTCTCCCTCTGTCCTCTCCACTCACCTGTCTCCCTCTGTACTCTCCTCTCACCTGTCTCCCTCTGTCCTCTCCTCTCACCTGTCTCCCTCTGTCCTCTCCTCTCACCTGTCTCCCTCTGTACTCTCCTCTCACCTGTCTCCCTCTGTCCTCTCCTCTCACCTGTCTCCCTCTGTCCTCTCCACTCACCTGTCTCCCTCTGTACTCTCCTCTCACCTGTCTCCCTCTGTCCTCTCCACTCACCTGTCTCCCTCTGTCCTCTCCTCTCACCTGTCTCCCTCTGTCCTCTCCACTCCTCTCACCTGTCTCCCTCTGTCCTCTCCTCTCACCTGTCTCCCTCTGTACTCTCCTCTCACCTGTCTCCCTCTGTCCTCTCCTCTCACCTGTCTCCCTCTGTCCTCTCCACTCACCTGTCTCCCTCTGTACTCTCCTCTCACCTGTCTCCCTCTGTCCTCTCCACTCACCTGTCTCCCTCTGTCCTCTCCTCTCACCTGTCTCCCTCTGTCCTCTCCACTCACCTGTCTCCCTCTGTCCTCTCCTCTCACCTGTCTCCCTCTGTACTCTCCTCTCACCTGTCTCCCTCTGTACTCTCCTCTCACCTGTCTCCCTCTGTCCTCTCCTCTCACCTGTCTCCCTCTGTACTCTCCTCTCACCTGTCTCCCTCTGTCCTCTCCACTCACCTGTCTCCCTCTGTCCTCTCCACTCGCCTGTCTCCCTCTGTCCTCTCCTCTCACCTGTCTCCCTCTGTCCTCTCCACTCACCTGTCTCCCTCTGTCCTCTCCACTCACCTGTCTCCCTCTGTCCTCTCCTCTCGCCTGTCTCCCTCTGTCCTCTCCTCTCACCTGTCTCCCTCTGTCCTCTCCTCTCACCTGTCTCCCTCTGTCCTCTCCTCTCACCCTCACCTGTCTCAAGGCCGTTTTTCTGACTCGGAGGTTGGAATTTCTGAGATACCGATGTATCATGTACACAGCATAAGTAGGGACAAAATCTATCTGGATACACCCCCTGACGGACCTCTGTCTACGCCACTGCCTCCCAAGATTGCCCATAGAGTTTAAGCTTATCTTATTAATTTTAAATATAAAATATACAGTAAAATAAGCAAATGTAACAGGAATTCAATAAGTAAAGGAGAATTTTACTGTTTATTTTTGTATGAAATTTGAGTTATAAAATAAGTAAAACATTTTTTTTTGAAGAACCATGAGGGGGTAGTCGTATGACAAAAAAGCTCGTGGGCTACATGAGCCAAAAAACACTGGGAACCACTAATGTTTTTCTGAAGCTTTACTAATATATAGGTTATAGCAGGGATGTCAAACTCAAGGCCCGCGGGCCAAATTCTGCTCGCAGGATAATTTGTTTTGGCCTGCGAAATATTTTCTAATATTTATTAAAAATGGCCCGCCGATATATATTGCACACAACCTGTGTGAACTGCATCTCCCATAATGCACTGCAGAAGCCGTGGCCGTTCTTCCGCTGCTTTAGCGAGTGACACTTATACTGCCTTCATGTGCTACGGGAATTATGGAAAATACCACTTGCCGAGGTCAAATTTACACAGGGCCGGCTCTAGGGTTTTAGTAGCCCTAAACAAGATTTTACCTGTGGCCCCTTAATTACTGCAAGCACAAACCCCAAATAATACACACTGACACACATATAATAGGATAAATTAATTAACCCCATTTGAGCCAGGTCTACAATGGCAAATGAACACCAACACAAAAGTACAGTTATATTTGTGTTGCTTCCTGATCTCTGCCCCTGTTGTATCAAAAGCAGATTGTCTGTTTGTATGGACAATATAAACCCAGGGGGTCTGGGGGTCCTCCCCCAGGAAATTTTGAACAAAACAGATGCAATTTCCTGTATTCTGGAGCATTTTAAATGATAAAAAATGTTGTCAGCTCCTACTACATTATTGTAAAGAATGATATAGTTTTATTTCTCTCCAAAATTGAAGTGTATAAGTGCAGAGTTTCAGCTTCAGAGGTGCTCAGGCCCTGAGCTGGGGAAGCTCCCTGAACAAAACTACAATACAATATTATTTAATAGTTTTATAGGACAGTTGTATGTATGTCTTTAATATACATGAATAGTTAATAAACTATTCACTTTATTAATAACTATAGTTTTAAAAGTAATTATGGCTAATGTGCTATGATTAAAAATTCAACAAAATCAATAAAACCTGCTCAGAGACAACTCTAGAAAGTTTAGTAGTTTAGATGAGCCTTGGATGCAGAGGATAGCATTGGATGTATTTTTTTTATTTGTATGAACACAGTTAAGCTCAGCTCTTTCTGATAAGTTATGCAATAGACATCAACCACAAACAACAAAAGCAGAGATAAATTACAGAACACGCTGTTTCCCAACCTTTTTTTTGTAGGAACCAGCTCTAGATATGAACCAGCCTCCTGCCTCTCCTCTGCTCTGTCATAAACACACTTTCATTACTGAGAAAAACTCTTATTTTTATTATTAGCCTTACTGCTAGCACTGTTTAGCCACTTACGCTTTTGTTGACTGTAAATGTCTGTACTGGGGTAAGTTGGGTTTGACAACTTTGAACACATGTTACAAACCGGGTGTTAACACACCCTGTTGTTAAAAATAAATGTGAGAATCCCGCCCAGAACATTTATTGTAGATTGGTAGATTGTAGCTTTTGTGTGCATCTCAGTAACCAGACTGACCACAAAATATAACACCATTTGTTTGCAACATTTGGTGTTCTTGCTTCAGAGAGCGTTCTGTCACACTTGGACGACAGTGTAAGTAGTACTCTCAAATTTTCTCAGAGAAACATTTAGGTGAAGGACAAAAGATATGACGTATTCTTATTATAGTATTATGATTAGTATTTTATAACCAATATAAATCACACATTTATTAAGGAGTAGATTGTTATGAAATGTTGTGTTTTTCAAGGCAACTCAAATGCAACATTCTATTATGTATTAATGAAAAAACTTTACTTTAGTTACTTGCAAGCTTTTTACATGTCTTTTGGTGACTTTTCTTTAGTTGATAGTAATAGTCATAAATTGTAAGAAAATGTAATTTTTTACAAAAGTAATTATTAGTAAACACAATGCTGTGGCAGTAGATAAAATCCAATATAATTATAATTTCCTATTTTGACTCTAAAAATGGAAAGAAATACTGTAATATAAAAATCATATCATGTACTATGTATTCATAAGATCAATAGGACTTTTTTCGACATGTTTTATAAAAATAACCAAAATAAATAAATAAATAAATAAATAATAAAAACCCTAAAAATAGCAATATAATTAATGATTTAACTATTTATATTATCTTAAACAAAGCCGAAAAAAAAAAAAAATTTCAACACAATTAAAACTAATCTTATGTTCTAATAAAAAACAAAAAGCAACCCAAGTGGATGCTTAACATATTTATTTGTTTTTATGAACATAGATGTCGGGTGTTCAGACTGTGTTGCTCGTGAGCTTCCTGCTGCCCGGTGAGTGACTGTTTTCAATTCTCACAGTAGGGTTGCCAAATTTCTCACACCCGCATAAGGCGCACTTTTTTTAAGTGCAGGTGAGCGCATGAGCAGCGGCTGGCCTAACCTGCTATTGTTTTGTTTCTCACTGTTATTTATTTTATTTTTATTTTTTTTATCGCTGCATAGTCCTCTTTTTAGCAGGCTTAGTATTTATTTTAAAGTCACAGTGCTCACCTGTCCAATGCAGTGTGACTGTTTTTAAGGATGTGCACACTTAAACAACTTCTGGTAAAAATTAAATTTATTTTCAGCAACCCAATTTAACATAAGCTTTACACAAGCTTGCATAAGGTTCTCATAACAGACCGTCACAAACATAAAAATATTTAGGCATAAAATTTAGCTTTTAAAAATTCCACAAGTATTCACAGATATCACACAAAGTCTGTAAGTCATTCAGTCTCAGTATACTGTGGACAGTGGCTCCAGAAAATTCATGATTTTACCAGAACTTGTATTTCAGGTTACTTTTAAATAAATACGGCAATGGGATTTTGTGAGCATAAGTGCCATAGATGTTAGTGGTAAAACATAAGTAAAAGTCTCAGTGTGCACGGGATGTGTTCAGGAGTGCAACAATAAACTAACTATATTTATGTATCAATTTTTTATCCCTACAATACAACTGTATTGATACACATTACCTTGTATCAAATCATAATGTTTTCTAGTTTGTGTGTATCAATATACACGGAAAAAAACTTGCTAGTATCGGAAATATTGAAATTAGAAATTTGCATGTTAAAATAAAACTAGATTCATATTTTGTGATGTAATTTTTGTGTTTTAATGAAGAAAAATGTTCCATTAAACTGCTTTCCTCTCTTTGTCTGCTGAACATTTAATCTCTTCCATGCCAGCAGCTTACACGACACACTGTAGAGAATTCAACTTGTAATTCAAGTTTATCTACAAATCTGGGATGGTTTGCAACCCTAGTAGTAAAAATCAATTTTGTGTCATTTTCCCATTTTGATGTCTGTTTTGTGTTTGTAGGTGCATTGTGTGATCAGTTTGATGTCTCTCTGCCAAAACATATAGAGGTTCTGCGTGGAGCATGTGTGACAATACCCTGCTCTTTTCAAGTACCTCGATATATATCTGACCTGAACAGTGACTGTTTAACATCATGGAAAGATGCCATAAATGACCAGCCAGTCACATTTTCAAGACAAACAACAGGAGACTTAACCCAGTACAACTGCACCACAACCCTGCATGAAGTTCAACACACCGGAACATATTTCTTCAGACTGAAATGTGATAATGCTTTGAAATATAACTTTAAAGAGACCAGGGTGAATATTCAAGTGAATGGTATGTATGTCTGTGTGTATGTCAATCTACAAAGTAACCATTTTAGATAATATATGTGACAGGTTAATTTAGCGATATTCTGTTTTATTTTTTCTAGATGCCCCTCCCACACCAACTCTGACTCTGCCAACTCTGAATGTCATGGAGGAGGAGTCAGTGACTGTGCCATATACATTTAAAGACATCAGTGTGACTAGTCAAGTAACGGGTATGTCATTTTTGCAAACATTTCTAGTTAAATATGTGACTTGTATTTAGTGACGTTCTGAGCAACTGTTTTCCAGAAGCCCCTCCCACACCAACACTGACTCCGCCCACTCTGAATGTCATGGAGGAGGAGTCAGTGACTGTGCCATATACATTTAAAGACATCAGTGTGACTAGTCAAGTAACGGGTATGTCATTTTTGCAAACATTTCTAGTTAAATATGTGACTTGTATTTAGTGACGTTCTGAGCAACTGTTTTCCAGAAGCCCCTCCCACACCAACACTGACTCCGCCCACTCTGAATGTCAGGGAGGGGGAGTCAGTGACTGTGCAGTGCTCTGCTCCTGTCCTGTGTCTGTCTCTCCCTCCCACTCTGACATGGAGCACTGACCTGGGGGACATTCAGGAGACTCTGCAGGAGACACATGGACAAGACCTATGTCAAAGTGTCTACTATGAACTTCACTGCTTCTCACTATGAGACAGCCATAACATGCTCTGCAGTCTACAGCAGAGAAGATGGCACTGCTGTGTCAAGTGTTAGTGCAACGGCTCAAATCACATGTGAGTTGAACAATGACCATTATTGGTTTTCATTCAATTTAAGATACATTTTATTGATTTTTTTTAACCTTCACCTTTATCATTAATGGATTTTTTCAACTTTTTTATTAATATTTATTTTTATTTTTCAATCGGAGCGTGGCCAAAATTAGAAAACCAGTCTTGGTCATGGGCCAAATACGAGTATTGGATAAATAATTAAGCCAGCTTATTGTATTTTTGTTCTCAGTTAGGCTGCAATAGGCATTTTAACAGAGAATATTACTTCTCCACAGAACTACAAATGTAAATTTTTGGATTTAAGGGGATTCATAGTTAACTGTTTGCTTTGAATCTAAACTTAGAACTGAAGAAATAACAACAAACAGGCCGCAGACTCGGACTATAACACAAACTACTAAGAAATTATTATGTATGTTTTATTGTTTACTGCCACAGTTACCTAACTCCTCATATAAGACAGATGTTTGCACCAGGTCTACTCTGTTTTACTGTGACAGTACAAAAGCAGATAAACATTTAGGTGCATGTCATGACCCTAATGTGAATAAATATTAGCGCTGCTTTAAGCCTGCAGAGGAGCACCTATACACACAAATAGGGTGTACTTTACTTGTACCTTACTTTTATTGAGCAACCCAGTGTCCACCTCTCTGTCTTCTGCAGGACACAGTGTGGAGCTGATTTGTACCTCTGTCTGTGTGAGTTTAGCTCTGTTTGCGGCGTGTTACTTTGTGCATTAACAAGCACTCTGTAGTGACCGAGAGAGAGGAAAGAGCAACGCAGGGCAGTGCCATTAACGAACTTAAACAGCTCTGATAACTTGGCTTTACTGACACAGTGTGACACAAGCTCTTTTTAAAGGCCTAGATACACCAAGGCGACTCCCAGACTGCCACCGATAAGACAGGAGCGACAGCTCGTCTCCTCTCGTTCCCTCCCGTTTCCTCACGTCGCATGACCTTTTTCCCTCTTCATACACCGAAGCGACAACCGTCCTAAAGACTGTGTAATTACCTCCCCCAAAGCGGCATATGGCGCTAGTCAGTGAACAAAGATCAACGGAAGTGACACAATGTTTGCGGAAGACATATGCATGTAGCGCGCCTTGGTCTGCCACTGTTCTCAGCTTGTTTGAACATTTGAGAAGCGTGATAATGGCTTGGTTTGGACATTGTTTTGTGTGGATTAGGTGCCGCTGCTCTGTTACGTGAAGAAGATAACTTTCCGCACGGAATTGCGAAGAATGCAAAAATGGTGACGGTACGCTGCCACAGCGGTTTTCACTCACGTCACTCCGTCACTTCCGCTAAAATTCCCGTGAGCTGATTGGCGCAGCAGCTGTAGTGCTAGGCCTATCAGAGCGCTTCATGCCAAAGACCAAAGACGCCGATTCAACAAGGCTAATCGGCAGGAAACTAGTCAGACTGGCCTCCGTCCTGGAGCGATGGGGGGCGACGGCGCATACATATCAAAAGGACGGAAATGAGCGACGTAGAAGAACCGTTAAGACGGCTTCAGATGGGCGATCGTCGCCTTGGTGTATACCCCCCTTAAACCGCTACTGTCTGAAGCTTTTTGTAACCAAGAGGAGCGGGCCAGACAAGAATAGCCAATATTTCACTATGTCTTGGGCCCGATAAGCACGTGGATAAAATGAGGTGGTCAAATAAAAGGCATAAGTCAAAATAACAATTTATAAATTTATTACAAAAATGATAAAAAATACAACATTAAACTGCAAACAATCTAAAAGTGCTAATAAAAACTAGTAGGCACCGTAAAAGTACTCACTACGCTCCGTGCTACACAGTCACACAAACACAATAAACTGTAAAGGATAACTTAAGCATGCAAAAGTGAGGGACATGCATAATACCACTACACACAGGAGTGATGGGCGACCACGCTCGGACCAGGCCCCATCTACTAGCAGGCACTGTAACGATAGGTACACGCCAGGACTTCAGTTCCAACTAGCAGGCATCATGGCGGACAATACTTGCCGAAACAGCCAATGCCAGGGTTACGCGGCATCAGGGCAGGGCAACGGCACAGAATATATGGCAGTGACAGCAGCTGACCTGTAGCACCTGGCCGTGTCTTTTATATTACAAGCCATTAGAATGCGGAAGCTTGGCTGCAGACCGGCTTCTAAAACTACGGCAGCCCGTAGCAGCCAATCTTCAGCTGTCACATTCTGTTTTTGGAGACGGGTTTTGTGATGTAATGCTGTCCAGTTATAGCCTGTTTTTATTATTGCCACATTAGCTCAACAAACAACGTGTAGAGTGTTTACAGACAGTCCCACCTGTTTAAGAAGCTCCAGCTTTGACTGTCCCCTCTTCTTTGTCCATTTCTTTTGGTGAAAGTTAAATGTCCCAGTAGAATCCTTCCACTCTCTGCTCTGCCCCTGCTGCTCTGTTTAATGCTGCCTTCACGTGATATGGGAAAGATGATATTTTCCACTTGTAAATAGGAAATTACGAGTTGTTGTGTTCAAGTGCTGTTGTGGTCATAGCATAATAAAAAAATGGCGGACAGAAACTTTATCTTAAATTGCTACATGGGTAAAACAGTCCTGGACTTATTAATTCATCTGCTACAACAAGAACAGGATGTATCAAAACTCAAACAGTAAGTGTGCTATATTTATATATAGTAATTTTATAGGACAGAATTTCATATAGTAATTTTAAGGACAGAATTGTTGAAAAGTTTGCTAATGTTACTGTCTTAAAATTACTATGTTAAAACTGTGTATGCTACATAATTAAACAATGAGCTAACATGAGTAAAAACATTTATTAGCCTACGCATTTCATACCATCCACAATTTCTTCGTTGCTCTCCGCCATTTTGAAAGGTCAAATCTGACCTCATATCGACAACTCGGGTATCAAAATTATCTTCGAGTTCTCCAGTTCATGTGCAAATTTGAACTCGGCAAGTGGTATTTTCCATAATTCTTTTTTTTTTTTTATTACAAATTTTGGAATGCACAATTAAAAGTTCCATGATCCTATGACTGTTGGAACAAACAGCAACAACAATAAAAAAAAAAAAAAAAAAAAAAAGAACCATATGAATGTGGAAAATGCACAAAACAGTCATCCCCAGATTTAGTTTTTAAATACTCCTTAAACTCCCCCATAGTTCGATTACGTACAACACAGCCATCATCCAACACATTTAGCACTCTTATGGCCAGTGTCAAGCGTGACCTCTGCAGCATGCCGGCACCAGGCGATTCTCCATTACGAAACACATAAAAAGTTCTCCCCACACTTTAAGGTAAACATTTTTGTGTAGGGCAGTAAGGTCCCAGAGCAGTAGGTGAAAGCCCGCGGCACAGTTTAAATGCAAAACATGACAACGCAAAGTTTTGTCTTGTTTGTAATGTCATTAGGGGCAGTATGCTGTAATGGTTGGAAGTGATCTCTGATTGATATGGCAATTTGAGAATTAAGCGCATGCAATGCCTTTGCAGGCTTTCTAGACAATTTGCCGATGTTTTTCCAGTGCCACAAAGCAAAATTGAACAGTACTCCAATCGAGATCTGATATAAGCCTTGTATATGCGTAGGAGTAGTTCATTGTTTCTCGGTGGCAGCTTCATTTTAAGGAATCTCAAAACAAAGATTTCCCTTCGAGCCATTTTGCATACTTCTTCAATGTGACGCTTAAGTTTTAAGTCACTTGTAAATAGCACACCAAGATGCTTTACTTCATTTGAATTGAGAAAGCCTCTTGGATAAGAGGTGAAACGTCTTCAACTTGAAAAATCCAATCCAGATGACTGCTTTTTTAACTTTTGTTGAGATGCAATTACCCTGGACGAGTGAGTCTTCACCGACATGTTCATTTGAAAAAGAAATTGCATGACCTTGAAAGATAACCTGATTGTTCAGAGAACTAACAGATGGCTTTGTAAAGCACAAACACACAGGCTTGGAGGCATTAAACCTCATGCCCCAGGTATTAGCCCAGTCACTTGCAATGGCTAATGCATAGTTCAAGCCAGCAATAGCTAAAGCTGAGTATGCACAGGAGACAGTAATTAATGTATCATCTGCGTATGCTGCCGGAGTAACTGTAACACTTTGGGGTAAAACCACAGATACACAATCTAACACAGTCAGTAGTTCATTTATGGACAATATAAACAAAGTTGGGGCAATAACACTGCCTTGGGGTACCCCGGATTGCATTGGTAAAGATGAGGAAAAAGATTGACCAATTCTTGTTTGTTGAAGACGATTGCTTAAATAATTTCTTATCCAAGCCAACATTTTTCCATGGATACCAAAAGCAGGGAGTTTTTGGAGAATGGTCTCATGTGGTACTGATGTAAACGCATCACTTAGGTCCAGAAATGCTGCCACACAAGTTTTCTTTTGTTCTACAGCTTTTAACCAATTATGATAATCCAGTGTTTAGGTAAAAAACCAAACTGATGTGTAGATATTAATGAATTTTCCAGCAATTAGTTTGTCATTTACTATACTTATAAACTTATATACTTTACTGGTCAGGTGGAAAAGACAGACACTGGTGAAAGAAACTGTTTTTGGCCTTTCAGGAAATCAATGTATAATAATAGAAGATTACTCAAACATGCATGAATGAAACAAATACACAAGTCCAGGTATGTCTTTGATGCAGGAACCACATTGTAACATGGCAGAATGCTCAGAAAAGTTGATTTTGCAGAATAGGGCCCCTTTAAACAAATTAGACTTGAACTGCAAAAGACTCCAGAGTACCACTACTGGCACCCTTACCACAGTTTAAGAACCACTGAACAAGATAAATGACTTTAGAGCGGAGGTTTTATTCACCTTAAAACAACTTCTTTTGTCATTACACTGACTCTGAAACCTTGTTTAATTAAAGTAAAAAGTTGCATAGTTCCCACTTTAGCAATCAGTGCTGTTTTAAAATTTTGTTAATGTTAGATGCATTACCTGCCACTGTCACAGCCTTAACAATGTTATTCTGTATTGTTTGACAAGCAGTGTAGACCAGCCAATTGAAGCAGTCCTAAATCAATGTCCTATGCATGGCTTTAATTGGTCAAAGCGCCTGCTTTGCACTGACCATTTTTATTTATTAAAAGCTGTAAAAAAAAAAAAACTAGATAACAGTGTAACCTCTTATGTGTATACAGTACATTTTAGTCCTCTTGATGATGTGATCCTGTCAGACTGATGGCCACTCTTTCCATTTGTGTTTGTAGGTGCCCAGTGTGATAAGTTTAGTGTCTCTCTGCCAAAACAACTAGAGGTTCTTCGTGGTTCCTGTGTGACAATACCCTGCTCTTTTCAAGTACAGGATCACTATAAAAACTACTTGAAGAGTGAATGTAAAGCAGTTTGGAAATATGCAGACGACTCAGAAGAATTTGAAGTTAAAATGGGGGACGTAACCCAGAACAACTGCACCACAACCCTGGATGGCAGTAATTTACAACACAACAGAGATTATATTTTCAGACTGGACTGCAACACACCACTGCAATATACATTTAAAAACACCAGTGTGAATATTCAAGTAAAGGGTATGTCATTTTTGCAAACATTTCTAGTTAAATATGTGACTTGTATTTAGTGACGTTCTGAGCAACTGTTTTCCAGAAGCCCCTCCCACACCAACACTGACTCCGCCCACTCTGAATGTCACGGAGGAGGAGTCAGTGAGTGTGCAGTGCTCTGCTCCTGTCCTGTGTCTGTCTCTCCCTCCCACTCTGACATGGAGCCCTGACCTGGGGGACATTCAGGAGACTCTGCAGGAGACACAGGACAAGACCTATGTCAAAGTGTCTACTCTGAACTTCACTGCTTCTCACATTCACCACGAGAAGACCATAACATGCTCTGCAGTCTACAGCAAAGAAGAGAAGCCATATGTGCAAGCTGTTAATGCACATTTCACGTCTTTCGTCACATGTACGTTTTTATTTTTTACATTGTGATGAAAAAATTGTAGCTCTTTTGTGTCTGTAGGCCTGGTGCCAGAGCTTGGTTTTCAAAAAATATCAAAAATAAAAATCTTAATGTGCAAAGACGATTTCATGCTAGTGTCAGGTAACTTTTGATTTGTGTGACAAATAATGAAAGGTCAATGGAAGTCCAGTATGAAAATTTGAATTTTGAAATTTTATCTGTAAATAATATAAACATATAGAAATATAATTTTCCATGGTCAGGGAAGTGTCTCCCCTATGGTGCTAAGTTGGAACTATTTGTGTAAAAAATAAATAAATAAATAACTGGCCCATTTAAAGTCAATGGAGTTGTCACAACTCTCTCTTTCAACAACTCATATGCTCGAACATCTTGATGGAAATTAATACTTTAAATTCCTACTAAGTTTATTCCTAATTATGTGGAATGTTTTTTTTTTTCACAGATCGACCTAGAAACACCACAGTGACTGTTAGTCCTTCTAATCTAGTAGCTGAAAATAGTGATGTAAATATGAAATGCAACAGTAATGCCAACCCAGCTGTAAAGCTCTACCGGTGGTACAAAGCTGATGGAGGAACATATACCTTGATGGGAAACACATCTGTTTTAAACATTAAAGCCTCTAAAGACACCACTCTCATTTTCTGTGAGACTGAAAATGAATTTGGATCTAATAACTCCACTGTTACCCAGCTGAATGTACAGTGTATGTATTTTTCTTTGTGATTATGATTCCTGTTATGATTATTTTTGATGCATTCATTCTTGTTACCATCCATTCCTCTCCATTTGGGGATGGGCTGTGGGGGCAGCAGTCTAAGCAAAAAATCCCCAAATTACCTTTCCCCAGACACTTACTGCAGCTTCTTAAGGGGAATATGTTTTTATTATTATTCAAATGTCCTGTCACTACACTGTGTCATTTATATAGTTTGATATTTGTTTTTTTGTTGTTGTTTTTTTTTTCTTATTATCTCTTTCAGATCCACCCAGAAATACCACCATTTCAGATCACCCTTTCAGACCAGTGACAGAACATGATAATGTGACAATGAAGTGTAGCAGTGATGCTAACCCAGCTGTAAAGCTCTACCTCTGGTATAAAGCTGATGGAGGAACTCACACTCTGATGGGAAACTCATCTGTTTTAAACATTAAAGCCTCTAAAGATACTACTGTTATTGTCTGTGAGGTTCAAAATGATCTTGGTACTGATAACTCTACAGTCACGCTGGATGTACAGTGTATGTATTTTCAATCTTTATGAATTTTATGCACCCAAAGGCTGCTTGTGTACCTATGCCTTAATTAATGTGAAGAAAGGAGGGGGTTTTATCTGCATTTCTCACAATCTAAGGCAGAGTAAATACATTAGCAAAAGTAGTGCTCACAGTCTGATCTGTCAATGTAGAAGGAACTAAAATGTTTGTAGAGTGAGCAGTATCTCTGGAGATACAGTATGTCCAATACTCCAGATGCCACTCGGGGTCTGGAAGGGGGTACGCACGTTATGAGTTCAAGTCTCTGTCCTCTGATTTACTAGGCTGGGCTATTTGTCACATTATTACCAGACACCACTGATGTCATTTGATTGAAATCAACAACCTCTTATTTTAAAAAATTCACACAAAATGTAGCACCCTCAATTAGAGATCATAGTACAACACATCAGCTTCTCTGTGTTTATTGTTTTCATCTTTCACAGATCAACCCCAAAACACCACAGTCACAATGAATCCTCATGGCCCTGTGGCAGAAGATAGTAATGTGACTTTAAACTGCAGCAGTGATGCTAACCCAGCTGTAAAACACTACCACTGGTATAAAGCTGATGGAGGAACTTATACTTTGATTGGAGAGACGCCTGTTTTAAACATTAAAGCCTCTAAAGATACCACTCTTATTTTCTGTGAGGCTCAAAATGATCTTGGAACTGATCGCTCCACTGTCACTCAGCTGGATGTACACTGTATGTGCACTTCACTTTCTTGTTCACGTCAGATGCATTATTAAAATAACCTATTAAAATAACATTATATTTGCCATATTCATTTATTACAGATCAACCTTCTCCTGACTCATTTCACCTGACAGTTGCCCCACACATCCTGAGTTTATCAAACTGCACTGGAGACACAGACAGTTCTGGTGATAATCAGTATAAACTATTTATGTTTTAGTTTGTCTGTAGTCTCAGGTCCTGCTAAAAATATTTCATATTTTGACTTACATGCAGTATGATGCACTATGGATTAATACTTTGTTAGAAGAAGTAGAAGGGCTGGAGGTGTCTTAAGTGTATGCATTGCCCTCATTTTAATGTTTGTAATCAGATGAAAGAAAGTAGTTCTTGTCACCACTACACCTGGAATTCTGTAGTGAGTTGAATTGACTTGGTATGATTATAAGAGATTCATACTTTATTGATGGAGGGAAATTCAGATAGAAGGTTTATCACAATGAAGCCATCTGGTGTTGGTTAATGAAATCATGTCACAGATATAGGTAAGTTAATAATAATCTTCCATATCTTGTTTGCTGTTGTTTAGGAGACGTGATGATTCCAGTCTTCATTGCCATCAGAGTTACCAGTCTGCTAGCACTCGTGTGTGTGTTGCTGTACTTTTTGAGGTGGGAAACTAGCTTCTGTGGCAACACTTGATATGAACTACAATATGTAATCATAACCTGGACAATGCGTAAGATCTTCAGTCTAAATCTTCAATTTAAATCCATCCAACTGTTAAATACCAGTAGTACTGGTCCTTGTATTTCATTGACAATATGTGATTTAAAATTAAAAGCTTTCCAACAGCAAGGTGATTTATTCAAATATTGTTTTTTCCCCTCAGGACTCTGAAAGTTCATCAAAAACGTAGGTCTACAGCAATGGAAATGGAGCCGCTGCCAGAAGTTAAATGAGGTACTTTTGCTTATTTTAAATAATGGCGTATGAAAGGTCAGAGTTAAATGAGAAGAATGTTGACAAACTTGGCTGTCCAGATAGTCTGTTACAGATGGTTTGCATATTTCAAAAGTGTACATAAAAGGTCCCCTATTATGCAAAATTTACTTTTTGGAAAGTGTGACCCTGTTATAATGTTGTTTTCACCTCAAAAAGAAGAAGACGTTAAAAGGTTTTAAAATGTGAAATGCTAATGCAAAGATATTTCAAAAAGCCTGAAAAGCATAATATGCGAGTTCAAAATGTGTTGAAATCTGTTTTAGATAGCAGTACTGACACTGGCTTGATGTGATTGATTTGTTACTAAAAAAAAAAAACAAATGCATTACTGTGAAAACATCATATTTTATATATTTTTTTATCAACTGTTGCAAACAGCCTATTAGAAGTATTTATTTTCCTTTGCCAGGCACTGACTTATGCACCAAGAGATGATTATGAGAACACCAGCATCATGAGACCAGTCGTACTGGAAGCCTAGAGCAAGAAGAAGAATTCTCTTCAATCTCAAAGAGGATTGTTGGAGACACAAGAGATGATGCTGTGTTTGCTCAACATGGTACCCTACCTTAATAAAGAAGCCAAACGTATGATTAAAATGCATCTTTAAAAAAAAAAAAAAAACATTATTATGAGTAAACTTTGCTGTGATCATGATGCATAAAGCACTTGTCTAGCTTCAGGTGTTTGTCTCACTTTTATATTCACTAAGTAATTCACAGTTTATGTTAGAATGCTTAAATGTTTGCTATGCAGTCCTTGAGTAAACCACATGGATACATATTTACTGTTTAATAATAAGTTGTGTCATTGCTGTAAATAAAAGTAGCAGAAATGTGTTTGTAATATCTACTCTTCACATTAACATATATTCATACACTGAATATGAAAATGAAACACTGAATAATCCCAACTTTCTTTTTATTATGTGCAGTGTTCATTTTGACAGATAATTTAGATGTTTGCAAACTGAACATAGCCAACGATTTTAACGGTCTCTTTATATGATGAGAAAATGTGGCATCAAACTGCTGAAAAATAACCAAACCTTTGGAAACTGTCTCTAATAGAGAGTGAGAGAGTGCCACAGTATTATACTCTACAGCAACCCAACAAAAGTTAAAAAAGCAGTCATCTGGATTAGATTTTTCAAGTTGAAGACATTTCACCTCTTATCCAAGAGGCTTTCTCAATTCTGAAATGAACTGGTAAGAGAGCTGGTTTATATTCTTCTAGGAAGGAGGAGTTTAGACCTGAAACTAAATTCTATTGGTCAATGTGACCATGAATAGCCTAGCGGTTTCGGGTCATTAGGAGTCCTTTGTCCTCAGCTGGAGTGAGAGTCGTTAACCCTCCCCAGCCTGGGCAGCTCCTTCAGATGTAAATGACCTGAGTGAAACTGGTTTGTTTTGTTTGGGTTTCAGGAGACTGTTGTAGACAGAAGGAAGGTTGTATCTGAGACCACCATTTCTGTTGAAAGAAGGTTTATCTTTTTTGACAAAGATTGCTTCTTTCACTCCTCGCTCAAACCATCCTTTCTCTCTGGCTAAGATTCGGACCTCACTGTCCTCAAAGGAGTGGTTTGTGGCCTTCAGGTGGAGGTGTACTGCAGATTCTGGTCCACTGGAGTTGGCCCTGTGGTGTTGGTATAACCGCTTGTGCAGAGGTTGTTTGGTTTCTCCAATGTACTGTTCATTACAGTTCTCACTGCAGTGGATGGAGTACACAACATTGCTCTGTTTGTAACTGGGAATTTTGTCCTTGGGGTGAACCAGTTTTTGTCTGAGAGTATTAACAGGTTTGAAATAAACCGGGATGTTGTGTTGGCTAAAAATCCTTTTAAGTTTCTCAGATAGGCCGGAGATGTACGGAATGACTACATTGCTCCTTTTTGGCTCTTGCTCCTGTTCTTTCCTGTCCTGTTTTCTTGTCCTTTGGGATTGAGAGAAGGCCCAGTTGGGATATCCACAGGTTCTGAGGGTTTGGCAGACATGTAGCTCTTCTTTCCTCCTTCCCTCCGAGCTTGTGGGAACCTCTTGGGCTCTGTGCTGCAGTGTCCTGATCACACCGAGTTTGTGCAGTAGCGGGTGGTTTGAATCAAATAACAGGTACTGGTCTGTGTGAGTGGGCTTCCTGTACACTTGCACATGGAGCCGCCTGTCTTCTCCAATGATAACTGCACAGTCTAAGAAGGCTCGGCTGTTCTCCATGGCATCCTCACGAGTGAACTTGATGTTCTTGTCCACAGCATTAATATGCCTTGTGAAAGCTTCCACTTCCTGGATTTTGATCTTCACCCAGGTGTCATCCACATATCTGAACCAGTGACTAGGGGTCGAACCTGGAAATGAGTCAAGAGCTCTCCTCTCAACTTCCTCCATGTACAGATTAGCCACAATGGGGGAGACTGGGGAGCCCATAGCACAGCCGTGTTTTTGCCTGTAGAAGTTTCCTCTGAACTGGAAATATGTGGTGCTGAGACACACCTCCAGTAGTTGGCAGATGTGGTCCGGTGTCAGGTTTGTCCTCTCCTGCAGTTCTCCATCTTGAAGCAGTCTCATCCTCACCGCCGTTACTGCCTCTGTGGTGGGGATGCAGGTGAACAGGGACGTCACATCATAAGACACAATAGTCTCATCAGAATCCAGCTGGAGATGTTTGACTTTGTTGGCAAAGTCTTGTGAATTCCTAACATGATGCTCTGTGTTGCCAACAAGAGGGGCCAGGATAGAAGCCAGGTGTTTAGCTAAGTTGTAAGTGATAGAGTCTGTGCTGCTGACAATGGGTCTGAGTGGTATACCTTCCTTGTGAATTTTAGGGAGGCCATAAATGCAGGGAATGGCGTCCCCCGGGTATAGTCTGTAATACAGTTGCTTGTCAATGACTTGGTCTTTCTCCAGCTTCTGTAAACAGTCTATAACCTTCTTCTTGTAGCCACTGGTTGGATCTCTCCTCAGTGTCTCATAGGTGGTAGCATCACTGAGTAAGCTGTTCACTTTGGCCTCATAGTCCACTGCATTCAGGATCACTGTGCATCTACCTTTGTCTGCTGGCAGAATGTTGATGCTGTGGTCCTTCTCCAGCGCTGTTAAAGCCTTCCTTTCTTCTGAAGTAAGATTAGAAGAAGGTGGTTTAGCACTGGAAAGGGCAGCTGAGACTCTGAGCCTCTGTGCAGTTATCATTGGAGAAGACAGGCGGCTCCATGTGGAAGTGTACAGGAAGCCCACTCACACAGACCAGTACCTGTTATTTGATTCAAACCACCCACTACAGCACAAACTCGGTGTGATCAGGACACTGCAGCACAGAGCCCAAGAGGTTCCCACAAGCTCAGAGGGAAGGAAGAAAGAAGAGCTACATGTCCGCCAAGCCCTCAGAACCTGTGGATATCCCAACTGGGCCTTCTCCAAATCCCGAATGACAAGAAAACAGGACAGGAAAGAACAGGAGCAAGAGCCAAAAAGGAGCAATGTAGTCATTCCGTACATCTCCGGCCTATCTGAGAAACTTAAAAGGATTTTTAGCCAACACAACATCCCGGTTTATTTCAAACCTGTTAATACTCTCAGACAAAAACTGGTTCACCCCAAGGACAAAATTCCCAGTTACAAACAGAGCAATGTTGTGTACTCCATCCACTGCAGTGAGAACTGTAATGAACAGTACATTGGAGAAACCAAACAACCTCTGCACAAGCGGTTATACCAACATCGCAGGGCCAACTCCAGTGGACCAGAATCTGCAGTACACCTCCACCTGAAGGCCACAAACCACTCCTTTGAGGACAGTGAGGTCCGAATCTTAGCCAGAGAAAAAGGATGGTTTGAGCGAGGAGTGAAAGAAGCAATCTTTGTCAAAAAAGATAAACCTTCTTTAAACAGAAATGGTGGTCTCAGATACAACCTTCCTTCTGTCTACAACAGTCTCCTGAAACCCAAACAAAACAAACCAGTTTCACTCAGGTCATTTACATCTGAAGGAGCTGCCCAGGCTGGGGAGGGTTAACGACTCTCACTCCAGCTGAGGACAAAGGACTCCTAATGACCCGAAACCGCTAGGCTATTCATGGTCACATTGACCAATAGAATTTAGTTTCAGGTCTAAACTCCTCCTTCCTAGAAGAATATAAACCAGCTCTCTTACCAGTTCATTTCAGAATTGAGAAAGCCTCTTGGATAAGAGGTGAAACATCTTCAACTTGAAAAATCTAATCCAGATGACTGCTTTTTTTAACTTTTGTTGCGATGCATTTACCCTGGACGAGTGAGAGTCTTCACAGACACTCTACAGCAACGTCATTAAAGTTGGCTTGTCTCTTTTTTAATGGTTTCAGTGCATAATAACAAATTGCTGGTGAATCTGTTATTGACACTAATGAATTATCTATAAACATTTTGTCGTATATTCTAAAAGTTTGTAATTTTGCCCACCAGAGGGCGCGTTAATGCTGCTGCGTGCTTTGCTTCTCTGCTTTTCTTTTGGAGTTGGCCGACTACTTCACAACATACTATTTCAACTGAAAAGGTGACTGACTGAAACGATGCTGTATTTTTACTCGTATTGCTGCATTTTGTTTTATTACAAAAAAGTGTAAGCGACTGCAAAATATTAGCTCCTAAAATTGCTAATTGCTAGCTTGGTCCAGGTGTTTTCCAAGGTTAAGAGCACAGAAATAGGCGTTCCAACATACTTTACAAGTATTTTTTTTATTTTAAACTAAGCCTAGTTATTATGTCAGCGTTGAAAGGTTTTTATACTGTAAGCAAAATTTTACAATGCATGCCTTCCTTGTGTTACTATAGGTTCTCTCCAGCTACTGGCTTCCTTCGTCCCAGGCATGTACAGGTGAATGAATGTAGTGAATGGTATTAGGTTACATTAGCTCTCTACTGTATGTGTTGGCTGTGTGAGTACTGGGACATTGGCCAGAAAGTAACCCACCACAAGCCCATAGCTGCTGCGACAAACTCCAGCCCTCCCACTCATCCTAAACGGTTCCAAATGTAAGAAAATTAATAGACGGATTACTTTAAGTTTAAACATGTACCTGGTTTTTTTCCTGGTTTTCAGTGTTGTGAGGAATAAGAGTGGAGAAGAAGACTGAGGTACAGAAATCAGAGAACACAGAGACGGTCAAAGAACTTCAGATGAGGATGAGAAAACTGCTGAATTCTTCAACTGATTGGAGAAAAGTAAACATAAGCACACACTGTATAATTTTAGACTGAATGATGATGAACATGTGTATAACTTAACATAATTCATCAGTCCTGGACACATCTACTTCCTGTTCTTACTGGGAGTGGATCTCTCCTTCATGTAGTTCTCCGTGGGGTCTTTTTTCCACAACTGGGTTTACTTGAGTTTGTGAGGCAACAGTTGTTGCTATATTGGGCTATGTAAATCAAATTGAGCTGAATTAACTAATATTTGTAAGTTGTAAAAGATCTAAAAAAAAAAAAAAATCTCACTGGGGTGCTTTAATAAAATATAAACTGTCAATTGAAACTACGTTATATTCTTATAATAGTAATATTAGTAATACATATTATACTAGTACTGTGTAACAATACATATATGAAAGTTGCATAGACTTCTTAAGAAGGCAGTAAATTTGACACCTTTCACATCTGCTACCTACACTCTGCTGTTAAAAATAAATGTGAGAATCCCACTCGGAACATTTATTGTAGATTGGTAGATTGTAGCTTTTGTGTGCATCTCAGTAACCAGACTTCCCACAAAATATAACACCATTTGTTTGCAACTTTTGGTGTTCTTGCTTCAGAGAGCGTTCTGTCACACTTGGACGACAGTGTAAGTAGTACTCTCAAATTTTCTCAGAGAAACATTTAGGTGAAGGACAAAAGATATGACGTATTCTTATTATAGTATTATGATTAGTATTTTATAACCAATATAAATCACACATTTATTAAGGAGTAGATTGTTATGAAACGTTGTGTTTTTCAAGGCAACTCAAATGCAACATTCTATTATTATGTATTAAAAAACAGAGAGGTACTTGCAATCTATTTAAAAACATGTCTTTTGGTGACTTTTCTTTAGTTGATAGTAATAGTCATAAATTGTAATAAAATGTAATTGTTTAAATAAAAGTAATTATTAGTAAACACAATGCTGTGGCAGTAGATAAAATCCAACGTAATTATAATTGCCTATTTTGACTCTAAAAATGGAAAGAAATACTGTAATTTGAAAATATCATGTACTATGTATTTATAAGATCAATAAGACTTTTTTCAACATGTTTTATAAAAATAACAAAAATAAATAAATAAATAATAAAAAAAAAAACTAAAAATATCATCTCCAAGGTATTTAACTATTTATATTATTATCTTAAACAAAGCCGGAAAAAAAAAGATTTTTTCAACACAATTAAAATTAATCTTATGTTCTTTTCTAATAAAAAACAAAAACAACCCAAGTGGATGCTTAACATATTTATTTGTTTTATGAACATAGATGTCGGGTGTTCAGACTGTGTTGCTCGTGAGCTTCCTGCTGCCCGGTGAGTGACTGTTTTCAATTCTCACAGTAGGGTTGCCAAATTTCTCACACCCGCATAAGGCGCACTTTTTTTAAGTGCAGGTGAGCGCATGAGCAGCGGCTGGCCTAACCTGCTATTGTTTTGTTTCTCACTGTTATTTATTTATTTATTTTTTTTTTATCGCTGCATAGTCCTCTTTTTAGCAGGCTTAGTATTTATTTTAAAGTCACAGTGCTCACCTGTCCAATGCAGTGTGACTGTTTTTAAGGATGTGCACACTTAAACAACTTATGGTAAAAATTTAATTTAATTTCAGCAACCCAATTTAACATAAGCTTTACACAAGCTTGCATAAGGTTCTCATAACAGACCGTCACAAACATAAAAATATTTAGGCATAAAATTTAGCTTTTAAAAATTCCACAAGTATTCACAGATATCACACAAAGTCTGTAAGTCATTCAGTCTCAGTATACTGTGGACAGTGGCTCCAGAAAAGCCATGATTTTACCAGAACTTGTATTTCAGGTTACTTTTAAATAAATACGGCAATGGGATTTTGTGAGCATAAGTGCCACAGATGTTAGTGGTAAAACATAAGTAAAAGTCTCAGTGTGCACGGGATGTGTTCAGGAGTGTAACGATACAGTAACTATATGTCATATAAATATCAATTTTTTATCCCTACAATACAACTGTATTGATACACATTACCTTGTATCAAATCATAATGTTTTCTAGTTTGTGTGTATCAATATACATGGAAAAAACTTGCTTGTATCGGAAATATTGAAATTAGAAATTTGGATGTTAAAATATATAAAAGATATTTTTTTTGTGTGTTTTAATGAAGAAAAATGTTCCATTAAACTTCTTTCCTCTCTTTGTCTGCTGGACATAATCAGCCCCACCGTGTTGCTAGATTTGAGAGTATACTTTTATGATTTTTGCCAAAAGTTGCTGTATTGATTATATTGATATGAAGGTGCTGAATCATATCAAATTGTATTATTCTAAATTAGCTGATATTCTTCTTGAATCGGATCAAAACAATTCTAATCACAACATATTGTATTGTTGCAAAAACGTATCATTACACTCTTAGTTGTGTTGTCTGCATGAAAACTGGACAGAATAATTCATTGAACTGTGCATGATCATTCTCAGTGATTCCAAGGTTGAACAAAAACTGATTTGATTATAAAAAAACATTCCTAGTATCTTTAATCTCTTCCATGCCAGCAGCTTACACGACTGAGTGCACACTGTAGAGAATTCAACTTGTAATTCAAGTTTACCTACAAATCTGGGGCAGTTTGCAATCCTAGTCATAAAAGCAATTTTGTGTCATTTTCCCACTTTGATGTCTGTTTTGTGTTTGTAGGTGCATTGTGTGATCAGTTTGATGTCTCTCTGCCAAAACATATAGAGGTTCTGTGTGGATCATGTGTGACAATACCCTGCTCTTTTCAAGTACCTCATCAATATAAATCTGACCTGAGCAGTGAATGTAGAGCATTATGGAAAGATGCCATAAATGACCAGCCAGTCACATTTTCAAGACAAACAACAGGAGACTTAACCCAGTACAACTGCACCACAACCCTGCATGAAGTTCAACACACCGGAACATATTTCTTCAGACTGGAATGTGATAATGCTTTGAAATATAACTTTAAAGAGACCAGAGTGAATATTCAAGTGAATGGTATGTGTTTATTCAATCTTAAAATGAATTCTTTCTAGTGTAATGTCTCAGAAGTGTATTTTGTGATGTTCTGTGTGATTGTCCTCCAGAAGCCCCTCCCACACCAACACTGACTCCGCCCACTCTGAATGTCAGGGAGGGGGAGTCAGTGAGTGTGCAGTGCTCTGCTCCTGTCCCGTGTCCGTCTCTCCCTCCCACTCTGACATGGAGCACTGACCTGGGGGACATTCAGGAGACTCTGCAGGAGACACAGGACAAGACCTATGTCAAAGTGTCTACTCTGAACTTCACTGCTTCTCACATTCACCATGAGAAGAATATAACATGTACTGCAGTCTACAGCAGAGAAGATGGGACTAATGTGTCAAGTGTGTCTCAGCTAATTTCTAATGTCACATGTAAGTCGCACTTAGGACACTGTAGAACCTGCTCACATTAAATGAGAAAATAAACTTTAAAGTTTGGCAGTTTCTAGAATGTGATATGCATTTCTATAATGTGTTATAAATACCACAGAAAGTAGAAAGTTAATAATAGACACTTATAAGTACAACACATTTGTATTCTGTCTCATCACGTTTTCTCTAGTGTTGCTTGCGCAAGATTTAATTTTCAGACTGCTAAGTGAAAAGAACAGATGATATAAAACTTAAAATTTAATTTGCCACAGTTAGGAGTAAAAGAATTAGTTTTTTTTCATAGATCGACCTAGGAACACCAGGCTGAGTCCTGTTGGCCCAGTGACAGAACACAGTAATGTGTCACTGACCTGCAGCAGTGATGCTAACCCAGCTGTAAAGCTCTACCTCTGGTATAAAGCTGATGGAGGAACTCACACTCTGATTGGAAACTCATCTGTTTTAAACATTAAAGCTTCTAAATTTACTACTGTTATTTTCTGTGAGGCTCAAAATGATCTTGGAACTGAAAACTCCAGTCACTCAGCTAATATTTATGTATTTTATTTATACATTTTTTATGTTTTGCCTTTGTTGTTACCATTTATTGTTCTTCTACTGCTGCATTTGGGGATGAGCTGTGGGGCAGCAGTCTAAGCTAAAATGCCCAGAATTACCTTTCCCCAGACACTTACTCCAACTCCTTTAGGGGAATACAAAGTTGGCTTTAGGTCAGCCAAGAGGCACAGACCCTCTACCATGTCCTGGGTTGACCCCTGTTGCATGTATTAAAAACATATTTCCATATCAATAGTGTACACCAGAAGAAGGTAAACTCATTACAGTGTGTGAGCAGTTTAGCATGTCTCACAGGTGCAAAAGGCAGAGAAAATCCAAATGAATTGATGTAGATTCATAAATATATATTACATGACCAAATCCACCAAGCCTCCCTCCCCTCAGAGTGACAGTGGAAATAGCTAATATTATTCTAGAATTTGTCTGAGGCTTGTCACAAAAAATAAAGAGGGCCAGTTGGAAACACAGTTGGACATAGTTATGAAAAGTGAAGCAATAAATGAGCTAGTAGTTATGAAGAGAGAACTGAGGGGGATTTGAAAAGTTTCATTCTTAATTAGGCTATTATTCATATTCTTTATTAGGTGAAAGCTTAAGTGTATTTGCCTTTTGCTGTATACAAAAACAACAACAACAACAAAAAAAAAAACATTGGAAAGCGGTTGCAATAGCACAAGTGCACTGTCAACATTTATCAGCCAAAACATAAAAACAGAGGTTAACATCATCTGACAAACTGGACTCTCTCCAGACCCTTGCGACCTAGAAGAAGTCCAAAATGCAACAGGAACATGTCTTTCCATGTCTTCGTCCACATTACCACAGCAGCCCCCTCAGAATGCCAACACAGTCACTGTCCAACACTTGACACAAACACATGGACTGGTTGGGCTCCCATGAACCCACACAATTTTACTTTCACTCAGTACGTTACATAGAAAACTGCACACACCTTTAAGCATTTAGTATTAGAAATGTTAATACCGTGGCCGTTTTTTTTTTTTTTTATCTTTTACAGATGGACCAAGAAACACCAGAGTGACAGCAAGTCCTTGTTGTCCAGTGTCTGAACACAGTGATGTGACTTTGAAGTGCAGGAGTGATGCCAACCCAGCTGTAAAACACTACCACTGGTTTAAAGCTGATGGAGGAACTCACACTCTCATAGGAAACAGAGCTGTTTTAAAAATTAAAGCCTCTAAAGACACCACTCTTATTTTCTGTGAGGCTCAAAATGATCATGGAACTCATAACTCCACTGTCACTCAGCTGGATGTCCAGTGTATGTGTGCCTTACTCTGGAGTTACTGTATTTTGTGAACAGTTATATTTTGTGTATCCCTCACTATCCCTGTCATCACAGTCTCTCCACAGATCCTCACCTCCTCAAACTGCACTGGGGACACAGCACAGATCAGCTGTCTGTGTGAGACTGAGGGAAACCCCTTTCCCATGATCCAGTGGGATCTGTCTGGAATATCTACCATTCACTCCGTCAGCAGTGAGCCTCTGAGTGACAAAGCTCTGAAGAGTGTAATCACTGTTAGAGAACCTCAGTGGAGAGATCCAGTGACTCTGGTCTGTCACAGCAGAAACTCTCTGGGATCTGACAGACAGAGCTTTAATGTTCCAGCATTTAAACAGGAAACTACTGTTCAGCAGCAAGGTTAGTTTTTAATAGTTGAAATGAGTATCCAAATAAAAATGTGACTCATAAAAACAACATGCATGCAACTCAATTATATTGTAAGTTGGGTGCCAAAATGCTCAATATATTTATGTCTGTGTGCTCCAGAAGTATTAGCCAATGTGCAGCCTGTTATGTTATGTTTTGCTACTAGATGGAGTTACAAGCTACTCCTGTATTGGAGACAGGTATTTATATTTTAGTGAATATGTCCAGATCCTTATTCTCTTCCCTCTCTTGTTTTCTGTTGTTCAGGTGACGTGATGATTCTAGTCTTCATTGCTCTCAGAGTTGTCAGCCTGCTAGCATTCCCATGTGCGCTCCTCTTTATGAAGAGGTAGGAAACCAACTTCTGTGACTGTGTTTGATATTACTCATGTGAATGGTGATACCTTTTGTACCTTAAACTGCAGCTCATGAGGCAGCTTTAGTTATACATCAACACTGGTTCAAAATTCAATGCTTTTGAATGTCTAAAAGTTGTGTTGATTTTTTCAGGAGTCTTAATGGTCACCAGAATCATCACCAGCCTACAGCAATGGTGATGGAGCAGCTACCGGCATCAAATGAGGTATGACTGTTGGCATTTACACAGAGGTTTTACATAAACACTACTATATGACAGAAAATGTGTTGAGAGAAGGTGAAAAGTTGGTCAAAAATTTCTTTTCTGGTAAATCACACTATCAGGAAATCTGCCGTCAGCTGATTCTGTCTGTGTAATGTGAAGTGAAGTTCCTTTATTGTCACACCTTTATCCTGAAAATGTATTCTTTCCATTATGCATCTTTAAGACTGAAAATTAATGCTAAACGTATGCTATTTATGAACTTTTTTGTATGATCTGTATTTAATCTGTTTTTCAGGTGGACACTGCTTCATCAGAAAATATTTATGAGAACACCAGCAACCTGAGGCTTTAGGTGTTGAAGCCCAAAGGCAAGAAGAAGTGGAAGATTTACATAGCTACCATTTTGTTTCTGCCTTTATGAGCAGTTGGTGTGATCTATTAATTATTTTGTTAAGATTTTGTCAATCATTTATTTTCACCTAATAGAGTTTGCTTCTTGTTTGTTTCTTTTTTAATGACTGCTGTTAGAATGTTTATCTGTGTGCATTAATTTTAAACAAGACGCTTTATTCAAATAAATATAAGAATAAAAAGTCTCAGACTTCTTTTTTCTTGTGGTTTAGATATCAGGATCCATCTAAGATCTGGAAATAATCTATTTAGGTAATTAATAAGTTAAAAGTAATGTATTACATTTATAACACCGTTCTCCCAATATATACTAATATATAGTAATAATACACTTTTCATCAAATTTAGTGGTGAACGAGTGGAGTGAAACCTCTGTTGGTTGTAAACCTAGTGTGGCCAGATTACTAGACCCACAAACTGGGACACCTTTTTTTCCCCACAAATAACAGTGCATTTGAACTCACCAAGGGACAAAAAAGCTCGTAATTAAAGTACATGGCGCTAGGGCTTAAGCTTTGAATTTTAATGGAACTATATTATTAGAAAATAATGATTTAATTGATGTTGATAATTTTAGTGACAAAAGTCTTGAGACAAATGTGTTTTTTGTTTCCTGTGCTTCTCTTTTGCTTAAAATGGGGACAACTAGGACATGGTTTGTTGAAACCTGGGACATTTTAGTGTTTTTACAGATATGTGTTGGGACATGGGACAAGGAGCCTAAAACTGGGACTGTCCTGGCTAAATAGGGACGTCTGGTCACCCTATGTAAACCTGATGAGTGTAGGCTACTAAATATTCATTATTATGTGGTAAAGGTTTTTTGTTTTTTTATCAGACAATTAAACTGAGCGTTTTATGGCTATAAACATTGAATAAAAGAAACAGTAGTTTATAACAATACTATGTTTATTTATTTATTTTTTTTATTACATTTGGGACATTTTCTATCTTTTTGATATTTTATGTCATTATATGCAAATGTTTAGCACTAACGCTAGCTGCTAAATGTTAACTGCTAGCTTGGTCCCTTTTCCCCACTGTATTTTTTGGCACTGGAATTTCTTTTGTTTCTTGTGTTGTTTCTTTTGTTTTGGTTTTGATGACTTAAAAGTCATTCATAGCAAAAAAGACTGCAACCCTAATAGGCTGTGTTCATGGGATGTCCTAACATTCTAAGAGTAAATTGTGGAAGTTCTCAAATTTGTTTTGCGTCAAAACTTCCAACAAGAATGGCAACGCAACATCTTTGTGGTACAAGAACAAATATTTCTTCCCTGGACACTCACTTCTCCTGCCCAGTACTTTCCGGGTTATAGGAAAGTACGCAAAAAAAATGGGAACACAAAAAAATACAATACAATAAATAAAATAAAATAATTAAAGTCAGTAAAACAGACAATATTTACTGTATCCTGGTGCATTTTAAAGTGTTTTAGCTGACTATAGAGTGAGTAAGACAGTTAGCAGTTGTCTGTAGTCTGTATGTAGTGTGTGGGAGAGCTGAACTGTCTGGAAGCATTTTGTTGTTAATTCGTGCAATGTGTTAGATATTTTTGCTTTAACAAACTTACAACAACTGACTAAGGAACAACTAACAACTTTGTCTACATCACAACTTTTCATGACTCTCATGTCTCTTTTCTCTTTCATGACTTTTCATGTGTCTCACAGTCTGTACTCTGTCTCCAGTCTGCACATCAGCAGAAATATCTGCTAAAACCACAGACAGCTGGCACACTCAATTATGTAAGCATTTTTTTAACTGTATGCAATAACAATTTATCTCAAATAATAATGAAATGCAAATAAATTATTCATAAAAGAAAGAAAAAAAGAACAGAGAGATAAGGTTTAGATAAGACTGAAAATCTAACTGTATAATATCTGACTCTGATGGCTAAGTTACAGCTCTGATCAGCTGTAGCCTCACTGTTGTGGCACAGCCCAGCTCCTGTCAGCTCCTCTCTGCTCCTGTCAGCTCCTGTCAGCTCCTGTCTGCTCCTGTCAGCTCCTGTCTGCTCCTGTCAGCTCCTGTCTGCTCCTGTCAGCTCCTGTCTGCTCCTGTCAGCTCCTGTCTGCTCCTGTAAGCTCCTGTCAGCTCCTGTCAGCTCCTGTCTGCTCCTGTCAGCTCCTGTCTGCTCCTGTCAGCTCCTGTCTGCTCCTGTAAGCTCCTCTCTGCTCCTGTCAGCTCCTGTAAGCTCCTGTCAGCTCCTGTCTGCTCCTGTCTGCTCCTGTCAGCTCCTGTCAGCTCCTCTCTGCTCCTGTCTGCTCCTGTCAGCTCCTGTCTGCTCCTGTCTGCTCCTGTAAGCTCCTGTCAGCTCCTGTCTGCTCCTGTCTGCTCCTGTCAGCTCCTCTCTGCTCCTCTCTGCTCCTGTCAGCTCCTGTCTGCTCCTCTCTGCTCCTGTCTGCTCCTGTCAGCTCCGGTCTGCTCCTCTCTGCTCCTCTCTGCTCCTGTCTGCTCCTCTCTGCTCCTCTCTGCTCCTGTCTGCTCCTCTCTGCTCCTGTCAGCTCCTCTCTGCTCCTCTCTGCTCCTGTCTGCTCCTGTCAGCTCCGGTCTGCTCCTCTCTGCTCCTCTCTGCTCCTGTCTGCTCCTCTCTGCTCCTGTCTGCTCCTGTCAGCTCCGGTCTGCTCCTCTCTGCTCCTCTCTGCTCCTGTCTGCTCCTCTCTGCTCCTCTCTGCTCCTGTCTGCTCCTCTCTGCTCCTGTCAGCTCCTCTCTGCTCCTCTCGGCTCCTGTCTGCTCCTCTCTGCTCCTGTCAACTCCTGTCTGCTCCTCTCTGCTCCTGTCAGCTCCTCTCTGCTCCTCTCTGCTCCTGTCTGCTCCTCTCTGTTCCTGTCAGCTCCGGTCTGCTCCTCTCTGCTCCTCTCTGCTCCTGTCTGCTCCTCTCTGCTCCTCTCTGCTCCTGTCTGCTCCTGTCTGCTCCTCTCTGCTCCTGTCTGCTCCTGTCTGCTCCTGTCTGCTCCTGGCAACTTGGATGAAGCTTTATTTTGAAGGGTCTCCTCTGCTCTTCTCCTTCTCTCCTCTTACTATTTATCATAATTAATAATGAAGTTATTGGAAATAATTAGCTCTTTTGTTATAGTTTCTGAGTAAAAGAGACACTGGCCCTAAAAATTCCACAGCTGTTCACAGATGGAGCGTCTTGTAATGAAGCCTAAATGCTTTTACAAATTTTAACAGTGCATATTTCTGTGATTCCTGAACCTATCAACGTGAAATAAAAACTGACACAAAGCTTGAGGTCTTATCTGTCAGAATGATTTAGCTGTTGTCAAGCTGTTTGTTTTACAACACCTGGGCAAAGACATAATGTCAGTCACTCACACCAGTGTCATTATGGACCTTTGTAGCTCGTCGTGCAGGACCGCTCAGAAGGGGGGGTGGGGTGTGTGTGTGTGTGTGTGTGGGGGGGGGGCAAGCTCTGACCAACAGCGGCCGTGGCCACCCCGGGCCACCATGTAGTTATGCCACAAGAATGCAACCTGCTCAAAACAAGTTGGGATGTGTATCAGTTCATAACATTTTCCTACTTGCACTGTGGTAAATGAACAAAAATGGCAGTTGAGTCTCTTTCACACAACAATAACCTCAGTGGAGAGATCCAGTGACTCTCTGTCACAGCAGCAACTCTCTGGGATCTGACAGTCAGAGATTTAATGTTCAGACATGTCGTCTATACAAGGTTAATTAAACTGTTGTTGACCAAAAGAAATACTATTATGTACAATGTAGGCTACTGAACCACTGAACAGGAGACAGGGGAGGACCGAAGAGACAAAGGAGGACAGATGAGACACAGTAGAGATAGGAGAAGATAGAGGACACAGAGAGGAGACACAGAGGAGAAGACAGAGGAGAGCAGAGTCATTTATTGCAGCATTTCTTTAATATTACAGGATCTGCTGCAAAACCACAAATTAAGATCAGAAATACAACTAAGTGGAATATATTTGTCTGTTAATTGTCCTGATATTTTGTCATTGTGTGCTTACTGTTATATATTTTCTTTACTCTACAAAGTTCTCATCATGGAATTATGGTATTTTGGTATGTGGTGTATTCTGACATTCACAAGGGAGTAACCATTGCCTTAAATATGAGTTATGTACTAAAATACTATGAGCCTATGTAACATTTGTGAACATATGTATTTTAATTAAAGCTTCTCAGTTCTGCAAAAAAATTGTCTGCAAATGGGAACCAACTGTGTTGTAGTGTGAAGTATTTTTAAGAACTGCAAAAAATATGCATTTTCCACTGCTCACTTCTTCTGACTATACACTTACACTCTGCTGTGGGTAGTAGTGAGAAGAACACCCAAACAACATACAGTATATGTCACATTTGAGTTTACTGTTATTTCTGCAGGACAAGCATCACTCACTCACCCTTTTTAGTGCAGAACTTCCCCAATTCAAAGATAATTATTGAAACTTTGATGTGTTCCACTTCACTTCAGGAACCCTCCAGAGGGACAGTGTAAGTACTCCTAACCCTTTACTACATTTAAAATAAGAACATATATTTTAAGTGTATAGCCTACTTTCAAATGATTATACTATTCATACAGTATACTGTAAAAGTATTACAATGGATTATTGTTTTTTCAATTTGTTCTGTGTTATTTAGCATTTTGAAGTGGTTTTGCCCTGAAGTGTGCAGTATAAATATAATATCATAGCAGTACATGTAACCCATGTGCCCTAATGAGGACAAAAGTGTCCTTTTCAAGTTTTACTTTTTTGATAACTTTGCTGTGATTCTAACTTTTTCTATGAAATTTGGCTCAGGTGTGTATTTTATCACACATTTTTATATTTTAAATACAAATCTAATGTTACTTCATTTTTACCCACTCTAACTAAATTTGTTACGTTGCTCCTGTTAAGTGACAAAAGTGTCCTTGTCAACAAAACATAAAAATGTATACGTTCATTTCTTTTTACTTTTTTTGCATAAATCTTTTAATCAACTTCTGCCCTGACCATATATAACAATTTTTATGCCAGCGTATGTAATAGCATTTCAATTTTAGTAAAAAAAAAAAAAAAAAACACACACACACACACACAAAATGAAATATTTTCAATATTCTCAATGCAAAGTAGATTTTTTTTTGGCTATTACAGCCTTGACTCTGTCAAACATTACCAACAACATTTATTTAAGAAAGATTTAGGATGTTTTGTAGTAACACAAATTTGCACCCAATTTTAATGGAGTTGGTGTTTAGATTCTACACAGCACAGGGGAAAATTATCCCTAAAAAATTACTTCTTTTAGTAATACATATACACTGGCATAACAAGGGTTAAAATTCTGGAAATATTTAAATATTTGGTATTTATGATCAGGGCACAAATTGATTAAAAGATTTATGCAAAAAACAGTCACTCAAAAAAGTCAGTCAGAAATTTCACTTAACAGGAGCAACGTAACTTTTAAAAACTGGGGCACAAGGGTTAAACAATTCATGCACATATTTTATCAGATGAAAAATACAAAAAATATACAACTTTTTTATTTTGCTACACCAGATTTAAGTCTTTTATCTCTGTGACTTAATTTCACTCCCATTCACCTTTTAAGACATTAAGAATGTTGTATATGCAATGATGTGTAAAGGGTATGTAAACAATCCAATATATTTTTGCGGTATTTTGTTTCCATGAAATTAGATGTGTGTCGTTCTGAAAGTTCTGCTCATGGGCTTCCTGCTGATGGGTGAGAGTTTGTTCAGAAGATTTTACTGTTAAACAATACAATGGTTTCAATGCTTTCCAATATATTTCATGCTTTGATGCCTATGTTGTCTGTGTAGGTGCCCAGTGTGATGAGTTTAGTGTCTCTCTGCCAACACAAATAAAGGCTCTGCGTGGATCCTGTGTGACAATACCCTGCTCTTTTCAAGTACAGGACCAATATAGAAACAACTTGAACAGTGGATGTAGAGCGTTATGGAGAAATGCCAGTAACATTGACCAAACTGTACAATTTACAAGACCAACAACAGGAGACTTAACCCAGAACAACTGCACCACAACAGTGCATGACATTACTCAGCTGCAAGGTGGAGAAGTTTATTTCAGAGTGGAGTGTGACAATGCTCTAAAATGGATATTTACAGACACCATTATGAATATTAAAGTGAATGGTACAATATTTTATCAGTCTGAAAACTAGCCCTTGTTAGTGGAGTGTGTAACATTTTCATTTACTGATGTCCTGTTTTGTCTTCCAGAAGCCCCTCCTACACCAACACTGACTCCGCCCACTCTGAATGTCAGGGAGGGGGAGTCAGTGACTGTGCAGTGCTCTGCTCCTGTCCCTGTGTCCTGTCTCTCCCTCCCACTCTGACATGGAGCCCTGACCTGGGGGACATTCAGGAGACTCTGCAGGAGACACTGGACAAGACCTATGTCCAAATGTCTACTCTGAACTTCACTGCTTCTCACATTCACCATGAGAAGACCATAACATGCTCTGCAGTCTACAGCAGAGAAGATGGGGCTAATGTGTCAAGTGTGTCTCAGCTAATTTCTCATGTCACATGTAAGTTGCATTTTTTTTTACTCTACATAATAAAATAAACATATAAAATTAAGACAAAAAATAAATATATCCTTAAATACCCTTGGAAGACAAAGCACAACATTTTCAGAGATAGACGGACAAAATAAAAACATAAATCCTACAGGAAGTATAGCAGCAAAAAAAAAAAAAAAAAAAAAACTGTAGTAAAGCCAAAGTATCTGCTCATCTTTGATTAAAGCAATGAGTAAAAATTCTGCTGGAGTGAAAGACAGTTTGGGCATTGCCATTGAGAAAGCACAGTCCACCCTGCCCACAAGCTTGGCACGAGGTACTTCAATGAGCAATTGATCAGCAAACCCACAGACCAGAGACCTCCAGCTGGAGTGGGAGGTTGCAGAAGTTCGGACAAGTAAAGAGGAGCAATGCCATCACGGCAATTATTACATTTTATTTAATCAACCTAAACAAGGAAGCTAGTGCAGAGATGCCATTGCTGCTTTTAGTTACTGGTGGGCTTCAGCATTTTGCACAGCCTGAAAGTGACAAATGAAGAACTGATCCAAACCAATATAAAGGAAGTCATAACAAACTACCTGCAATGTTACAAAAACATGAACATTTTTTTCAAAATCACAGGCAGGGAGGGATTCACTTCAATCTTTTAAGTGTGACTGTGAGTGACTGTTCCTCCTGGTCCAGTGATAGAACACAGTAATGTGTCACTGACCTGCAGCAGTGATGCTAACCCAGCTGTAAAGCTCTACCTCTGGTATAAAGCTGATGGAGGAACTCACACTCTGATTGGAAACTCATCTGTTTTAAACATTAAAGCCTCTTTTCTGTGTGGCTCAAATGACTGATAGGTCCAATGTCACACTGATGGATGGCCAGTGCATGTAGTTTCATTTTGATTAGTGAGAAGCCATTTCCTTTGTTGAATACTTTGCATTATTTAATTGTTTTGTCATTCCATTACTTACAGATCCACCCAGAAATACTTCAGTGACAGTGACTCCACCTGGCCCAGTGACAGAACACAATAATATGACGTTGAAGTGCAGTAGTGATGCTAACCCAAGCTACTTCCGCTGGTACAAAGTCAAAGGAAAAACTCACACTCTTATTGGAAACACATCAGTTTTAGAGATTAAAGCCTCTAAAGATACTACTGTTTTTGTTTGTGAGGCTCAAAATCATCTTGGAACTGATAACTCTACTGTTACTCAGCTGGATGTACAGTGTAAGTATTTTTCTTTCTTTAAATTCATTTTAACATATTTGAGATTGTTTTAGATTATCCCATGCATAAATCTTTGTTTCTGTCATTACAGTCGCTCCACAGATCCTAAATTCTTCAAACTGCACTGGAGATGCTGCACAGATCATCTGTTTGTGTCAGACTGAGGGAAACCCCACTCCAACACTACAGTGGTATTTTCGTGGCATATCTTCAGATATCTCCATCAGAAGTGAACCTTTAAGTGACAAATCTCTGAAGAGCATTATCACTGTCACTAAACCTCAGTGGGGAGTTCAATTCACTCTGGTCTGTCATAGCAACAACTCTCTGGGATCTGACAGCCAAAGATTTAATGTTCATTCATTTGCGCAGCAAGGTTAGTGATTGTTGTTCCGCTGTTGTGGTTATTCAGATATAAAAAATAAAACAGAAATGGGTCATGAGTTTTTGCACTACATTGTAATATGTTGAAATGTTACTTTTTGATTATTAGAAGATTCATACACTATCTGGTCAAAAAAAAAAAAAAAAAAAAAAAAAAAAGATAGGTAAGTAGATAGGTAAGAGCCTCCCTGCAGTTGGTCAGGTCTGGGTTCAGCAACATTATGTGCCCATAGAATGAGGTCAGCTGACTTCCTGAATATACTGGATGACCAGGTTACTCCATCAATGGATTTTTTTCTTCCCAGATGGCACGGGCTTATTCCAAGATGCTGTAGCATGCGGTGACTTTTTCAAGCGGGCAAGCAGACACATGACCAAATGCAGGGAGGCTCTTACCTGTTTAGTTAATTCCAGGTGGCGACTTTATTTTTTGGCCAGGCAGTGTATGTTGCAACAACATATTTTCACAGAAACTAAAATTTTGGCTGAATGATCACCCACTACAGCAGAGGTCGTTTATAGGCGGGGGTTAAATCAGCTGTGTTTTCTGTTACTGTCCAACAAAATGAGAGGAGTAGGTCCAGACTGAGTGCGGAGGGACAGGACTGTTCCGTTTACAACAGACTTAAGTTTCGTTTTTATGGAGCAGCGAGAGAGGAGGCGACACAGGCTGTGAGCGGCTCTGCCCTCTCGGTGTCTCTCTGTCGAGGCTCACCCCTCTCCTCTCGGTGTCTCTCTGTCGAGGCTCACCCCTCCCCTCTCGGTGTCCCTCTGTCCCACAGCTCACCCCTCTCCTCTCGGTGTCTGTCCCTCTGTCCCACAGAGGACAGAGCTGCCTCATATTCACCAGAGAATTAAGAGGAAACCTGTGTTTGAGGCGCAGTACGTTCCACTTTAGTTTTAATGGGTGAATCGTCTCCTGCCTAAAAGCAGACAGAAAATCTTGCGTGTGACGCTATCAACCAATCAGATCTGAGGATTTGGAAACATATGGAGCGGTGACTGTGAGACAGACAGCGGAGAAATGAGAGAGACAGATGTAGAAAGGAACAGAGGTCAGCTCTAAACTCCTGTGTCTCCTGTGTTCTGAGCCAAGGACCATTATAAAAGCATTTTGTTTGATTTTTTTAACTGTATTTGATTAACATAAGAAGAAAAAAAAAACTTTTTTATTTTATTATTTGATATCCCCTAGTTTTAAACTAATGCTTATGTTAGCAAAATGATATTGCCATAATGTAGACACTGATGTAACTACAATGATTTTATTTATTTATTTTTGAGGTACAAATGAACATTGTGATGCTCCAGACCTTTGTGCGAGAAAATTTTCACCAATTGGACCTCGGTGAATTTTAATTGGCGACCCCTGCACTACAGTATAAAGGCTACCAATTAAATTATCTACTTATTGCTGGATTTCTTTTTAAATAAAAAATAACAACAGTAACTTTAAGTGAACATTCTGAGAACCTAATATAGATGAGATGTGATATCATTAAGATTATAAGATTCGAGACTGGATGGTAATACTAACCACTAACCACTTGGCAAAAGCCAGATTGATATAACTTTAGCAAAAAGTTGCTAACATTATATCAATCTGGAATGGCTCCCATTGAAAACAATTGTGAAGGGTCGGGACATTCAGTAGAATACTTGGAGGTGATTGGATAAAGCCCCAGCTTCATAGCTAAACACCAAACTGCTACGACAGTAAAACAACACAGTAAAGATGCTGTTTGAAGATTTTTGCTGCTTTTGTAAATGTAGGGCAGCATAACTTATGTTTTTCCGTTTTGCCATGTTGTTAACAAGTGTTGCTAAAAGTGCTTGTTGTTGTCGGCAAACCTAAAACCCACCCACTCGCGGCAATACTGTCACACCACTGGCCCGGCCACCACCGGCTCGGACCCAAACAGATCAGCGGGAGCCTGACAAGATGGATTTTGTGAATTTGTGAACTCACAAATTTCAGGATAATCCAGCTTGCTGTGCTAGGTAATGGTAATCCTATGTCTGAGGGCCATATTTACTAAGACAAGTGCAAAATTGCGAGTGCAGCTTAAAAAATAGCGTCTGCTATTTGTGGGCGTGTTGCGTGTGATATACGAAGAGAAACTGCGCAAGTAACTGCTGCCGCAAATCTGATATGTAAATGAGAATTTTGCGTGAGCATAAAACGCACTAAAACAGCGAGAGCAACGCTGTTTGCCAGCTCTGACTGCATCTTTCCTACAGAGATGCAACACAAAACACAATCTGAGAGTCCACCAAATAACAGGACTGACTGTAGTAGAGCTGTGTTCACTGTATCTTAGGGAGAATTATTTTATTTTTTACTACTACTTTTACTTTTTTACTTTTTTTTATTTTACTTTCTTTTATTAACTTTGTGTAGTCCATCCTTGTTAAATGTCTCATGCGATTTTGGCGCTGACCAGAGTCACGTGCCTTATTTCCCCTCTGTGTAAGACAGTGAAGGGAGAGGAACGTCCTTTTCACTGTCTGTCAGAGCCAGTAACCTTTCAAACACTTATATAAAATGTATCAGTAGCCCATATGGCGTGCTAATGGTGATCGAATAAAAATAACAATTAAAAAACATTTTCGATGTTCTCCGCTCGATCAAATCCACACAGCCTTGAGCCTCTGTGGGCAGCTGTCAGTCAAGCGCTGCAGCGAGCATTGGGAGGCAATGAGATAAACACAGTGAGTAGAGTTTGCGCAGCGTTTAAAGACTGTTCTGTCACCGTAAGGATTTCAAAGAATGTTAAACAGACTGAAAGCCCAGAGACAGCAGCGGTAAAAGGCTGAAGTTCAGGGAAATACGAGCGAGAATCAAGGAAAAAGTGCCGCAGGTAAAGTCTGTTTCTTTGTTTCCTTCGTCTTCATATCAACACATTACTGTTGTATCTTTGTAAAAGAGCCCTGTTAAAGCATTAGAACTTATTTTCAACGCCTCATCTGTGCACTAAACGCTACACTCTTATCTCAGCAAAACTTTTGTACCTGCTTCTCCAACGTACTAAATTTTCACGCAGATTTAGCTCCCGTACTCGTAATAAATCAAACAGCGACTGCAAACCGACTTCATTTGCATTTTCCACGCCTTGAATTTTGCGCATTTTGGCAAGAACACCTTGTTTTACATATTCATTGAATCACACGAGCAAAATCTGCGCCGCGCTGAATTTGCTCCTGAGAGACGCAAATCTCAGCTGCGCCTGGGTTTGCTCCATTTTTAGCACGTCTTTTTCATTTAGGGTGCACGCAATCCTTTGATAAATCTGGCCCTAAGTGTCTTAAACCCACCATGCCTTTGCCAGCTTGGTGACACACTGTGTGTATATGAGCAGTAATGTTTTATTTTGTATTTTAATCTGGTATGGATTTTTTGCCTTGGTGAGGTTTGGCTCAGCACATTCTGAGCAGAAATGAAAATTGAAGTTAAGTGAATTAATTGTATAATGAATAAAATTTAAAAAAATCAAAGATTGTGAATGAAGATTATTTGTCACCCAGGCTGTCACAATCAAAACAAAGTAAAAAAGGACATCCAGATGTAGTTCCAAAAATCTTTGGCTCTCAAAGTGTAGTTTCAGTAGATTATGTTCATATACACAGTTTACCCAGCGGCCAATTTATTCAGTTATCTGATAATACATGAAACAAATAATTAACAACTTTTTATTTATTATGTTGTTCTTTACAGATAAACCTACAAACACCAGAGTGACAGTGAGTCCTTCTGGCCCAGTGACAGAACACAGTAATGTGTCACTGACCTGCAGCAGTGATGCTAACCCAGCTGTTAAGCTCTACCTCTGGTATAAAGCTGATGGAGGAACTCACACTCTGATTGGAAACTCATCTGTTTTAAACATTACAGCCTCTAAAGACACCACTCTCATTTTCTGTGAGACTGAAAATGAATTTGGATCTAATAACTCCACTGTTACCCAGCTGAATGTACAGTGTAAGTAATTTTACTTTATGGATTTTTTTTATGTATACAAGCTTACTGTCTATTATGGGAACATGAATATCAAAAGGCTGCTTATGTACCTATGCTTTGATTAATTGGAAAAAGGCAGTGTTTGAGCATGGTTATTTACAATCTAAGAGAGGTAGATTAGTGTCCACAGTCTAATTTATCGGTGTAATAATAACTAAAATTAACTAACTAAAAGTGCAAAAAAATAAAATAAAATAAATAATAATAATAATAAAACAAAAAAAGTTAGTAAATTGTAGGAAATTAATGGAGAAAAATTGCTGTTTTTACAAATATAAGGCACATGCAATAACTAACTAACTAACTAACTAAATAAATAAATAAATAAATAAATAAATACATAAGTCACTTACAACTGAGGATAAACACCATTCAGTTAAATTTGGGCAAACAAAAAACAAACAAACAAACAAATTATAATAAACAAAATATATATGCTTAGTTTTGACACATGCAAACTTTATGAGTTCCTCAAGTCTCTATCCTCTGATTTACTAGGCTGGGCTATTTGTTACATTATTACCAGACAACACTGATGTCATCTGATTGAAATCAACAACCTCTTATTTTAAAAAATTCACACAAAATGTAGCACCCTCAATTAGAGATCATAGTACAACACATCAGCTTCTCTGTGTTTATTGTTTTCATCTTTCACAGATCAACCCCAAAACACCACAGTCACAGTGAATCCTCGTGGCCCTGTGGCAGACGATAGTAATGTGACTTTAATCTGCAGCAGTGATGCCAACCCAGCTGTAAAACACTACCACTGGTATAAAGCTGATGGAGGAACTTATACTTTGATTGGAGAGACGCCTGTTTTAAACATTAAAGCCTCTAAAGATACCACTCTTATTTTCTGTGAGGCTCAAAATGATCTTGGAACTGATCGCTCCACTGTCACTCAGCTGGATGTGCACTGTAGGTATTTTAAGTTTTTTTTTTTTTTTTTACTAATTTGGGGCCACATCTATATTTAAGCATTGCTATACCTGTTTATCAGAACACATTTATACATCAACCATTAAACAGCTCAGTGGATCTGGCCCTTATCTTGTTACCATCCCTTGTATCATTCAAATGTCCTTATATTACATTATGTGTGTCATTTTCACATGTCAAAGATCAACCAAGAAGCACCAGAGTGACAGTGAGTCCTCAAAGCCCAGTGACAGAACACAGTAATGTGTCACTGACCTGCAGCAGTGATGCTAACCCAGCTGTAAAGCTCTACCTCTGGTATAAAGCTGATGGAGGAACTCACACTCTGATTGGAAACTCATCTGTTTTAAACATTAAAGCCTCTAAAGACACCACTCTCATGTTCTGTGAGACTGAAAATGAATTTGGATCTAATAACTCCACTGTTACCCAGCTGAATGTACAGTGTATGTATTTTTTCTTTGTGATTATGATTCCTGTCATGATTATTTTTGATGCATTCATTCTTGTTACCATCCATTCCTCTCCATTTGGGGATGGGCTGTGGGGGCAGCAGTCTAAGCAGAAATGCCCACAATTACCTTTCCCCAGACACTTACTGCAGCTTCTTAAGGGGAATATCTTTGTTATTATTCAAATGTCCTATCACTACTCTGTGTTATGTATATAGTTTGATATTTTGAGTATTTTTAAGCTTTTATTTTTATCTCTTTCAGATCCACCCAGAAATACCACCATTTCGGAGCACCCTCTCAGACCAGTGACAGAACATGATAATGTGACAATGAAGTGTAGCAGTGATGCTAACCCAGCTGTAAAGCACTATCGCTGGTATAAAGCTGTTCGAAGAACTCACACTCTGATTGGAAACTCATCTGTGTTAAACATTAAAGCCTCTAAAGATATTGTTATTTTCTGTGAAGCTCTGAATGATCTTGGTACAGATCTCTCCAATGTCACTCATCTGAATGTACAGTGTAAGTATTAGTTTTTCTTCCCATGCACATTTCTGAATCAATAGTGGAGACCAGAAGAGAGCAAACTCATTACAGTGTGTAAGCATTTTACCATCTGTCACACATGCAAAATCAGCTTTGCAGTTTAGATTTTAAATAAAATCTAAAATGTGTTCACTCCAGGGAGTTCACAGTCCAAGGTAGAGAAAATCTTAATGAATTTATGCAAATTCATAAATATATTACATGACCCAATCCACCAAGCCTCCCTCCCCTCAGCAGAGTGGCAGCTGCAGGACTCAGCACAGGCTGCAGCATTAGGCTGTGTCTCCTGTTCACAAGAGTTGTCCAGTGTCCAGAGGAATCTGTGGACACAGCTAATATTAATCTTCACATTAGTCCTCACATTCATGTTCTCAGCAAAAGCCGTTCATACAGTACATGCCACCACATCATTCTGCTTGTTTCCTCCATGTCTCTACTTCATTAAGTGCTTGAAGAGCAACTTTGGAGCAAAACACAGAACCTGCTATAAACTAACACCAGGCTGTGTCCCAACAGATATTTAGCGGAAGGTGCTACCTCCCATGCAGTGTTATCTGAAAGATATGCTCTTATTGAGTGCCATAAGCATTCTCTTTTCATGTGCTTTAGGCTGATCCTTATCACAAAAAAACTGAGGGCTAGCAGTTGGAAACACTAGTTAGACATATTTATGAAGAGCGAAGCCACAAATGAGCTTACAAATATGAGAAAAGAATTGAGGGAGGTTTAAACATTCAATCAGGATAACTCTGTATTAATTTAATTCTTTATAATGTGAAAGCTAGTTTGTTATTAGTTCAGTTAATTTGCTATTTGCAGCAAAAGAAAAAAAAAATATTGGAAAACAGTTGCAAAAGCTCAAGTGCACTGTCAACTGTCTTAATCAGACTAAACATTCATAAATAAGGAATAAAATATTAAATATAAAAAAGTTTCATGTCAAAGTGGGTTCACAGTGCATTGTCCAAAGTCATCATAGCTTGTGGGAAGAAGCTTTTTGCATGATGTGATGTAGTGCACAAAACAATAAACTTTCCCTGACGGTAGAAGGTCAAAGATCTTCCCAGCAGGACGATTAGTTGGGTCAATAAGATTATAGATGTCCTCCAGGACTGACAACTCATGGCCAACTGTCCTGTCTATTCTTTACTGTGAGATTGCCAAACCACACAGTTATAGAGCTGGTAAGAAGGCTTTCCCTACAACAGGTCATATATTTGTTGTTTTTATCTTTTACAGATGGACCTAGAAAAACTAGAGTGACATTGAGTGCACCTGGTCCAATAACAGAGCATAGTAATATCACATTAAACTGTAGCAGTGATGCTAACCCAGCTGTAAAGCTCTACCTCTGGTATAAAGCTGATGGAGGAACTCACACTCTGATTGGAAACTCATCTGTTTTAAACATTACAGCCTCTAAAGATACCGCTCTTATTTTCTGCGAGGCTCTAAATGATTTTGGAACTAATCGCTCCACTGTCACTCAGCTGGATGTACAGTGTAAGGATTTTCGATTTAAGATTTCTATTGTCTCGTTTGAGTTTGTTACAATGGGATCCTCTTTATGTTGCTGTTGTTTTTCCATATTTTATATGTTATCATTTGATGTTTTGAAATAGATAAACCAAGAAAAACTACTACAGTGACAATGACTCCTTCTACTCCAGTAATAGAGTACAATAATATCACATTAAAGTGCAGCAGTGATGCTAACCCAGCTGTAAAGCACTACCACTGGTATAAAGCTGATGGAGGAACTCACACTCTGATTGGAAACTCATCTGTTTTAAACATTAAAGCCTCTAAAGATACCACTCTTATTTTCTGTGAGGCTCAAAATGATCTTGGAACTGATCGCTCCACTGTCACTCAGCTGGATGTACAGTGTATGTAATTTAAGTTTCGATTATTTTATTTTTTTATACTAATTTGGGGCCGGATCTATATTTAAGCATTGCCATACCTGTTTATCAGAACAAAAACCAAACACACATTTATACATCAACTATTAAACAGCTCAGTGGATCTGGCCCTTATCTTGTTACCATTCCTTGTATCATTCAAATGTCCTTATATTACATTATGTGTGTCATTTTCACATGTCAAAGATCAACCAAGAAGCACCAGAGTGACAGTGAGTCCTCAAAGCCCAGTGACAGAACACAGTAATGTGTCACTGACCTGCAGCAGTGATGCTAACCCAGCTGTAAAGCTCTACCTCTGGTATAAAGCTGATGGAGGAAGTTACACTCTGATTGGAAACTCATCTGTTTTAAACATTAAAGCCTCTAAAGACACCACTCTCATGTTCTGTGAGGCTCAAAATGAACTTGGAACTGAAAACTCCACTGTCACTCAGCTGGATGTACAGTGTATGTATTTTTCCTTTGTGATTATGATTCCTGTTATGATTATTTTTGGTGCATTCATTCTTGTTACCATCCATTCCTCTCCATTTGGGGATGGGCTGTGGGGGCAGCAGTCTAAGCAGAAATGCCCACAATTACCTTTCCCCAGACACTTACTGCAGCTTCTTAAGGGGAATATCTTTTTGTTATTATTCAAATGTCCTATCACTACTCTGTGTTATGTATATAGTTTGATATTTTGAGTATTTTTAAGCTTTTCTTTTTATCTCTTTCAGATCCACCCAGAAATACCACCATTTCGGAGCACCCTCTCAGACCAGTGACAGAACATGATAATGTGACAATGAAGTGTAGCAGTGATGCTAACCCAGCTGTAAAGCACTATCGCTGGTATAAAGCTGTTCGAAGAACTCACACTCTGATTGGAAACTCATCTGTGTTAAACATTAAAGCCTCTAAAGACACCACTCTCATTTTCTGTGAAGCTCTGAATGATCTTGGTAGTGATCTCTCCAATGTCACTCATCTGGATGTACAGTGTATGTATTAGTTTTTCTTCCCATGCTATATTTAAAATATCTGTTATTCAATTATGGGTTGGATTTACCAAACCCTGCACATTTCTAAATAGATAGTGGACACCAGAAGGGAGCAAAGTCATTACAGTGTGTAAGCATTTTACCATCTGTCACACATGCAAAATCAGCTTTGCAGTTTACATTTTAAATAAAATCTAAAATATATTAAATAAAATATTAAATAAATCATAAATATATTACATGATCCAATCCACCAAGCCTCCCTCCCCTCAGCAGAGTGGCAGCTGCAGGACTCAGCACAGGCTGCAGCATTAGGCTGTGTCTCCTGTTCACAAGAGTTGTCCAGTGTCCAGAGGAATCTGTGGACACAGCTAATATTAATCTTCACATTAGTCCTCACATTCATGTTCTCAGCAAAAGCCATTCATATCATGCCACCACATCATTCTGCTTGTTTCCTCCATGTCTCTACTTCATTAAGTGCTTGAAGAGCAACTTTGGAGCAAAACACAGAACCTGCTATAAACTAACACCAGGCTGTGTCCCAACAGATATTTAGCGGAAGGTGCTACCTCCCATGCAGTGTTATCTGAAAGATATGCTCTTATTGAGTGCCATAAGCATTCTCTTTTCATGTGCTTTAGGCTGATCCTTATCACAAAAAAACTGAGGGCTGGCAGTTGGAAACACTAGTTGGACATATTTAGGGAGGTTTAAACAGTCAATCAGGATAACTCTGTATTCATTTCATTATTTATAATGTGAAAGCTAGTTTGTTATTAGTTCAGTTAATTTGCTATTTGCAGCAAAAGAAAAAAAAAAATATTGGAAAACAGTTGCAAAAGCTCAAGCGCACTGTCAACTGTCTTAATCAGACTAAACATTCATAAATAAGGAATAAAATATTAAATATAAAAAAGTTTCATGTCAAAGTGGGTTCACAGTGCATTGTCCAAAGTCATCATAGCTTGTGGGAAGAAACTTTTTGCATGATGTGATGTAGTGCACAAAACAATAAACTTTCCCTGACGGTAGAAGGTCAAAGATCTTCCCAGCAGGACGATTAGTTGGGTCAATAAGATTATAGATGTCCTCCAGGACTGACAACTCATGGCCAACTGTCCTGTCTATTCTTTACTGTGAGATTGCCAAACCACACAGTTATAGAGCTGGTAAGAAGGCTGTCAATGATAATATTTTGAAAAAAATCTTTACATAAGAGTACTATACTACTAGTATTTCAGTACCAGCTCATATCATTTGAGAGAGAGTCACACTTAAAATCTTACAGCTTTCCACCCTTTGTAGCTCAGTACAATTAATGATGAAATTAAGGTTTCTTTTACTAAAATCAATGACCCAATGTTCATTCAGTGTTCATGTGCCATTTGTTCACTTTAAGTTTGATATAGAGACAGAGTCTTACACTGTATCATTGCCAGTACTCTGCTCAACAGCATTTACATTTTCTTTATCGCCCAGCCCTACAACAGGTCATATATTTGTTGTTTTTATCTTTTACAGATGGACCTAGAAAAACTAGAGTGACATTGAGTGCACCTGGTCCAATAGCAGAGCACAGTAATATCACATTAAACTGTAGCAGTGATGCTAACCCAGCTGTAAAGCTCTACCTCTGGTATAAAGCTGATGGAGGAACTCACACTCTGATTGGAAACTCATCTGTTTTAAACATTACAGCCTCTAAAGATACCACTCTTATTTTCTGCGAGGCTCTAAATGATTTTGGAACTAATCGCTCCACTGTCACTCAGCTGGATGTACAGTGTATGTGGTTTCACTTTATAATTTAGTTTAGTTAGACTTTGTTACATCACATTTGTTTTTAATCTCCCAATAACAGTCTCTCCACAGATCCTCACCTCTTCAAACTGCACTGGAGACGCAGCACAGATCAGCTGTGTGTGTGAGACTGAGGGAAACCCCTTTCCCATGATCCAGTGGGATCTGTCTGGAATATCTTCCAATCATTTCATCAACAGTGAACCTCTGAGTGACAAAGCTCTAAAAAGCATCATCATTGTTATTAAACCTCAGTGGAGAGATCCATTCACTTTGGTCTGTCATAGCAGCAACTCTTTGGGATCTGACAGACAGCAACTTTATGTACAAGCATTTCTACAAGAAGGTTAGTCATTGTTGTTCAGTGTCTTGGAAAAAAGATTCTAAAATTTACCCTTCATCTAAAAACAAATACACACATGTCATTTCTTTACATTTTTGAGCTTGTTAAACTTTATGGGAGAACCTTTTCCTCCTCATCAATTACTGTTCAACTGACCTCTGCACAGTTATTTCAGTTAATTGTACATGTTCTGTTGGAGGTGCTGAGTTGATGAACTGTAACCTCACAATGATGTTGTTCTGTTTGTTGTTAATGAACGCCTGCACAAGTCAGAAAACGAACTTGGGAACTCTGGTCAAAACCTGCTGCCTGACTTCCCCATTTGACGTCATCTGCTTCATGGACAGAGCAGAAATGTAGCTGATTAATTAATTTGCGTTTTATACATGAGCTTGTTGCTAATAATATAGTTGTATAATAATCTGTCGGTCATACAGAAGTAACAGAATTGTGTTAGAAATGTTAATCATTGCCATTTTTTTACGTCCAATGTCCAAGCTCTTTGGCTAAAGCTATATTTGCAAATTGTATTAACATACAGCGTTTTAGTAGTGAGGAGGCTAACATTAAATCTGACTAGTTAGCTGTATTAAATGCTAATTAATAACATTACAGACCAATAACTTTGTTTATCTACATATTGTGACGTCAATATACCGACTTTCCAAGATAAAAGCACATGAACATAAACAAGTCAGGAAAACTACTTTTTATCTCAGAAAGACAAGCACATAGAGCACATGAATGCAGCAAATGTCCCAGCCCTTGTTAACTGTAATTGTTCTGTTGAGGGTGCTGAGTTTAACCGTAACCCAATATTTAATGATGTTTTTCTGTTTGTTGTTTAATGTTTAGGAGTTGGAGGAGAAATGACATATCCAGTCCTCATAGCCATAATTGTTATTCTGCTGGCACTAATGGGTGTTCTGCTGCATGTCATTAGGTAAGTAAATACCTGGGGGGGGGGGGGGGGGGGGGTCCACCTGGTCACTGTCCAGGGTGTACCCCACCTAAGGCCCATAGTTACTGGGATAGGCTCCAGTACCTGCAGCTCCTAACAAGAATAAGTGGTGGAAGATGAATGAACAATGTGTTTAGAGTCAGTGTTGTGCTGTATTTTTCAGAGCTCAGTATGTTCGTCTTAATAAGCATCAGTCCACTGATGTGGCCATGGACCAACTACAGGAGTCACATGAGGTACTTGGGATGTAAATTATGAAAACATAGAGATAATGAAACATAAAAACATAACCTTATAAAACAGTTCTAACTATTTTGTTTTATTCAGGTACAAGTGGAAACAGAGATGAACATTTATGCCAATGCAAATGAGGTATTATTATTATTATTATTATTATTATTATTATTATTATTATTATTATTATAATTATTATTATTATTATCTGTTTGGAACCTTTGTTTACACAGAAATTGATATGTCACAAAACTGTGATTTTTGTCAATTCTTTTCTAAATAAAGATTTTCATAAATGAATAATGATGTTGCTATACAAAAGTAAAACAAACTCACCATGTTAAAGTGTGTGTAGAGAACTTGTTTTGAAGGTGTGTTGTGGTGCCATGTGGACAGAGACTTAATCAGCAGATGGAGGAAGAAATATAAATACAGAAATAAAAATATGTTTATGTGTAGCCAGATCTTAATAGTTTGCCTATGACGTATGATTTTGTGTTTATGTTTACCTGTTTGAATTTCAGGTGTTGTCAGTGGCTGAGTCAAACATTTATACCAAAGCAAATGAGGTGAGAGCAGAAGAGCAGTCAAAGAACAGCAACCCAGACAATAAAGACGAAGGAGGGGATGGCCACGCCTCTTACAGTGCCCAAGAAAATGTTATTTACTCCACTGTGAATTGGAAAACCAAAATCAACAAGAAGAAGGAGCAAGAGCCTACAGCTGATGCAGAACCGTCCTGTAGCTCCTACCTGGAGGAGCAGAGGAGCATTGTGGGAAACAAGGAACCATTTAATGTCTCTGAAAAGCTGGCAGAATGTGAATATGCCCAAGTTAAATTTAAACCCAAGAAGGCAATGCAATAGACCTGCCATGAAGAAAATGTGCAAAGTTTCATTAGTATTATTATGAGTAATATTTTATAAAAAATATTGCAATAGTAATATTATAGTTGTAGAAGTAGTTTGTGTACAAAAGTGTGTAAGTGAATATTTTATTCTTCATTAGTGCTGTCAAAATGTAGAAAATGCCTAACTTGATGTATGTGTGTAACAGACATTTTTCTTTTTAACTCAAACATGTACAGTATATTCTTGGTTTGTTGTTTAATTTTAGGTGTTGTTTTTTGTTCTTGTTATTACTAAGCTACATAATTTATTGTGATGGCCTTCAAAATGGCACATTTTTGAATTTTAAACAGAGATCAAATCTTAAAAACATCACATTTCCCGACATGATGGGTTAGGATTGGTAAACAAACATATGATATATTTAATAATGCACCAAAAATTAAAGTTTTATTATTCTTTGTACCACTGAAAAGATCTGTAAGCCTCACTTCTTTAGCATTAGCCACATTAGCTGGTTGCTTTTCAGATTTATGGATTTTAAAAAAAAATATTTTGTAGTAGTCTTAATTTAAAAGTGGGAGACAAAAACAGTTATGATTTCTGCGTATTTTTAAATTTTACCTAAACATTTATTTTTTGAGCAGATAAAAACTATTTTGATGTTACAACTCAGGGCCACTGTATTGTAGTATTCAACAAATATTTATAATGGTAGCAAACTTAAGCATTTCTTCTGCTCACTTCTGCTAAATTGATAATTCTGTTAAGAAAAAGCAAACCCAAAATATAGTACAGTATTTTGTGTTTGTAGTTTGACTTCCCCTCCTCTAAAATAACTTTAGGCCTACTCATCTCACAGAAAATTATTATTAGAAGTAGTGATTTCAATCACACATTTGGTAAAAAAAAAAAAGAAACAAACAAAACAAAACAAAAAAAACAACAACTATACATGCAGTAAATAATTTATACACAATCACCACACTGAAAAATGTGTCCATCAGCAACAACATATTGCACTGGAAAATCTAAACCACTTTACAAATCTATTTTTGATGATGTGATAGGTAAATAGGTCAAGTATGACAAGTGTCTCTTTGGGAAGCACTTACAGTAAACATAATACAGTACAGCTGCTCTGTCCAGCACTTGGCTGTGTATCACAATCCAGAATCACAAAAACAAGATATATAATGTAGTTTAAGACTTGCAAGGCTTTCCTGTAAAAGTAGAAAGATATTATTAAAGAAATGTATAAAAGAAGTTTGTCAGAAATTTTTAAATTTCACAAATTTGACCCTTTGAACATAGCTTAAATTTGGCACAGTGATCAGGTCCAGCAAAAACTACATTCACATAACCAAATTGGACATGCCCAAAACAAAATGCCTCGACAGCGCCCCTAGTTATTTGACCCCTGTGGGATTTGGGACAGGGCAATGAAATTTGATACAATGATAGTTCACATCAAGGCAAACCTAAAACATTGTTATAGCTCTGCTCTCCAACAAACAGGAAGTCGTCCCCATCTAGGCAATTTGGTGCCCTAGGCGAGATTGGAATTGCTGCCCTAGGCAACCGCCTAGCTGGCCTATGCCTAAAGCCGGCTCTGGTCGTCCCACAGCCAGATGTGCATGCTTCTTGTAGGTGCACTGCCGGCCCAGTCACAAGGTCGGCTAGCTCACGTGGCCGGCACAAGCGCGTGGACAGTGTGATTGCGATGGGGTGAGGGCCTTTTCATTTCAAATTTAATGCCTGCTACAAGTCTCAAAATAGTTGGGACAGCAAACAACAAATGGCTGAAAAAACAGGAACATTTAAAAAGATTCAGCTGAAAGAACATCTGGCCACTAATGAAGGTAATTGAGTATCAGGTCTGTAACATGATTAGCTATAAAAGAAATGTCTTAGAGAGGCAGAGTCTCTCAGAAGTAAAGATGGCCAGAGTCTCTCCAGTCTGTGAAAGAGTGAAGAGTAAAAAGATTGTGGAATACTTTAAAAACAATGTTCGTCAACGTCAAATTGCAAAGGCTTTGCAAATCTCATCTTCTACAGAGCATAACATCATCAAAAGATTCAGTGAAACTGGAGAAATCTCTGTGTAAGGAACAAGGCCGAAGACCTTTCGTGGATGCCCCTGGACTTGGGACCCTCAGACGACAGTGCATCACTCGTTGACATGATTGTGTCAATGGCATTACTAAATGGGTCCAGAAATACTTTCAGAAACCACTGTGGGTAAACACAATCCACAGTTCCATCTGCACATGCCAACTAATGTTCACACTTGCTGGTCTCGGTGTGCTTTTGGGCAAAAGTCTGCACCGGTGTTGATGATGTCATTGGTTTGGTTCGAGTTCACATTCTCAAGAGCTCTGTCAAATGAACTGAACTGTCTGAGGGAGCAGTAACAAACCTCGCCTGTAGGGGCATTGCACCAGTGTTAACTAAGAGAAACTTGGGAAGAAACTTGCTCTTTTATTGGTCAAAAGTCTGCCTCTCCAGCTCCATATATCCCAATAATATCATACTGCACACTTTAATTAATCTTTAATTAAGTCTTAAGTTTAGAGCAGCAATCTCGGCTGAACACACAACTGTGGACTCTCTTTGTGAGTAATATGAAATCTGTGTTGTTTTAGCACTGTTTTTACATTTGTTTGCTAATGTTAGCAACCTTTTAAATACATTTTATTTACAAAATATTTGTATTTTAGTGATGTTAGATGTGGGCATGTTTCTATGCCCTTAGTAAACAGTGCTGTAGTCCACTCCCTGGCGTTAGTTTGTAGTTTGGTTCGCGTTCCGTTCATACTTCACCGGGACCAGACCAAGAGCGCACCAGGGCTATAAGCGCACCGCACCGAGACCTCTGATTTCAGGAGGACCAGAGTTCACCTGTTTGGTGCACACCTGAGTCTGATTGCGCGTTCACACCTGAACGAACCGGACTGTCCCAGGAAGCACACCAGAGTTTGATTGAAGCGAACCAAACACGGCAAGTGTGAACATACCCTAAATCTGTATCATGCAAAAAGGTAGCCATATGTGAACATGGTCCTGGGCCAAAGCTCATTTAAAATGAACTGTTTCAAAGTGTGACAGTGTTCTATAGTCAGACGAGTCAACATTCATTTTGGAAATCACACCATATCCTCCAACCTTCCAGCGTTCAGTTAAAAAAAACAGCATTCTGATGGTATGGGGTGCATAAGTGCATATGGTATGGACAGCTTGCATGTTTTGGAAGGAACTATGTATCCTGAGAACAACATTTGCTCCCCTCCAGAGGACCTCTCCTTCAGGCAAGGCCTTGTACATTTCAGCAGGACAATGCAAAGCCACATACTGCAGCCAGTGCAACAGCATGGCTTTGTTGGCCTGCAGTCCAGATCTGTCACCTGTGGAGAATGTTTGGTGCATCATTAAACAAAATATACATTAAAGATGACCATGAACTTCAGCAGCTGGAAACCTATAGTAAATCACACAAGAATGGGACCAAAATCCAAATTCCAACACCAAAACTTCAGAAACTCGTCATAACCTCAATGCCCAGACGTTTTCAAAGTGGTTTGAAAAGAAGTGGAGATGCTACCCCATGATATACCTGCCCCTGTCACAACTATTTTGAGACCTGTAGCATATGGTGAAATATTTGTGCCTCCTCCGTGTGTGTGCAAAGTGAAGGCTGATTTATACTTCCATGTCAAATCGACGGCGTAGTCCCGTGGACCCCTTTGCATTGCCGCGAGCCCTCTCAAAACCTACGCCGTAGCCCTGACGTGCACCTGGTCAAAAATGTAACTATGCGTCAAGGCGACGTGGACCGCAAGCATTGTGATTGGTTGCTTGGTCTCGCGGTGAACTGGCACTGCATGAAACACTGCAGAGGAGCAACGCAGAAGTATGAAGGGTTTTCAACGCCGTCGAGCCACGCCGGTAGTTTGGCATCAGGAAGACGCGGAAGTATAAATCAGCCTTTACTTGGACTGACTTCTGCCTGGAGTTAGTGTAAATATAGAAGATGGGGCTTAGCTGCTTCATAGACGAGTGTGGTCAGAGCTCGAACAGCTGCTGAGCTAATGCTAACGCTAATGCCAGCGCCACTGAATGTGCTGCCCTAACGCTGTGCGCCAGTCTTCAGCATGTTACGGTCATGCCATGAGTCAACCAATCCTTAACATGTTTACAGAGGCACATTTTATTTTACATTAAATATGATGACTTAAACTTTTGTTTTTATATTCAAGACAGTTCTGTTACGACGTTGATTAGATTAGCATGTTGTAGGCAGCTAATGTCAGACAGTGATGGTATTTTATGCACAAATCTGGACTGTTGGACAGGACCACTATGTCCTCCTGTATGTCTTCATGTCTTTATTAGGTAAAATACAGCTCGGTAATAACATGGTAATAGCATAGTAATAAGATAGTAATAAGCATAAAATAATATGGTAATTATGGATAATTACCAAGTAATTATGTGTGGAAATAACCATGTAATTTCTTTTTAATTCTCCATATACCATTTTAAATATATTATATATAATATTTTAAATATTATTTGTTGTTTCTTGGTGATAACATGGAAACAGAGCTGCAAAATGCACATTTCCCTCTTTCTACTTTATTTCATGGTAATGAACAAATTATTATACATATAAGTTACCACAGGGATAGTTAAAAAATTAAATGGAAATATGGTTAGTAGTTACTTGGTAATAACATGGAAACAGAGCTGCAAAATGCATATTTACCTGTTTCCCATTTATTTCATAGTAAACATGACTCTTAAAAAGTGTTATCATGTGTAGTTATTACCAGGAAACTTGTCTGGTAGTTATTAGGTAATAAACTGGAAACAGAGCTGTAAAATGCACATTTACCTGTTTCTAGTTTGTATCATGGAAATAAACAAAAACACAAAGTAACAACAAGTAATACATGAAGAACCTCAAGAGTTCTGCAAACTGCATTTTTATTATTATTTGTAAGACCTTCAACATCAAATTCAAAAACATATTAATACTATGACCTTTCAGGATATCATGTAAAAGCAATGCAGATATAAAAAATAAAAACACTATTACATTATTTTTCTAGTACCAGTAAGAACTACATATTAATGTTTAACAGAACTGTTGCCAGTAGTCTTAAATGAACAATAACATTTTAACGTTTCTTAAACAATTCACACAACTGTTACAATTATGCTGAGTGTGATTTTTTTATACTTTGGATGCTTACTTTTCTTTAAACTTGTAACCAATTGGCAAGAGCTTACCATTAGCTTTCAATTTTTCTATTTTTGCTTTCAGGGCTGGTTCACCATCAAGAAATAGGTTTGGTTTCATGAGCAGATTTTAAAAGTGAGCCACCTGAAAAATCTGGCATTCTCTCCTTTTCGGTTTCTGCCGCAATCTGAACCTCTGCAATAACTGCAGTGTATGCAATGGTATTACGATCCACATTATGTTTGCTACAGCTTCTGTTGACACTTCTTGTTTTGTTGAAGGTCTTCAAAACTGGTATCGGTGCACAAAGTCATCTGGATTGTTCACTGTGAAGGCAAATAAAACGAAAATGTAATGGACATATGGGACAAATTGATGTTAGTTGTCTATGCTGTCTTTTTAATGTCATGTTCATAACAAAGTACTACACACATACTTCTTTTGCCAAATTGTGCCCCTTTGTCCCTCTTCATCTCTTTTTTTTCTTTTTCTCATCAGTGGATGATGTTGATGCTGACGAGTCGGATGACTCGTCAGCTGACGGATGAGGATAACTGAGGGCATTTTTCTGAATACAAACAAAGAGCAACAATGAAAAACATGTGAGAAACTATCAAATAGATCATAGTCTAATCAGAAAGTAGCATGCACATCACTTACAATGTTAACTTCTTGTCAACATTGAAACTGGGGCTAAATGTTTTAAAAATTAACTTTTATTCCTAACGTATACCCAATGGGATGTGCTAGGTCCACATTTTAGTTAATTAGGCTGATTTTTGGATGCAAGACTCTGGATGTTTTTCAGTTGAGTTTGCCAGATTAACGTAACACTAGAACAAAAATGAAACATTTTCATGATTTTCTAAGCAGGTTTATTACAGCCTTGGGTATGTCAAAGATAACCAACATTTATTTTTAGGAATAGTTGTTTCTGGTGCTATGTACAACCGACTCCCATTAAAACCTGGTTGAAACTTTTTGTTACTTCAAGAAATTCTAAAATCCATCTAAATCAATGTTGATGGTAATTTCTGACACACCTAACCTAGAACATTTTATATCCTATTTTGTAATTGTATTGTTATTCGATGTACGAGGCAGTTATGTGAATGTTTTTATTTCTACAGTGTAGCCTGCAGTTAAGCCATCTACCTTATGTACCTGCACAAGCTAGAACAGCTACAAAACATTGAGTGCATTTTCTGGTTCTCTCTTTATGTGTGTTTACACAGTATCTGAAGTCAGTATCAGGAATAAGCCATAATCCCAGTTATGAGAAACCCAGGTACACTGTGGCATATAAACGCAGTGTCCTGGTTTCTGAAGACTGCGGGGAATTGAGAATGTGCAAACTCAAGAGACACAACAAAACAAACATGGCCCAAACTGCAACTACAACCAAGATATAAGTTCATCATAAATTTTACAAGTTATTCATACAAACCAGAGGAGGATGAATTGCTGTCCAGAAGTTTTTTTTAACTGCTCCCTGAGGAAGTTTCTTTCCTCCTCCAGACCTGTTATCGTGGTTCTTAGTTGTTCAATTATTGTCGTAGCTGTTGGAGAGATGGATGATGTTCCTGGGCCTGAATTTGAGAAAAATAGACAATTAAAAACAAGCAACAAGCAAAAACAGTAAGCGAATGTAGTAGTATGGTTTTTGCATTGGCCTCACAAACTCCCCTGTATAAAGGGCGCTACTTTCCTGTGTTCGCCCCCTCCACTTGACCTTTCACACCTGACGTCAGACGCCGTTCGGGAGCGGGGCCATGGCCGCGAGACGCGAGTCTGACTCGAGCCAGACTGCGATTAGGCGCACTACAGCTGCTGTGAACAAGGCGTAAAGCCCAGTGGCTAGAGTGTAGTGTTGCGGGCATCGTAGGTGAGTAGAGAGTTGGTCTTGTCCATTTAATAGTCTTGCGTATTGCTAATGGGCTATTGTTTGTAGCTTACTGGTGTCTCGGCGCTGGATTTCCTCCTCGTGTGCGCTTGGTGTTTGGGTGGTCATATTCAAAGTGGCGTGCCATGAAGAACACTATTCCCGGTACGTTTCTTCTGTCTAAATTAACTGCGTTCTTGGTCATACAATGCAAACTGATTATATGGCTGCTACTTGTAGGGCCCTGTCGGTGGCGAGCCTCCCCTTTTTGATGACCTGTTTCTGCGTTCTCTGTGTGACTGGTGGTGGACCTCTGGCTGCCCGTGGCTGGTCCATGTAGCCACTGTTTTTATGTTTTATGAAGACACACTGTACACTCCTACAACAGAGTTGTATATAGAGATCGTCAACTTGTTTTTAAATGTGGTCATCTCTAATATATGAATTTAAATTATATATATTAATAAATGGAATGTAAAGTAATTGAATGTCTCTGTCAGTTCAGTTAACGGATCTGCGTTGCCTAACATAGCGTGGGGTAAAAGTGTGTTCTTTCCCTGGGTCATACCTGGGGTGGCGTTGTTGTGGTTAACTGGGTATAGGCTATTTCAATCTGGCGTGGAGTAAGGCCTTTTTTCACTGCTCCCTCTATCCGCCACACATATAAGTATTGTTATGAACTTCACATTATTTCCACATCTGTTTCCACAGTTCTTTGAACTGCGGCTGCATTGTTTATTTCTTCATTTGATGAAGGTTTTCCAATCGCTTTTCCTCTTCATTTTGGAGGCATTATTCTGAAATACAGTAATGTAAAATTAAGAGTTACAGTAAGAAAAGTAGGACGATCACCTGTGTGTGAATTTTTATGACATGGCCATATGCTGCACTGTACACCTGCCAGTGAAAATCATTTATTATTTTTTGTTTGTGTAATGTTGGGCATGAATACAAAAAATTTTGGAACACATCTACTCAAATGTTACCAGGTGGCTGTTTGTGATGCACACCCGGAACTACTTTGAGGCGAGAGTGCTATACTAGTCCTACAGCAAAATATACTTACAAACAAAATCATCTAATGGGCTTCTTAAAAAAAAGGTATAATATTTCAATGCCACATGTTATAATAGGTAAAGTTATATCAACAATTTGTATCAAACATTTTCCTTCTGCTTTATCACAGACACCAAAGGCCTAGACCAGAGCACGTCATTGAGCGCGCAACCAGCTGAAGTAAACTGTGGTGTGGTCCTGCTCCTGAACTATGATTATATTTGAAAAAAGTCTTGGATCAGGACAGCTCTAACTGCACACCTGACAAGCATGCCTACTTTACAGTTTCCTCCTGTCAGGCATCACTCAGGCTTCTGTCCTAACCAAAATATACAATACAGTATGAGTATGTGTACTGTTGAGACTGTCCTCCCTGAAAAAACGACCCCGTGGGTCATTTGTTCAAACACATTTTTACGACCTCAAGAGACGTTTTAAAGTTTAGCGAATTCTAGCGGTGGCTTAGATAACGACAACCTGATGCCCCGTGTACATTTTTGGGGTCGCCTCATCACATGACCTTTAACCTCTTATGAGCAACAGGAAGCGGTCCACACATTCGTACTGTACTTAATTGTCTGTCCGCTTATAACTCTTTAATTGGGTTTGATAGAGATTTAGGTAGAAATGAGTTGCGAGGGGCACGGAAAACATGTCATTTAATCAGCTAATCATGCTAACGTTAGCTTACACGCAAACCAAGCACTGATTTGACCCTTTCCACGCCGTGCAGTGTGACTTCCATAAATCTGGGTAAGACTAAAACAAATCGAACAGTGCCTTCACTAAAGCAGTTTATGTAGAGCAAAAATAACTGATTAAACGGAATTTTAATTTGACAATCATTTTAAAATATTTGATTTAAAAATTATTTATTATTGTTATTGGTATTGTTGTTATCGTTATTATTTTAATTTCAAAGTTAAAATAACCTAACATGGTAAATGAATTGAATTGACTGGGAGGGCTCTGTTGTTATGGTAGGCTTCCACTTCTTGGCAGTTGTCACAGTATCAGTATTGTCTTTTCATCTTAAATTCTATAATACTATCATTTATGATGAAAAGACACAGGTTCACAACTAAACCTTTCCTCTTTTTACAGGTCTTTGTTTGTACTTCAAATCCATCCCATTCATTCCATCCCAGCTTGTATATTTTAAAACCAACGGTTCTTTTAAGAGCCACTGTATTCATCCTTTTCTCTAATTTCTCATATAGCTTTTGGTTTGTCTCCGTTTCTCTGTTTGTGTACTTGGGCTATCCTTTACTTCTCTCTTTTTCTGTATCTTTTTCTGTATCTTTTCTGTATCTTTTTCTGTATCTTTTTCGGTCTCTTTTTCTGTCTCTTTTTCTGTCTCCTTTTTGTCTCAACAAATGGCATCTGGTTCATTGAGACAATTTCATGAATGGCTGGAGGAGGGGAAGGCCATGGCAGAGGAGTTTGCTTCAAAAAAGGTAAAGGGGGAAAAAAAAAAAAAACTCTTTTTCAGGATTAAACTACATTTAAATAACTACGTCAGCTTTTACCTAAAACCTGTGTGTGTGGTCCACTAAAGTCAAATGTATAATTTTTTGTACTTTATAGCCTTCAAAAAAAAAAAAAAATTTTACTGCAAGCTCCAATGTTTCTTGGAGGAAAAGGGACATAAATGGAAACATTGTACCACAGAATTTTAGGAATAATTGATCTGGTGAGCAAAATACTGTATAATTCAATTTACTGTTATTCACAAGTGTTAATGCTGTTGTCAGCAAAGAGGTTTCTTCATCAGTGTATTTTGTTTGCAGGTAGACCTTCCAGTAGCTCACGGGAGCACCCAGAAGTTCATTTTCAGCCAAATGATATTCCAGAAGAGGTTCTGAGTCTTGGTAAGCATAAACAGTTGATAAAGCTTTACATGAAGTTAACCATTATTCTTAACTTTAAAATATCCAGAGAGGGCAGTTGACTAAAGTATTTATTTTTGTGTTTGTTTTTTGTGTTTTTATTATTTTTAAATCAGCATCTTCAGAGGCTAAGAGACCTTCTCTGTTCCATCTCTGTCCCTGCACCAGGTGAAGTGGAGGAGATGTCATCTTCAATGTCTGCTTGGACCAGGAGACAAATGACCTCCGAAAGAAAATTTAGAGATGCAGTGCCGGAGCTTCTGAATTCCATGTTGGCTGCAGAGACAGTTACACAGCAGCGCTGTCAACGGTGCGAAACTGTTGATGCTGTGATCCGGTGCCTCAACTGTGCGGCATCAGGAGCTCAGTTCCTCTGCTCATCCTGTGACTGCAGCATCCACAGAAGAAACATATTTCACGACCGAGAAGCCATAATTCATGGGTTTTACCAACCCATTCCGCCCACAACCTTGGTGGTTGTTAATGAAAGGGGCCAGTGTCACCTTGATGAACAAGGTATGTTCATAGATGTTATAAGTACACCGTACAATACGAGTTATGTTTAAAGTTTGCTTTAAGTATGACTTTTATTGGACTATATTTCCTCGCTGTCAAGTGATTATATTAAAGATATTAATTTACAGTTTGTGTCTTGATTTCTGCAGTTTGTCTGCTCCCAGTCCCTGCACCAAAACAAATATGCTCCTGTGGTCCAGACCATGACTTCACCATCTTCCCAGGAAAGCAGACTGTCTTGGTGACTATCAATGGTATGTTGTGGCTTTCATCTAACACTTTGAAAGTGGTATGAGTTAATTTATATTAATGCCTTATAGATACTCTTTTGTCCTGTGTTTAATACATACTGATAAAACAGTAAATATGTTTTGTTTTTAGGTCCATACAACCTCTGCTTGCCAGTTGTGTGCTGTCCACTTTGTGCCTCTAGATGGACTCCGGAAATTCAAGACCTGCTTGATCACAAATATTGGCCAGGAACCATGGGCTGCCAGCTGCTGTTCAAATTTGATGTGCTTACATCTTTTGAGCAGATGAAGTTGGCCAGCCCAACATTATCCCAGCAAGCATTTTTGAAAATGCTAGAACACAGGTCTACAAGTACAGGACGGGTGAGAACTTTCTACGTGTTTTTAGTTCATTTTTGAAATAAAAATGTTTTTTGATTTATATACTTAAAAATCTTTATTTATTCAACATTATGCTATTTTTGTTCCCAGACTGGTAGTGCTTGTGGTGATGCCTTCCACAGAGCTTTTCGCGAATTTGCTTTCTGCAAATTTAAGAAGGACCATCTTTGCCTGGAAGAGCCATTTAAATGCCTAGGATGCACCCCAGACATGTTGGCAATTTCAGCAGATGGCAATAGAAAGCATTACCGCTTTAAAAAATCCAAAGGGTCAGTGTAATTATTTTTTTATTTTTATTATTGCTGAACCTTATTGTAAAAACATTTATAAATATGGTGCATAGGTTTATAGTTGATTGGCTAGACTAGGTTAATTATCATTGGACTGGATTGATTAGATTGTTAATTTAACAGGACAGATGAGCCCCCTCTTTTTGATGGGCTCTTCATTGCACAAGAAACCAAAGTGTCTGCCTTTGTGGACAAAGTCAGAGAGCAAATGATAAGTGTAAGAACCTATAAACTGTCTTTATTTTTTACTTGACTGTGGACTGCGTGTAACAGATTGTATATATTTTCAGAGAAGTGGTCATGACAACTGTGGTCCAGCATCTTTTACAGCGGGCAGAGAGACATCTCAGAAGTCCAGAGCCAAGGTGGATGAGGAGGGCCTAGAAGTAGCTGTTTGTAGACATGGAGTGTTGCTGCAAGGCCTGAATCACTACAGGGGCGAAATATATGCATATCCAATGTACCTGCAGAAAGAGCTGTGTCAAACAGCAAGTGCAACGTTTTTTTGCATGGACATTGCTTGCAGGTAGTGATAATGTTTGCCAAGTCATAACTGAAGTTTGTTGATTATTTTTAGGCCACTTTAAAAAGACATCACTGCAACTAGCTAAATCACTTGTTCAGTGTAATTATGGTATTAGCGGGTTAAATGTTAAATACTTTTGTAGCCAATGCAATAACTTTAAATTAGCATTTATTTAGCTACATTTGATTGTCTGCAGGGATGACACTGGTCCTGATGTATGTGTTTTTACTTTACTGCTTGAAATTGCAGGTATTGGCCGTATCTGGAAAGGATGGCAGAGAGGTTGCCAGAATTGCAACCGCTTACAGAGATGAAGCCTTTTCTCTCTGTAATGCATGCTAACGCTCATACAGGCAAATGTGAGGTACAGTGTACAAGTTAACTAAATGTGCAGTAATTAAATTTTCAGGAACATTCTTGCACAGGAAATGATTAAATTGCTTTTGATTAGATAACATACAGAATGTAAAAAATACTTGTGAATTTTGTCATCAGTCAGAGTATGCACTGTACTCTTTAAGAGACAAGATTCTATAAGAAAATGTATGTTTCTTATTTATGTTTTTGAGTAGGTTAGGTGGGGTGGCAGAAGCCAGGACAGGGCTGGAAATACTGTTGGCGAGGAGGTGGAGCAAGTTTATAGTTTCCTCTCTAGGGCAGCACTGACAACCAAATACATGACTAAGTCAGGTTGGCTACAGTTTTGTGTGCTTTGACATACTATTAATTTGCAAATGGTTTAAAATTTAAATTCAAATTTAATATGGCGTAACACACTGTTTTGTTTTTATAGGCAGAGCAGATATGATAATGGTTCTTGCCATGGGGTGAAACTGTAGAAAGGTGGATAGTCTCCACAAGGTGCTAGCAAAAAGATTTGCTTAAAGTAAGTCAAAATGTAAACATTTTTGATAATTTCTGCCCGTGTTACTGTGGGTTCTCTGCAGCTTCCTCCAACCATCCATAGACATTCTTCTGTAGGTGAAATGGTGAATCTAACTTGTCCTTATTGAATAAATGTGAGACTCAATGGTCAATGCTCAACAAAGAGATATACATTTGATTGAAAAAAAAACACACAAATTCTTGTATGTTTGTGTTAACCTATGTGCTATTTTAAGCCTTTGTTTTTTAATTTTTTGCCATAGTCTGAGGTGTTAGGACCTCTGGGTGACCCTTTCGGGTGCATGTTGCAGGGGGTACTTGGGATTAATTGATCATTTATAAACAAAATGATTAGAACATGTTTGCATTATTTGCATGTTGAAGTGTTGAAACCTATGAAAGACAAGCAAGCGTAAATGTTGACCAAAAAAAAGGAGGTGAAACTGCTAAAAATGATGAATATCACAGAACAAGTTAAATAAGAAAGTGATGTACATTACAGATGATAGATGATCATGTAAATGTGCCAATGTTACTGCTGTATAAAACAGAATCATCCATTAAACTGCTGATAATAAGATACTGAGTAATATATAATAATGAACAATAGCAACACATTCAAATGCACCATAACTCTGTTTTATTTGACATTGTCTTATTCAATTCAGTAATTTTTTTTTTTTATATAGTCCAGTATCACAACAAAAGTCCCCTCAAAGGGCTTCACAAACAGTTACTCAAACAAACACACAATCAGACTTAACATACAATCAACACAACAATAGCTACACTAAACTAAACAGACCCCAGGACACTCCTGTTCTTAGACCCTCCTTCTTGGTAAGAAAAAAAATCCTAAAAAAAAAAAAACAGCTTTGGGGAAAAAAAAGGAGCAACCTTATGGAGCCCATATTGAAGGAGAGATCCTCTCCCAGGACAGACAGGCAAAAGGTGTCTAGAACTGTTAGTCCATTAGCTCATCTATAGGATCAAAGTTCAGGTCTGTATGCAGCAGGTGGGCCTCATCCAGACAGGGGGGTGAGGGTGAGGTAGGTCCGGGATGTCCAGGATGCAGCAGGATTATTGGCTCTGTGGTAAATGTTATGCTGTTTCTTGTTTTGTAGATGGATGCCACTGGAGGTTCTCTTTAAAGTCAACTTGATCCTAATAATGAACAATAATTTGCTGTCAGTTTAAGCTCATTAAACGATACAACCACTTATACCAAAAAATACTAAATTAAGCCTTTACTCACTGGAAGCTTACAGCGTGACCATTTGTGAGCTGAGTGGAGGCTCGGGTCATCTCATGGTGGTCTAAAAATGTGTCTGCAAAGTTAAGAGAAAAACTAACAGTGATTTTATGTTTAGAGTAATAAATATTCGAATTGAAAAGCTTTTGCATCCAAAAACAAATTGCCCCACCTTCTAATGCTGGTTCCTAGTCCGTGCTGTCTTTCTGGAGCCAATATCTCAAAATAGAGTACAGAAAAGAGAGGTTCTTGTTATAGGTCATCTAAAGAAAGGAGACAAAAACAATGCATTTTTAGCCAATGCACGATTACCTAGTATTGAATTTATCAAGCATTTTAGGTGTTCAGTGTTACATTACCTCACAGCTGCAGTAGGTAAAGGTTGATAGAAGAAATTATTGCTCTGGTGTTGGAGGTCTTTCTCAAGGGGAGCTGCCATTTTCTTCTTTACTTTTGTCGTCTTCAGTGAAGTTGTGATAGTGGAGCCTGATGGACAAACCAGATGTTATTGCTGAAGTTGGCTGACGTAAGATAAAGGTGTTTATTTTTAAAGATGTTAAATGTTAATGTAAATACCTTTTTAATAGTACACATAATGTTGGTTTTCCGGGCGGTGCTGGTTCACAGTAGTAGCTTCCTATTTTGCAGCAGAAAATGAAAAAACATGAAGTAAAACATAACAAAAAAAATGTCTTGAACAAAATGTTTAATTACGTACAACAAGCAGAATAGAAAACGCCAGTGTGAAGAACGTTTGGTGCTGACGGTGGCTGGAGACTTCTGGAACAAGTGGCACAACATGAAGCTAAAGATAAATGAATGAATAGACAAATTTTAGGTAAAAACAAAAGAAATGTAACCTTCTCAACATAATAAAAACATAATAAACAATGGCACTTACCTGAGACATCTGCTGTGGACCAATGGAGCAAATGGAGACATCACTTCCAATGGTGCTGTAAACTTCTCCCTGGTGTCCTTGTTGACCCTGAAACATAGAGACATTGTTAGAGCATGCATTTTTACATCAACATGACACTGAATTGATTGACTTTTTAGAAACATGCATTGGGGTCTTTTGTTGGTTTCTTGTCAGGCCTTCTCTTGATGAACACAGATCTTGTTTCTGTAAAATAGAGATCTCGAATTAAGACAAAGCTTAAGATATTAGCCAAACAAAAATCACTATGAGACATACTCCACTACTGTACTTGTGGGATCACTCAGAGGTTGAAGTTGGCAGTACCATGTTGACAGAGAGCGCTACCAAAAAGCGATGAAGTTTTGCAAGTGGTCACAGTCTGGCAGTGTGAGGTCAGGCTGCATGTGGAGTTAAACAAGATTAGGTAAATCAGTAAAGAGGAATCAAACATGAGATAAATGATTGTTACCTTTTTTAAGGTTTGTTATGGTGGGGGAGGTAGAGGCAACTGATGGGACTGTCTTGGTGTTAGAGGTGTACTGTTTGTGGATGGCGCTAGTGCTGGTTTTGTTGAGGGGCAGCAAGGTGTTGAAAGCTGCAAACAAGAGACTGCTGTTCATTTGTTGACATTTGATCAAAACCTTTAATAATATGTACAGATTTGAAAAGATCTAAGAATAAATAGTGAAAATTCATCAGTCTTTAGAAGGAGACTGAGATAAAGTCTTTAAAAGGAGACTATTAAATATAAAACACTTAAGTCTAATAACAAAAGGTGAAAACTCATCAGTCTTTAGAAGGAGACTGTGAGGTGAAAGCTTTAGTGAAACTTGTGTTTCTTAGCTTTGGGTTCCAGAGGGTTGGATTCAGAGGAGTCCACGTGAGGAGCCAAACCCAGGGCCTGGAGTAAGGGCGGAGCAGGGCCTGAAGTCTCGGGGCTGGAGGTCTAGACCTGTATGGGACGAGGAGGTGAAGCAGGTAGTCAGGAGGACGTCCAATCCAGCAGATTTTTATTTTTTTACAGTGGTGTAATAGACTGTACAATACAACATATCACAGTCACAATCAATACATATCCTTATAGCAAGTGTGCATCAAAAAAGCCATTGTATGCCTTATATGTGTCCAAAATGCTATTCTACTTGAGATCTGGTTGAGTCTTTGTTTAGGATTTTTAAAGCTAGGCTAAAATAATGCCTCTACATTGAAATGAAGTGCATACTCTTAAATGCATATTAGGATTATTAACTGTAGGTCTATAGACTGCCCTACAGAAGTACAAACTGTGGCCCTTACATGTCTGTCTGTGTAAACTGACTGCTGCAGTTGGCATAAGCTTCCCTGCATCTCTCCAGGGGAATTAAAATATCACAGATGATAGTTTTATTGCAATATTTAAATTTTTTTTGTGAATTACGTTTCTATAGTATCTCTATTTTGCATGCATTGTAGAACATGTGTAATGTACAAAACAAAGAAGAGGTAGACTTCATAATAATAGCTCATGTACTGTATGAATTAGGATTACTAATAACTGTAGGGGTCCCATAGAGATGATTGGTCCTCATGTGTGTGTCAGTGTAACTTGGGGAGCCTCCCTACCTGGTCCTGGTCTGCCACATATTCAACAGTGTACACAGGCAGTCTGGACCTCTCGACAAGGGTGAACTTCAGCACCAAAGGACCTCCGAGACACGGCCTCCCCGGGGCTGTCTGCATCAGACCTGGCAGGGCCTCTTACAGCGGGGCTCCTCCTCAGGCACAGGGCTGGAGCTCGAGGTCTGGACCATAGAGGACACGGGGGTGAGGGAAGGGAGTAAGAAGGTTTAGTGTTTTGTATGAAACAGCTATGGTCATTTATTCGCTGTAGAGTTGTCTGTGTAAATGCTACATTGTTCAGCTGTTGTCCTTAAGCCGTCTTACCTGGTCAGTGAGCTCCTCAAAGGTGTACTGGAACCCTCTGGTCTTCTTCCTCTTCAGCCTGAACTGGAGTGACCCCTGAGAGGCAGGATGCCCAGAGACCGGAGCTCGGCTGGACTGCTCAGTGGCCTGGACTGGGGGAGACTGACGGGCCTGTACAAGAAAAGGAAAATGTAGTTTTTAGGACATGATTCTGTGTTTTTCATTAGTCAGTTTAAAAGTGACACTGGCTTTTCCTTAAACCTCCTCGCTACCTGCTCTCTCAGAAGGTCGGTCTGTGGCTCAGTCGGACGAGGTTCAGCAGAGACAGTCGTCTGGATCTGAACAGGATCAGAGAGAGCGATGCCGATGAGAAACTATACTCCACTTAGAGCAACACTAGGTTAAACATTTCATTTGCATTTGTAGCATTTGATCTGTTGTTAGTATACGCCTAACATCAATAAGTGAATATAAACACACTGATAAATAAAACTAAAAGATGTAAGGTAAGTTAAATATAGTAAATTGACATTTCTAAAACTTTGCTCAATAATTACAACTTTGAGTAATTTACCAACAGTAAACAGACATCAAATCCTTACATTAATATAAATGTTGTTCCCATAGGTGTCCTTACCTGCTCTGTCTGAAGCCCTCTTGTTCTCTTTGGGAGGGTCGGGCTCCCCAGAGATATCCACATCAATGAGCGGTGGATAGGGCCCTTTGCTGCAGGACTGCACGAAGTTCAGGAGTCCTCCAGCGGTCTCTATCTCTGACACCAGGGGCCGATTCAGCTTCTCCCACAGGCGCTGCTTAACCTTACGTCCCAGTGCAAGGCTGTAGGGACGGGGACGACCACTGGGGTAACTGTGAGGAGATAAAGTACTGTCAGCAATAATAACCAGACAAACTTTTTATTTATGGTAACACGTTAGAATAACTACTCACTATAAAGTGATATTTAAGGATTAGTATTATTATTTACTAACCAATACTTCAACATTACACCACTGAGTTTTAAACACTGTTATTAATGAGTGAAGCTTGAGTAATAATAACAGCTAAGTCAATGCAATAAATAAACATTACAAGAACCATATTTAATGGACAAAAATGAGCCTAAATCTGGACTAACCCAGGTCTAAACCAAGGGATAAAATAGGGATTCAAAGAAAAATCCATTACAAAGACAAAACAGAGACGAAACCAGAACTAACCCAGGACAAACCATGAGCTAAACCATGACTGAAGCAGGACTAAACCAGGACTAAATAAGAACAAATCAAGGCCTAAACCAGGAATAAAACAAAGGATGCCCTTGCTTTCGCAGCCAGCCACTATATGACTTGAGTAGGCAAATTGGTGAGTTATTCCAAAGTATTAGCAATTAATAAAATAATAAACACTAATGAAGGACAGATAAGAAGAACGCTAAAAATTGTTAAAGAACTGATTACAGTCTGTGAGAGTCAAACTTACGTCAGCATGTCGTCCACTACAGAGTGATAGATGCTCTGGTACTCCTCCACACTGTAGCCGTGGATGAGGAGAGGGGCATCAGGGTCAGCAGTACTGGGCTGGACTATGGTCTGAGCTGGATCTAGGGCCAGGTCTGGGAGGTTTGCCTGGTTAGAGTTAAGAGAAGCAAATTATCAAAATAACCTCTCCAATTCATGTAGCGCATATAAAAAGATATGACTACAACTAATTATACACAGCTTTTAGTGGTTGACATAATAGTTGTGTTGTGAATATTCATATTTATTTGTACTAATCTTTGCACGAGTAAGTTACATTATACATCACTTAAATACATGTCTCTCACAGGAATCTCTTGGAGTGATGTACGATCATGCAAGTTTTGTGCAGCTTTTGTTACACAAGTTCAAGTTCAACAAGATTACTGTGTGCAGATTTGTTTCTTTAAAAAAGAAACAATTGTCTCAGTGTTGAAATCTTCTCTCTCCCTCTCCTCTTAATAATAATGCAAATGCATCCAAAATAAAAACTGAGATAACATTAATTCCTGCAGTAATGGTAAGATAAGAACACTGAAGACCAAATGTGACAAGTCTGCAATTTATTTAAGAAGGCTTCAAATATGATAATGAAATGATTATAGGCTAAACGTTTTTAAAACATAATGGATTAACATAGATAATGCAATTCAGTACAAGAGACTGAAGGACTATTTGAATTGCATGTACTGTAACGTTAAGTAGTCTGTAAGCTTCATATTCCTGGTTTATTCAGACTCAAATATGTTTCATGTTTACTGTGCTTGGTAAACGGCTATCGTTAAGTTTACAACAGGCTTTTTAATTTAACAATATACGCACAAAAGTCAGATTTACCCCGCTTTACGCGTGCGTCAAACTGGCGCTGCATTTGAGGCATTTTGAGGTTTATCTTACTTAATAAAAAAATCACCTGAGCTTAATAACAACTTATCAACAAATGTTTTTCTTTTCTCAGTGCAGTCCAGTAAAATAGACCTGTAGGTTAATGTTAATAGTAAAATGCCGCTGTAGGGGGCGCGGTTAAATCTTAAGTTACTTGCTCCATGCTGAAAGTGCTAAAAAACGAGTATTAAGATGCGTTTGTACATTTAAGTTAAAGCTGAACTTATAATTGTTATCTTTTGGCGTTTTCTCAGTAAATTTATTATTTATCTGTGTTAAGACTGTGTTAAAACGCAGCACAAGATGGCGCTGTAGTGTAAAGTGTTAAATCTCACTTGCTCCATTCTGGAAGCGCTTTAATCTCACTCAGTGGGACTCAAACTCAGGAGAGATGAGGAAAATTCACCGCTGGATGAGTTGTTCTCGCAGAAATTGTCGAGTGTGTAGCAAAAATGCAATTTTTTTCCTCGGTCGAAAGTTTCGAAATGTTGTGGCTTAAATATAATTAGCATAGCAACCAAACCCATAGCAACCGATCTTTGGGTCTGATTTTCATAATTTATTACTTTTTTAAATTTATTATTTATTTTTATTAATATTATTCGTTTAACATTATAACAATTATAAAAACAAAAAAGAAATTACTAATTATTTTGTCAACGTGATAAAAAAAATAAAATAAAAAAAAAAAGAAAAGCCCAGTGGTTCTCAAACTGTGGTACGGGCTTATTCTGTTTCATTTAGAGACAGTTTTGGGCTGAATTTTTCCTGGTTTGTACTAGTTTAGACATGTTTCTGTCCTGGTTTAGCCCTGGATTTGTCCTTATTTTGTTCTGGGTTTTTCCACTTTTGTACTGGTTTAGTCCTAGATTAGTCCTGAGGTAGAGTTAGTCCTGGTTCAGACTTGGTTTAGTCCTAGTTTAGGCTCATTTAGTTGCAGCCTACTTGGTGGTGTAAAAAATGTGATAATCACTGTTGTGGCCTATCCTGTAATAACTTGTACTCCTATCACAATAGCCTGAAGGTGATAATGGGTTATGAGTATTGTTTATTAAATTTTTTTGTAATTAATCATATTAACTCCAGTATGACCTCATTATTTGACACATCATACTTGAACTCGTGCACCAGACAATAATTGGGTAATTTTGAAATTTAATAAAACAGATTTGCCATTGACAGAACATGAATATGACTGTACACAACCAAAACTTGACTCTTAAACTATTTGACAATTTAAACAAATGTAGGTACACACATTATAGTGAATATGTAGATTGTAGAATATCTATCAATATGATAAAGGTATCTATTCACAGATTTTAAAAAATGCATCTGCTTAAAACAACCGATATATACCATTAGTGAAAAGTATTAGTATAGTATTTTTATTTTTGAGAGCTTTTAAACAGGGTAGCACCAAAGTCTTAAAAGTATTAAAAAGGTATTAAATTTGATATTGCCAAAATCAAGGCTTTAAAAGTATTAAATCGTATGGACAGATATTGAATTGTGTTCATTAAGGTCTTAAATTGACAAATTGGGACATCTACGTCTAGTTTTTTTCAGTGTTGTACCTGTCAAAAAAATTAGATCAATACTTTGTAAGGAACAACAGAGAAGTTTTTTGTGTAGTTTGGCTACAAATTCAAACAATAGTGATTTTATGAATATCTTAAAGTCACCCACTCAAAAGTGCTTTATTTAGTAAGATTTTGTAAATCTACTTTTTATAAGGGCTAATGTTACAGGCACTTGTTGCAAAAACATTCCCACATTACAGTAAAAGCTGTCACCGCTGAAATTTATTTTTCTGTTTTGAGATTTTTAATGGAGCACTGGAGTTACTTCACCTGTATTAAACTTTCAAAATAAAATCAATGAGTTTCAGAGAGTAATATTTATATTTTATTAGTGTTAAATTCATACAGATTACAGATTGTTCTTTTGCCGGGAATCTTGGCATTCAATTATATTCAAAATGGCATTAAAAAGTCTTAAAAAGGTCTTAAATTTCATGAGAAATAACCTGGAGCTACCCTGTTGAAGTAAATCGGGCTATTTTTACTCCTGTCGATAATATATACATTACATTTCCACCTCATAATGTGCTCTGGGACTTGAGTGTTTTTACAGAAACTGTGATTAATCTCAGTGTCCACCAGAGGGCCCCCCAGAGCACTGTAGAACATGGCAGAGCTGCAACCTTGTTTTTGCATTGTCATCATTACTACGGGTATTCTTGCATTGGCTTATCAGATATATGTACATAAACTAAGCATTGTATCTGTTTTTTTTAGAGAAGAGGTTGCTGACTGGTGTTCTGAGCTAACCCTGCTGTGTCTTCATCACAGTTGAAAAATGGATCCTCTAGTCCAGGTAAAATGTCCAGTTCGGGCCAGTTGTCCGGCCACGTGTCTCTTTCTCTGATGCTTTCTTCATCCCCTGCAACTTTCTCTTCTTTCCACAGATGTTTTTACGAATGCTATGAACTAGTCCCGGGATGCTGTGCGGCACCATGTCACCGTAGCCCACCGTTGTCACTGCGATTATGGCCCACCAGTAGGAGATGGGGATGCTGCTGAAGCTAAGATGGGACATTTTGGCTGCATTTGGGGTAAGCTCACTCTCTGCAAGGTGCACCAAAGTGGAGAAAAGTGTTATAGCCACGCACATGAACAATAACAGTAGCCCAAAATCAGTGGTGTTCCCTGAATGGTCACCCCCAGTGTCTGCAGCCCCAAAGAGTGACGGGCCAATCAGTATACACAATGCCCTAATGACTCATAGGGTTAGGCCAAGTTTGTCCAAAGTGCTTTTTCCGACATGGGCTACATTGTCTTCTACAGTTTTGTCTTTTACTTCCAGAAATAGTAGGATGTAGTAAGGTAAGATGGCCGCCACGTCGATAATGTTTAAAGGGCTCTGTAGGAACTCGAGTTTGCCTTTGGTATGAAACAGTCACACCACGAACTCCAGGGAGAACCAAGCCACACAGAAGGATTCATTGAGGAAGAGGTTACAGCAGGTCTGCGAGCATTCACCCTGCAAGGAGAAAGAAAGGTGTGTGGTAAATACTTATAGGTATATTAAATACAAGCTGTTGCCAGGTACTTGTAGTCTAATACAGTCGGTTTCCAATGGCATGTCAGAAAACATGTCCTCCCTGTGTTACTGTGGGTTCTCTGCAGCTTCCTCCAACCATCCATAGACATTCTTCTGTAGGTGAAATGGTGAATCTATCTTGTCCTTAAAGAAAAAATGTGAGACTCAACGGTCAATGCTCAATAAAAAAATATCAATTTGAAAGAAAAAAAACACAAATACACACACAAAGTCTTGTGTATGTTTGTGTTAATCCATGTGCTATTTTAAGCCTCTGTTTTATTTTTTGCCATAGTCTGAGGTGTTAGGACCTCATGACAGTGCAGTACGGTGACCCTTACTGGTGCATGTTGCAGGGACTTGTACTTGGGATTATTTGATCATTTATAAACAAAATGATTAGAAATTGTTTGCATTATTTTCATATTGAAGTGTTGAAACCTATGAAAGACAAGCAAGCGTAAATGTTGATTAAGAAAAGAGGTGAAACTGCTAAAAATATGATTTATATTAATATGTTGTTACCAGGGCCCACAGACATCAGCGGCCCCCAAGGCTTAGTCATTTTTTGCTGAATTTATTCATTTGCCAACTCTTTTTGATAAACATTTTGGTTATAATATCCTGCTTCCTCTTTCCTGAAAATGGTCTGTATATTGTTTTTGTGTTTTATTTCCTGTTTACCTGGACCCCTTTGCTGAGTTTGCAATTAAAAAATGTCTCAAAGCATGCATCCCCTCAGTCAATGTTTCATTACATTTAAATTAGTACAGAGTTGTCAGATCTCACTGACAGTTTCCTGCCCAAACAGAACTTAAAACCCACCCAACAGAATAAAAACAGCCCAAATAAGTACCACTCTAAATGTTAAAATCATTTTACTTAAGAACACAACACTTAACAGTAGCACTAAAAAAGTAAACCAAACAGGTTCCCCACAAAGAGCACAGACACCCAAAGCCTTTCTGGTCATCATAGAAACTCCAAAATATGTATGAAATACCAATAAATAACAATTTTAAAACAATAAACTGATGTGAGTGGGAGAACACAGCAGTTTGTTGAAATGTGTATTTCCACTTTGCCATAAAATGACAACTATTTTGTTGGTATTTTCTCCAAAATATTTTCCAAAAACCCGCCAAGTGTTGTGAAATTCGCCCCAAATTTTATAAATCAGGCCAGTGCTATTTTTTCCAGCCCAAGGTGTTCAAAAGAAGACCAATTTGGCAGAAACCAGCCCAATCTGGCAACCCTGGTGTTATATAGTAATTTTTTAATGGTCTCATTAGAGGCTTGGCCCCCAAACCTTACCTGCTTATGTAAAAGCCCTGAAAAGGGGGATATTTATAAGAATGCAGGGACGCAAGCTTTCTTCATGCCAGGTTTGTAATCATCGAAGAAGAGACATCGTGCGATTGACAAATAAGTATTGTGCGCCCCCTGCTGGACTAATCTGGTAACCGCACAATTAACACATTTTCATCTGGTTACACTTAGTTGCCTGGAAATTCCAGACTCACCGCTGTACCAGCGGATGATATTTCTCTGTAGAATAACAGACATATCAGTCTGGATTTTCCAGGCAATACACTTAGGGCCCCCACATGTTCAGGGGGCCCTTGTTACATGTTATTATACATGTTATTAGCTGTAATAGTTTGTTTCAAAGGGAAAATAGTTAACATACGTTTACATGGAGTAAATTTTAATTAGTTTAAGAAAAAAATCAAAATAAAATATACAGTAAAATGTAAATAAAATGTAACAGGAATTCTTATGGCAAGGAGAATTTTAAATTAAATGAGAATTAGTATTTACAATGTCAGTAAAAAAAAAGCCTGTTGGTACATGAGACAAAAAGGTTGGGAACGATTGTCATAAGAGTAATGGTACTATTTTTTATTATATTTGGGTGTCATGATAATGTATGGAAAACACAAATTCAGCTGAATGATTAACTTTAATACCATTGTCAGTACTGTCTAAAGCTCATTACTGAAGCAACTCTTCCTCCTGGTGGACAAAGACAGACCTGCACTAAAGCTCTCCTGTACTGTCCTCATTTATTTCAGTAGAAAATGTCTTTCACCCAATAACTTCTACCATCATTGGCTTTCTGATTATTGCTAATATACAAGCTATGATTCAGTTCAAATCAACAGACCTTTATTTATTCCAAGGCTCACAGAACAAGTTAAACCATGTGGCAGCATCTAAACCCAGTGAATATATGAATATCTATAGTTGAAAGTGAAAATGTAGGAGTGTGGTAAATAAGGTGATGTGCATTACAGATGATAGATGATCACGTAAATGTGCCACCGTTACTGCTGTATAAAATATAATCATCCATGTAACTGCTGATAAGATACTGAGTAATATATAATAATGAATAGCAGTACATTCAAATGCACCATAACTGTTTTGACACTGTCTTATTATAAGCACATGTAATGACTTGGTTGGCAACCTCAATCCAAAAAATGTGTAAAATGTTGATAGCCGTAATAAAAATGGTCCCCAAACACATCTTTAAAAAGGTTGGAAAGGGCAACAGGCTTGAAATGCTTAAAAAGTAAGGTGCAATCTAATTAAAAAAAGATTTGTTTGAGGATTTAATTGCAACTTATGTTAATAGAGAACTTAGTGAGCTGACTCTGTATAAAAGGGGTATTTTAGAGTTTATATGATCAGAAGTGGACAAATGGCATGCTTTTGATCTTTAGGCCCTCAGAAACAATGACTTGTGAAAGTGTTCCTGATCCATGCAGGGATTTTTAGCACAAAATAACATCTGTTTTAAACACAGTGCCACTTGAGGGCCCAAAAATCCCAAGCATACAATACATACAATACTAATAGTATTAAAGCACCTTTAATCTTATTAAAAGTGCTGTGAGCAGTATAGTTTATATATTTAGTTATAAACAGTTAAACATATCTTTTACATAATGGCCAAGTAGTTTTTGTTTTGGTTCTAAAACTGCATCGCTGATCGTCCAATCAGAAAAGAGACTGTTTTGATTGAAACTGCAGTACTGTTTTCAAACCAGTACAAGCCTTTAAAATGTTCTTTGTTAACTATCATGTTCCTGAAGAGTTGCCAATGAAAATAATTAGTTGCAAAACTCAGGCAAGCTGTCTTTATAGTAAGGTATTTTTGTTGTCCTGTCCCAACTTCTTTGAGGTGTGTTGCTGCTATTAAATTCATTGGAGTTTTTATTTTTAAAGCCATGTAAACAAAAAGTTTCAACACCTGATATATTGCTTGTGTTTTCTCTCCATTGTCTTACAGTGGCACAGGTTGTCTCAAGAAGAACAGGCCAAATATGACAAAAAGGCTCAAGAAGCAAAAAGGATTTTTCAGCAGTTTAATCCTGAGCTGTGTCCTGTCACTGCACCAATAGCAGCAGTAAGTGTTTTTTTCCGATTTAACACAATACAACACTAATTTTTACATTACTACATTTGTTGTGCTTAAAACCAGTCTTCAATCTAATAAGTGCCTTTCTGCCTGTTTCTCCAGTCTATGCTCCCAAAGTGCAACAAGAGAAAGAGGACCATCCCCTCACCAGGTAAATCACATGAAGCTATATTATTGTTATCATACTTGGAGCCTGATCTCATTCATTTTCCTTATGTATCTGATTTGTTGCAGAGTTTGAATTTGGGCTTGGCAGAGGCGCTTGGACATTGTCCTTGGCATTTCTCAATGAAACGGAAGACTTCGACTTCTGAAGGGACAAACCAACTTTATTAAAAAGACTTGCAATAAACCAAAAACTTAAACATTTAAATTGTTTCTCTCAGTGTTGTTTTTCTATTCATTTTACTATATGATAAGTAATAAGGTATGGTATAAGGTGAATTATAACGAGAAGAAATATTTTCCTGTATAACTACTTTGTTTCAAGAGTGAGTGTTTTTGTGCCTTACCTTGTTATTTTATAAAGATGGCATTTAATTTTACTCATTTTATTTTTTTCTAACCTTTTCCATGAAATTTGGCTCAGGTGTGTATTTTATCACTACTGTTTATATTCTAAACACAAATTTATTACTTCATTTCTACATGCTAAATGTGTTAAATTGCTCCTGTTCAGTGACAAGTGTCCTCGTCAGCAAGACATCATACAAAATGTTTACATTATTATTTTTTGCATAAATGAACTTCTGTCCTGAATATAAATACCAAATAATTATTCAGATTTGTAACCCTTGGCTACAAAAAATGCCAAAAAATAAATAACATTGACTTACACGGATTTGGGATTTTTTGTTGTAAGAAAAAGTTAACCAGTTTTATGTTATAGTTTTCACTGTACCATCAGAACTAACACTATAAATCGCCACTTCTGACATAAAACCACATCAGGTATTACTGCAATTATCAAATATGTCTCGGGTACAGCATTTGGCTTAACATGTTCAGTTATAATATAGAAGACACAACAGATCCTTTTGTAACAAGACGTGAATATAGTGCATTTGTGCAATATGCCTAAAATATAGCAATTGGCTTCAGAAAGGTTCCATTAACACTATAACCCTTCTATTTGTAACATGTTTTTAACTGCAAACTTGAAAGTCAGTGAAATTGCCATATTTGGAAACAAACATATTTGGCAGGGAACAAAACATTTAGCACACAAACAAAATGAGTAGTTTAGCTTAAAAGTTGATTTATAAGGCTTTGTAGTTTTGGTTTAAGATTCTTAGCTTCCAAAGTCAAAAATAACTTGAGAATTCTAATAAGTTCCTCATTGTGTTTGGGTAGTCACGATTTAAAACAGAGTAAAGCAAAGAGGAGACATACAGCATGGAGCAGGTTTGGGACACCATCCACGATTTCAGGAATGAGGGCGTGTGGAGTTGTGGCAGGCGTGTCTTCAGGCAGAATGGAGAGCAGGCCAACATTCGTTCCACTGTTGTAGTCTGTATCTAAATCTGAAGCCTAAACAGAGAAAGAAATAGCATGAATGAGTCACCACTATAAAATATTACTTAAAATTTCAATTTGTGTCATAGGCTTTTATTACATGTTTAAGTTTATGAAAACACTCAATATATGCATTGTTGCTCTTGGAGGTTATTTTGGTACCATTCTTAATTCATGGCTGTGTTCTTAGGCAAAATAAGTGAGTCCACTCCACTGGCTCAGAAGAAGCCTGCACATGAATGGTCACAGCATGCTTTAATGTTGGCATGACACAGGTTTGATTGCTGCCCTTCTTGATGCCATGCCCCAAAAGTCTTCCCCTTACAGTACATACAGATGCACTCAGCAGCTGCCTGCTGCCTCTCCTCAGCAAGCTCTGCACTGGTGTTGCCCCATCCTGCAGCTGAATCGACCTTAGTCGACTCATTGTGCAGCTGTACGGCTAGGTGTGGACTCAAAAGCTCAACACAAAAAATCCAAGACAAGGTCTTTAATCCAGAAATAGGTCATACACAAAAAATCCGTCCAAAATCCAAAATGACAAATCCAAAGGGGAGAAGCAATATCAGGGTCCAAAAAAAAACAGTCCGGTAAGATACACAATAAGCCACAGAAAACACTAGGAAAACGCTGGAATGCTCGACACAAAAGGAACAAGACAATCTGGCACAGGACTGGGGAAAGCACACAGACTATATAGGGGAAACAACAAGGCACAGGTGGAAGAGATTAGGGGCGGAGCAGGTAATCACAAGGGCGGGAAAAAACAGTGGCAGGAAGTCAAGCTGGAGACACAGGAAAAGTCAGTAACTTGTCAAAATAAAACAGGAAATAGATACACAGAACAAATCCTGACAATAGTCTACAGTAAACATCAGTAAATACAGACCTCTGTGACCTCTGTGTGGACAGCCGTGCTCTTATCGCTGTTGAGCCGCCCCTGGGCTTTTGGACTGCGAGCCACGAGCGTCTTGGCGGCGCGTGACAGTGAGAGGTGCTTCTTTAAGTCAGAAATAAAGTATGAGGGGCCGTGCATTACGATTTTAGTGCACGAGAGCCGTTGCACTGCCCGACGCGCCCCGGTGCCTCTGGGAGAAAGTGAAAGAGCAGCGGTGACCTGCGGTATCTGCCCCGCGGCCCCAGCACCGCGCCGTCCCCCCACCCCCACCCCCCATGCAATAACTGTGACTAATACAAAAAAATACAAATTACAAAAAAAAAAAAAAAAAAAAAAAAGTGTATTTTAACAAATATTAAAAATCAAGTGAATGGTGTTATTTCTTCTTTGTATTCTAAAAAAAAAAAAAAAAAAAAAAAAATCCTAATGACTTCTGATTGACCTGGCCTGAACCTGACTGACACGGTTTACGGTGGAAGCGGGGGATGGGTGTATTGTTGACGCGCATCACAGCAGCGGTCCCTAAATCGATGGATGTTACATCAACAAGTAATAATAATAATAATATTAATAATACATCAATTTTATATAGCGCTTTTCACACAACTCAAAGTCGCTTTACAATTTTTGATCTATTATTCATTCACTGCTCAGTCACACTCGGTGGTGGTGAGCTACTTCTGTAGCCACAGCTGCCCTGGTAGTTTGACAATTTTTTATCATGAAAAGGCCGTCCAAGCCATCAGGTGCTGCTTTTAGAAAGCGGAGAAAAGAGGAGGAGGAAAAAAGGCCCAAAGTAGAGGTATGTAGTTGTTTATTCTAACACTAAAACTGCTGTTTAACTTTTCATTTGCACAAGCTACGAGGTTAGCAAAGTTGAAATAAACTACACCATAGCTAGCTACTGCGTGTTACTGTGTTACTTTGTAATTAAAGACAGTGAGTGTGCTGCCACGTTTATTTAGCCTAGACTATGTATCATAACTATTAGACAATAATTATGTCGTAGTTGCAGTCTGTCTGTTGCAAAATTGCAACTGCATGTTTCTTATACTGTACTCACTGTAATATACTTTATGTTATTATGTACTCTACATCTGTCTAGATGCACTGAGAAAATATTTTCAGAAACAGGGGCCTGAAGAAGGTGCTGCAGAGGGGCCCTCACTCATCACGTCAGCACGGAAAGTGAGACACAGCTTGAACAGCCTGATCCAGGTGTGTTTTCAAATTGTATGTTACAGTAGTAGTCATGTTTCTAATGTAAAATATGTCCAAATCCAGAGTGTAATTATTTGATTTGAAATACTTTATGCGATATTGCCACATATTTGACCTTTTAAAAGAGTAAAGAACACCAACAGTATAATTTATTACACTTGATACTTCTATTGTTATGGTAAAAGTAGGACAACATTTATCTTATATGCGTATGTGTCTTTGTCCTTTTTTATTTGAGGGGGTGTGGTGGGCCGGGGCAATTCCAATCTCGACTAGGGCACCGAATTGGCTAGAACCGGATCTGGACTAATACATAAGAAAAACAAAGACAGTATGCGTTAATTACCTTAAATCATGCAAAGTTCAGAGTCCTCAGGCCTGCGCTGTTGCTCAGTGTAGAGGAGGGCCGTTACGCTTTATTGCGCATGCCCAGTACAAATTTGAACTCATTAATGAAGTTACTTTAGTTATGGTAACTATATATGAAGAAATTTTTATTAACAATAATCTCTTTCTAGTAGATCCAACATTTTGGGGAACCCTAAGTAAGAACACTAGAATTTTGCTTGTAATAAATACTATTTGGCTTTACAGTGTAGGATATTTGTTTTTTTCGTTTTCAATTTAAAAACAATATAGGCCAATTGAATGTAAGGTACATGGACCATCCATCATTACCCTAGCCTACGTGAACCTTAGCCTACGTTTCAGACATAGACAGACATGGAGAGAGAGAGAGACAGACATAGAGAGACATAGAGAATTCTTAACAGTTAACGGACGTTTTTTCCCATCACAGTAAACTTTTGGTTTTTCAGTAAAGACTTTTTTTCTCTGCCCACTAGGCTCACCTGTGTCAGTCATCTCACCTGCCTCCGCAGCCTCACCTGCCTCGCCAGCTAAGGTCAACACTGGGATGTCTAATAGCGAGCCAGGCATCTGAAGATGGGAGGTCTGGGAGAGGTCCAGCAGAGGTCCACCATCAGTGAGGATGGAGCCATAGGTGGGGCTAGCTGAGGTCATTACCTGGACATCTAACAGCAAACAATGCAAGCCATGCACCTGAAACAATATCCACTTACCCAAGAGGGAGCGGGACAGAGGAACAACATGTGGATAGCAATGAACTAAATGTATCAGGAACAGACATAATCAGACCTATATTAGGAACTATAACTATGTACATAGAAATATAAACAGCAATATCTGTAGAAGAAAAAGGCAGATGGGCTTGTCACACACAATATCAACCCGTTCATGCAGACTCTAAAATGATCTATAAAAGTATTTTACTTTGTTCTTTTATCTTTACCAGCATTTGTGCAGCTACTGCCAGCTCCATTCATTCACTCTTAACTCCTTGTGAGTTGATTGTCTCATTTTTAATCATTATTTTAAAAGCCCACAATTTTAGGATAGTAGTCTTTTATCTAGCAAAAATTAACATGAAACTTTTGTAATCTAAAAATTAAGTGGCAGGTATAACTATCTAATCTTTTTTGTTTTGTTTTTATATTCTTTTATATTATTACAGAGCAGTTAGTATTACCTCCCAGCAAGAATATTGAGTCAATTTAAATTGCGCCTCGTGAATGAATGCGAGTGGTTGTCTGTCTGATGTTTTCAAGCCTCTAAACTGCCCATTCTCTAGGGGATAGGCTCGTCACTTGCAACCCCTAACAAGGAAAAGCAGAAAAGGATGAATACATTACATGCGGTCATCCTACACCTGACGTTCTGTATTGGGCCAACGATTCTATTCATAATCACTATGAAAATCCCTTTGAACAGCATCCATGGAAGCCACTGGGGTCATGTGACCATGGATCATAAACCTTCCATCTGTTTCTAGTAGAACTTCTCAGTAAGGTTTAAGGAAAAGGGTAAAATGGTAGAAGTAATGCCAATGTGCAAACCACTGCCTTATATCAAATGAACAATGGGAACTTATAATATTTCAATTAATGACATATTTTATTTGGTTTATTCATCTTAGTGGCAATGACTCAAGTCGATGAAGTTGTGCCTAAATATTTTTAAGATTTAGACTGTGAGTTGCTTTAGTGATGCTGATGAAAATGCATTACACTGAATCCCAGCTAAATAGTCTAAGAAACAAACAATACAAATTATTACAAAATTATTACAAAATTACAAAACTATACAAACTCATTTGCAAGAATGCCCCAGAGCATTTGATTATTGTAAACACAAGAAATGTATGTTTTGATTTAATAAAATAATTAAACTATTTGAAGTCTGTACAAGTAGTTTTATTTTTTAAGTTCTGATATGAGATATGTGCTAAAGCGATTGTGAAAAACTGTAATTGCAAATTTCTCATTTTCTTTTTTGCATTTTAAGATGGGAAAAGCGATAATGGAGGCATTCCCCCAGCCTCCTAAAGTGGATTTTCAAACAACAAAAAAGGTGATGGCAGGAGAGAGAAGACAAATGGCCTCAGACGTCCTGCATGAATCGGGTATGCAACAAATTGCAACAAAGTTACAGTAATTGCCTTTTTTTTTCATAATATCCATATGATAATGAACCCTAGGAAGACTTATTTCTTGGTTGCAACTAATGGGGATCCATATGTAACAAACAAACATAAACATCCAGCGGTTGTTTTGTGGCAGCTCTAATCTGTGCATCTTTCTACTGATAGCGTGTATTAGGAATGCAATGGTTCACTTTGCCTATTGTTTGGTTCATACCACATTTTTGTCTTCACAGTTTTTGTTCGCTTTTGAAACTTTTTGAATATTAGAAAAACTGAATAAAAAGTAATATCTCAGTTTTGAATATAGATAAATGACAAATAGATCTTAGTTATACATAACAAAATTGATATTTACTCCTTTTTAATTTACTATGAACTGAATTACTTTTCTCTCAGTACCAAAAGAGCTATAAACTTTATGATCTAGTAGTCTCTTTTGTAAGATTATAAAATCAAAGAACTGTAGACATTGGCCAATTTTTTCTGGTGCTAAGTTCCGTTAGAAATAATATGGAACATGTAAAAGTAGGCTAATTTTAAAGGTTGAGAGGTGAAAGTGAAAGGAAAAGAAACTGTGCTGAAACACTGGTTTAAAGATGTAAGAACTGTGGACGACAAACCATATGGTTCATTTTAAAACTTAGAATTGTGGCATCTCTAGTGGGTATCCCTTCTCTATACATGTCTAAACTTTAACTACTCCAAATATGAAAACACATTATCTTTAAAAAATCTATAAGAGAAATTGTGTGAATGTTTACAGATAAATTGATAAGCAAAATAATTAATTACAGCCCTACAACTCAGAACTATTGTCTCTAAAATATAGTTTTTCTCAGTAGCTTTAGATTCCTCAGGCCCTGACCTTAAATTTACAACACTTTATGTGCATTTCTAAATATAATTCATACAAATGTCACAATGTATTATGTATCCAAGTTATTATTTGGTCAGTTAACCTGTCAGAGCTACCAAAATTTTAAGTTTTTGTGTCATTGTTTATGAATATGACATCCACAAGCTTTAACATTTTGTCAGTTTATGTATCAGCAAAAAAGCTAGCTAATGTGGCTGGACACCGCTGTCATCCGCTTTATCAGACTTTACTGGAAAAATGTGGAACAGGACTCAAATAATTGATCTTGTAATTTACTGATACGCCATGTTGTTGAAAGAATTCTTTAGTAGGACAGTTACTGTACAATATAGTCCAAATATACCAAATATATATATATATATATATATATATATATATATATATATACAAGGTTGACCTTTTGCAGTTAACGGTCACAGTGGCAGAACCGTTAGCGCTCTTACCTCCCAGCAAGAAGATCAATGATTAATAGAGTCATGTGTTAGCACAACTGGTCATTCTAAATTGCCCTCAGTGAATGAATGTGAGAGTGAATAGTTGTCTGTCTGTGTGTGTTATGTCGACTTGTCAATCCTGCAACTAACTGGCCATTGTCTAGGGTGTAGCCCACCTAAGGCCCACAGTTACTGGGATTGAACCCCAGTCACCTGTGATCCCTTTAAAAAAAAGGAGGAATGATGAAAGAATTACAGTAATTTTGCAAGTCCTCCTACACATTACATTTCGACAAACCTGAGATTCTATTGAACATCACTATGAATATCTTCAGCAACTGCTGACAACAGCTGACAATTGTACAAACTCAGTTGCAAAAATGGACCGAAGCATTCAGTCATTGTGAAATAAATTGTCAATCAATGTCTTTTTAGAGTTGCAAAGGTAACTAAGTATTATAACATTAAACAAGTAGTTTAAAAAATGTAAGTTCTGATCTGAGAAATGTGCCAAAGCGACTGAGAAAAACTGTAAGTGTTCCCCATCTGAATTTTGATACTATTTAACAAGATGCAGTTTCCTGCATTCCTGCTATGTGAAACTAGGAGACCAGACTGAATGTTAACCATACAATAAATCAATGCATGATGTACAAAAGACTGTCTCCACAGTGCCCACTTATCCTTGTTCTATTTAGTTCACTTGTTTTAATGTCTATTTGACAGTGTGCGTTCATAGAAAGTGAGTAACCTTGTTTTGTGTTTGATTCTCATTTTGCTAAAGCCCTAAACCTGTGTTTTTACCATGTTTTATGTAGAGTTTTATTGTAGTTTGGAGACTGTGTAGCATCCAAATAAGAGCTAACTGCTAGCGTCATAGCTACCTAATTAAGACTTGCTACCATTACATTTGTTTCAGAATATGTCTGTCAGTCCTGTTTTAAGCAGGGATACCTTATTATGTTGTTTGTATGCTATTTCTATGTACACAGTGCATTACTGAAGGCTGGGATGTTCAGTTTATGTGCAGTTATGTTGTACATCTGTATAGCTAATTAATATTACCAGCCCTGTAGCAGGCCTGTACCAATATTTTCATTATCATTATTATCATTGTGGCCACCTTGGTTGTGCTTATTACAATGAGTGCTTATGCGCACCACTAATATATTGTATTGTTTGTTCTGTTGTAGCAAAACCACACACACCAACCTACAAGTAGACATTAAACAAGAAGTTCTATATCTCTGAACCTGGACATTGTCTTTATTACTCTGCACTCACCTGAACATACAATTGCTGTCCTAACCCGACACCCTGCAGTGATTGCTATCCATATTCAAACTAGTTACAGTCCTCAATACACATGAAATATTTCAATGTTTGTTTGTTTTTTGCCAGTGCTGGATGAGGACAACTGCTGTGCCATGTGTGCCGCTTTTAAGCCACCAATTCAAAAACCACCAAGTCGAAAACCTAATGTAATCCTGGGTAAATCAAAGAATATTACTTTCTCTCACTCTTCACTCTCTCCCTCTCTCTCTCTCTCTCTCCCTCTCCCTCTCTATGTGTGTATATATATGTAAAACAATCCAAAAGTCAGATATGCCTAAGTTTTGATGACTAGTACATGTTGTAATAACAAGTAAACTTTTACTTATGAAGTAATAATAAAATTCTTTCTCATCTACAGATCTGATGTGACACATGTGACAGGTGGTATCACTGCGTATGCATTGGTATGACTAACCAGCACTTCCGAAAGGCTAAAAAGGAAGTTGTGATTTGTGTTTGTGAATGTCATGGGAATGTCATGACAACCAATAAAACCCACAGCGTGACTGCCCCACTCTAGGCTTCACTTTGCAATGTTCTGTATCTGAATCTTCCTCCCGATTGTTCTGATCATGCTGAATTATTCTGCAATAGTTTGGAGTCAGTGGGTTACGTGAGCTAAAAGCTATTGAAGAAAAACCTGATTTTTTACAGTAAAAATTTAGTTAAAATAACATAAAGCATGACAAGCTAAAATCATTTGCCGTACCCGATTGTACTTATTGTGTGGAATTATTCTGCAGTGGTTTGGAGTCAGTGGGTCACGTGATCTAAAAGCTATTGAAGAAAAATGCCTTTTTTGTGCTATAAAAATGTAATTAAATGTTCATAATTAAATGTTCATTTAAATTAATGAAATGGTCTAATTAAAACACTGTCATATAAGCATGTATGTCCTTTTCAGTTTTATGTTTGGTTGTTTTTTGTTTTTTTTTACTTTGCAACATAAAACATGAGCTAATTCTGAAATTGTTATATAGCTTTTATTTGTAATTTAATAGTATTTTGTTTTTTACTCTTATGTACTCATTCACAGCTCTTTCTTTTCAATGCTTTGACCGTGGCTGTTGTTTTGTTTTTGATAATAGCTCAGCTTTCATACAGTTCAGTATGTATGTCACTTTTCTCATTTTAGGTGTCTAAAATATGAGGTAGGGTTACATTTATTGCCAGTTTATTTATTTATTTGTTTTATTACGGAATTTTAATGGGATCGACAATGAAAGTATGGGTTGTTCTGGAGACGGGGCTGATTTCCGGACAGACCAGATATTTGTTCCCCTCCTGCCAATAATGTTGTTTTTTATTGTCCCTGACAGTATTGGATTGCATTAATATGAGGTCAACGTTTGTTCAAAAATTATTAGAAAAAGTGGAAAGGGGGAAAAAAAAGACACTTGTGCTAATAAAATGGCTTCAAAAAATGAAACTGCTCGGCAAAAAGAAGATATGCCCTCTGTGCAGAAGACACATGCAAATGAAAAAAGGTGGAAATACAAATGATGGATATCGTTGGTAAGTTTTAACAACATTTCTTGCCCATTTATTCTACCCATGCCACTACAAAATCTCTTCTTTTTACTCTTTTTAGCAGTTGTAGTAATTGCAATCTTGGTTATTGTTAAAGTTACACTGTGTAACTTTTCTCCTAAATATGTGGGGCATACTGACTTGTTTTTGTGATTTTTTTGAGCGATTATAAGGCCTGAGGCGCGATCTGTTGCTCCGAGCGGGGCTTCCGTACTGAGAAACCGCCCTCGCAACTTGGCCGGGAGCGCTCCGCTGTTGAGGAAGAGTCACGTGACAGGGAACGACTTGAGGCGCAGGTATAACCAGGAAGCTACTTTTAGCGTTATTATTTTCCATTGTGCGATATTTGTTGATAAGCTAACGCTAGCGCTAACTCTATAGAAGATCCAGTCCAAACTTCCAAAGGTAGCAGCTGGTCAACTAAAGTTGAAACAATGATGGAAATAGACGCACGCTCGCACAGTTTCAGAAGGAGGAGGGGCCCTAGTGTTTACGTTTTGCGACGGTGCAGTGGCACCTGTGGCCTCTAGAGGCGCAAGACCGGGAATCTTACACAGTGTAACTTTAAATACTATTTTTTTTTTTTACTTTTACTCAAGTAATAAATGTATTGAGTATTTTTACTTCTACTTGAATAATAATAAATTTAAGGTGGCTGTAATTTTACCAGTGCTGGAATGTTAAGCTATAATAAAAGTATTTGTTTTTTTACTAATTACTTTTTCCATGGGTACAACACAGTTACAGTTACTGACAATAAAATGTGGCGCGTAACTTGGGGCAGGAGACAGAGGAGGAGCGGCTGTGAGCGCCTAACTTCAGTGGTTGCATTTCAGAGTAGAGAGGTTTGCGAGTTTGCCCAAGACAGAAGCGGGGTAAAACGCCGCAGTGCTTTAGTTGGGTTGTGGGGCAGAGACTGCGCTGTAGTTAGTTTCACTTTTTCTCTGTCTCCGCGCCGCATCAGGCCATTCTACGGCTCCGCGTCGCGCATTAAAAACTTGTAACACAGGCCTCTTATTTCTGAAATGAAGCACCACACTGTCACCACCAAGACGCCCTTGGCTGGCGTGAGCTCCACGAGCAGGGCTGTCCGAACCATAGAGGTCACAGATTTTTTTTACTGTAGCCTATAGGAATAAACCAGAACTTAATTCAGAATAAACCATGTCTAAGCTGGGACTAAACCAGGTCTAAACCAGGACTCTTAACAGGTCTAAATCAGGATTAAACCAAGCCTAAACCAGAATCTAAACTTATTACACAAGGATTAAACCTGGACTAAACCATGTCTGAAATGGGTCTAAACCAGGTCTAAGTAATGAACAAACTAGGTCTACTCCAGGACTAAACCAGGATTACTAGGACTACATTTGGCCCCAACCTGTCAATGGAACTTCTTAAAGGTTAATTGTCACATCTATTATGTTTTCTTGTTCTAACACCACAAGTAAAGCCATAGTTACTTTGCCTAGTAACTAGTTAATTTTATAATGCAGTGATTTAATTACTACTTACTCTTTGGGAGAAGTAATTTGTAACCATAACTAGTTACTTTTTGAAGTAAATTGCCCATCACTGAAGTTTACTTTAGTATTGATTTTGAGTATTTACTTTGTCTTCCTTTGTATAAATGTGTGTATAAATGTGTTATTGCCTTTTCTTTCATTTTCTTAGGGTTTGTCAAAGACATCGTACATTTATTTCTAAGTCCATAAGAGATGGTTCAATTTTCTCTGGATCTCGCTCAATGTTAACATCTTGGATGATTTTTATTCACAGTTTAGTAACAATTACATAAACATTGCAAAATTATATAGACTTTTTTCCCTCTGAGTTAGGAAACCTTTGAAAATAGACAATATCAGTTTTGATTATTTTAAGTTCACTGAGCATGCTTGTGTTAAGGCCATTCTGTGAAATTTCTCATATAATCAGTTATAACTATTTCACCAAGTTTGTTTGTGCCATGTTATAAGCTGAATTGTTGATATGAAGTCACAGCTTGGTTAAATGTTACAGGTTTGCTCAGGGACTGAGACAAGTGGACCTCATTCAAGAGGGTATGTGTAGAAGCAGCCGCACATTGTCAAAAATGTCCAAGGTTATAAAGAAGGTGTGTGTGTGGGCAGTAAAGTGCTTTGAGAGAAGAGGAAGAATGACAATTGGTGGAAGACACGCTTTTGTTGTCATAGACGAAAGCAAATTTTGTCATAAAAGAAAGGTAAGAAATGAATTACTGTAAATAAAGATGTTTGTCAAAATGTTTCTATAATAGTCCATGGTTATTGATGTTGTTCTTGTATGTTTGTTATTTTTCAGTATGCAGGAGAGGATGGGTATATGGAATGTTAGAGGTCAAAGGAAAGAAAAGACGTCCTGTATTAAAATTTGTTCAGCGGCGAAATGCTGAAAGGTTGATTCCAAAAATACAGAAGTACGTATGGCCTTTAAGTACAATACTAAGTGATTCCTGGCGCCCATACAACAGACTGAGGGAACTTGGATTCATTCATTACCAAGTTAACCACAACCGGTTCTTTGTTCACCCAGCTACTGGAGCGCATACACAACACATAGAACGTGCATGGAGAACCTTTAAACAGGAAGTGTAGCGCTTCAGAGGAAATGTAACCCAAAAATCACTGCAAGATGCTCTACGTTGTATTGAGTGGAACTATTGATTGGGTCAGGGACATGAAATGGGAACCCTTGGTCGTCTGTTCAAAGATATAAAAGCAATGTACCCGTTATAATCCCACTTATACACAGTTCTCACTTTAAGAATACTGGCAACAGTTCTGTTAAACATTAATATGTAGTTCTTACTGTTACTAGCAAATAATTTAATAGTGTTTTTAGTTTTTATATCTGCATTGCTTTTAATTAACCAGGATATCCTGAAAGGTCATAGTATTAATATGTTTTTGAATTTGAACTGAAGGTCTTACAAATAATAATAAAAATGCAGTTTGCAGAACTCTTGAGATTCTTCATGTATTAGTTATTGTTACTTGGTGTTTTTGTTTATTTCCATGATACAAACTAGAAACAGGTAAATGTGCATTTTGCAGCTCTGTTTCCAGTTTATTACCTAATAACTACCAGACAAGTTTCCTGGTAATAACTACACATGATAACACTTTTTAAGAGTCATGTTTACTATGAAATAAAGTAGAAAGAGGGAGATGTGCATTTTGCAGCTCTGTTTCCATGTTATTACCAAGTAACTACTAACCATATTTCCATTTAATTGTTTAACTATCCCTGTGGTAACTTATATGTATAATAATGTGTTTATTACCATGAAATAAAGTAGAAAGAGGGAGATGTGCATTTTGCAGCTCTGTTTCCATGTTATCACCAAGAAACAGCAAAAAAATAGACATGCAATTTACATGGGAATTTAAAATGGTACATGGAGAATTAAAAAGTAATTACATGGTTATTTCCACAAATAATTACCATATTATTTCATGTTTATTACTATCTTATTACTATGCTATTACCATGTTATTACCGAGCTGTAATAGAAAGCGCTACCCCAACATTTTTTCATACTGTTCATAACTTTTGTGCATTGTTGTGAGTGGTCTGTTTTCTCCCACAGGGGAATGGAAGTGTTGTTTTGTGGGCGTTCTGTATTTGATATAAAGGATTGGCTATAAGACAGCCAATCAGAAACATTTGTGAATCCCAGTGATTGGCTGTCCTGCTCGCTACAATCATAGTTTGGCCTGTGCCACCTCGAGCGCACGCGGAGCCAGAGTTGCAGCAGAAATTAGTTGTGCAAGCAAAGATGTTGCACAAATGCATGGATGCCCACTCGCGCACCTAGGTAGACTTTGAGCTAGTGTGTGTAGACAGAGTTGAGCGTGCACGGAACAAAGGTTTGTGTGCTCAAATTATTATTGTCTTTTCAAATGGTAAAGTATGTACTTGCGACAGTCACACTGCGCACACTTGACAGTCACACTGCACGCGCACGGAGGTGGCACAAATATTACACTATAGTAGCAGGCATCAAATTTGAAATAAGCTCATTTTGTGCATAATAGTGTAAAATTTCTCAGTGTAAACATTTGTTTTATTATCTATTGTGAATAAAATATTAGTTTATTTGAGATTCTTTTAGTTTTCATTTCATTCAAATGAAAAATGTTCCAACATTTCTGGAATTCGGGTGGTAGTAAATATTTGTTTAATATGACAGGATCTGCTGCTAAACAACAAATTAAAAATACAGAAATACAATTAGGTGGATTTTATTGATTTTATTTATAATACATTGCGCATTCTGTTTTTCACAAGGGAGAAAACATTGCCTTAAATATGAGTTTAATACAAAGAGACAATTTGACATTCTTGAACATTTGTATGGCAAATAAAACTTCTCAAATCTGTGAAAGTTGTTTGGAAATGGAAACCAACTGTATTTTTATGAACTATTTTTAAGAACTGCAAAAATAAGCATTTTCCACTGCTCACTTCTGCTTAATACAGCCCTTTTTAGTGCAGAACAGCCCCAATTTAAGCATAATAATTGAAACTTTTGACATGTCCAGGTTCACTTGAGGAAACCTCCAGAGGGACCACAGACAGTGTAAGTACTCCTAACCTTTTTACTTAAGTGAAAATGAAAAAAAAAAAATTTAAGTGTAAGAAATACTTTCAAATTATTATTTCAAATGATTAACTACTCATATATTGTAAAAGTATTACCATAAATTACTCTTTGTTCTGTTTGTTCTGTGTTATATAGCATTTGTGATCTGAAATGTGCAGTATAAATATAATACAGCAGGACATTTATAAATGTGTGCACACATTTTAACAGAAAATTTAAGCTTTTTATATGTGACATAATTTCACTCCCATTCACTTTTTTAAAGATAATCAGAGTCGGCCCTTCCTATGGGCAAAGTAAGCAACTGCATAGGGCCTCACAGGCTTTAGATTGGCCCCATACTTTAGCATTGTCTACATATATTAATGATTTTGCATCTATGTTTGATGTTATTTATTTATTTATTTATTTTTAGGTTGCTTATTTATGTAATTTTGCTACTTCCTTTTATTTTTGAAAGAGTTCATTTGAACCTGGGGCCCAATGCCAATGAGGTGTTTTACTGTTTATCTAGGGCCTATCTTGTCAAGTTACTAATGTTTGCAAGTAAAAAATGAAAACCAAAGCTCTCAGTCATTTTGTACACTAAGTGAAGATTCACATAGTATGCCTTTAGTTTTATTATTGAATGGCCCCCAAACCTATCTACCTTAGGAACCCCAATTATATAGAACTGGCACTGAAGATAATGTTGAGAATATTGTAATGCAATATTGTGTATGTGCAAAATCCAATATATTTTTTATGTTATTTTGTTTCCATGAAACTAGATGTGTGTTGTTCTGAAAGTTTTGCTCATGGGCTTCCTGCTGATGGGTGAGTGTTTGTTAAGAAGACTTTTACTGTTAAACAATGCAATGTTTTCAGTGCTTTCCAATATATTTCATGCTTTGATGCCTATGTTGTCTGTGTAGGTGCCCAGTGTGATGAGTTTAGTGTCTCTCTGCCAACACAAATAGAGGCTCTGCGTGGATTCTGTGTAACAATACCCTGCTCTTTTCAAGTACAGGATCAATATAGAAACAACTTGAACAGTGGATGTAGAGCGTCATGGATAAAAGCCCATTTCTTTACCAAAACTGTACAATTTACAAGACTAACAACAGGAGACTTAACCCAGAACAACTGCACCACAACAATGCATGATATTACTGCAGGTGGAGAAGTTCAGTTCAGAATAGAGTGTAACAATGCTCTAAAATGGACATTTACAGACTCCAGCGTATATATTCAAGTGAATGGTATATACAGTATTTTATCAGTGTAAAAACAAATCAATGCTAGTGCAGTGTGTAACATTTTCATTTATTGATGTCCTTTTGGTTTTCCAGATGTCCCTCCCACACCAACACTGACTCCGCCCACTCTGAATGTCAGGGAGGGGGAGTCAGTGACTGTGCAGTGCTCTGCTCCTGTCCTGTGTCTGTCTCTCCCTCCCACTCTGACATGGAGCCCTGACCTGGGGGACATTCAGGAGACTCTGCAGGAGACACAGGACAAGACCTATGTCAAAGTGTCTACTCTGAACTTCACTGCTTCTCACAGTGAGATGACCATAACATGCTCTGCAGTCTACAGCAGAGAAGATGGGACAAGTGTTAGTGCAACGGCTCTAGTCACATGTGAGAGAAACATTTGTTTTATCGGTTTACATCCACTGGTGTTTTAAATGCAAGCTTTGAGTTACTCTTAAGAAGTCTCTCATTATTCAGAAATACTGTTAACTGTTATATTAACTGTTTCATTTCTCCACCTTGATGACTGTCTTGTGTTTGTAGGTGCTGAGTGTGATAAGTTTAGTGTCTCTCTGCCACAACAAGTAGAAGGTTTCCGTGGATCCTGTGTGACAATACCCTGCTCTTTTAAAATACAGAATAAATATTGGCAAAACTTGAACAGAGAGTGTAAAGCATTATGGAACGACATCAGTGACAATACAGTACAAGATACAAGACAGCAAACAGGAGACTTAACTCAGAAAAACTGCACCACCACCTTTCATGATGTTGATCATCTCTACAGTGGGAACTATTTCTTCAGACTGGAATGTGATAATGACCTGAAATATAGCTACAAAATAACCAGTGTGAATATTCAAGTGAATGGTATGTGTTTATTCAATCTATAAATTAATTCTTTCCAGTGTAATGTGTCAAATTTTGTGATGTTCGGTGTGAATGTCTCCCAGATGTCCCTCCCACTCCAACACTGACTCCGTCCACTCTGAATGTCAGGGAGGGGGAGTCAGTGACTGTGCAGTGCTCTGCTCCTGTCCTGTGTCTGTCTCTCCCCCACACTCTGACATGGAGCCCTGACCTGGGGGACATTCAGGAGACTCTGCAGGAGACACAGGACAAGACCTATGTCCAAATGTCTACTCTGAACTTCACTGCTTCTCACATTCACCATGAGAAGACCATAACATGCTCTGCAGTCTACAGCAGAGAAGATGGGGCTAATGTGTCAAGTGTGTCTCAGCTAATTTCTAATGTCACATGTAAGTCGCACTTAGGACACTGTAGAACCTGCTCACATTAAATGGGAAAATAAACTTTAAAGTTTGGCAATTACTAGAATGTGTTATACTATTTCTATTTCTAGAAATGGTCATAAATACCACAGAAAGTAGAAAGTTAACAATAGACACTTATAAGTACAACACATTTGTATTCTGTCTCATCACGATTTCTCTAATGTTGCTTGCGCAAGATTTAATTTTCAGCCTGCTAAGAGAAAAGAACAGATGATATAAAATTTAAAAACAATATTCCATTTATTGCATGTTCAGTATGTATTTGATATGTTTGCCATTTTCCTATAATATTGTGTCCATAGTTAGAAGTCTTGTTTTTTTCATAGATCAACCTAGAAACACCAGAGTGAGTCCTGTTGGCCCAGTGACAGAACACAGTAATGTGTCACTGACCTGCAGCAGTGATGCTAACCCAACTGTAAAAGCTCTACCTCTGGTTTAAAGCTGATGGAGGAACTCACACTGTGATTGGGAACTCGTCTGTTTTAAACATTAAAGCCTCCATAGATAGCACTGTTATTTTCTGTGAGGCTCAAAATGATCTTGGAACTGATCGCTCCACTGTCACTCAGCTGGATGTACAGTGTAAGTATTTTCAGTTTGATTATTGTCAAATAATTTTCTGTTGTAAAGATGCATGCATATTTAGTCTTTGTCAGTACATTATTTTTCTATCTGTTGCAGATCCACCCAGAAATACTATAATGACAGTTAGTCCTGCTGGCCCAGTGACAGAACACAGTAATATGACTTTAAAGTGCAGCAGTGATGCTAACCCAGCTGTAAAGCCCTACCTCTGGTATAAAGCTGATGGAGGAACTCACACTCTGATTGGAAACTCATCTGTTTTAAACATTAAAGCCTCTAAAGATACCACTCTTATTTTCTGTGAGGCTCAAAATGATCTTGGAACTCATTGCTCCACTGTCACCCAGCTGGATGTCCAGTGTATGTAATTTTCTCTCTTTACATTAATACAATTAGTTAAACGGTCACATGCATGACTCTCTGTTCCTGTCATTACAGTCTGTCCACAGATCCTGAACTCTTTAAACTGCACTGGTGATACAGCACAGATCAGCTGTTTGTGTGAGACTGAGGGAAACCCCTTTCCCATGATACACTGGTATTTTCCTGGAGTGTCTCCAAATATCTCCATCAGCAGTGAGCCTCTGAGTGACAAAGCTCTAAGGAGTGTAATCACTGTTAAAGAACCTCAGTTGAGAGATCTAGTGACTCTGGTCTGTCACAGCAGCAACTCTCTGGGATCTGACAGACAGAGCTTTAGTGTTCTTGCATTTACACGGCAAGGTTAGTGATTGTTGTCATCAGCAGTGCTACTTGAAAAAAATAATAAAACTGTGGACCGCTAGCTGTTACACTACATTATATTATATTACATTTTGTTGAAATATTACTTTTTGATTAATGTAAGATTCATGCTGTGAAGTAATAATGTCTTTTCACTGCAATAGACTTTTTTTTTTAGCATTTTAATTTAGCATTATAAAGATTTAGTTTCAATGCACATTGTTACTAGGAGCATATGTGCAAATGTGATATAACCCATGTGTTTATTGCATATACAGTATGAACATTATGCAGATGAGATGTGGTATCAGTAAAATTATGACTCAACAGTTTATCTAAAATCAGCAGCACTGGCAGAATTTTACTTGCAACAAATTCATTCTGTTGTTATTTGCATCTTTCACAGCTAAACCTAGAAACACCAGAGTGACAGTGAATCCTCCAGGTCCTGTGACAGAACATGATAATGTGACTTTGAAGTGCAGCAGTTTTGCCAACCCAGCTGTAAAGCACTACCTCTGGTATAAAGCTGATGGAGGAACTCACACTCTGATTGGAAACTCATCTGTTTTAAACATTACAGCCTCTAAAGATACCACTCTCATGTTCTGTGAGGCTCAAAATGAACTTGGAACTGATCGCTCCACAGTCACTCAGCTGGATGTGCAGTGTATGTATTTTCACTTTTTGATCTTTTTTATGCAACCAAGGTTACTGTCAGTTACTGGAAGATAATTATTGCAAGGCTGCTTATGTACTTATGCCTTGGTTACAGTTTTTCTTAGTTGCTTTGGTATATTTTTCAGATTAAAACAAACTTTCAAAACTACATGTTCAACCTTGAGAGCAATTTTTTTGACAAAGAGCAAATGCTGTGCTGCATTATTGCAAATGATTTTGTACAATTGTCTGCTGTTTCTTCTACTGTCAGTTGTTCTTGTCATGCTGATCAAAACACATTACACTGGCTCTCAGTTGAAAAGTCTAGCCCACTGATTCCCAACGTGGGGGTCAGGACCCCCATTAAGGGACCCCAAAGCTTCACAGTGGGCTGCGAGGGCCTCTTGAAAAAGAGGTCCAAGCTAGGGCTGCAAGGAAGACTGGCTAATGCATTGCAATAGTCACAGAAAATGTGTTTAGAAATTGTGGCAAATAGATTAATAATACCTTTGTGATGTTTTTGTTATGCCGTGAAATTTACCCAAAAAAATGACTTATTTTTTCCTAATTATTATGGTCAGGGAGGTGAATGGTTGAGGCTGAGAACATATCAACTGATAAAATGGGGTCATTTGGAAAAAAGGTTGGGAACCACTGCCCCTAAAACATTTAGGCATTATTTCATTCATTCATTCATTCATTTTCTACCACTAATTCCCGTTAGGGGTCGCGGGTGACTGGAGCCTATCCCAGTAACTTCGGGCCGTAGGCAGGGTACACCCTGGACAGGGGCCAGCTTGTCGCAGGGCTGACACAGAGACGAACACAGACAACCATTCACTCTCACATTCATTCACTCACTAGGGGCAATTTAGAGTCACCAATTCACCTAACACATGCATGTCTTTGGACGGTGGTAGGAAGCCGGAGTGCCCGGAGAGAACCCACGGTGCTGGGAGGCGAGAACGCTAACCGCTCTGCCACCATGCACCCCAAAATCAATCAATCAATTGTCATGATATGATATGTGTGATATGACATATTTTCCATACATTTCTATGAGAGTCAGTTCAGATGTTATAGTTTGTCTCATTTTTTTTTGCTCTTTGACTGAAACCTGGTTCAAGTCAATCTCTTTCTTCAAACAACAGGATTCTCCGTTGTAAATCATTTAGAACATTTTTCATCATTTCACACAGTTTTCAAACTCTTTTTCAAAACTCTTCACACTGCTCACACACAGAGACACGGCTTCTCTGAAATCACTTTGTTTGGCCAAAACAACAGTCCTGTCCACACATGGAAAGGGATTTTGGTCAAAATGCTGTTTCTTTAGATATAGAAACTTAAAAGTAGCTGCAAAAATCTAACATTTGTGAGAGCTAAGCGTCTGATTATAAGAAAATGACTTCTGTTTCATGTCAGACAGACTGTACTACAGAATGGGACATGACATATACAAAAATACGAAACAATATAACTTTAAACCAGGGGCTGGATACTAACATGAGGCAGATTACAGATGGGATGGGAGCTTACAGCTGCGTTTTGAAGCTAAACATGAAGTCTCTCTTTGCTAAGTGTGACAACAATGTGGATAATAATATACCCTATCAGGAACGTTCAAATGACAAATAAGAAAGAACATATTGTTAATAAAAGCACTGCATGGTGTTTTCTATCAGGTTAACAGTGTTAAAGCAGTGTTAAAGCTGAGCTAAAGCTAACAGCAGCTAAAGTTTGTGCAGAGGAACAGGGCTGGTTATGTCACAGTCTGTGTTAATGTGTCTGCTAAAGGTAAGGCTGGCATCACTTACTGTTGCTTCTCCCTGTGAGGATTTAAGTTTAAAGGGACATGAGAGTCAGTGTTTTAAATAATGTACACTGACCAAGTGGCTACATTCTAGACTGTTGTAATATTGTAGGCCCATAATAAATATTGCTCAGACAGTGTCATTTCTAATTTGTTGAGCAGATGAGATGCTTGTTTTGGCTGATCACTAAAGGAGTAATGGACTTGATGTTTTTAAATAATCTCAGTACACATGCTGAAGAGCTTTCTGGTGCAGAATGAGGCAAGTCACTGTTGTCATGCAACATACAAAAACCTGTGCATTTAACCCCAAATATTTATTACACATTTTTACTGTATGTCCCCTGATTCTTTGAGCCCTGGGCTTTGGCTCTGGCCCTGTGTCATTTGCTGCTACTGTCTGTTAGACTCTTGTGAATTCTTTTTTTATTCTCTAAAAGTATAGCCTATAAAGCATCACTTTAGTTTTTTTTTTTTACACGTTTTACTTGTACAATAGGTAGGTTAAGTACTTTCTCACTTTTCTGTTAAAAGCTTTTGTTGAACAATTTGATTAGGACCTGATACAATGACAGATTATATTCTATATTGTATTCTTTTTTTTTTTCAAAAATTTTTTTTTTTTCAAAATTTTTTGGGGGAGGACCCCCAGACCTTGCCTGGAAAATCCAGACTGATATGTCTCTGCGTTATTCTACAGAGAAATATCAGTCTGGTCACCACGCCGTCCGCAGTGGTTTACTCAAATCCAAACTGTACGGTGCATTTTGATTGGTTTATTTAAGTCACGTGTTCTTCGCGAGCAGCGTCACTCGTACGCGTCTCCTCACCGACAACAATCAAGATGGCGCCCCGAGGAGCCGAGAGTTTGTTTCATTCAGCGGTATGGTACGGTAATGTTGAAATAACTCCCTCGTTCCTCCCTCGTGGCTTCACTTCATTTGTTTACTTTCTCACTTTCTTGTCACTTTGTTAACGTCACGTCCACCATTTTCTGATTGGCTAACGCCGCTGTCCGTTATCTCGGGTTTGCTCCGCCCTAGAAATCGAATTGATTCTAAGGCGACCAGACTCATCCGCTGGTACAGCGGTGAGTCTGGTATTTCCAGGCAACCCCAGACCCCCCCCCCCATTTCTATTATATTATATATTAAGTATTATATTGCATATTTTGTAGTTTTTTGTTATTTTGAACTGTGATCCTAAAACTTTTTTTCTGGATGTTCAGCTGTTTGAATGCTTCTTGAATATAGCTCTTTTTATGCATAAGAAAAGTGACGCTGAAGTTGAATGAGAGCTGGTCTACAAAAAATTTCCCGGGATGAAAAAGAGTCCCACTCCAGCCCTGGTGTAAAGAATAATGCTCATGTCCTAACTGTGATGGTCATTTCTGACAGACTGTATACAAACTATAAAAAACACCCCACTGCAGGTTTACAGCACATCACAGTAACCAATGTGAAATATTGTACAGTACAGTACAAAAATCATCAAAATACACATTCTCTACTTACATAAATTCAGGTTTAGTGAAAATATCCACAGTTTCCTGTTCATTCATTTGGGCAAAAGTATGAACCCTAAGGTTCACTGCAGTAAATCAGTGAGAGCTGCAGTTAGGCCTGCTGCGTGAAATGAGTGAATGTGCACATGAAGTCACCTGATCAGAGTTTGATAATTTTGATGCAAAAACTGGCTTTTGGTGGATAATTTAAGCATTTTGATTACAGAACAACATTTTGCAAAAAAGCCTTTGTTTTGAGAACCTGAAATCCTGTGTGGATTTTCTGTGTGACCTGTTCTGCAAATAACAATTCTGAATGGAGAAATGTGTCAAAGCGATTGTAATAATTAGTGAAGAAGTGTCAACACACCGCTCTCTGAGTTCGCCAATGAGGGCTCAAACTCAGAGGAGGAAGGAGTACTCCTGCTGCTGCTATCACTATTTCCAAGACTACTACTGATACTACTACCACTACTGCTACTTTTACTATTGCTACTACTACCACAGTTACTACTACTCCAGCTTCTGCTAACTCACTTGAAGGCGAAACATGTAGTAAGTAAAGTAAAAGTATGTCTTGGAAAATGCACATAGGAAGTACTTGTACTTAAAAATGTACATAAGTAAGCCTTAGTTGTTTTCTGCAAGTGCACAAACTGACATGGTGAAGCAGTTTGATGGTCTTGTCTATAAAAACTCACAGAGGTCTGTTTATTCTGAAGCTCAGATTTGTTAATTGACAGAAATATTTACTTTTGAGAGTTCAGATAAGGATTTTGATTTTATTTTGCAAGGAAGCATTGTGTTTTGCTGTTTTTGTGAATGTTTTTTTGAGAAATGCACTTAAAGTTTTGAAAATGTAAAATCTAATCTAAGAAATGCACCAAAGCAACTGAGATAATACTAAAACTATAATAGGAGAAAGGAGAGAGTTATCCTGATCACTCAAAAGCTAAGGAAGTAAATTTAGCCCCCTGTTACTTTATTGAGGTTATGTTTGTTGCATGGACAACCTGAACAGCTAATTATAGTCACTTACAACTAAAAAACAACACCCAGTCAGAGTCAGATTCTGGAGAACAATGACAATAAGTGTCAGCCAAACATGGATTTCATAGAGTGATCAGTTTTAGTCTGGAGCTAAAACACGTCCACTACTCCAGCTCCACCCTGACAAATGGCTTGCATTCCTCAAGATTATGCCCCTGTGCCGTTTCAAACTTTTTTTGTGTGTGCAACCTTTATATAAAATAAAAGACAATGTTACACAATAAATCACCTAGTTTTGCACACTCAAGAGATCATAATACCACACATCAGCCTCTGTTTATTGTTTTCATCTTTCACAGATCAACCCCAAAACACCACAGTCACAATGAATCCTCGTGGCCCTGTGGCAGAAGATAGTAATGTGACTTTAAACTGCAGCAGTGATGCTAACCCAGCTGTAAAGCACTACCACTGGTATAAAGCTGATGGAGGAACTCACACTCTGATTGGAAACTCATCTGTTTTGAACATTAAAGCCTCTAAAGATACTACTGTTATTTTCTGTGAGGCTCAGAATCATCTTGGAACTGATCGCTCCACTGTCACTCATCAGGATGTACAGTGTATGTATTTTCAATTTTTTTTGTACTCATTCTGGGCCAGATCTATAATTAGCCATTGCTAAACCTGTTTATCAGAACAAAAGCCTTGGACACAGCTGTGGTCATTTGGTGAGTGGCCTCACAGATGATTGCTGAAAAAAGTATTTGCACCATTCTGAATTTCTTACATTTTTTTTTACATTTGTCACACTTAAACATTGCATCATCAAAAACGTTTTAAGGTTGGACAAAGATAGTCAGAGTAAATACAAAATGCTGTTTTAAAAAGAATATTTCATTTTTAACCTGGATCTATGTGCCGAAGTTATTGCCCCCCTTGTTAAATCATGAATTAACTGTGATTACCACAGTTTTTGGAAAGGGCTACAAACAATTTCTAAGGCTTTGGGATTCCAGCAAACCATGGTGTGAACAGTAGTGAACCTTCCCAGGCCGGTCTGCAGAAATTACTGTCAGTATGGTATTGTTTTTACTTTTGTCCACCTTCAAAAAGTACAACTTTTGTCTCGTCAGTCCACAGAATATTTTCCCAGAAGTCTTGAGGATCATCAAGATGTTTTTTTGGTAAATGTGAAACAGGTTTGTTTTTTCTTTTTGAACAGCAGTGGGTTTCACTTTGAAACTCTCCCATGGATGCCATTTTTGCTCAGTCTCCTCATTACTGTTGAATCATGGCACTGGCCGGAACTGAAACAAGGAGGCTCTTTTAGATGTTTAGATTTTGTTCTGGGTTTTGGGACCACTTGGATGAGTCATTGATGCATTCCTAAAGTAATTTTGGTAGGCTGGTCACTCCTGGGAAAGTTCACCACTGTTCCAAGTCTTCTCCATTTGTGGAAAATGACTCTCACCCCAATCAGCTGCAGTCCTAGTCCCTTACATGTCTTTGTAACCCTTTTCCTTTACTCAGCTTTCAGTGCTTCAGTGGTTAATCACAGGTTGTTAATTCAACAAAGTGGCTAATTACTTTTGCACATAGGCCCATTCAGGTTTGGATAGCCTTTTTCCTTAATAAATGAAATAATTTAAAATGTAAAACTGCACTTTAGATTTACTGATTATCTGTCTAATATTAAAAAGTGTTAAACTGTGTGACAAATCTACAGCTTAGTGGATCTGTCCCCGGTTTTTGTTCCAATCCCTTACATTATTCAGATGTCCTTATATTACAATATGTGCATTATTTTCTTATTTCAAAGATCAACCAAGAAACATCAGAGTGACAGTGAGTCCTCAAAGCCCAGTGACAGAACACAGTAATGTGTCACTGACCTGCAGCAGTGATGCTAACCCAGCTGTAAAGCACTACCTCTGGTATAAAGCTGATGGAGGAACTCACACTGTGATTGGAAACTCATCTGTTTTAAACATTAAAGCCTCTAAAGACATCACTCTCATGTTCTGTGAGGCTCAAAATGATCATGGAACTGAAAACTCCACACTCACTCACCTGGATGTACAGTGTATGTATTTTCACTCATTCTTTTTATGCACCCAAGCTTCCTCTCTAATTCAGGAATAGAATTATGTAGATATGCCTTGATTAATGTGAAAAAGAGGGTTTTATCTGGATTTCTCACAATCTAAGACAGAGTAAATACATTAGCAACAATTAAACAACAAATTTTTAGTGTAGCAGTATTTAGGTGTATGAAAATGAATAAAATATGAAAAAAAATGTCTGTGCAAATATTTGGGCATTTTTAAGGTGATCTGTGGGTTGTCTTTAACCATTCTCACCATTCCTCGCCTATGTCTTTCTGGTATTTTTCTTGGCCTGCCACATCTGGCCTTAACATCAACTTTGCCTGTGTCCTTCCATTTCCTGATTACTGCCTTAAATACCTTAAAATGGATGAGGCCACCTGCTGCATCCTATGGACTTCCTCAACCTATCTCACCCACTCTCGTCTGGATGAATCCTTACAGAGCTGATATATGATCCTATAGATGAACTAAGGGACTAACAGTCCTAGATGCATTGCCTGTCCGTCCTGGGAGAGGATCTCTCCTTCAATATGGGCTCCATAAGGTTTCTTCTTTTTTCCCGTACCTGGGTTTTTTAGGAGTTTTTCCTTACCGAGAAGGAGGGTCTAAGGACAGGAGTGTCCTGGGTCTGTTTAGTTTAGTGTAGTTATTGTTTGTGCTGATTGTGTGTTAAGTCTGATTGTGTGTTTATGTTTGATCAACTGTTTGTGAAGCCCTTTGAGGCGACTTTTGTTGTGATATTGGGCTATACAAATAAATCTGAATTGAATTGAATTGAATACCTTTTCTCATTATTGAATGCACTTCTCTATGAATTTCAAGGCTTAACTAACTGATTTAACAAGCAGTCCCAGAGGAGTGTCCAGACTTTTACATATGACTGTACTACAGACTATTTTCCATGTCATTATTAGACACTGATATAATTTTATTGATTATAATATTTTGTATAAGGTGAAATCAACATGTTCTCAAACTGCGTGTCTTATTTTTTAAAGTGCACAAAAAATTTACCACATTCAGCTGGAGATTATAATACCACACATCAGCTTCTGTTTATTGTTTTCATCTTTCACAGATCAACCCCAAAACACCACAGTCACAGTGAATCCTCATGGCCCTGTGGCAGAAGATAGTAATGTGACTTTAAACTGCAGCAGTGATGCTAACCCAGCTGTAAAACACTACCACTGGTATAAAGCTGATGGAGGAACTTATACTTTGATTGGAGACACATCTGTTTTAAACATTAAAGCCTCTAAAGATACCACTCTTATTTTCTGTGAGGCTCAAAATGATCTTGGAACTGATCGCTCCACTGTCACTCAGCTGGATGTACAGTGTATGTATTTGAAGTTTAGATATTTTTAACTCCTTTGGGGCCAGATCTATATTTAGGCATTGCTGTGCATGGTTGCTATACATCAATTGTTAAAGCAGCTTCGTGGATCTGGCCCTTGTTCTTGTTACCATCCCTTGTATTATTCAATAATCCTAATATTACATTATGTTTGTCAAGATCAACCAAGAAATACCAGAGTGACAGTGAGTCCTCAAAGCCCAGTGACAGAACACAGTAATGTGTCACTGACCTGCAGCAGTGATGCTAACCCAGCTGTAAAGCTCTACCTCTGGTATAAAGCTGATGGAGGAACTCACACTCTGATTGGAAACTCATCTGTTTTAAACATTAAAGCCTCTAAAGACACCACTGTTATTTTCTGTGAGCCTCTAAATGATCTTGGGACTGATCACTCCACTTTCACTCAGCTGGATGTGCAGTGTATGTAGTTTCATTTTATAATTACATTGTTTAGTTTAGACTTTGTTACATCACATTTGTTTTTAATCTCCCAATAACAGTCTCTCCACAGATCCTCACCTCTTCAAACTGCACTGGAGACGCAGCACAGATCAGCTGTGTGTGTGAGACTGAGGGAAACCCCTTTCCCATGATCCAGTGGGATCTGTCTGGAATATCTTCCAATCATTCCATCAGCAGTGAACCTCTGAGTGACAAAGCTCTAAAAAGCATCATCACTGTTATTAAACCTCAGTGGAGAGATCCATTCACTTTGGTCTGTCATAGCAGCAACTCTTTGGGATCTGACAGACAGCAACTTTATGTACAAACATTTCTACAAGAAGGTTAGTCATTGTTGTTCAGTGTCTTGGGAAAATCTTCTCAAACTTTCCAATTAATAAAGGAAAATTAATTAATTGATTAATTACGGGTATGTACAGGTAGGTACAGGTTTGTAATTAATTAATCATGATTAATCAAATGTATAGGTCAGAAATACAATGTAGGAGCTTCTTTGCATGTTCTGGCATTTTACTTAACTTAATTTCAAACTATAACTTCATTTCAAACCAACACTGCAGTCAAACAGGGCAATATTCCGCGTTCGTGCAGCAACCTCTGCATCTGAGAGCACACAGGAGCGCGCCTCTCTGTCTCCTCTTCTGTGCTCCGCGTGAACCTGTCTCCTCTTGCCTTTGTGTCTGAACCCAACGGACTACTGTCTCCTCTGAGTGAGCATGAGTCAGCTGTGAGAACTGTGAGAAATATGATGAGCGCCTTGAAGTAGTGCATTTAAAGTGAAAGAAAAGAAGTGAAACCGTACACTGGATGTGCGGGGGCGGGCCAGCCTCAGAGGAAACCCCACATTTACATTGGCTACCTGTAGTGCACTCATATAGACAAATACTTCCAACTGACCAAAGCTGAAAAACACTCATATTTGGCATTTTAACTGGTGTGAATATCCAGCCTTGGTTACAGTGTGCCCGAAACTAGGTCACTGAGAAGAGTTCTCTGTTGTTATTTTTCTGTAATTAATTAACTGTAATTAACACGTTAACTGGTGCAATCATGAGGTCCATGAGAACTCAGGAAAATGTTTTTCCAAGTTGTAAAATGCACATGAACGCCTGCACAAGTCAGAAAACGAACTTGGGAACTCTGGTCAAAACCTGCTGCCTGACTTCCCCATTTGACGTCATCTGCTTCATGGACAGAGCAGAAATGTAGCTGATTAATTAATTTGCGTTTTATACATGAGCTTGTTGCTAATAATATAGTTGTATAATAATCTGTCGGTCATACAGAAGTAACAGAATTGTGTTAGAAATGTTAATCATTGCCATTTTTTACGTCCAATGTCCAAGCTCTTTGGCTAAAGCTATATTTGCAAATTGTATTAACATTCAGCGTTTTAGTAGTGAGGAGGCTACCATTAAATCTGACTAGTTAGCTGTATTAAATGCTAATTAATAACATTACAGACCAATAACTTTTATCTACATATTGTGACGTCAATATACTGACTTTCCAAGATAAAAGCACATGAACATAAACAAGTCAGGAAAACTACTTTTTATCTCAGAAAGACAAGCACATAGAGCACATGAATGCAGCAAATGTCCCAGCCCTTGTTAACTGTAATTGTTCTGTTGAGGGTGCTGAGTTTAACCGTAACCCAATATTTAATGATGTTTTTTCTGTTTGTTGTTTAATGTTTAGGAGTTGGAGGAGAAATGACATATCCAGTCCTCATAGCCATAATTGTTATTTTGCTGGCACTAATGGGTGTTCTGCTGTATGTTATTAGGTAAGTAACTATTATATTATATATTATTATTATATATTATATTATATTATATTATATTATATTATATTATATTATATTATATATAGACACATTGCCTGTCCATCCTGGGAGAGGATCTCTCCTTCAGTTGGGCTCCATAAGGTTTCTTCTTTTTTCCCCACAGCTGGGTTTTTTTTACGAGTTTTTCCTTATCGAGAAGGAGGGTCTAAGGACAGGAGTGTCCTGGGTCTGTTTAGTGTAGTTATTGTTTGTGTTGTCTGATTGTGTGTTTATGTTTGTTCAACTGTTGTGAAGTCCTTTGAGGCGACTTTTGTTGTGATACTGGGCTATACAAATAAATCTGAATTGAATTGAAAAATTGAATATTAATGAGGGGGGCTTCATGTACAAAACAAGTGGTGTGTGTCAGATGTGAGTTGTGTACATTTGCCCATGGACTATCTGAATTCTTTTACGCATAATTACTTTCAGTGAAAAACTGTGGAATTTCAAAATGTAAACAATAAATTGAATAAGCAATACAGTTTTGGTTTCTGTAATTGGAGTTCTTAAATCGATCCTCAGGCTGGACAAACTTTCTGGGTGTTACCCTGGGTTCTCTCCAGGTACTCTGGCTTCCTCTCACCACATGCATGTGTTTGGAGATTTGATGACTCTAAATTACCTCAGGGGAAAGAACGTGAGAGTGAATGGTTGTCTGTCTGTGTATGTCTCTGTGTCAGCCCTGTGTCCACCTGGTCACTGTCCAGGGTGTACCCCACCTAAGGCCCATAGTTACTGGGATAGGCTCCAGTACCCGCAGCTCCTAACAAGAATAAGTGGTGGAAGATGAATGAACAATGTGTTTAGAGTCAGTGTTGTGCTGTATTTTTCAGAGCTCAGTATGTTCGTCTTAATAAGCATCAGTCCACTGATGTGGCCATGGACCAACTACAGGAGTCACATGAGGTACTTGGGATGTAAATTATGAAAACATAGAGATAATGAAACATAAAAACATAACCTAATAAAACAGTTCTATTTTGTTTTTATTTAAGTATGTGGAGACAGATGAACATTTATACCAAAGCAAATGAGGTGAGAGCAGAAGAGCAGTCAAAGAACAGCAACCCAGACAATAAAGACGAAGGAGGGGATGGCCACGCTCCAACAGTGGTCAAGAAAATGTTATTTACTCCACTGTGAATTGGAAAACCAAAATCAATCATGAGGGGTGGGAGAGTGAGGCACGTAAACAAGAAGAATGGTGAATCAGACCAGATGTTATTTATAGGTGTGAGACAGGAAGAGAAGGGTTTCATGTGTGGTCCTCCTTAATTTTAGATAAGGAAACTTATCTCCAATAAGTGAATATTTTATTCTTCATCAGTGAAGTCAAAATGTTATTTAACTTGATGTATGTGTGTGACAGATATTTTTCTTTTTAACTCAAACATGCACAGTATATTCTTGGTTTGTTGTCTAATTTTAGCTGTTATTTTTTGTTCTTGTTATTACTATGCTACATAATTTATTGTGATGGCCTTCAAAATGGCACATTTTAGAATTTTAAAAAGAGTTGAAATCTTAAAAACACTGCATTTTTAAACATAATGGATGGTAAACAAACCTAACTTCTAATCCTTTTCCATTGCCTTCACCATATTACCTTTCTCATAAATATGCATTTGTGATATATTCAAAAATGCATCAAAACGTTTAAAAAGTTATTATGATATTATTCTTTGTACCACTGAAAAGATCTGTAAGATCTCTTAATTCTCACAAATTGTAAAAACTTTTTGCCACCTCAACTATAGAAACAAAATTTTATTTAATAGGAGCAAGTAATACACTGTCATTTACCTCTTGTCAATAAAGATGTTCAAATACTAAATATACCTTTTCAAGAGACCATCAATATCTAAGTTTGTGCTATTAAGCCATTTAAAGCTACCATTAATAATGTACAATGTACTCAGATGCTGTTACTTTTTTTATTAAATAGGAAATGCAAGATGTATAATTCTCTCAGGGAAACTGCACTATACTGTACATAAACATACAAGTATTTTTTAAATGTATACCAATATCTATTAAACACATGTACAGAAAAATAAAAGCAGAGATGCTTGCTGACATGATGCAGATGAGCAGAGGAGAAGAGACGTCTGTTCCCTGCTTCACCGTTTGAGAAACACTAAAAACCAGGCGTTTCACCCGGGTGTGTTTCCAGGATAAGCAATAGAAGATGGATGGATGGGTGTGGTTTAGCTGGACGTCGCTGTGGAAACCCTGGTGCACGTCTACAACTCATGTAGCATTTATGCTAGTTTTGATGATAAATAATGATTTTATTTGTCAAACTGGTTAAGGTAAGAGGTAGCGTTAGGATTAGTTTATTTTATGTTATTAGTACAAGTATGTGTATAAAATTATTATTTGTTAACTTTTTCCCTCTTGTTCTGTGCTGACAACCCAGCATAAACCAACCCTAGTTTTATGCCCTAATTTGTTACCAAATAAACTTGTTTATCGTTTATTACTTGTTTAAACGCCTGGTTTTAGTTAGTCCCTGGCACATCCAGGCACTCTAAGCTGCAGCCTCATTTCCTTAGCATTAGCCACATAAGCTGAATGTGTAGTAGGTTGAAAAACGCTACATCTTATGTTTTGTATTGAAACATACACCCCCTCTATTTTTTTGTATTAACACTAATGTGTCTTTCATCAAGTTATGGGTGCTATACACATCCACACCAGTAGATGGTGCTGTTAGCGGTACAGTGGAAAGTAGAGGGAGGAGGCGCAGGCGCAGCTTCAGAATTAAACAAGCTATGGCCTGACTAACTCGTCTCCTCTCCGTCTTATCCACAGCCATAGCTGCACCACACCTTTAGGCTACACAGTCTAACCTTAGCTGTGTGCCACTTGCTACCGCCCAGCTATCCCCTAGGGCTGGCGCTGGTAACAAATGCTTTCACATTTTTAGACTGGGATTTCTTTTTGTGGCAAAACAATTTTAATGATGCTCCATTTTTATGTATTCCAATTTCTCTGTATTCTTTTTAAATTTGAGAAATATTTTTTTAAAGGTAAGATTTTTTTTAAATCTACCCCTGCTTTTATTTTTTGAGTGGACAAAAACTATTTTCATGTTGCACCTCAGGGCCACCGTCAACTTATTTATAATGGTAGAAAACTACAGCATTTCTTCTACTTACTTCTGTTAAGAAAAGGCTAACTTCCCCAGTTCTAAAAATAACTTTGGGCCTGTTCATCTCACTGAAAATTATTATTAAAAGTAGCGTTAAAAGTAGTGTTTTTAATCACACATTTGGTAAAAAAGAAAAGACAACTATGCAGTAAATCAAAATTAATTTATTGTGAAAATATGCCACACATTTACCACACTGGAAATTCTGATACTCTTTCTACACAAGACCTTTCAGAAAAAAAAGAGATTTCAGATTTGGGGACAGTGTAGTTGTAGTAGACACTCATTCTGGAGAATTTGAGGTGGCATGAGGTCTGTACCCAGAGCTTATTGAATGTTAAAGTATGTTCAGAAAGCATATGTTTGGGCCTGTAAGCACATCTCACCCTCACAGAGCACAGAAGCAACTTCCTCATTTCACTGGGTTAGCAAAACTAAATCACACATTTTTTTTTTTACATTTTTTAAAATATTTTTAAATGCTTAATCAAAATAGCAGTGTACAACAATTACACATTTACATAAAGGTAGTAAAGTAAGCATTTTCCACTGCTCACTTCTGCTAAATAAAAGCTGCTGTGTTGTCAAGATCAATGTGAGCAGTATTTTTGGAGAAACTTACTTTATTACTTTTTTCTCCACTGCATTATAAAGGTTGTAGTTACTTCTGCAGAGAAATTATCTTAAAACCTTGTTTGCATGTTGCTTGTCCCACTTACACACCATAAAGAGAATCATTTACTCATTTCCATTTCCATACTTTAGGACTTGGTTGAATTTTCTTGCACTGACCATGTTCTTCTTTCTCTTTAAAAGCGATGGCTGTTGGGATGGGTGTGTTCTTGTGATCTTGTACAACTAATAAATTTGTCAACTTTGCTTTGCATATATTTTCTTTTTCCTTCATATAGTACATGATTCATTTCAGTTGGTAGTCTCCATATCCTCTTTGCAGTCACAAAGGAAATTTGGTGATCATGCAGCCCACACAGTCATCACAGTCTCTCCACAGATCCTGACCTCTTCCCACTGCACTGGAGACAAAGCACAGATCAGCTGTTTGTGTGAGACTGAAGGAAACCCTATTCCCATGATCCAGTGGGATCTGTCTGGAATAGCAACCAACCAATGAATCAGCAGTGAGCCTCTGAGTGACAAAGCTCTGAAGAGTGTAATCACTGTTAAAGAACCTCAGTGGAGAGATCCAGTGACTCTGGTCTGTCACAGCAGAAACTCTCTGGGATCTGACAGACAGAGATTGAATGTTCAGACATTTCTTTAAAAGCTGACCTAATTTTTCTCCAAGAGACCCATATCGGTCCAAATGACCAGAGCAGATTAAGAGTTAATTGGATATCCCAGGTTTTTCAAACGTCTTTTAATCGTAATTATATCTAACCATAGTCCTGTTATGCGTCAGCTCAGAAATATACTACCTAAACAAAATTATAGCTGGCACTTTAATACTCTTTTACTACATGACCGCTCTTTTGTAACATTTATGAATGAATGAGTTTTTATCAACTAATGGCAATGGGGAAGTTACAGACTCACTTCAGTGGGAGGCATTCAAGGTCACTTGTAGAGGTCATATTATGTCATTTGAATCAGCTCAGAAAAAGGAACTTAATGCTTGTTTCAAGGAAATAGAATATTAACTTCCATCCCTTGAAGAAATGTATAAATCTGCTCTTTCACAGTCAGATTATAATTTTTTTATTTAAAAATTTTATTTTAAAGGTAAAATACGAATATATTCAGTTTTTAAATAGGCAAATTAGTAATTTAATTTAATTAGTAAGTCAGTTTGAAACTCAAGCAGTAACACTATGAACTAGGTGACAAATCAGAGAAGCTTTTAGCTAAACAACTCAGAGGCTCACAACCTAAACAAGCTATACACAAAATCCTAATCAGGTGAATTTCTTACCCTCCCAAAAGAAATCAACAATTTTTTTTTTTTTTTATGAACTTTAGTACAAGGAACTGACTCTTACAGCATGGATGGCATAGAGGTTAGCACTCCTGCCTCACAGCAAGAAGGTCCTGGGTTCAATTCCCGGACTGGCTGAGACCTGTGTGGAGTTTGCATGTTCTCCCTGTGTCTGCGTTGTGTTTCCTCCAGGTGCTCCAGTTTCCCAATCCATAATACCATAATAATATCTAGCTATTGCTCTCTGCTGTAGCTATTTGCTGTAAAACTTGGTCATCACATTGCTAAAATTATATATCCAGTTTAAACTGGGTTTGTTCCTGGTAGATTATCCTTCAGTAACACCTGTTTGCTACTGAACACAACATATTCAGATCATGTTAGAAATAGCTGCTGTGCCATCACCCAAAAAGTGTTTGAGCAAAGTGAATGGTCAAACATGTTTTATACTTTAAAACACTTTGGATTTGGTGTTAATTTTATCCAGTGGGTTAAGATCATTTATTCTCACCCTGTATCATATATTGTTACCAACTCTGATAAATCACTGCCAGTTAAACTGCAGCGGGGAGTTAGGCAGGGTGAGCCGCTTTCTCCTTTACTTTTTGCTATGGAACTCCTTGCAATAGGACTTAGAGCCCATCCAAAGATTCAGAAGACTCCCTCTGTCTGTCAAATAAATTAAAAAAAAAACATCGGGGCTGTTTATCATTCAATATTCCCCTAGTATCTAGTATCCATCTATTTAAACCTTCTCTTTTAGATAATATTTTTTGGGCCCATTGAGGAACTACTACAAGTCAAATAAACAAATACAACACAAAGCTTAGAGGTGGGGTAATGTATAGCAAAAAAAACAAAAACAAAAAAAACAAAACAAAAACAAAACAAAACAATAGAACATAGAAAACATAAATGTTAACTGTACACAGAGAAATGTTACACTTTTATGGTCAAAATGAGCTAATTCATTTAATTTCTGCTACAAGTCTCAAAATATTTGGGACAGGGGCAACAAGTGGCTGCAAAAGCAAGAAATTTAAAAAAAAATTCAGCTGAGAGAACATCTGGCCACTAATGAAGTTAAATGATATCAGGTCTGTAACATGATTAGCTCTAAAAGAAATGTCTTAGAGAGGCAGAGTCTCTCAGAAGAAAAGATGGGCAGAGTCTCTCCAGTCTGTGAAGGACTGCGTAAAAAGATTATGAAATACTTTAAAAGGGTTGTATTATGCAAAATTGACTTTTCTGAGTTTTATACCATGTTATAATGTTGTTTCCTCATCAAAAATATACCTGGAGTTATGTTTTTGTTTTATTCATGCATGTTTGAGTAATCCTCTATTCTTTTACATTTTACATTGAGTATGTGAGAGGCCAAGACAGCTTGTTTCACCGGTGTCTTCCTTTTCCACCGACCCTCCCCCCTCATGGTCCTGCCCTGTTAAGAAAGCACTGCTACAGCTCACACCTCCTCCACAGCAACCAAACAAACCCACCACAAACTGCAGCAGACAACACTCAAACACTGCTACTGCACCGACAATGTGTTTGTTGGGACACACTGAAGGGGCATCAAATGATGAGTTTCTTATAAATAATAAGGTCAAGTGTGTTTTTTTTTTTCAATAATTATTGCATTTTCTGACCAAAAAAATTTAAGATGCTGATCTAGATGTGTCCTAAATTAATTTAAAAGACTCACAAAAAAAGCGTAATAAAGCCCTTTAAAAACAGTTCTTCCATGTCAAATTGCAAAGGCTTTGCAAATGTCATCTACAGAGCATAACATCATCAAAAAATTCAGAGAAACTGAAGAAATCTCTGTGCATAAAAAACAAGGCCGAAGACCTTTATTGGAGGCCGTGGTCTTCGGGCCCTGCATCACTCATTGACATGATTGTGTCAATGACATTACATTACATTACATTAAATGATTTCAGGAATACTTCCAGAAACCACTGTGGGTAAACACAATCTGCCATGCCATCTGCAGAGGCCAACTAAAGCTCTATCATGCAAAAAGGAAGCTACATGTGAACATGGGCCAGAAGCACCATTGTGCCCTGGGCCAAGGCTCATTTAAAATGGACTATTTCAAAGTGGGACAGTGTCCTATGGTCAGACATTCAAATCTGACATTCTTTTAGGAAATCACAGACACCTTGTCCTCCAGGCTAAAGAGGAGGAGACCTTCCAGCATGTTATCAGAATTCAGTTCAAAAGCAGCATCTCTGATGGGATGGGGGCATAAGTGCATGCAAGATGGGCAGCTTGTGTTTCAGAAGGAACTATGAATGCTGAAAGGTTTATAAAGGATTTAGAACAACATTTGCTCCCCTCCCAGACAACTTCTGTTTCAGGCAAGGCCTTGTGTATTTCAGCAGGACAATGCAAAACCACATACTGCAGCTAGTGCAACAGCATGGCTTTGTCGTAGGAGAGTCCCGGTGCTGAATTGGCCTGCAGTCCAGATCTGTCACCTGTAGAGAATGTTTGGCGCATCATTTAATGGAAAATATGTCAAAGACTACCATGAACTTTTCAGCTGCTGGAAATATAAATCAGGCAAGAATAGGATTACAACACCAAAACTCCAGAAACTAAGCTCGATGCTCAGACGTCTTCAAACTGTTTTGAAAAGAAGAGGAGCTACTACCCCATGGTAAACCTGCCTCTGTCCCAGCTATTTTGAGACTTGTAGCAGGCATCAAATTTGAAATGAGCTCATTTTGTGCAAAGTGTAAAATTTCTCAGTGTAAACATTTGTTTTATTATCTATGTTATTTTGTGAATAAAATATTGGCTCATGTGATTTGAAAAACTTTTAATTTTCATTTTATTCAAATTTAAAAAATGTCCCAATGTTTCCAGACTTCAGGTTGTAGCAATGTTTAGTTTGTTCTATTTGTTGATCTGCTGCTAAGTAACACATTAGAAATACAGAAATGCATTAAGTGGATTTTATTGTATTTATAATACATTACAAATTATGTTTTTTACAAGGGATTAACCATTGCCTTAAATATGAGTCTAATACAAAGAGACAATTTAACATTCATGAACTTTTGTATGGCAAATAAAACTTCACAAATCTGTGAAAGTTGTTTGGAAATGGAAACCAACTGTATTTTTGTGAACTATTTTTAAGAACTGCAAAAATAAGCATTTTCCACTGCTCACTTCTGCTTAATACAGCCCTTTTTGGTGCAGAACATCCCCAATTTAAGCATAATAATTGAAACTTTTGACATGTCCAGGTTCACTTGAGGAAACCTCCAGAGGGACCACAGACAGTGTAAGTACTCCTAACCTTTTTACTTAAGTGAAAATAAAAAAAGATATTGTAAGTGTATAGCCTAAGAAATACTTTTAAATTATTATTTCAACTGATTAACTACTCATATATTGTAAAAGTTTTACAATGAATAACTCTTTCATCTGTTTGTTCTGTGTTATATAGCATTTGTGATCTGAAATGTGCAGTATAAATATAATACAGCAGGACATTTATAAATGTGTGCACACATTTTAGCAGATGAAAATTACTGAAACTATATAACTTACTATTTTAACACAAAATGTAAGCTTTTTATATGTGACATAATTTCACTCCCATTCACTTTTTTAAAGATAATCGGAGTCAGCCCTTCTTATGGGCAAAGTAAGCAACTGCATAGGGCCTCAGACTTTAGAGAGCCCCTGTACTTTAGCATTATTCTACATATTTGAATGATTTTGCAACTGTTTGATTTTATTTTATTTTTAGTTTCCTATTTGTGTAATTTTTTTGCTTGTAACTTCCTGTTATTTTTGAAAGAGTTAATCTGAAACTGAGGCCCAATGTTAATAAGGTGTTTTACGGTTTATCTAGGACCCTCTTGTTGAGTTATTAATGTTTGCAAGTAAAAAATGAAAGCATTCATAATTAAAAATAAAGGAATGCTGTGTTAATCTTTAGTTAGTGTACAAAATGATTGAGGGTCTTGGGCCCCAAGCCTTTCTTCCTTAGGGCCCTCAGATATATAGGACCGGCACTGAAGATAGTATTATGTGATAGTGTTATATTATAATGTATGTGTAAAGGGTACAGTTAGGTCCATAAGTATTTGGACACTGACTCAAGTTTTGCAAGTTTTTGCTTTTTACCAAAACTGTTCAAAATACAGTTATAAAATCAATTTGTGTTTAAAGGTCAGACTCTCAGCTGTAATTTGAGAGTATTCACATCCAAATGGGAGAAAGGCTTTAGGAATTACAGCTCTTTAATGTGTAGCTGCCTCTTTTTCAGGGACTCATAAGTATTTGGACAGTTGCTTCAAAAGCTATTTCTTGAGCTGCATGGGCTTTTCCCTCATTAATCATAGACTGAGCAGGTAAAAGGTCTGGACTTGATTCCAGGTGTTACATTTGTATTTGAAAGCTGTTTCTGTGAAATCACAGCATACAGTATCTCAGTGGAAGTAAACCAGACCATCCTTAGGCTGGGTAAAAGAAGGCTTGGAATGGCTCATGATCCACATCACAGCACATCTTCTGTAAAACCTGATGGAGCAGTGTGATGCATGAGCTGCAGAACTTCCAATGGCACTGGGTCACTGGTGTTTATTAATGATGTGACAGAAGACAGATGAAGACTGAAGTGTATAGGGATAAACTTTGTGCTCAGATTCAGACAAAAACCATGAAGTTGACTGGATAGTGCGCCACAGTACAGATGGACAATGACCCAAAACACCCAGGAGTTTTTTAAGGCAAATAAGGGGAATAATTTGCAATGGCAGGGGTCAGTCACCAGATCTCAGCCCAACTGAGCACGGATTTCACTTGTTTAAGACAAAACATAAGACAGAAAGACCCAGAAGTGACTAATGACTGAAGACAGCTGCAGTAAAGGCCTTGCAAAGCAACATAAAATAGGAATCCCAGTGTATGGTGATGTCAATGGGCTCCAGACATCTGGCAGTCATTGCCTGCAAAGGATTTTCCCAAAGTATAAAAAAATTAACATTTTATTCATAGTAATGTTCATCTGTCCAATTACTTTTGAGCCCCTGAAGAAGAGGCTGCTACACATTAAAGAGCTGTAATCCTAAAGCCTTTCTTTGATTTGGATGTGAATACTGTCAATTACAGAGTCTACACTTTAAGCACATATTAATTATATAACTGTATCTTGAATATGTTTTGGTTAAGAGCTAAAATAACAAAAATGGTGTGTCAGTGTTCACAACTGGACCTAACTGTATGTGCACAATCCAATATATTTTTTTATGTTATTTTGTTTCCATGAAATTAGATGTGTGTCGTTCTGAAAGTTCTGCTCATGGGCTTCCTGCTGATGGGTGAGTGTTTGTTAAGAAGACTTTTACTGTTAAACAATGCAATGTTTTCAGTGCTTTCCAATATATTTCATGCTTTGATGCCTATGTTGTCTGTGTAGGTGCCCAGTGTGATGAGTTTAGTGTCTCTCTGCCAACACAAATAAAGGCTCTGCGTGGATCCTGTGTGACAATACCCTGCTCTTTTCAAGTACAGGATCAATATAGAAACAACTTGAACAGTGGATGTAGAGCGTTATGGAGAAATGCCCATTCCATTGCACAAACTGTACAATTTACAAGACCAACAACAGGAGACTTAACCCAGAACAACTGCACCACAACAGTGCATGACATTACTCAGCTGCAAGGTGGAGAAGTTCATTTCAGAGTGGAGTGTGACAATGCTCTAAAATGGATATTTACAGACTCCAGTGTAAATATTCAAGTGAATGGTATATACAGTATTTTATCAGTGTAAAAACAAATCAATGCTAGTGCAGTGTGTAACATGTTCATTTATTGATGTCCTGTTTGGTTTTCCAGATGTCCCTCCCACACCAACACTGACTCCGCCCACTCTGAATGTCAGGGAGGGGGAGTCAGTGACTGTGCAGTGCTCTGCTCCTGTCCTGTGTCTGTCTCTCCCTCCCACTCTGACATGGAGCCCTGACCTGGGGGACATTCAGGAGACTCTGCAGGAGACACAGGACAAGACCTATGTCAAAGTGTCTACTCTGAACTTCACTGCTTCTCACAGTGAGATGACCATAACATGCTCTGCAGTCTACAGCAGAGAAGATGGGACAAGTGTTAGTGCAACGGCTCTAGTCACATGTGAGAGAAACATTTGTTTTATCGGTTTACATCCACTGGTGTTTTAAATGCAGGCTTTGAGTTACTCTTAAGAAGTCTCTCATTATTCAGAAATACTGTTAACTGTTATATTAACTGTTTCATTTCTCCACCTTGATGACTGTCTTGTGTTTGTAGGTGCTGAGTGTGATAAGTTTAGTGTCTCTATGCCACAACAAGTAGAAGGTTTCCGTGGATCCTGTGTGACAATACCCTGCTCTTTTAAAATACAGAATAAATATTGGCAAAACTTGAACAGAGAGTGTAAAGCATTATGGAACGGCATCAGTGACAATACAGTACAAGATACAAGACAGCAAACAGGAGACTTAACTCAGAAAAACTGCACCACCACCTTTCATGATGTTGATCATCTCTACAGTGGGGACTATTTCTTCAGACTGGAATGTGATAATGACCTGAAATATAGCTACAAAATAACCAGTGTGAATATTCAAGTGAATGGTATGTGTTTATTCAATCTTAAAATTAATTCTTTCCAGTGTAATGTGTCAAATTTTGTGATGTTCGGTGTGAATGTCTCCCAGATGTCCCTCCCACTCCAACACTGACTCCGCCCACTCTGAATGTCAGGGAGGGGGAGTCAGTGACTGTGCAGTGCTCTGCTCCTGTCCTGTGTCTGTCTCTCCCCCACACTCTGACATGGAGCCCTGATCTGGGGGACATTCAGGAGACTCTGCAGGAGACACAGGACAAGACCTATGTCCAAATGTCTACTCTGAACTTCACTGCTTCTCACATTCACCATGAGAAGACCATAACATGCTCTGCAGTCTACAGCAGAGAAGATGGGACTAATGTGTCAAGTGTGTCTCAGCTAATTTCTAATGTCACATGTAAGTCGCACTTAGGACACTGTAGAACCTGCTCACACTAAATGAGAAAATAAACTTTGAAGTTTGGCAGTTTCTAGAACGTGTTATACATTTCTAAAAATTTCAGAGAAAGTAGGAAGTTAACAATAGTGATTTATAAGTACAACACATTTGTATTCTGTCTCATTGAGTTTTCTCTAGTGTTTCTTGTGCAGACTATTTTCAGACTGCTAAGTGAAAAAAACAGATGCTCTTACTTAAAATTAATATTCCATTTATTGCATGTTTAGCATGTATTTGATATGTTTGCCATCTTCCTATAATATTGTGTCCATAGTTAGAAGTATTTTTTTTTTTCATAGATCAACCTAGAAACACCAGAGTGAGTCCTGTTGGCCCAGTGACAGAACACAGTAATGTGTCACTGACATGCAGAAGTGATGCTAACCCAACTGTAAAACTCTACCTCTGGTATAAAGCTGATGGAGGAACTCACACTGTGATTGGGAACTCGTCTGTTTTAAACATTAAAGCCTCCATAGATACCACTGTTATTTTCTGTGAGGCTCAAAATGATCTTGGGACTGATCGCTCCACTGTCACTCAGCTGGATGTACAGTGTATGTAGTTTCAGTTTGATTATTGTCAAATGATTTTGTTGTTGTTGTAATGATGCATGTGTATTTCGTCTTTGTCAGTACATTATTTTTTTTTTATCTGTTGCAGATCCACCCAGAAATACTATAATGACAGTTAGTCCTGCGGGCCCAGTGACAGAACACAGTAATATGACTTTAAAGTGCAGCAGTGATGCTAACCCAGCTGTAAAGCCCTACCTCTGGTATAAAGCTGATGGAGGAACTCACACTCTGATTGGAAACTCATCTGTTTTAAACATTAAAGTCTCTAAAGATACCACTGTTATTTTCTGTGAGGTTCAAAATCATCTTGGAACTGATCGCTCCACTGTCACCCAGCTGGATGTCCAGTGTATGTAATTTCCTCTCTTTAAAGTGATATTTTCTTATTTCATTGTTTTATTCAGTTTAATTCAATTTTATTTATATAGCCCAGTATCACAACTAAAGTCGCCCCAAAGGGCTTCACAAAAAAGTTAATCAAACATAAACACACATTCAGACATCACACACAATCAACACAAACAATAACTACACTAAACTAAACAGACCCAGGACACTCCTGTCCTTAGACCCTCCTTCTCAGTAAGGAAAAACTCCTAAAAAAAAAACAGCTGTGGGAAAACAAGAAGAAACCTTTTGGAGCCCATATTGAAGGAGAGATCAGAGACAGGCAATATGTGTCTAGAACTGTTAGTCCATTAGCTCATCTTTAGGATCATAGTTCAGGTCTGTAAGGATGCAGCATGTGGGCTTCATCCAGACAGGGGAGTGGGGGTGAGGTAGGTCCGGGAAGTCCATAGGAGGTGAGGTTAAGGGCCTGCAGGTCGGGACAGTCAGCTAAGGTCCAGTCATCACTGGGACATCTACCAACAGCCAGGCATCTGAAACAGTCCCCCCAGAGGGGAGCGGGAGAGAGGGACAACTCAACAACTGTGGTCAATAGTGTCAAGGGCTGCACTGAGATCTAACAGAACAAGGATTGAGACCAGTCCATTGTCTGAAATGAATAACAAGTCATTTGTGGACTAATTCAGTTTCTGTGCTATGGTGGGGTCTAAACTTTGATTGAACACATGCATGACTCTCTGTTCCTGTCATTACAGTCTGTCCACAGATCCTGAACTCTTTAAACTGCACTGGTGATACAGCACAGATCAGCTGTTTGTGTGAGACTGAGGGAAACCCCTTTCCCATGATACACTGGTATTTTCCTGGAGTATCTCCAAATATCTCCATCAGCAGTGAGCCTCTGAGTGACAAAGCTCTAAGGAGTGTAATCACTGTTAAAGAGCCTCAGTTGAGAGATCTAGTGACTCTGGTCTGTCACAGCAGCAACTCTCTGGGATCTGACAGACAGAGCTTTAGTGTTCTTGCATTTACACGGCAAGGTTAGTGATTGTTGTCATCAGCAGTGCTACTTGAAAAAAATAATAAAACTGTGGAGCGCTAGCTGTTACATTACATTATATTATGTTGATATTATGTTGGAATTATTATTTTTTGATTAAAATAAGATTCATGCTGTGAAGTAATAATGTCTTTTCACTGCAATAGACTTTTTTTTAGCATTTTAATTTAGCATTATAACGATTTAGTTTCAATGCACATTGTTACTAGGAGCATATGTGCAAATGTGATATAACCCATGTGTTTATTGCATATACAGTATGAACATTATGCAGATGAGATGTGTTATCAATAAAATTACGACTCAACAGTTTATCTAAAATCAGCAGCACTGGCAGAATTTTACTTGCAGCAAATTCATTTTGTTGTTATTTGCGTCTTTCACAGCTAAACCTAGAAACACCAGAGTGACAGTGAATCCTCCAGGTCCTGTGACAGAACATGATAATGTGACTTTGAAGTGCAGCAGTTTTGCCAACCCAGCTGTAAAGCACTACCTCTGGTATAAAGCTGATGGAGGAACTCACACTCTGATTGGAAACTCATCTGTTTTAAACATTAAAGCTTCTAAAGACACCACTCTCATGTTCTGTGAGGCTCAAAATGAACTTGGAACTGATCGCTCCACAGTCACTCAGCTGGATGTGCAGTGTATGTATTTTCACTTTTTGATCTTTTTTATGCAACCAAGGTTACTGTTAGTTACTGGAAAATAATTATTGCAAGGCTGCTTATGTACTTATGCCGTGTATTACTGCAAATGAGTTTGTACCATTGTCTGCTGTTTCTTACACTGTCAGTTACTTTTGTCATGCTGATCAAAACACATTACTGGCTCTCAGTTGAATAGTCTAGCCCCTAAAACATTTAGGTATTACACTTTATTTCCAAAAGTATTAGTTCACCTGTCTTTACCCACATATGAACTTAAGTGACATCCCATTCTTAATCCATAGGGTTTAATTGACCTCACCCTTTACATCTATCTAGAGAAGGTCTGGCTCGCAGTTGTCGCTCTAATTCATCCTGAAGGTGTTCTGTGGGGTTGAAGTCAGGACTCTGTGCAGCCCAGTCAACTTCTTCCACACCAGACTCGTTCATCCATATCTTTATGGCCCGTGCTTTGTGCACTGGTGTGCAGTCATGTTGGAACAGGAAGTGGCCATCCCCAAACTGTTCCCACAAAGACGGGAGCATGGAATTGTTCAAAATCTCTTGGTGCTGAAGCATTCAGAGTTCCTTTCACTGGACTAAGGGGTCAAGCCCAGCTTCTAAAAGCAACCCCACACCATAATCCGAATTCAGTTATTTGGGTGGGTGAGTGAATACTTTTGGAAATATAGTGTACTTCACTGCTTGGAGTCATTGCACCCAAAATGGATAAACCAGTTGTCATGATACACTGCTTGACCAAACATAAAGTAAAGTACATAGGTAAAAGCCTCCCTGCAGTTGGTCAGGTCTGGGTTCAGCAACATTATGTGCCCATAGAATGAGGTCAGCTGACTTCCTGAATATACTGAATGACCAGGTAACTCCATCAATGGATTTTTTCTTCCCTGATGGCACGGGCTTATTCCAAGATGACAATGCCAGGATTCATTGGGCTTAAATTGTGAAAGAGTGGTTAAAGGAGCATGAGACATTATTTTCACACATGGACTGGCCACCGCAGTGTCCAGACCTTAACCCCATTGAAATCTTTGGGATGTGCTGGAGAAGGCTTTGCACAGTGGTCACGCTCTTCCATCCTCAATACAAGATCTTGGTGAAAAATGAATGCAACACTGGATGGAAATAAATCTTTTGAGATTGCAGAAGCTTACTGAAACAATGCCACAGTGAATGTGTGCTGTAATCAAAGGTAGGCGGTCCAACAAAATATTAGAGCGTGCAACCTTTTTTTTGTAGTGACTTTTTTTTGGTCAGGCAGTGTATAATATGATATGTGATATGACATATTTTCCATACGTTTCTGTGAGAGTCAATTTAGATGTTAAATGATAATTAGTGAAGAAGTGTCAATACACTGCTCCCTGAGTTCACTAATGAGGGCTCAAACTCAGAAGAGGAAGAAGTACTCCAAATCCTTACCCAAGTAAAAAAAAAACTGTTACTTCAAAACAATAATGCACTTTGAATTGCTCTGTGTATGAATTGTGCTATACATATAAACTTGCCTTGCCTTGCCTAATACTCAGTTCGACGTAACAACTCAAAACTGTTACTCAGGTCAAGGTAAAAAGTATTAACCAAATAGTGATAGGAACATGCTGCTCCTATCACTGTTAACCTACTATTTCCAAGATTACTATTGATACTACTACCACTACTACTACTTTTACCAGTGCTATTACTACCACAGTTACACACTAAAAAATGCTGGGTTAAAATTAACCCAGTGCTGGGTCAAATATGGGCCAAGCCAACGCTGGGTTAATTGTAACTTTTAAGTTGGGTTACATGTTTGACCCAACATGTTGGGTCAAACAGAAACTGCAAAAAATACTGCTTGGCAAAACTGCGAAAAAAAGTAAAAGTAAGAAGTAAAAATATCTTCTTACCTGATATATCAGCTCAGAAGTCCATAAGGAGAGGATAAAGTTGACCTGAAACAACAGCAGCATTTTAAAAACTGAAAAGTAGCAGCTAGCTTGTTGACAGTTAGCCAAGTAATTGACGCTAAAGCTAGTAGAGCTATGGCATTTTTTACACCACAGTTCTCCCCAAACATCCTGAAAATAATTATTAGAAAAGGTTCAACATTTTTGCTGACACTCCAGTGTTATTTTGAGGTTTCTATCCATTTCTCAAGCTAAGGTACAGGGTACAAGCTAAGCTACAGGCTAAGCTACAGGCTACAAGCTAACGAATGTGTGTCCTGAGTCGGACACGTTCAGCTAAAATTCTATTACTTTTTTATCTTCAACAAGTCATAAAGTCGCTCATTTATTATCTTCATTAATGCAAATTGTATAAAATAAGTATATTTTCTTACATTTATAAACATATATTGGTTGGATAGTTTCTTTTACAAATATTTTATTGTGGCGGTATGAAATAGCGCTTTTGTCCGAGATTTAAGCTTGGCAGTGCAATGGCCCTGAGTCGGACACACGGAAGTTCCAATATTGGACACGCTCACCTTTCTGGCTTTTTCAGCCTTATTTGTTGGATTTTTCGGCTCTAATTTAAGGCTGGTGTATTTATGTTAACAAATTTTCACACCCGGTACCTTGTTTCCGTCTTTCAAATTATGATTGTGGGCTAAGCTAACGTTAATCAGAAAATAATAAGACGGGCAAAGTTAGCTACAAAAACACTAAGATCACTGAAAGAACGTCGCCCGAGTGTAACCTGAGCGTTCCCTGCGCATTTCCCCATCAAAATTATTTTCATTATTATTTTATAAACACTTAGCATAAATACACAAAAATTACCACAGAGGTAGAGCAATATGTGGAGTTTTTGTTTATCTACCGTTAGCCAGTTAACGTCTTTGCGAGCGTCTGTTAGAAGACCAAAACATAGCAAAAGGTGAGCGTGTCCGACTCAGGACACTCATACGTTAGGTAAGCTACAGGCTACAAAGTAGGACAGTTACAACTTAGGCCAGAGACAAAATAAATGTTAAAATAATAACAATGACAGTACAGTCAGTCACAGGAAGATTTAAACTAAATCATAATGACAAAATAATTAGATAAAAATGTGTGTACAGACCTTTTATTTGACGTTTCTCTCAGACTGAGGTTAACTCCCGCCTTTGGAGCTGAGGACACTTAAAGTTTGAATCTGACAGACTGAACCCCAACCCAATTGGTTGGGTTATTGTTTCTAACCCAATCTTGGGTTATAGCAACCCAACCTCTGACCCAACAGTGTCAACCCAGAAAATGGGCTATTGAAATAACTACTACTACTAACTACTACTAACTATTGAAGCATTTTTTAGTGTGTACTACAACTGCAACTGCTGCTAACTCACTTGAAGGTAAAACATGTAGTAAGTAAAGTAAAAGTATGTCTTGGAAAATGCACATAGGAAGTACTTGTACTTAAAAATGTACATAAGTAAGTTATTTGAGTAAAAATATCTAGCTCAGTTTGCAGAAGTGCAGTTACTGCCTCTTTCTTTTCGGTAACACAGACATGGCAATACAAACGATCTGAGTTCTGTTCCATATGTTCCTAGTGAACTGTGTGCAGCTGCGTCCAGTTTCAATCATCATTCAAAATTTAGCCTTAGTTGTTTTCTGCAGGTGCACAAACTGACAACATGGTGAAGCAGTTTGTTCAGTTTTGTTGTTGTTTTGTTCAGTCTTGTCTATAAAAACTCACAGAGGTCTGTTCATTCTGAAGCTCAGATTTGATAACTGACAGAAATATTTACTTTTGAGAGATCGGCTGAGTTTTTTATTTTATTTTGCTGTTAGTGTTAATGGTTTGGAGAAATGCCCTAACAGTTTTGAAAATGTAAAATCTAAGAAATGCACCAAAGCGACTGAGAAAAACTATAATAGGAGAAAGGAGAGAGTTATCCCGATCACTCATAAGCCAAGGAAGTAAATTTAGTCCCCCATTACTTTATTGAGCTAATTACTAAAATTGTTTACCAAGGTTATTTTTGTTGAATGGACAAACTGAATAGCTAATTATAGTCACTTACAACTAAAAACCAACACCCAGTCAGAGTCAGATTCTGGAGAACAATGACAATAAGTGTCAGCCAAACATGGATTTCATAGAAGTGATCAGTTTTTTCTGGAGATACAGCAAATCCAACGTCTTGCATTCCTCCCCTGTCCTGCTTCAAACCTATTTTTTGTGCAACTTTTATATAAAATAGAGGAAATGTTCTGCATTGTGATAGAACAAATTACTGCTAAACCCATACCCTAGCTATTTATCATATAACATTTGGTCCACATTCATCCATTTAAATGCTATTTCTTACCAGGTGAATTTTCAGTTTTTGTTGCCTTTTTGTCAAGTTATTATCAGCCACAACCAGACAACCATTGGTGCCTGCCTCCAATTTGCTTTATTATTTATTTTGCACACTCAATTGGAAATCATAATAAAACACATCAGCCTCTATTTATTGTTTTAATTTTTCACAGATCAACCCCAAAACACCACAGTTACAATAAATCCCCGTGGCCCTGTGGCAGACGATAGTAATGTGACTTTAAACTGCAGCAGTGATGCCAACCCAGCTGTAAAACACTACCACTGGTATAAAGCTGATGGAGGAACTCACACTCTGATGGGAAACTCATCTGTTTTAAACTTTAAAGCCTCTAAAGATACCACTCTTATTTTCTGTGAGGCTCAGAATCATCTTGGAACTGATCACTCCACTGTCACTCATCTGGATGTCCACTGTATGTATTTTCTGATTTTTTGTACTCATTCTGGGCCAGATCTATATTTAGTCTTATTAACTGTGATTACCACAGTTTTTGGAAAGGGCTACAAACAATTTCTAAGGCTTTGGGATTCCAGCAAACCATGGTGTGAACAGTAGTGAACCTTCCCAGGCCGGTCTGCAGAAATTACTGTCAGTATGGTATTGTTTTTACTTTTGTTCACCTTCCAAAAAGTACAACTTTTGTCTCGTCAGTCCACAGAATATTTTCACAGAAGTCTTGAGGATCATCAAGATGTTTTTTTGGCAAATGTGAAACAGGTTTGTTTTTTCTTTTTGGACAGCAGTGGTTTTCACTTTGAAACTCTCCCATGGATGCCATTTTTGCTCAGTCTCCTCATTACTGTTGAATCATGGCACTGGCCAGAACTGAAACAAGGAGGCTCTTTTAGATGTTTAGATTTTGTTCTGGGTTCTTGGGACCACTTGGATGAGTCATTGATGCATTCCTAAAGTAATTTTGGTAGGCTGGTCACTCCTGGGAAAGTTCACCACTGTTCCAAGTCTTCTCCATTTGTGGAAAATGACTCTCACCCCAATCAGCTGCAGTCCTAGTCCCTTACATGTCTTTGTAACCCTTTTCCTTTACTCAGCTTTCAGTGCTTCAGTGGTTAATCACAGGTTGTTAATTCAACAAAGTGGCTAATTACTTTTGCACATAGGCCCAAGTAGGTTTGGATAGCCTTTTTCCTTAATAAATGAAATAATTTTAAATGTAAAACTGCACTTTAGATTTACTGATTATCTGTCTAATATTAAAAAGTGTTTAACTGTGTGACAAATATGCAAAAATGTAAATACTGATTTTCTGCACTATATGGGTGGGAGGTCCCATTACAAAACTTGGAAAAGTATTTAAGGTTAAGGTTAAGCAGCTTAGTGGATCTGGCCCCTGTTCTTATTCCAATTCCTTACATTATTCAGATGTCCTTATATTACAATATGTGCATTATTTTCTTATTTCAAAGATCAGCCAAGAAGCACCAGAGTGACAGTGAGTCCTCAAAGCCCAGTGACAGAACACAGTAATGTGTCACTGACCTGCAGCAGTGATGCTAACCCAGCTGTAAAGCTCTACCTCTGGTATAAAGCTGATGGAGGAACTCACGCTGTGATTGGAAACTCATCTGTTTTAAACATTAAAGCCTCTAAAGACACCACTCTCATGTTCTGTGAGACTCAAAATGATCTTGGAACTGAAAACTCCACACTCACTCACATGGATGTACAGTGTATGTATTTTCACTCATTTTTTTATGCACCCAAGCTTCCTCTCTAATTCAGGAATAAAATTATGTAGATATGCCTTGATTAATGTGAAAAAGAGGGTTTTATCTGGATTTCTCACAATCTAAGGCAGAGTAAATACATTAGCAAAAGTAGTGCTCACAGTCTGATCTGTCAATGTAGCAGGAACTAAAATGTTTGTACAGTGAGTGTTATCTCTGGAGATACAGTATGTCCAATACTCCAGATGCCACTCTGTACCGTGGCCACAGTGGCGACAGTGGCGAAGTCTCTGTCCTCTGATTTACTACAGACAATGTGTCACATTATAACCAGACACCATTGATGTCATTTGATTGATTATAATATTTTGTATAAAGTTAAATGAACATGTTCTCAAACTGTGCCTCTTAGTTTTTTTAATTGCACACTCAGTTGGAGATCATAATACCAAACATCAGCCTCTGTTTGTTTTAATTTTTCACAGATCAACCCCAAAACACCACAGTCACAGTGAATCCTCGTGGCCCTGTGGCAGAAGATAGTAATGTGACTTTAAACTGCAGCAGTGATGCCAACCCAGCTGTAAAACACTACCACTGGTATAAAGCTGATGGAGGAACATATACACTGATGGGAAACTCATCTGTTTTAAACATTAAAGCCTCTAAAGATACTACTGTTATTTTTTGTGAGGCTCAGAATGATCTCGGAACTGATCGCTCCACTGTCACTCAGCTGGATGTACAGTGTATGTATTTGAAGTTTAGATTTTTGAACTCATTTGGGACCAGATCTATATTTACACATTGCTGTACCTGGTTGCTATACATCAATTATTAAAGCAGCTTAGTGGATCTGGCCCTTGTTCTTGTTACCATCCCTTGTATTATTCAATAATCCTAATATTACTTTATGTTTCTCAAGATCAACCAAGAAGCACCAGAGTGACAGTGAGTCCTCAAAGCCCAGTCACAGAACACAGTAATGTGTCACTGACCTGCAGCAGTGATGCTAACCCAGCTGTAAAGCTCTACCTCTGGTATAAAGCTGATGGAGGAAGTTACACTCTGATTGGAAACTCATCTGTTTTAAACATTAAAGCCTCTAAAGACAGCACTCTTATTTTCTGTGAGGCTCTAAATGATCTTGGAACTGATCGCTCCACTGGCCCCCAGCTGGATGTACAGTGTATGTAGTTTTCCTTTGTTATTTGTCGTGCATTTGTTCTTGTTACCATCCATTCATCTTCATTTGCGGTTGGGTTGTGGGGAAAGCAGTTTGTGCAGAAATGTCCAGAATTACCTTACTTACTCCAGTTCCTTTATAGAAATATGGAGGTGGCTTCAGGTCTGACTGTACTTTTTTAGAAGACTGAGAAATTTTAATGTGGACAAGACACTCATGGTTTTATTTTATAAATAATTTACTAAGTTGTTTTTATCTTTTTGTCTTATCTCTTTTTTTGGAAATATTTTTGTGCACAAGAGCCATTTGTTTAAAATGGTGACAGAGGCCTGCAAAAAAATTGGCAAGGAGCAGCTCTGTCTCACTAAAATATATGAAAAACAAATTTTACAAAAAGCTCGGTCTATTCTTTTAAGCGCTGATCATCCTCTGTGGGAAGACTTTGTTCTTCTGCCCTCCAGAAAGAGATACAGGCTGCCCAGAGCCAAAACAAATCACTTTAAACTCTCTTTTGTTCCCTGTGCAATAAGAGCTCTTAATTTGCACAATTCTTGATTTGGCTGCACTGGGTTATAATGCACTTTAATTTGTCTTTTAACTTTAGTTATTAGTTATTTTTATTTATTTATATCTCTCCATTTAAGGGTCTTTTAATCAAGTTGTGTTCCACTTTGCCTCACAGTGTTTTAAATGTTTTTAAATGCCGTGTCGTACTCCCTGCTGCACACCAAATTTCTCCTTTGGGGACAATAAAGACGATGATTGTCTGCTAAGAAACATAGTTCATCCAGCATCTTCTGGGTTGGCCACATGGGATCTTCTTCTCCATGTTATTATTTATTTGTTACTACACTATGTTATTTATATAGTTTGTTATTTTGGGTGTTTTTAATCTTTTTTTTTTTTTCAGATCCACCCAGAAATACCACCATTTCGGAGCACCCTCTCAGACCAGTGACAGAACATGATAATGTGACAATGAAGTGTAGCAGTGATGCTAACCCAGCTGTAAAGCACTACCTCTGGTATAAAGCTGATGGAGGAACTCACACTCTGATTGGAAACACAGCTGTGTTAAACATTAAAGCCTCTAAAGACACCACTCTCATTTTCTGTGAAGCTCTGAATGATCTCGGTACGGATCTCTCCAATGTCACTCATCTGGATGTACAGTGTAAGTCTATGTTTTTCTTCCCATGCTTTATTTAAGATTCTTCATTTCAACTCATTCATTTATGGGTTGGCTTTACCAAATCCTGCATGCATTAAAATACATATTTCTAAATCGATAGTGGACACCAGTAGGGCGCAAACTCATTACAGTGTGTAAGCATTTTACCATCAGATGCACAGTAGCAAAGCTGATTTAACAGCAATGCCTTAACAAAATCTAAAATGCTTTCTTTCCAAGGTACTCACAGTCCAAGGCAAAGAAAATCTAAATGAATTCATGCAGATTCCACTATATTATGACTAAATCCACCAAGCAGGACTCAGCACAGGCTGCAGCATTAGGCTGCATCTCCTGTTCACAAGAGTTCAGAGTGACCTGCGGAAATAGCTCATTTTAATGTAGGATTTGTCTGAGGCTTCACTTTCAAGTTCTCAGCAAAAGCCGTTCATACAGTGTGTGGCACCACATCATTTTTGGAGCAACACACACATAGAACCTACTATAAACTAACGCTGCGTTGCAAGCTGTATTTTTTTTTGGTTTTTTTTAAGTTAGATAAGAAGCTCAGGTAGCTCATGAGGTAGCAGCACTGTCTGAAAAATGTGCTTTTGAGTGAAGAGTGAAGCAACAAATGAGCTAATAAATTTGAACAGTTCCATTTTTAATTAGGCTAACTCTGTATTCACTTTAAGCTGTAGTCTGTTATCAGTTCAGTTTATTTGCCATTTCCAGTAAAAAAAACAAACAAAAAACAAACACATTGGTAACAGTTGCAGCAGCTCAAGTCAACATATTTAAACAAAACATAAAACCAGAGCTTAAAAAACATGGACATATACGCATGCTAAAAAGCATTAAAACACAGGGTATGAATAAATGAGCAATAAAAGTTATACAAAAAAGATGCATGTCAGAGGGAGTTTAAACTGCATTGTTCAAAGTGATCACAGCTTGTGGGAAGAAGCTTTTTGCATGATGTGATGTAGTCCATAGAATGACAACATTTCCCTAACAGAAAAAGGTCAAAGATCTTCCCAGCAGGACAATTAGTTGGATCAATAATATTATAGATGTCCTCCAGGACTGACAACTCATGGCCAACTGTGCTGTCTTTTCTTTACTGTGAGATTGCCAAACTACACAGTTATAGAGCTGGTAAGAAGGCTTTCAATGATAAAAGTTTTAAAAGACTGTCTGTTTAGGGTGAATTTCTAGAGTACTACTACTTGAATGGCAGCTAGTATTTGAGTACCAGCTTAAATCATTTGAGAGGGTCACACCCAAAACCTTACAGCATTCCACCCTTTGTACCTCAGTACCATTACTGATGACAGGCAAATGAAGATTTCTTTTACTAAAATTAATGACCAGCTTATACATTTTAGAAGTGTTCATTGTTGTATGGATATGCCATTTATTCACTTTTAGGTTTGATATAGAGACAGTTTTATACTGTATAATTGTCAGTCCACTGCTAATCAGCACTTACGAAAAATATCGAGACTGTATATTGAGATAAGAAATGTTTTCTTTATCACCCAGCCCTACAACAGCTCATATTTTTGTTATTTTTATCTTTTACAGATGGACCCCGAAAAACCAGAGTGACATTGAGAACACCTGGTCCAATAATGGAGCATAGTAATATCACATTAAACTGCAGCAGTGATGCTAACCCAGCTGTAAAGCTCTACCTCTGGTATAAAGCTGATGGAGGAACTCACACTCTGATTGGAAACTCATCTGTTTTAAACATTACAGCCTCTAAAGATACTACTGTTATTTTCTGTGAAGCTCAAAATGATCTTGGTACTGATATCTCTTCTGTCACTCAGCTGGATGTACAGTGTATGTATTTTTCCTTTGTGATTATGATTCCTGTTATGATTATTTTTGGTGCATTCATTCTTGTTACCATCCATTCCTCTCCCTTTGGGGATGGGCTGTGGGGGCAGCAGTCTAAGCAGAAATGCCCACAATTACCTTTCCCCATATTATTCAAATGTCCTGTTACTACACTGTGTTATTTATATAGTTTAATATTTGGGGTATTTTAAAGTTTTCTTTTCATCTTTTTCCAGATCCACCCGGAAACATCACTATTTCAGATCACCCTCTCAGACCAGTGACAGAACACAGTAATGTGTACACTGACCTGCTAGCAGTGATGCTAACCCAGCTGTAAAGCACTACCTCTGGTATAAAGCTGATGGAGGAACTCACACTCTGATGGGAAACACAGCTGTGCTAAACATTAAAGCCTCTAAAGACACCACTCTCATGTTCTGTGAGGCTCTGAATGATCTTGGTAGTGATCGCTCCAATGTCACTCATCTGGATGTACAGTGTATGTATTTGGTTTTTTTTCCCATGCTATATTTAAGATTCCTGGTATTAAATTATGGATTGGATTTACCAAACCCTGCATGGACTAAAAAACACATTTCTAAATTGATAGGGGATACCAAGCTCATTACAGTGTGTAAGCATTTTAGCATCTCTCACAGGTGCAAAATTTGAAATCTAAAATGCTTTCTCTCCAGGGAGGTCATTGTCCAAGGCAGAAAAAATCTAAATAAATTTATGCAGATTCGTAAATATATTACATGACCCAATCCACCAAGCCTCCCTCCCCTCAGCAGAGTGGCAGCTGCAGGACTCAGCACAGGCTGCAGCATTAGGCTGTGTCTCCTGTTCACAAGAGTTGTCCAGTGTCCAGAGGAATCTGTGGACACAGCTAATATTATTCCAGACTTGTCTAAGGCTTCATGCTCATGTTCTCAGTAAAAGCCGTTCATGCAGTGGCACTGCACCATTCCACTTGTTTCCTCCATGTCTCTAATTCAGTGGTTCCAAAAGTGGGGTCCAGGGCCCCCTGATAGGCTGCAAAGGAACTGCAGGGAGGCCGCCAGAGGTTGTCAACATTAATGAGCAACTCAACCCTGGCCCAGGCTTTACTCCGCCCACTGCCGAAGATTGAAAATGGCTCAAAAAGTGGGCAGAAACCAGGCAGACACAGAGGGGAGAACCGTGCAACAACTGCCTGCCCGGGGCCTACTTGCTTGTAAAAACAAATCTAAAACTAGCCCATGTGAAAGGTTTGAGGGTGCAAATTGTGCAACTGGCTAAATGCTGCTCACTCTAAAGCCAACCCAACGCCCGACCACTGTCAGCAGAGGCGACTGCTTGTCTCCTCACGTCGCCCCTCGTCGCCACTGAAAGTATCAATATCAATGTCACCTTTGCAGAGATTGAGCCCATGGTCTGTTATCAGTTCAGTTTATATTCCATATGCAGTAAAAAAAAAAAAAAAAAAAAAAAAAAACATACACACATTCATTGGAAAGCAGTTTGAAGAGCTCAAGTGCACGGTCAACACTTATCAGACAAAACAAAAAATGAAAATTAATAATTTATATAAATAATATATATAATAAATAATAAAATAAAAACAGAGGTGAAACTAGAAGCACTTGGAGAGTGCAGACCTCCACCAAGCCATAGGTCACGCACCTGAGAAAAACCCCTAAAGGCCTGGATCTAGCTCAAGTATTAAAGATACATCAAATCTGTGAACATAGCACTGAAAGAGAAAAACTTCACTTTTCATTTGGGGTTATTTGCAAGTGTGTAGCTACATTTGTTGCTGTGCAATAACCAATTTCATATGTACCCCGTATATTTAGAACTTTCTGGATCACCAGAACCAGAATATCAACATGATCCGGGTCAAACTATGTCATCATATATAACATCTACCATGTTATGTTGTAATTATTTGCCAGTGATTCTGGGCAATAATTGTTGAGTTAGAAGCTCTAATGGCAAAATTAGCCCCATTTCCCAATAGTAAAGAATCCTTTAAAAAATGTCTGGATCCAGATGGTGATTGGGATCACCCCCAAAATGTAATCACTTGTTCCTTAGTCCATTTCTAACATTTCCTATAAAATTCATTAAAATCCGTCCATAACTTATTGAGTTATGTTACTAGCAAACAAAAAAACAGACAAACAGACAAACTAACTCCCCAGAAAAAAATACCTCCTTGGTGGAGGTAAAAACATGGGTACAAAAGAATCTCTCTGTTTAGGGTGAATTCCTGTAATTTACATAGAAGGAGTACTATAGTACTAGTATTTGAATACCAGCTCAAATCATTTGCAAGAGTCACACAAAAAGTTATAGCTTTCCACCCTTTGTACCTCAATACAATTAATAATGACAGGCAAATGAAGATTTATTTACTAAAATCAAGGACTAGCTTATATGATTTAGAAGTGTTCAGTGTTGTATGGTTATAGCATTTGTTCACTTTTAAGTTTGATTCAGAGACGGAGTCTTATACTATATCAGTATACTCATCAGCATTTGCATTTTCTTCATTGCCCAGCCCTACAACAGGTCATATATTTGTTGTTTTTATCTTTAACAGATGGACCTAGAACAACTAGAGTGACATTGAGTGCACTTGGTCCAGTAACAGAGCATAGTAATATCACATTAAAGTGCAGCACTGATGCCAACCCAGCTGTAAAGCACTACCTTCTGGTATAAAGCTGATGGAGGAACTCACACTCTGATTGGAAACTCATCTGTTTTAAACATTAAAGCCTCTAAAGATACTACTGTTATTTTCTGTGAGGCTCAAAATGATCGTGGGACTGATTGCTCCACTGTCACTCAGCTGGATGTACAGTGTATGTAATTTAACTTTATAATTATTTTCTTTATTGCCTCCATGTGCAATATTTGCTCACTTGGTGAATAGGGGGCACATTGTGTTTATTTTGTGTAATAACAAGGGCGTAGTGAGCGTCAGAGGTCAGAGGCAAGAGTTTAGAGAATGCTCTGAACTGGCGGAGGTTTGCAACAGGGAGGGGTTACTCATAAAAAAAGAATCAATTTGCCAGTCTCTTATTTACTTTTTTCCCCTTCAAGTTAGATGAAATGTAGTGTACATCAGTGTTACATGGAGTGCATAATATAATACAACTGTGGTGAACAGTGTAAAACAAGATGAATTTGCCAGAAACAGAGAGGCTTGCTCACCTGAGAGAACGCAGCAATTGAGGGCATGAGTTACACCATTTAAACTATTTATCTCTCTATGTGCCCAACTCATTTAAAGTTTCAAATTTTTCATCTAAGATACTTCAACTGCTTCATTTGAGGAAGGAACTCTTTCCCAGCCTCCAGAGGGCAAGCTAAGCTGCCAACTGCCTATCTCTAAGGAAGCTCCCCGCCCCACTGTCACCTTCACAGCTGTACCGTGGACACATTACTTCTGTCTGTCCCAGTTGATTCCTTGAATGCATCTTTGGGATAACCCTATATATGACCCGGGCAATCTAAAACTGTTATAAAACCCTACAATGGAAGAATAGTGAAACTTGGACTCCACCAACCTGAATAGAGCAAACCCAGCAACCCTTTCCCATCTGAAAACCATAACGTTATCATCCCAGCCATTACACATTTGGCTACAGACACTGAAGGTCCTAGTAGGATTAATCCAACCCTAACCTGCAGTCATCAAACTGGACTCCCTCTGGCTCCTGGCAAGTCCTAAAAATTCTGTCTATAAAAATTCTGAACAGAATTTGTTACAAATGGCAACCTAGCAGACAGAGCTCCCCCTCAGAATGCCAGCACGAACACAGTCAAACAAGCTATCCCTGATATCTAAAACACGTGGACTGGTTGGGAAAACTCCCATGAACCCACACAATTTTAGCCTGTCCACTCAGCACACATTACATGTAATACTGCACACATCTTTAAGCATTTGTCATTGGAAATGCTAATATATTTTTGTTTCTCTTACTTTTGTTTTGTTTTTCATCTTCTACAGATGGACCCAGGAACATCAGAGTGACGGTGAGTCCTCAAAGCCCAGTGACAGAACACAGTAATGTGACACTGACATGTAGCAGTGATGCTAACCCAGCTGTAAAGCACTACCTCTGGTATAAAACTGATGGAGGAACTCACACTGTGATTGGAAACACAGCTGTTTTAAACATTAAAGCCTCTAAAGACACCACTCTTATTTTCTGTGAGGCTCAAAATGATCTTGGAACTGATCGCTCCACTGTCACTCAGCTGGATGTACAGTGTATGTATTTTCAATTTAAGATTGGTATTGTATCATTTGATCTTGTTACAATGGAATCATCCTTATGTTGTTGATGTTTTTCCATATTTTATATGTTATTATTTGATCTTTTTAAATAGATAAACCAAGACAAACTACAGTGACAACGACTCCTTCTACTCCACTAACAGAGCATAGTAATATGACATTTAACTGCAGCAGTGATGCTAACCCAGCTGTACAGCACTATCGCTGGTATAAAGCTGATGGAGGAGCTCACACTCTGATTGGAAACACAGCTGTTTTAAACATTAAAGCCTCTAAAGATATAACTGTTATTTTCTGTGAGGCTCTAAATAATCTTGGAACTGATAACTCCACTGTTACTCAGCTGGATGTACAGTGTATGTAGTTTCATTTTATAATTACATTGTTTAATTTAGACTTTGTTACATCACATTTGTTTTTAATCTCCCAATAACAGTCTCTCCACAGATCCTCACCTCTTCAAACTGCACTGGAGACGCAGCACAGATCAGCTGTGTGTGTGAGACTGAGGGAAACCCCTTTCCCATGATCCAGTGGGATCTGTCTGGAATATCTTCCAATCATTCCATCAGCAGTGAACCTCTGAGTGACAAAGCTCTAAAAAGCATCATCACTTGTTATTAAACCTCAGTGGAGAGATCCATTCACTTTGGTCTGTCATAGCAGCAACTCTTTGGGATCTGACAGACAGCAACTTTATGTACAAGCATTTCTACAAGAAGGTTAGTCATTGCTGTTCAGTGTCTTGGGAAAATCTTCTCAAACTTTCCATTCATCTAAAAACAAATATACACCTTGTCTTTTTTTTTTTTTTTTGAGCTAAACTTTATAGGTTGAAGAACCTTTGCTTCCTCATCAAATACTATTAAACTGACCTCTGCCCAGTTTAGTTCAGTGGTGGGAGGTGATTAAAAAATGTATTTAATTAATTACAGGCTGGGTAATTAATTCATTGCAATTAATCCCATTTTTATGAAATAGCAATGTTTATGTGTCAGAAATACAATATAGGAGCTTCTTTGTATCTTTTGGCATATTTTAACTTAATTTCGAACTATAACTTCATTTCAAACTAACACTGAACTCAAACAGGGCAATGTTCAGACCTCTGCCTCTGAGTGCACACAGGAGCACGCCTCTCCGTCTCCTCCTCTGTGCTCTGCGTGTGACCTCTGTGCAGAGCTGTCTCCTCTCTCTTTTGTGTCTGAACCCAATGGACTGCTGTCTCCTCTGAGTGAGCGTGAGTCAGCTGTGAGAACAATTGGAGATATGATGAGCTGGTGCCTTTAATCAGCGTGTTTAAAGTGGGAGAAAAGGAGTGAAGCCATGCTCTGGATGTGCGGGGGCAGGCCAGCCTCAGAGGAAAACCCACATTTACTTTGGCTACCTGTAGTGCACTCCTATAGACAAATACTTCCAACTGACCAAAGCTGAAAAACACTCACATTTGGCATTTTAACTGGTGTGAATATCCAGCCTTGGTTACAGTGTGCCAGAAACTAGGTCACTGAGAAGAGTTCTCTTTTATTATAGACACGTGAGATTAAGGGCCTAATCTTCCACTTGGCGCAAAGACAGAGGTGACGTTGACACAGCTTTTTGTGCCTGTGTTGAGAATGTGTCCGCCAAGGCCTGCCACCACCACCACAGGGCGGGTCAGTTTACAATAAAGGGGAAGACTGGTCTAAAAGCCATGCGTGGTGTGGCACAGATGGGAATGAGGCTGTTGTCATCAAAGCAGTCATACAGCAATAAACATTATTGGAGTCCTATATTTTTAACAGTCATTTATTTTTAAGAGTGAGTAAGAGTAAGATTGGGAAAGGCACGGGGTCTGTGAACTTCAGTGGAGAGCTCTGTTTCACAGCCTCAGACAGGTGAGTGGCTGGGTTGTGTGCCTTGTGTGCCTCAGTGATCCACTGCACTGGCTACTGTCCTGTCTACTCTTTAGAGTTTAAATCAGGTCCAAAAAATCCCACCTAACCTGGGCCTGTGCAAGCTCTGTCCAAAACATTACGTGTAATTACGTGCGCTGTCTGTTATGTTAACCTTCCCTGCTATGGTCTCTTAACCCCGGGGGAACACGGGAGATCCAGGACAGGAGGCGTTCGTCCTCCAGGGTTAACTCTCTTGCTCCCTTCACTCTGTGTTTACTGAAGCAGTAGGGCACACAGCAGACCTGTTTCACTGGGTTTGGGGCTTTATTGCTGTACTGCGCTCTACATTTTTGAGCCTGTAATAACCAGCTCCTCTTGCTGCCACTCTCAGCTCAGGTAAACTTATCCTTTCTGTGGGCTCGTTCTTAACAGTGCGCATCAGTCACGCATTGTCATTCACACAAGCACTGGTTCTACTGTAACTGGAAAGACACGCTCCCTGTGTAAGAACACACAGCTCAGTGTTGCAGCCTAGGCCCGGCCTGACCCTGACCCGAACCATTGCGTGAAATTATGGGCCCGGGTCGGGTTTGTTTGGTTCTCGACCTGGAGTCATGACGCCAACATTTGTTGGTGTTCCCGACCCCCCAAACCCATCGGACACACTCCTTCCTCCTTTGTCGTCACTGTCCGTGGTGCTGAGAAGAAAAAAACTGAGAGAAAAAAGAAAGATGTAAACTGTATACTGTAAACTGATGAGAGGCTACTGTATGAGAAGGAGTACTCCTTGCGCCCACGGCAGACCGCCACGTTCAGGCCAGGACGAAGCGAGCATTACCCTGAGCACAGCCGGGCACAGAGTTGTGCCACTTGCAGTGCAGTACTTTGCTTCATCAGCTCAGCCAGGATCATTGTTTCCTCCTCTGAGAGCCGGGCACTTTTTTTCCCAGTAAGAACATGATTGTAGGACTGGGGCTCCATGCGCCTTAAAAAGCATTGCCTTCTCACTGATTTGTTAATTGCTTGAAACACACTCAACTCCAACCTTCTCCCAAATGTACAGCTGTCGTCCAGCTTAGAATTGTGCCAGTTCAAATTCAGCCCCATGTCCAACCTCTTTAGACTAGGTTTTGCGCCCAGCCTAACGAGCAGGGATTGGGATAAGGCCCCTTTCTGCGCCACTGTCTGGTCCACCTCCTGTACTAAGATGTGGAAGATATGGCCCTAAATGGAATTTTTTTTTTTTTTTTTTTTTTGTAATTACCTAAATGTAATTAACTTGTTAAAGTCCTAGCCCTTGTTAATTGTAAATTGTTCTGTTGGAGGTTGGGGAGTTGATGAACCGTAACCCAATATTTAATGATGTTTTTCTGTTTCTTGTTAATGTTTAGGAGTTGGAGGAGAAATGACATATCCAGTCTTCATAGCCATAATTGTTATTCTGCTGGCACTAATGGGTGTTCTGCTGTATGTTATTAGGTAAGTAAATACCTGGGGGGGGGGGGGTCCACCTGGTCACTGTCCAGGGTGTACCCCACCTAAGGCCCATAGTTACTGGGATAGACTCCAGTACCCGCAGCTCCTAACAAGAATAAGTGGTGGAAGATGAATGAACAATGTGTTTAGAGTCAGTGTTGTGCTGTATTTTTCAGAACTCAGTATGTTCGTCTTAATAAGCATCAGTCCACTGATGTGGCCATGGACCAACTACAGGAGTCACATGAGGTACTTGGGATGTAAATTATGAAAACAGAGATAATGAAACATAAAAACATAACCTAATAAAACAGTTCTATTTTGTTTTTATTTAAGTATGTGGAGACAGATGAACATTTATACCAAAGCAAATGAGGTGAGAGCAGAAGAGCAGTCAAAGAACAGCAACCCAGACAATAAAGACGAAGGAGGGGATGGCCACACCTCCAACAGTGGCCAAGAAAATGTTATTTACTCCACTGTGAATTGGAAAACCAAAATCAACAAGAAGGTGCAAGAGCCTGCAGCTGATGCAGAACCGTCCTGTAGCTCCTAACCCAAGAAGACAGTGCAGTAGAACTGCCATAAAGAAAATGTGTCATTGGTATTATTATATTAATAGTAGTATCATAGTTGTAGAAGTAGTTTATGTGTACAAAAGTGTATAAGTGAATATTTTATTCTTCTTCAGTGAAGTCAAAATGTTCAAAATACGCAACTAATATATGTATTACTTTTCTTTTTAACTCAAACATTTACAGTATATTCTTGGTTTGTTGTTTGATTTTACCAGTTATTTTTGTTCTTGTTATTACTATGCTACATCATTATGTGTGATGTCCTTCAAAATGGCACATTTTAGAATTTTAAAAAGAGTTTGAATCTTAAAAACATCACATTTACTGATAGAATGGATACTAAACACACCTAACTTGTAATCCTTTTCCATTGCCTTTTATCACATTACCTTTCTCATGAACATAAAACTGTGATATCTTTAATAATGCATCAAAAAATAAAAAAGGTAGTAAGTAATTAGTGTAATTAACCTTTTGTCAATAAAGATATTCAAATACTAAATATACCTTTTCAATAGACCATCAATATCTAAGTTTATGTTATTAAGCCATATAAAGCAACTATTAGTATTGTCCACTGTACTTAGATGCTGTTTATTTTTATTAGATAAGAAATGGGCAAGGGGAAGGGGAAATGGCGCTTTACCTATGACACAAGTCACCCAAAGTGCTTTACACACAGAAGGTAAGGGGTATTTCATTCACTCCCTAGTCGGTGGAGTGAGAGATGCAGAAGTTTTTTCCGGAACTGCACTATACTGTACATAAAAAAAGGTATACCAATATCTAGCAGAGGAGAAGAGATTAGTTTTTTTTTTCTTGCAGACAAATTTGATGACTCTCCATTTTTCATATAGATATCTAAGGGATGGGTTTCTTTAAACGGCCTTTAAAGGCTTTTAAGATAAAAAAAAAAAATCTACCTCACTTTTTATTTTTTGAGTGGACAAAAACAATTTTGATCTTACACCTCAGGGCCACTGTATTGTAGTGTTCAACAAATACTTATTTATAATGGTAGTAACCGTAAGCATTTCCTCTACTCACTTCTGCTAAATACATCCTACTGTGCTGTTAAGATAAATCAAAACCAAAATAACTTTAGGCCTACTTATCTCACAGAAAATTGTTGTTATTAATATTATTAGAAGTGTTTTAATCACACATTTGTTTAAAAAAAAAAAAAAAAAGACAACACTATAGTAAAAATAATTTACTGTCTAAATATGACACACTATCACCAAACTCATAAATGAAACAAGTCACCATCAAACTATATTTAACTGGTCCTGGTACAATGAGAATCTGTTAGGTGCAAGTGTAAATTAGTTTGTCACAGTGGTTCTCAAATTGTGGGTCAGGGCCCTAAAAGGGGTCACAGAATGTTTAAATAGGCTATAGTAGACAATTGTTGACTAAATCTCATACAATTTTAGTTGACTAAATTGAAATATGTATTTGTCTTTTATTTAATGTTACGACCCTGGCTCTAGGGGTCGCAACCGTGGAGGACACACCAGACAAAAAATAAGGTTTAACAAAATAATCTTTATTTAACTAATTAAACCGAATTAAATATGATCAAACCAAATTGGCCCCTGACAGGTGACCCTGCCCTGCCCCTGTCTGCAGCGCTGAGAGGAGCAGAGGAGAGGGGTCTGCAGTAGATTTAATACAGAGCACAGTTCAGCAGACACTGTTATCTCAGTTACTACACAGACTTATTAAAGGCTCTCTCACAATATTCAGAAGTTATTTCTGAGATGTTTTTTTTTTTTTTTATCTAAGTGAAAACACACTCCTCAATCTCTCTGGACTTTTTTTTATTTAAACACTGCATATTGTCATGGAAAATCTACCAAGTTATACACTGCCCAAGAGTGTGATTAATCTGATTCATTTTTTCAGTTGATTGACAGCACTAATAAAAATACTAAAAATATATATATTTTTTTAAATCTTTAGAATATTAGCTAGAACTATTAAAACTAACAAAATCTGTATTTAAACATATGTGAGGTGGTAATAATCTAAATAAAAATACTTGCTGTGTTAAGACTATTTTTTTATTTTTTATTTTTTGGGACTATTACACTGCCTCTGATTCTGATTCTATTTCTCTCAGATCTTCTCTGGTGATTCCTGTTTTGTGCTGTTGCACATCCAGTCATTAAAAACAGAGGAAGTTTGCTGTGGTATAGGTTTTCAGGAAGGTTATTAACCTGCTAAATAAAAGTTTAAAGAACACTGACCTCAAACTTCATTGCTGTCTAAACTTAAACTTTTTAGGCAACTATATCACCATGGCAACGGAGACATGCTTTTCAGAGTGACACCAAGCAAAACAAGAAAGTACCATGTTCGTCTCCTCCTTCAGTTCTATCAACACGCGCTGCTGCTCCTGCGACCTCATGTGCGCCGCACCTCCGCATCACCTCCGCATCACCTCCGCATTGTCTGTTTTTTTTTTTTTTTTTTTTTTTCCAGCCATCATCCAACACATTTAGCACTCTTGTGGCCACTGTCAAACACTGATATGGAGATCAAACAGTTGAACTCCATATCATTACAAACATGGAAAATGTTTGCAATGAACACGGGCGGTAACTGTGCGCCTGTGCCCCCTAGTGGCCACCCCTCTGAAGTGTCCTAAATGCCTTATGAAACTCACACATTATATTGTAAATTTGTTTCAAAGGTTATTCTAGCGTTATCAAAGGAGGAGGATATGTTTATCATGTTTACAAAGATATATCAGAGTTATTTTTAAAATAAGTCCCATTTACATCAAAATGTCTCATGTACCCCACAGCAAAAAGGCTGGCCCCAGTGTGGCCCCCCAGTTAAAAGTGGTCTAGAGCCCCCTCTGACTGTATGGGCTGGTAATAACCAGATCATCAGTGTTCATGAGATGTTAACAACAGTGGATCCTACAGCACAGCACCTGTTTTACAACAATTTAGTTCTCTTGATAGTTCATCAGTTTACACATTAAATAAAACTGGGGAGAGAATTCCACCTTCTCTGTGTCATCTGAGTTACTCTGATCAGCGTGTTGTGCTTGAAAGTGTGTATTGTAGCTGTGTTTTTCTTATGTTCTGGTACTGTAGGATAAATGCCCACTGTGGCCTCGTTTTGAGAATCTTCTAAAAATGGCTCATTTTCTTTTATCATCACCTTTTTTTTATTTGGTTTAATCGCCAAGATAGAAGATAATTCTTTCAGCTCTTATTTTTCCTGCATCTCTTTTGCCCATCGATGCATTTTCTTAGCCAGGGTATTTTTGTCTTCATGCTCCAGGATCTTAAGGTCATTTGATTGTTTTCCATTGACTGTCCAGCTGCAAAACCTTCCTTTTGTGATAGTCCATTATCCTCTTCCATTGTTCCTCTGTGCAAGCAAGTGCATCCTTTCCTCCATCGATTATACGTTTTGCAACATATTTTTTTGACAACTCCTGAATGATAGATACATAATTTTGTGCCTTTTTATGGTCGGGTTCTTCTTCACGTATCTTGTTGCTCCAAAACTCCACTGCTTGCTTTAACATGATGAATTGAGACATTGTTGTTGTAGGTTGTTTCTGATTTACTTTCCCACAGCAGCTGCCAGACCGTTACCGGCCACTATGTGGCATCGGCCAACATGAAACAGTCGAAAGAAGAGAAAGGAAAAAGAAAAAGGAAAAAATCTCCTTTTAAAAAGTTTTCAAAAAACTTTCCTCTTTTTATCACAAAATCCTTCCTCTGTTTCTTCAATAAAAAAATCTTCTTAAAAAATCTTCTGTGTGAACTTCCAATTTGTATTTTTAATGCTTCAATATGGGGCAGTCGTTGTTACTATTATGGCCTTAGCAGGTATAGCCCTCTGTGTCAGTAATGTCAGAACAGGTTGCTGTCTACCTGACCAGACTCCTCCTGTAGCTCCGCCCATCCAAACAACCACGACCTGGGCCTAGCCTTCTCTCTCAGTCTGTCCCGAATCACTGCAAACAAATTAACTTATGTAGACTTTTAACTACATAATAATAGAAAAGCATCAAAGTAAATTAAAGACCACCATTCTATATTTTTTATTTTATTTTGTGACTGTAAAAGTGATGTGTCTAAAAAAAATGTTGAGTTTGAATGATACACTCCTAATTCCTCTCCTTTGCGACGCTCTATCACAGTCTCAAACCTGGAAGTATGTGCACAAGCCAGGCGCTATCACAATAACACAGCACAGATCTGGAGTTTGCTTTGAATTCTTTAAAATAAAACATAAAAATACTATGAATAAGCTATGGATTTAGAAATGAAACAATAGCTCCTTCACATTATTCCTGATAGATTTTAGTTCTGGATAGATAAAGGATGTATCCCACCGACACGCCTTCTGTTGAGGAAGCAGAGGTTGGGGACTCGGAGGTGGATTCATCCATCACCCAAGCTGAAGTCACCGAGGTGGTCAAAAAGCTCCTCGGTGGCAAGGCACCGGGTGTGGATGAGATTCGCCCTGAGTACCTCAAGTCTCTGGATGTTGTGGGGCTGTCGTGGCTGACACGTCTCTGCAACATCACGTGGCGGTCGGGGACAGTGCCTCTGGACTGGCAAACCGGGGTGGTGGTCCCTCTTTTTAAGAAGGGGGACCAGAGAGTGTGTTCCAACTACAGGGGGATCACACTTCTCAGCCTCCCCGGGAAAGTCTATTCCAGGGTACTGGAGAGGAGAATTCGGCCCATAGTCGAACCTCGGATCCAGGAGGAACAATGTGGTTTTCGTCCTGGTGCTGTTCCTGGTGGAACAGTGGACCAGCTCTACACCCTTTATCGGGTGCTCGAGGGTTCATGGGAGTTCGCCGCGTCCTTTGGGGGGTGCTCCGGGAGTATGGGGTCCGAGGCTCTTTGTTAAGGGCTGTCCAGTCTCTGTATGACCGGAGCAGGAGTTTGGTTCGCATTGCCGGTTGTAAGTCGGACCTGTTCCCAGTGCATGTTGGACTCCGGCAGGGCTGCCCTTTGTCATCGGTTCTGTTCATTATTTTTATGGACAGAATTTCTAGGTGCAGCCAGGGGCCGGAGGGTGTCAGGTTTGGGGACCACAGGATTTCATCTCTGCTTTTTGTGGATGATGTTGTTCTGTTGGCTTCATCAGGTCAGGACCTTCAGTGTGCACTGGGACAGTTTGCAGCCAAATGTGAAGCGGCTGGGATGAGAATCAGCGTCCTGCCTCAAGTGGAGGAGTTTAAGTATCTCGGGGACTTGTTCACGAGTGAGGGAAGGATGGAGCGTGAGATTGACAGACGGATCGGTGCAGCATCTGCAGTAATGCAGTTGCTGTATCGGTCTGTTGTGGTGAAGGAAGAGCTGAGTCGAAAGGCGAAGCTCTCGATTTACCGGTCGATCTACGTTTCTACTCTCACCTATGGTCATGAGCTTTGGGTCATGACCAAAAGGACAAGATCCTGGATACAAGCGGCGGAAATGAGTTTCCTCCGCAGGGTGGCTGGGCGCTCCCTTAGAGATAGCCTGGGGAGGTGTTCCAGGCATGTCCACCGGGAGGAGGCCCCGGGGAAGACCTAGGACACGCTGGAGGGACTACTTCTCTTGGCTGGCCTGGGAACGCCTTGGGGTTCCTCCAGAGGAGCTGGAGGAAGTGTCTGGGGAGAGGGATGTCTGGGTGTCCCTGCTTAGACTGCTGCCTCCGCGACCTGGCCCCAGATAAAGCGGACTAGATGGATGGATGGTTGTTCTACTTTTGTTTGATTTTTAAATGCATCTGTCCTTACAGTGGCATTGCCATTGCCATTTCCTCCCAGACGCAAAAGCAAGCCACGCCTCCTTAGTTGCTATTAGGCTCATTGGAGATGAACTGCGCCTCGCCTGGATTGTGAACGAGAGTGCACGGCAGCAACAGGAGAAGGGGAAACACGCCTGTAATGAAGTCGGACAGTTTGTGGCTCAGATCACGCACCATCACGCCCAAAATCCACTTCTCGCGTGTGTTGGATGTGATTTTGAAAATAAATGCATTAAACTGATTTGTAAGAACTTTTCTGTCCCGTGCTTGACCACAGTCTGTGCGTTAATGAGGCGCTCCTCGGGAGCTCACAACATGAGGCACATTCAGCAGCGGTTCTTAGCTTTTATGTCTAAGTTTACACATTATAATGCACAATCTTTTTAATATTCTACTTCACACTGAGCAGTCGGGCATAAAGTTTATCCATGTCAAAACTGTAACTTTATTCTGTATTTTAAAAAAAAAAAAAGAGGCCGGGGAGGAGGAGAGGAGGACAGTTTGTGTTGGTGCGTTACGTTTCTGATCAGCACTAAACTCAGATCCAATCACCTGTCCATTCACCGCTGACAGGTGTGCATTTTCCGATCATGCACTGAGCCAAGCAGCCTCCGCAGTTGCTCCTGATGAATTGCGGGGCCTCAGGCGCTGGTCTTGTTTGGATCTCACGAGCTTTTGGTGACCGTAGCACTCATGACATCAGAGCAAGTCGGGAACAAGTCAGACACAAATCTAACCGGCGTGCACTGCGCACAGACCGACACTGATCGAAATTGCGCAGGTCTAGCTCATCTCGAACGAGCCTGTTGTCACATTATTTACAGCGATTGACGAGCGGGATTATTGACGAGAACGCTTATTTATAATCATTCTTAAAACAGAAAATTATACCCGCATAATTCTACAGCAGCTGTTTATTTGTGCTGCTCCACAAACTACTGCTTGGGTCTTGGGAAACAACGAGAATGCCTGTAAATTTGGACTTCCTCGGATTGCAGGCTGGATTGGTGCAGTAGCTCGTGGATTTAAACGATCGCATTTGGACCGACGAAGTTTGCACGAAAGGACAGACGCGGACCGCGCTGGACTTCGCCGTGGATCAGACAACAGCCTTCTTTTTGATAACTTGGAAAGAACACCGTGGGACAAAACCGTGTATGATTTGGCTTCACGTGAGCAGGACAACATCATGGTGAGTAAAACTAATGAAGATACAGTGCGGCTGTAGGGGCTACTGGTGTGAATGGTTCAATGTCACACGCGCGTAAAGACGCTAGTGTGAGAATTGTGGCGCAGAGTGTACTGTGTTGCCGGGAGAACGTCACGGTGCGTAATCGGAGCACAGTCACAGCAGCAGCTGAGTGAATAAATGGACACCCACTTCAACAGGTGCGCAAAACGCAATTTGATAAATTAAAAACCTTTTTATATTGTTTAAAATTAAGTTAGGCAGGCAGTTGTGTTGTGTGCTGTATTAAGTGGCTGACGCTGTTGGCTACTCCAGAGGTGGACAACAGCAGCAGTAGCCACTATACGTCCCTATAGAGTCTATGCTCTGTATTTGTGGTGTCCTGAGCATAATGTGAGAGTTTCAGGGATCCAGAAATATTTTTTGTATAGGTGAAGCCTAAGCTATAGGACTGTAATTACATGGAATATTGATACTGGTGCTTTATTACATTTACTTATTTATTTATTTATTTATACCAGGACAGTGCATATTAACAACAGAAACCTGTAACATTCCAGAGTTAGCCATAGGCTAATTTTCATCTGTAGTCTTGTACCAGTTGTACAATGGGCGTCCTAAAGTATAAAAGATAAGACATTATCAACAATAGACAACAGTATCAAAGATCAGTAGTAAAACAGTGTTAGTCCATTACAAAAGGGAAATAGTAGAATCAGCAATGAACGAAGTTTAGTAAGAACATTAAAGCAGCATTAATAAAATCAGAATCAGTTAATGTGGTTAAAATGTTAAGCATATGTTAGTTGCAGTAAAATAAAATGATAAGATTGTTAGCAAGGTAATAAAACATGCAAAGTTTACAAGAAAGAGCATAGAAGGAAACACAATTTCATAATTGAAACACAAGATGGCAGCAGCAGGGATTTAATGCTGACAGGACTGGTTACTAATGAACTAGTGCTTTAACTGAGATCGAAAAACATTGTATGTATTGATTTCTCTAATTGTTGTTGGAATGGTGTTCCATTCCTGGAGACGCCTTAGCGGAAAAGGTAGACTGACTAAAGGCACTTTTCCTACGTGGGATGATGCAGTCACCTCTGGACACTCCTCTAGTGATTCTGTGAGTGGTTGTTCTAATACTGATGAAATCACTAAGAGGTGGTGGTGCCATTCCATGTAAAATTTTGTATATCTGGCAGGCATTTGCATACTTAATAAGATTTTCCCAACTTAGAAGATTATATTTTGATAAAATAGCACAGTGGTGAAAATGCTTAGGTTTCTTGTCAAGTACTTTTAGTGTCTGTTTGTATAGTGACTGTAATGGTTTCAGGGTGGTGGAGTTAGTCTGGGACCAGCTTGTTAAACAGTAGGTGAGGTGAGAGAAGATCATTGAATACATATAGGTTTTAGCAGCTTGGACAGACATTGAATTTCTAATGAACCGGAAATTAACTAAGTTATATTTAACTTTTTTGCATGTGTTTTTTACATGTGATCAGAAAGTTAGTTTTGAGTCGAGATGAATTCCGAGATATTTGTATTCTTGTACAATTTGCAGTTTTTCTCCTGACACTGTTATATCTGCATCTTCAGTTGCCTTGTGAGATTTGGTGAAAAACATACCTACAGTTTTAGACAGATTGAGTTCTAAACAATATTGATTTAACCATGCTGTAACTTTGATCATTGCATTTGTGAGTTTGGCAACTACCTCAGTTTTTGAAGACCCATGTACATATAAAACTGTGTCATCAGCATACATCTGAATATTAACATCTGGGCACACCAATGGCAGGTCGTTAACATACAAACAAAATAGAACAGGGGCTAATATGGCGCCTTGCGGCAGGCCTGTCGCCAGAGGGAGAGGTTCAGACTGATTATTAGAAATTCGAACAGTTTGCAATTGCTGAGAAAGATAAGATTTTATCCATTTTAGTGCATTATCAGAAAAATTAAAAGACGATAATTTTGCCAATAATGTCTGGTGATTTACTGTGCCAAATGCCTTTCTAGGGTTGAGAAAGACTGTACCAACAAAATTATTGCTGTCAAGTAGTAGTTTAATTTTCTCAATGAAAAAGCAATTTGCTGATTCAGTTGAGTGGTTGGGTCGAAATCCAAATTGTAGCGGGTGAAGATTAAAAGGGCTATTGTTTATGTGATCTTTTATTTGTTCACATATCCACTTTTCAAGTACTTTAGACATTACAGGTAAGATACTAATGGGTCTGTAGTTAGAGATGTCTTTTGGGTTTCCTGATTTGAAAATTGGTGATACTGTAGCTGTTTTCCATGTGTTTGGGAACTCTCCTTGACATATGGATTTATTGATGATTTTTGTGATGGGACTGACCAATGATAGACCGACATTTTTGAGCATTGTTGTGTCCATTCCATACATATCTCGAGCTTTGGACGGTTTAAGTTTTTTCTAATAATGGCTTCAGTGTTTGCTTCAGTAGCATATGTAAAGACACAGTTCTATACATTTCTACATTTACAGGTGGGAAGCTCTGGGCAATGGTTGCGACAGAGTCAACAAAATACTGATTAAAAGATGTCGCTACTTCAGCTGGATTCGTAGTACTTTTTCCATTGACTGTTAGTCCAGACGGCTTTCTTGAATTAGGTTCTTGCCCAATTAACTTTTTTAGTTAATCCCATACTAACTTCGAGTTGCCCCTTGCCTCACTTATTATAGTCAGAAAAAAGTCAGCTCTAGATTTTCTTAACATAGTTGTTACGAGAGCCCGACCGATATATCGGCCGGCCGATAATATCGGCTGATATAGCCTATTTGAAAATTATCGGGTATATATTTAGTACTATTTTTACCGTGTGCTGGAACACTGGAATAAAACCTGTTTACATGCAAATGATGGCCATCTACTATTTGTCAATCAGTGTTTCCAAGCAGTTGGGCTTTTACTCTGCAGTTCATAGGAAACAGCCCAAATCACCTTCCCATGTCCTGAAAAGCTCAAAAATGCAATAAAAATATTTTGCTAATTTCTCTGCAATGAACCTCAGAACAAAAATTCAAAATGCATTTTGTAGTTCTTCACATGCTGTACCTGCAGAGCAAGTTTAAATGAAATTTAAGTAAAATTTAGTTAAAGCTAAATAAAATAAATAAATATAATACATAATAATACCCCTTATACCAATGCCCACTACAGCCTACATAACAGTCAGCATAAAGAACAATAAGCAGCTTTCTACAACATTTTAAAAAGATGTTTATTATATATATAAAGTGGCCTGGGGTGTACACGCCATATTCATGTAAACAAGACCAGAAAGAAAAATGCTTCAAAATACTTTTTCCTAATGTATAACTGTATCGGCCGATGTGGCGGATATCGGTATATTTTTGTTGCCTAATATTGGTATCGGCATCGGCCTCAAAAAATCCATATCGGTCGGGCTCTAGTTGTTACTGAGTTCCTTAACATGGTAAAATGAAATTTATCGTGAGACAATTTTGTTTTAATAGCCTTTTTCAATGCAAGGTCTCATTCTTTCATTTTTTTTCAATATATCTGCATTAATCCACGGAAGACTACTTTTTTTCCTCTGTGTGAACCCATGGACGCGGGAAGGGGGGGTGCTGGGGGGGCTGCAGCACCCCCAAATTTGACTCCAGCACCCCCAACTGTTGGGGACGTTGTAACTGCAACTCCAAAAGGTTTACAAAAATAAATTATATTTTATTATACATTTTCAGATGAATTGCGTTCTCTTCATTAGTTATAAATATTGTAATTTACCAACACTGTTTAAAGCCGTGTTGTTGCTGAGCTATTGAAGCGTTTTAATGTTCTCTGGCTTCGTCTCAGAAGATAATGGGCTGGATCGTCCGCTCTTCCAGGGCGCCAGGCGCGGCTGACATACAGGAGTTTGTAACAGTTAACAGTATACAGTTTACATCTTTTTTTTTCGCTTTGCTTTTTAGCACAACGGAAAAGCACGACAGTGCGTGTAAATAGCACGCCAGATTTAGCGCCATTTTGCTGCCATCTCAATGCATTTTTTACTTTTTGCGTCTCTCATTTGAATCACTTTCTGATCCTAAATGGCGCGCCTCATATGTCACATCAGCAATAGAAATATATGGGGACATAGTGGCGACTCAGAGAGATCACATTGCACTATGGTCATACTCAAAAACAAGTCCCAAGACTAGCCCACATGAAAGGATACTGTGTGAAAAGCGTGCAAGTTGCTATAGCAATAGTCCCGTCTGAGAGTAGACAGGACAGTAGTCAGTGGAGCAACGCATGACCCTCACCTGTCTGCAGCTGTGATGGGAGTACTGTCCTTAAAAGCGGTGAGCGCCAGGACACACAGCAGATTTAATGCAAACGAAAGATGATTTCTCTTAAGCTGGGGACACACTACACGATTTTCTCAGTCGTTACAGATTCTGAAAAGACTAGGAGCACACACTAACCGACTGACTGACTAAACTCTGGCGGGGAACTCGCGAGAACTAAATGGTAAACAAACATGGACGCTCCCTGGGTCGCTGTTGCCGTTGTGTGCGTAGCTATCTGTTTGAAAAAGGGAAAGAAAAAACGGCTATGTATCTAGTTTCACTTGGGTAGCGCTCAACTTTCTTCAGTGTTTGCCATGATTGTTTATGTTTTTTTCTTCTTCAAATTTCCGCTTATATTTTCCCGCCACTTCCTGTTTCTTTGTCTGCATCCTGACGCTATTTCCTGTGTCCCATCCACTGTTTTTCATTGGCCGCTGGACACCATGAATTCCCAGATGGATATGTAAACAGCCGTGCGTCCAGAGTCGGCTTTAAAATTCAAACATGTTTGATTGCTTGCGACTGACGTCAGGCCAGGTTTTTGCGGCGCACACACTTGTCGATTCGAGTTTTTGAAAATCACACACTAACGGATTTCAGGGCCGACTGGTGATTACGATTCCCTGCAACTGTTGTTGACTGGTAAAGACTCGCTGCAACTGTGAATCGTTATAAAATCGGGCAAAAAAATCGTGTAGTGTGTCCCCAGCTTTACGCGCAGCCTTCGTGGATGCCGAGGTAACACTGGCGCACTGTGCAGAGGGATCTGTGGGCTGTGGCGCACCGCACGCAACAACTGCGTGGCCACTACTCGCTCATAAGAACAAATCCAAAACGAGCCCATGTGAAAGGTTTGAAGGAGCAAAGTGTGCATCTGGCTAAATGCTTCACAGTCTAAAAGGCAGACAGGACAGTAGCAGTGGATCTGATCACTGAGGCACACGCCCCGGCCCTCACCTGTCTGCAGCTGTGACAGGAGCCCTGCCCCTCACCTGTCTGCAGCTGTGACAGGAGCCCCGCCCCTCACCTGTCTGCAGCTGTGACAGGAGCCCCGCCCCTCACCTGTCTGTAGCTGTGACAGGAGCCCCGCCCCTCACCTGTCTGCAGCTGTGACAGGAGCCCTGCCCCTCACCTGTCTGCAGCTGTGACAGGAGCCCCGCCCCTCACCTGTCTGTAGCTGTGACAGGAGCCCCGCCCCTCACCTGTCTGCAGCTGTGACAGGAGCACACTGCCCGAGCACTGCCCTGAAACAGCCGCGCACAAAGCTATGCTCCCTGGGTCCAGACGATGAGCAAGGATGTGTTTTCCCGAAGCACACTTTGAGGTCAAACAAGTCAGAAAAAATAAAATAGTTATTGGATAAGGGCTTGATTCCGTTTTTTGTTTTCTTATTGGGAAACGTGAAAACAAAAGGCCAGCAGGTACACGGACCCCCACCACCCCCCCACCCCACCCCGACGGCAGCACCCCCATGTGAAATTGACTTCCCGCGTCCTTGTGTGAACCTACAGGAAAATTCTTTGATAATACTGTAGTTTGCTTGTAAGTGTCTTGGTTCCCTCGTTTAGATCTTTTCCAGTTATCAAAGAACCCCAATTAAAGTTTTTCCATGTGTTTTTGAAGTGTTCTTGATCCTTATTAGGTATTTTAAATGATTCCTGCTCTTTGACAGTTGAGATATTAAATCTCCTTTTTGCTAATTTTCTGACCAGAAGTACTAGATTGTAGTCAGATAGCCCTGCCATCATATTGAGGGATTTTGTGATTCTTTGTGGCCTGTTACTAAGTATCAAATCAATCTGAGTTCTGGTGGTCTGTGTCACTCTTGTTGGGCCTTTAATTATCTGTGTGAGGTCAAAACAATCTGTTATTTGTTTGAGATTTTTTCTGGCTTTTAGAAGGTGTTTCACCATTTCTCCAAAGGGCTCAGTCATTTCTAGTGAAACCTGCTGTGTGAGTAGAGGTTTATATACAGTGGTTCACTCCCAGAGAGTGGGCAAACCTGATGAGACTCAGGACAGTCAATAACAAACACCTGAATGTCCTGGACTGGGTCTTGTTTTAGAGACTCTGTGTTCCCAGACTGAACCAGGTTCAGATCCAGAACCTCAGTTCTAACCTCAAACATTTTTTGCGTATTTGCAGCATTTTACAAATTTGAACTCTCAAAACAGTGTCCTGACACTTGGCTATAGATGTATCACCTCAAAAGTACCAATGTAAAATGTGTTGTAGATTTCTCAGTGCATGTAGAGACAGGCATTGAAACCCGGTTCTCCCCGAGAACCAGTTCTAATTGTTTCAATCCATCAGAATTGTCTGCTTCCACCAATAATGATCCATCTTCTCGATGCCACTTTGAGCAGTTGTGTTTGTGTGAACTGCAGGACTTGCTCCGAGGCCTGCCCCGCCCTCGAGCAGCGCCTCTAACTTACTTTCACTTTGCTGCAAAAAGTCGTCTTCTATAAGTAGCCTACAAAGCACGCTGCACTCAGTGCGTGTCGTTCTGCCCTCTCTAATTAACGCACACTTGCTCACAGGACGAGAGAAGCGGCAGCACAGAGATGGTGAGGCACGGAGCCAGGTGCGCTCGCGTCACACGCCACAGCTGAAGACAGAAGAGCTAAATGTGCACGTATAGTGACAGGCAGGGTTTATGCACAGTACATAACTGAGTGAGTGATAGAAAGCAAGAGACCACTAGAAGACTAGAATACTGTCCTCACCTGTCTGAAGGTGATGTGGCCCCTCCCTGCTTTGAATTGTCACAGTAACACAGACGACTGTTTTGTTGATTATTTATAATGAGCAGTTTATTTTCACAGACAGGTGCAAAGCTGCTCTTGTTGCTCTTAAAGCAACATTAAAGCTACACTTCTTTTCAACTAAAAGCATACATTTTCCAATTATTTGACAGCTGAATCTGTACACTTTACTTACATTTAGTGAACCCGGCTTCAAATAGGCTTAGACATGCATGAAAATACAAATAAGTACCAGATCTATATTTTATTTCTGCTTCATAACTTAATAATAATTAATAACAGCAGTATGGCCACAAATCTATTTACTTTTAATTCAAAGATTCACCAGATATTAATGGTGTTGACATTGACAGTGATAAAATCTTATCAATTCCCATCACTAGTGTCATGTTGGTGATGAACAGATTTATCAATGTGATGATTGTACCACATTTAGAGGATGAAGTGTATATTTTACAATAGTCTAGAGTGTTTCCACACCTTTGATTTTGAATTTGATTTATTGAGTAATTAGTGTCATTTTGAAGTTTTGCAAAATGCTCCATTCTCTTGGAGAAACAAAAAATAGAAAAACAACATCTAACTGGTTGATCAGTGTTGACTGGAGCCTGAAGGCCAAGTGTAGAAGTCTGCAGTGGCGTGGAGCTGATGTCAGAGAACATAAAGACTCTTTCACATAGGACACAGCTCTACACGAAGTTTGAGTGGAGCGTGCGGTTGTGAACATGGCCAGTTTCTTTTAGCTCTGTGATTGGACGGGCCCATGTCCTGTGTGAAAGTGCCCTAACTGAGGAGTTATCACTACTGTTGAGGACTTTCCTGTGGTAACTCTGCATATTCACACATCTCTTTCTGCACTGCTACATGCTTCACTTGAGATATGTGGATGAATGATTTGCTTTGGTGCTGCTTTATGTTATTGACATTTAAAAATGTTTCATCGTGCCGTTACAAATGTAGTGACAACTTTTGTCTGACCATAAGGAGGATTTCAAATTAGACTGGATTAGTGAGATTTCAGTTTTGGGTACAGTGTAATAATTATCTACTCGCATTCTGGAGACCACTGCACAACAGAAATCTACATTCTCAAACACATGAGCCGCTCCAGCTTAATGTTTTCTATGTTTACTGTGTTGGTTTACACTGTGCAACAATTAAAAGTTGATAAAGGCACTAAAGTAGGCATTTTGCACCGATCACTTCTGCAAAATAAAAGCTGCTGTGTTGTCAAGAGAAATGTGAGAGGCACACCCTGAATTTTTTTTTTTTTTTCCTTTCGCGTTTACTGTTATTTCTGCTTTACAGTACATCTCACTTACACCCTTTCTGGTACACTGTACTTCCCTAATGTAAAGATAATTATCAGAGCTTTTAAAGTTCCCTACTTCATTTCAGTCTCATCGACCTGCACAGACTTCAGACACTGGAAAATGTAAGTAGAATACTATTAGGAAAAATATCAATAATTTACAGCAAAATGATATTAAAGTAGCTGTGAGGTTTAGCTGAGGTGGTGACGAGTGCAAATGTGACTGTTCACTTAGACAGCAATGTGTCGAAAATATGATGAATTATGTAACAATCTGCTGTCTGCCAGTAGCCTAGTACTGTATATTCCACTGCTAATTATTTTAATGATTAACCTTTAGGTGTCATAGTTTTAGTTCTAGAGGTGGAGTGGTTTGAAACAATTCATACACTTATCCTAAACTGATCTATCCATATGTCATATTTCTATAAAAGTATAATTTACTTTCTGAGAATGTGTGTACTTTTTTAAAGCAATATGAATCATTCATTGCAATAATGTAGGGAAAGTGCAGACAGATATATATAGTTTTCACAACTTTCATTGCTGAGACTATTTTTTTTACTGAATTCTCAATTTTTTATTATTATTTTTTTTTAATTGGGAAACAAAAATAAACAGTTGAGTTTAGAGAAATTATGTTATGTCCCTGTTTTTCTTAAAAAATTTTTATTTACCCACTTTAAACAACAAACATATCAAAACATTTAATATAATAACACATTGCAAACAAACTTTAACTTTGTATTTAAATATCAGTGGTATTATCTTGTATGTATTATTGTTTATCATATTACATAATACAATACAATAAATATAATATATGACATTATTAGAGGGGTAGAGTATATAAATGCGCGCTATAGGCTATATGCATATACTGTCCATTAATTCCCAATCTTAAATAAACTTTTGAAGAAGAGTGTAACCAACCAAAACACATTATGAGGATGGATATAAAAGAAAGAACTTGCTGATGAGTAGAAATGATTGCGTATCACAGAAAACCTTTACACTTTCATTGTTCTTATGCTGACACAAGAACTATCTGGTTGCTCTGGTGTAAATGTTGGAGAAACAGTGTATATTTAAAAAAGCTTTTATTATAGAGCCCATACAAGTATTACGTATTATATGTCATGCTCTGGCCCAGAATTTTTTTTATTTTTTTTATGTTGGTTCTTTTTGGTTGTTGTTGTTTTTAGGGTTAGGAAATGTGTATCGTGATCTTGTTTGGAGTGTCTGGATAATGTTTTGAATTTTATTTTTCATATATTTTCATAAAAATAGATGTGCGTTGTTCTACATGTTCTTCCTTGTGGGCTTCCTGCTGCACAGTGAGTATTAACATCTGAGAGAAAAAAAAATGCAAGAAGTATTGTTACTTTATGATTGTCTTGTGTTTGTAGGTGGCCAGTGCACAAATGGGTTTAGTGTCTCTCTGCCAAAACAAAAGTTTGAGGTTCTGTCTGGATCCTGTGTGACAATACCCTGCTCTTTTCAAATACCCACTGATCATGATAAGAACTTGAACAGTGAATGTAAAGGAATGTGGAAAAACAGCAGAGACGAGGAGAAAAAAAATACAAAACAAACAGGAACTTTAACCCAGAAAAGCTGCAACACAACCTTTTATGACATGACTTGTCAAGAGACTGGAAGCTATTTCTTCAGACTGCAGTGTAATAATGAACTGAAATATAATTTTAAAGACTCCAGTGTTTATATTTTAGTTAAAGGTCAGTATTTACTCAATCTACAAACTAACCATTTTTTGTTCATGTTGTGTTTATTTAGTGATGTTGTGTGATTGTCTTCCAGATGCCCCTCCCACACTGACACTGACTCCGCCCACTCTGAATGTCAGGGAGGGGGAGTCAGTGACTGTGCAGTGCTCTGCTCCTGTCCTGTGTCCAACTCTCCCCCCAAATCTTACATTGACCCCTGTCCTGGGGGACACTCAGGAGACCTCAGGGCAAGATGTCAGAATGTCTACTCTGAGCTTCACTGCTTCTCAAATTCACCATGAGACGACCATAACATGCTCTGCAGTCTACAGAGGAATAGATGGGAAACCTCTGTATGTTGTTAGTGCCCAGCTAACAGCTAATGTCACATGTGAGTGGAACTTTTAACATTCTCTCTGAATAAAGACTCTGTAACATCTTGAAATACTTATTTTCCACCATAATTTGCAAATAATTTTTTAAAAAATCAGACAATGTGATTTTCTGGATTTTTTTTTTTTCTCATTTTGTCTCTCATAGTTGAGGTTTACCTATGATGAAAATTACAGGCCTCTCTCATCTTTTTAAGTGGGAGAACTTGCACAATTGGTGGCTGACTAAATACTTTTTTGCCCCACTGTAAAAACAAATTGTAGTGTACAACAACTTCTAATTCAACAATAGTAAAGTAAGCATTTTCCACTGCTCACTTCCGCTAAATAAAAGCTGCTGTGTTAAGATAAATGTGAGAAGCACACCCAGAATTTTTTTTTTTTGCTTTTCAAGTTTGCTGTTACTGGTTAAAAGCACATCTCACTTACCCACCTTTTCTGGTACATGAACCTCCCTAATTTAAAGATAATTATTGCAGCTTCAGATGTGCTCAGCTGCATTTCAGAAAACACCTACCATCATCAGATAGACAAAGGTAAGCAGGCTAGTAATAAGACTGTATTTTATGTATTTTGTGTAACCGCTGCAAACTTAAATAGTAATGTCAAGCACATGAATGTCTTACATTGTATATGGAGTTGTATGCATGTTGATTCCTCTGTTGGTTTGCCATTGTATGTTAAAAAAAATGAACATTACTTTGAGGCTTTAAATTTCAGGTAAAAAGTTGCATAAGGGGTATTTTAACTACTTTAACTATTTTAACATTTCTGCTTTTAATTATATTTGTATTTAAGGCCTTACAAACTTTTCTGATCAAAGAGCCATATTTTTACATTTACAAAATAATTCAGTTGGAGTAACATCCAACCTCAAAGGCAATGTAACTAAAAAGTTAAGCTAACAACCACTTTTTGCAGCATAGCTAAAGAAGAAAATATGTTTATGATATAGCTCGGTCTACACCTTTTAATGGTAATGACAGTTTTAATAAAAAAATTACTTTTCAGGAATTAGCAGACATTTACTGCAGATCAAGACAGAGACGTGACCTTAAAATGTGCAACTAAAATTGTTTGAAAAAGATGAATCTAAAAAACAAGTGCAAGCATAAATTGAGAATTTATTATTTTAGTTTATTACTAAAGAATCTGTCTAATAAAACCAGGCTACAAATAGATTAAAATGGCTAAATTTATTAAAATCACAACTTTAAAAAAAAAACAAAAAAACAAAACTGTAATTTAGTTTGTATCAATGTTGCTGTTCTTGCCTTGTCCCTTCATGCATGTTATTCCAGTGTGTTCATGTGCATGGGTTTATGGGTATACTGTATTTAAAATAATGTAATTGAGTAATCGGTGCATGTATTCCATCTGTAGCAGGTGGGCTGGTTTACAGAAGGCTGAATACACTTGAGCTCTTTGTCTGTTCCTATTAATGATCTGTACTGAGATGATGTATTTCTATAATCTGTTTCATTCTTTGTTGAGGAAACCTCAAAAATGAGATGGTACATCTCAAGGGGTTATCCTTCAAATAAACATACTTAAATGTAATTGATAACACTTTGCAGCCCCTATGTGGAGGAATACAGGGAACTCTGACAAACAAGAGAAAAATGTTTAAAGTGAACCATGACTTGAGAGGGGTTGTGAGTTCCACCCAAAACCAAAACCAAGTGCTACCCACTTGCTCACAGTGACAAAAGAAACACAGACAAAATCCTTTGTGCGACCCTGGAAAACTAAAGCTAATAACTGGAACAAAAACCCCAGGGATTGCAAATATAGACTTAAACCAAGTTTGTGTATTGGTGCAGAAATAAAAACAAATGCAGAGCCTGCTAAATTAAAACAAACCCAAACTAAACTTAACAGTAGCAGGCTAGTCTTTAAAATCAGAGTTTACCCAGGGCAATAATCTGTCTCTGGTCTCTCATAAAAGCTCTGTCACCAGCCAGTCACAGTCTAATGTGTCTCACGCAATATTTAAAGGAGACATCTGCTGATTATCAGAAGTACAGACTTAAAAAAACAAAGGGAGACCTCTGCTGTTTGCTATATAATATATACATGAATACATACACAGAATATGTATAGCTTTCTGAAAAACTACTTACATATATACAGTACCAGTCAAAGTTTGAACACACCCTCCCATTTGGTGCTTAAAGGACAGTGATTGTCCAACTTAGCACACCAAGTACCAGCAGAAAAAAGAGGGGCTTTCAGTGTACCCTCTTTAAAAGGATTGAATCAGGACAAAACAAGGAATAAAACTGATCTAAAACTGAACTAAAACTGGACTAAAACTGAACTAAACCAGGTTTACGAAAGGACTAAACCCATAACCAGGACTACACCAGGACTAATCTAGGACTAAATCAGGACTAATGCTGGACTAAAAAAGAACTAAATTTAATCTCCAGAGCAGAAGTCAAACAGGAATAAAACCTGGATCTAAATTAAAATGAAATCAGGAACTTGAACTGCAACAGAAGTCCTGAGTACCACCAGAAGTCTGCATAACCACCAGTGGTATCTGTGCCACAGTTTGACAACCACTGACAAAAAAATGTGGCCAAAATTTCGAGTGGTACTGTTTAGATCTCAAAACAGTAAGAGGGAGATGGCATTTCTAAGCATTGAGTTACAAAAATGTAGTAAATGTGCAAAGAGCTACATGCCTGATGTAACAGAACACAGCTTCTCTAAATACAAAAAAAAAAAAAAAAGAAAAAAAAAAGTGTATGATCAAAAGGTTTTTTTTACTGTATTCATTGCTACAAAAAGGAGAAATTATATTCAAATTATGGGGAGATAACTGATTGTATAACATGTACCATAGAATAATATTTAAAATCTCACAGTTAGTTTCTTTTCATTGCTTCAGATGTCTGCTGTTCTGGATGTTCTCCTTGTGGGCGTCCTGCTGCATGGTATGTAACCAAAGACACTGTGATAAACTCAGTCTAGATGTTTCATATTTCCAGACGGATGTCTGTCTTGTGTTTGTAGGTGCCCTCGGTGAAGAGTTTGATGTCTTTCTGCCAAAACAAATAAAGGCTCTGCGTGGATCCTGTGTGACAATACCCTGCTTTTTTCAAGTGCGGGATAAATATATAGGTAACTTGAACAGTGACTGTAAAGCAAAATGGAGAAATACGACAAACGGTTTACAGGAGTTTACAGGACAGACAGGAGACTTAACTCAGAGAGAGTGCACCACAACACTGTATGACATTGATCACCAACACAATGGAGATGTTTTCTTCAGAGTGGAGTGTAACAATGATCTGAAATGGACATTTACAAATAACAGTGTGAATATTCAAGTGAAAGGTATGTATTTACTAACTTTCATTAAACTTCAAACCTTTCCAGTAGAATGTGTGATGTGCTTATTTAGTAATGTTCTGTGTGATTGTCTTCAGATGCCCCTCCTACACTGACACTGACTCCGCCCACTCTGAATGTCAGGGAGGGGGAGTCAGTGAGTGTGCAGTGCTCTGCTCCTGTCCTGTGTCTGTCTCTCCCTCCCACTCTGACATGGAGCCCTGACCTGGGGGACATTCAGGAGACTCTGCAGGAGACACAGGACAAGACCTATGTCAAAGTGTCTACTCTGAACTTCACTGCCTTCTCACATTCACCATGAGAAGAATATAACATGTACTGCAGTCTACAGCAGAAAATCTGGCCCAACTTTGTTAGATCTTAGAGAACAGCTAAAGGCTCATGTCACATGTGAGTTGTTTTTCTTCTGTGGTCATATTTACTGTATGTGTTTTTGTTGGAAAAGACAATAAGTATTCTTTCATGTTTGTTGTGATTGTTAGTGCATGACATTATTTTAAAAAAGTAACATGTATTGTATGATAAATATTCATTTTTCATTGATCATTGCATGCAGCTATACAATAGAGAAGTGCAGATGCTGTTGTAGAACCATAATTCATTACATTCATTAGATTTATTGACTGTGCACGACAATCATGACCACTGACTATCTTTCAATCACTTTTTTACAAAAAAGCTGTCACATTGTTGTTACAATGCCTTTTGTAGTCATTTAAGTTATACCACCCATAAGTAATACAGTATGCTATAAGTGCTGCAAGATTGTGTATTCAATAATCAGCTACAATTTAGCTACAAACTTCTATGCAGCAAATATTCTGATAGTGTAGAATACCTCATTATGTTTGTATTTTTCATCTTTCACAGATCAACCTAGAAACACCAGAGTGACAGTGAGTCCTCCTGGTCCAGTGACAGAACACAGTAATGTGACAATGAAGTGTAGCAGTGATGCTAACCCAGCTGTAAAGCTCTACCTCTGGTATAAAGCTGATGGAGGAAGTTACACTCTGATGGGAAACTCATCTGTTTTAAACATTAAAGCCTCTAAAGATACTGTTATTTTCTGTGAGGCTCAAAATGAACTTGGAACTGATAACTCCACTGTCACACAGCTGAATGCTCAGTGTATGTAGTTTCACTTTATGTTATTTTTTTTCTCTTTCTTTCCATGTGTCAACCACTGCTCTTGTCATTACAGTTGCACCACAGATGAAATCTTCCAACTGCACTGGAGACTCAGCACAGATCAGCTGTTTGTGTGAGACTGAAGGAAACCCTATTCCTATCATACAGTGGCATTTCTCTGGATTATCTGCTGCCAATCACTTCATCAGTAGTGAGCCTCTGAGGAGCACCATCACTCTTGTACAGCCTCAGTGGAGAGATCCAGTGACTCTGGTCTGTCACAGCAGAAACTCTCTGGGATCTGACAGTCACAGATTTAATGTCTCTGCATTAGAACATGTGCATGGAACCTCAGCAGAGCAGCAAGGTTAGTGATTGTTGTTTGTAACATAAGAAAACTAAGATTAAGTTTAGAATTTTTGAACCTGCGCTAGGAGCAAAGAAGGATAAACGTGTTTTTGCTCTTACTCGGGTGACCAGATTTCTAGACCAGAAAACTGGGACACGTTTTTTTTCACAGATCACAATGCATTTGAACTCACCAAGTAATAAAAACACTTCCGAAAGCCATATAGTTTTCTGCCATGTAAATTAAAGAATGACGCTTGGGTTTGTTGAAAACTGGGACATAGTGTCTTTACTGATATGTGTTAGGACATGGGACAAGGAGCCTTAAACTGGGACTGTCCTGGGGTGTTTCTCAAAGCCCAGGTGCCTTGCCTTGCTTTGCCTTGATTACATCACAGAAAGGCATCCACATCATCATCTGTCGCCCAAGGTGTGTTCCAATGTTCATGTCCTTCCCAGGCAGGTGTCCTCCATTTGGCTCACATGTAGCTAATTCACCAAGGATACATCAGTGGATCCTTCGCTGCCTTGCATCGGCCAAAATCACTGCAGCTTTTTTGAAAAAATGGCAGGGCATGGGCATGTATTACTTTAAAAAAGCTTAGTTAGCAAATTTTAGATTATTTATGAGCTAAAATATAGCACTCCAAAAAGATTATTTGATATAAAATAGATTTTTTTCAATTGATAAAAATCAATTGAGTTTAAAATGAATGACAATTAAATATTGAATTAAAAATCACTTAATTAAGCAATTTCTTTTGCCGTCAGTCTGTGTTTTTGTAAAAATTTTTACAGAAATTTTGGGGAAAAACATGACATGGGCAGGATTGTCTGACTTTTTAAGGGAGCCACAATGCTCTTGACTTTGGAAAAGACTGCCCTAGAGCAGTGGCCTAACTTTGTAATGTGGGGGCCCCAGGATTTTAGAATGGGCCCTAAAGTTATGAAGCACATTGAGTACTATGGGCATTAAGCTTTTTAATGTATTAAAAGTTGCTGTTTTATTGGAGTTTGATAAAAAACAAACAAAAAAAAAACAACAAAAAAAAAAAACAGTGCTTATTCATTAATATTTAGGGACAATTTTGTGAAACTAAAATTTAATATTTAATACCGTACATTTAATTATACTAATGCTCTATGACCAAATTAGACTGTAACTGTCCTTCATTGGCAAAAACATAAAAAGAAGTTCTAAGGATGTGTTCTTAAAACCTGAGACTGACTTCTGATCTTCTCTCTAAGTGCTGTAAAGTCCTAGATTTTTCTCTCAATCTCAATCAAACTGTGATTTCTTTTGTTGTTTCAATTATGTCTTATTATGTCTTATTTTTTGGGGTGTGTATTTTTCTTCTAATGTTCAGGATTAGGAGTGATGACCCCAGTCTTTATGGCCTCCATTGCTACTCTGGTGGTGCTCGTGTTTGTGCTGCTGTGTGTTATCAGGTATCAAAGTAACTACACTCTGAACAATCACTGCTTTATAATGCATACGTTTTGGTGATTACATAAAGTTTAGTGTGTGGCAGTGTGCAGTTATTCAGTATTGTGCTATATCTTTCCAGAACTCTGACCGTTCGCCTTAATAAGCGGCAGCCTCCAGCAGAGGCCATGGAGGAACTGCCGGAGAATGCAGATGCAGATGACAGTGGCGCAAACAGCAACAAACAGAGTGACGTTTACTCCAATGTGAACTGGAAGACCAAAAGCAACAAGAAGAAGGTGCAAGAGGCCGCAGGTGACACAGAGCCGTCATGCAGCTCCTACCTGGAGGAGCAGAGGAGCATCGTGGGAGAGAACAGACAGGTTGTCATTGGCAAGGACGTGGAATGTGAATATGCCCAAGTTAAGTTTAAACCCAAACGTGCAACAAACCAATAGACCTATCATAAAGAGAAAGCATGATCAGGGTAGCCCCAAGGTGTCCAAACTATTAAAAAGGTATTCAAGTTGATGTTGTCAAAATCAAGGCCTTAAAAGCATTAAATCGTATGAGTAGGTATTAAATTGTGTTCATCTAGGTCTTAAATTTTTAAATTGGGACATCTAAGTCAAGTTTTTCAGTGTTGTACTTGTCAAACATATATTTTAGAACTTTTAAAACTTTGTAAGTAACAACAGAAAAGTCTCTTTTTTTGCAAGTTGGATGTGAAGTTGGCAATAATTCTAAAAATAGTGGTTTTACGAAAATCTTCAAGTCACCCACTCGACTGTGTCGTTATTTAGTAAGATTTTGAGAGGGCAGTCTGCTGTTTATATGGGCTGTGTATTTGTTGCAAAAAACATCCCCACAATACAGTAAATACTGTTACCTCTAAGTTGTTTCAACTGTATTAGCCTTAAAATAAAACCAATGAGTTTCAAAGAGTAACACTGCAATCTTGGCATTAAAATTGATTCCAAGTGGCATTAAAAAGTCTTAATTACTATATTTACTCCCTTATTTAACCCTACTACGCATTATTTAATTGTAGAGTTATGATTCAGCCAAAAAATAAAAATTCAAGTAAAATAAGCACAGAAGACCCTTTGCCTATAACATAATTTACAGCAATTTACATGGGCCTCTTTTTGTAAAGCACTGATTGTACAAAAACAGTGTGGATAGTGCGTTTAAGTCCTTCACTATGACTGAGTATAGCTTATGAGTGCAGAGAGATGAGCTTAATTTGTACCTGTTCCCCAAAGAATATGTAAAATGATCAGTTTTTAATGAATGGCAAAATTCCACAGCGTCGCTTACAGCTTCATTTATTAACAATTTCTTAATTTATGAAGACTGGATGTATGAATGAATGAATTTATTGAACATAAATACAATAACAAAAAAATCCCCCAATATTAGAGTCATTAGTTTAAGGTATACAGATAACAGATATACATTTCATATTTTTTAAAGAGAAAAAAAAAGTATTTAATGTTCAAAAGGAGCAGAATGAAGCTAAGCTTATTTATTTCTACCACTTTAATACAATGTTTTATGTTATACATGATCATAATCAGCAATATGTACAAACAAAATCTACTAAAACTGCCTACACAGAGTCAGTTTTCAAACAAACCACACTGTAACGATATCAATAAAAGTCTTAACCTCTTTCTTCACTCAGGTATTTCTCTAATAATGATTTTTCAATGAAGACTGGATGTATAGCATAATGGAGAAGTAAGTGCCAACGTTTAGCAGAGAAAAGGCTGTCTGTGCAAAGATGAGGAATAGACATTTTCCCATGTCTATATATAATTTGACCAGTTGCAAAATAATTTTTCCCTAAGAAAATTTGTTATTCTGATTCACATAAAGCATAACATAATAATTAACTACAAATCCTAGTCCAAAAAATACAATACAATGGCTTGCAAATCTCACAGTAGCTTATCAGCTGTCTAAATTTTGTATTGTTTGTCTTTTATTTGTATTGTATTTACTGATGCTCATAATCATGAAGCCAACAGGTGAACATGATGTGATCTTTGGGTCAATTCGGTTTGTCTTTTTAAAATTTTGATTAAAGCAGCCATTATATGCTTTTTTCAGGCTCTTAAAAATATTATTTTTTTGGGAGCTTTGACTTTGCAGAGAAGCTTGGATTAGATGCCTGTCGCCCCCTGCTGGCAATAGTGAGGACTGGACATTATTTGAAAGCATGAAATTTTAATGCAAAGGTGTACAAAAGTATTTCAAAATGCCTGAAAATAGGATCTTTAAGATGTGAATTAGTTATATTATTGTAATGTGTAAATAAATGTAAACTCTGGGTATGTTTTAAAAAAAAATGAGCACATGTTAAATGTTGTTAGCTGTTTTGTTTGTATTATGTACATAGGCAAATTATTTTTGATATCTCTTTAGTACTATATAAAACATTTACAGTACTATGTGTGTTTCTGGTCTTCAAAGTTACATATTTAGGAAATGTAAAAATATAGCCTATGTGTAAAATCAATACTGCGACTTTCTATTAATAATGAATATATTTGTGTTTATGTTTGTTTAAACTGTTAATTACTTATCTATTTTCAGTGTATTAATGTTTATTTTTATAAATAGTTACAAAAAATAGTAATAAAAAGATTTACTCTGATAAGATGTCATCTCAAGATCAAGGTCAAGTTTATTTACAGTATACAGCACATTTATTATTGCTGTTGCTGCTATTTTTAAAAGAAACAACAGAACAGAAAATCCACAAATGTTAAACCTGATAATTTTTTTGTCCGAAATTGGCTCCACAAACTCACAATATTGTGGTTTAATGCCCAGTCTATTGACAACATTCACACCTGTATTGATTGAATATTGTCACCAAGTTTTGACACCATAGTGGAAGAAAAAAAAAAATCATATGTTATTTGTTCAGACAGAGAGGATGCTAAACTCTGTTTTCAGTTTTTGTTTCATGAAGATAGGCCTTGTAAATGCAGAGATATTAGTCATAAACCACACCAAGATATCTGCATTCTGAATCTTTAGCAGCAGATTCTACAGAATTCTGACCCACTGACCCATTAGATTATTGTGACATAATGTGAACGCAAGCTATTACTAACTCAGAAAACCTCAGAGTGATGATAGCTCGAAGAGATGCTTGTTCATTTCCTGTGTAACGTAATCAAATATTTGACAGGAAGAATATTGTGTAACTGTTTCCATGCAACACAAAAGACACCTCAAATCAGCAAGTGTCTTTTTAGTGTAGTTCTAATTTAAACTAAAAATATCATTTCAAACCAAATGTGTAAAGTCATACAGTTAGGTCCACAAATATTTGGACACTGACATGTTTTGTTATTTTAGTTTTTTTTTTAAATACCAAAACAATTTCAAAATACAGTTATACAATTATAATGTACTTAAAGTGCAGACTCTCAGCTGTAATTTCAGGCTATTCACATCCATATTAGAGGCTTTAGGAATTACAGCTCTTTAATGTGTATTTGCCTCTTTTTCAAGGGACCAAAATGAGGGACAAATAAACATTATCATAAATAAAATGTTCATTCTTAGTTTGTAGTTAAAAATCTATTGCAGGTGATGACTGCCTGAAGTCTGGAACCCACAAACATCACCAAACACTGGGTTTCCTCCTTCATGGCCTTTACTACAGCTGTCTTCAGTCGTTGCTTAGGTGTGGCTCTTTCTGCCTGAAGTTTTGTCTTAAACAGGTAAAATGCAGCCCGATCGGGTTCAAATGGTGAGTGACTCGGCTACTGCAGAAGATTCCACTTCTTTGCCCTGAACTCCTGGGTTGCTTTTGCAGTGTGTTTTTGGTCACTGTCCATCTGTGCTGTTGAGCGCTGTCCATCAACTTCGTGGCGTTTGTCTGATTCTGAGCAGAAAGTTTATCCCTATACACTTCCCAAGTAGCAGTCATCTCCGAGCTGATTCTGGCTTTCATGCCTCACATTCGGCTGACTGACGATCAGATTCTCAGTGTATGGGCCAGAGTCGGTTCACATACGAAAAACGTGTGTCTGTTATCAGTAAGTGAGACTACTGCTGGGCCAGAAGTGGGAGCAAGATGTGTGGCCCATAACCAGCACAACTGATGCAGGGCCACATACATGACGGAGGACAGTGGCACAGCAGCACAGTATCGTTGCTGGCCGGGTAACGACAAACAGTGTGTCGGGCAGGCGTTTTTTTACCTTAATGGAAAGACACCTCATTGTAATATAGCATGAGGAAACAGAGGGGTGGGGTCTTCATTAAATATCGCTATACAAAACACTATACTCTAAATATAGTTATTATTCTATCTCTTCTACAATACTATTGATTGGACATATCAACCAGCTTTAGATCAGTTAGCAAGAATGAGAGACTTGTGCCTGTGAGAAACTGTCCCCGCCAGCCCAGTACACACTGGCGTCTACAGCAACTACTTTATCTCACTGAGTTGATGCTCGGTGATGTTGGTGACGTGATGCTGACAGTTTGGAGCTGTCACTTCATGGAGGCAACCTCTCGCTCTCAGTAACTAAAGTGGTCAGTTATAGTTTTGACTTTGTATCTCTTATTTATCTCTTCCTGGCTTTGTACCAATGGCATACATGTTTATAGGACCCAGTTTAGCTATTTAATAACTCAAAAACTGCTATTTCAAACTTTATAATGATTTTAACTGTTATAATTTGGATTAGCTACAACTGTAGCGTTAACGTTAATTGGGTTTGTGTCTCTGAGATTCATTATTGTTTGAAATTACAGTGGAGCTACAAAAACATGCTATATTTGGAAACAAAAACTTCTACTTAAAAAGAACAACTACAAGCTATTGCCAGAACTACATTTTAAACCTCGGAATTCAGTACATGAACCGGATCCGGGCCAGAACCACGCACACGCCTCTATCTAACAGTAGGTGAGCCGGATCCGGGCCAGAGGTGAACATGTCTGGTTTTGTGTCGGCATGCAGTGCTTGGGTCTGAACTGGGCCAACTGTTGTTAAAAGAGTCCGGCATGCAGAACTCGGGCCGACTTTGGGCCGCAGATCCAGCCAGATAAAATTTGCTAGCTGGGTTCAGTCGTCATCTGTCTTCTGTCACATCATCAATAAACACCAGAGACCCAGTGCCATTGGAAGATCTGCAGCTTATAATTCACACTGCTCTACCATGTTTTATAGAAGATGTGGTGTGTTTTGGATTATGAGCCATTCCAAGCCTAAAGGTTGGTCTTAAGATTCATTTATACTCCCATTTCATACATAAATAGATCTGTTCATTCCAAGTGTTGTTATCGTCACCACATTTGTACTTCCAGTTGCTTTCTATGTCAACGTAAGTTATATTAAATAATCAGTAAAAAAATCAGTAAAAAAAAAAAAAGGAGCAAATACAACAAACATGGAGGCGCTGATGGAGGTTTTCACCCCCCTTTACTGAAAAGGAGCCAAGGAAAATATAGTGAAAATAGTGTTGGTTTGTTCAGTCTTTAAATACTCCGTGGCTAACCTGCTCTAGTCACTTCTTAAAAAGTTCAGCTGTTTCTTCTGCTGTGACTTGTTGAGCTGTGTTCACTACCGTCCCCAACAGTCAGCAAATGGTCATACTCCATTCATCCGTATCCAGAGGCTCTGGAAAAACAGACCAACATACAGACAGACTGAACGCAGAAGACAGACAGAGCGCTTTATATACTGATACATCTACTTTCTGGAGTGTTCTTCACTTGGGTGGATGTTGTGAAGCTGTTTTTTTTCACCATTTATTTTAGCCTAAGGATGGTCTGGTACACTTCCATTGAGACACTGCATGTTGCTCAGTTTATGATGGATTAATGAGGGAAAAGCCTATGCACCTCAAAAACAAAAAAAACAAAAAACAAAAAAAAGCTTGAGGCAATTGTCCAATTACTTTTGAGCCTTTGAAAAAGAGGCAGCTACACAGTCTTAGTTAAAGAGCTGTAAGTCATAAACCCTTCCTCTGATTTGGATGTGAATGGCCTCAAATTACAGCTGACAGTCTGCACTTTAAGCACATATGAATTATATAACTGTATTTTTTTTAATGTTTTGGTAAAGAGCTAAAATAACAAAACTTGTGTCAGTATCCAAATATTTATGGACCTAACTGTATATCTGTGTTGACCCAGTACCCGGAGTCTTTGAAATCATTAACTCACACCAGGATTAGGTTACATGCAGTAGCCGGAGATGTTTTATTAGTACCGCCTTTATTAATAATGTGTCTGATGAACACATTTGCATTTTAGCCCACAGTAACCATGAGGTGTGGTCGGAGGAGTATGACTCAGAGCTGACTGTTTCCGCGTCATTTTTATCTCTTCATCTGTGACTATAATTTAGTTGCGATGAAAGCCAAAGAAGAGCAAACAGAGCTTTTGCTGTTCGTCATGAAGGTGTAACGTTTTAGAACCTTGGAGGTAAGTACATATTTTATTCATTTTGACAGGCTGCATCTACTCTTGCTGTATATCAAGTATTGTGTTTGAACCTATAGCTGTAATGGGCATCTTTTAGTTGTTTACATCAGTAACTCACTTTTTCACTGCACAGCACTTCTGAAACCAAAACTGAGGTGGATAGAGTAGTTCTACACACCTAGGTACACAGGTTTTCAATTATCTATGATCCCAATCCCAACTAAATAGCTTGTAATTTTTTACATCCATCTCAATTTTAACAATCATCCCCATAGCAACCTATGACAACTGCAGTGCACAGTAATTGCAACAATGGTCTTCTTACTCCAGTCATGTAAAAGTATGACCAGCAAAAGATAGATAATATGAGAGGAAGAAACCTCTTAAGGGCACAGAGTAACAGCTGTAATATTGTGAAGATGTTTATTGAAGGAGTTCAAGTGGACTTTGAGCTATTATAAACTGTGCAACATAAGTATGAGACATGACAACGTAAGGAGCCATTAGACGGTAAGGTCTTTCACCCTTTTTAAAAAATAGAACTGTATGAAGAAATAAGTTCAAATAGAGTTCAAAAGCCTTCACAGTAAATTGCCCAACTCTATTGTAGGGCGTACTGTACAGTTCACATTGTGTAACTTTTTATTTTCTTTCTCCTTTTGTCTCTTGAAAGTAGTTAATCATAATTATATATCCTAATGTGGTAGTGGGCGCTATAAAAAAAACTTAGCTGTCTCATAAGTGTGCGCAGTGAAGTTGCTTGTACTGTGACTAGTCTTTTATGCAAGGCAGAAATGATTTTAGAGTATTTTTTGTACTGTGGTGCAGTGGTTGGCACACCTGCCTCACAGACAAGCTTTTGACAGTATATAAAGTATACAATATTTTGTTATCAGCAACATGAGTCTCTGTGATGGTTATTTTATGCTAGCTCATGAAGCCTATTCAAAAACACTAAGAAAATATCTCAATTTTTACCCAGGGTTATTGATGCTGGTCCGGTGTCAAGATGGCAGTGGTGCAGACTGAAGTCATTCTCTCTGTTTACATCATCTCTTTCCTGATGGGACTTCCAGCAAACCTACTGGCTTTGTACGCATTCAGTGTGAAGATCCACACCCGACCTCTGCCAACAGACATCCTTCTGTTAAACCTGACTGTGTCTGATCTGCTCTTTCTCATTATCCTGCCTCTGAAGATGCACGAGGCAGCATCAGGAATGAACTGGACCCTGTCTAAAGTTCTGTGTGCCATCACCTCCTTCACCTTCTTCTCCACTATCTACACGAGCTCCCTCCTGCTGATGGCTGTGAGTGTGGTCCGATACATAGCTGTGGCGTTCCCCGTCACCTACCAGAGGCTGCACAGACCGGTGTATGCCATCGTGTGCAGTGCTGTCATATGGACCATTTCAGCAGCTCACTGTAGCATCACAGTTATCACCCAATACCACCCATCACTGTCTGGGAACAACTCCACCAAGTGCTATGAAGGCTTCTCTGACAAACAGCTGCAGGTATGTTGTAAATAAAAGCCACCACATTTAAATCTGATAGAAAATGTTAAGTAGGAAGGCAGATTCAGCACAGAGGCAATAAAACATCACTGACCTAGAGGCTTTTGGATGGGAAGAAGGGGCAAAGATTCTAGTCAGAAGGTGTAAGAAGCAATTTGTGTCAAATAGCCTGATATCTTTTGAAAGCTAACTTCACTAAAACATTTTCAGTAAAGTTTACAAGATTGTGTTCTGTTTACTGTTAATCTACAACCTACACACACACACACTGACTTTATATTCAAACACCCCACCCCCTTTTAGAATTTGTTAACTAAATGGCTGCATTCCAAAGAATGATGCCATAAACTTAAAGGCACTATGAGCAGTATATATATTTTTATATAAAATGACCCTCATACGTCTCAAGATATGTTGTAAACATGTTTAAATCAAATTGTAGTTTTACTGATAACAATGGTACAGCTGATTTATTCACAGTAAAAAATATAATTTACATAATGGCCAAGTTTTTTATGCTTGGTTCTAAGAGAGAGAGAGAGAGGGCGTCTCACAAGTCTCGGTGCATGCTGTGAAAACAAAAGCTTTAACGTGAACAGCGCAGGGTTTTTCGATGTCTATCCTTATCTGACAAAACTGTTACAGACACAGAGAGGAGAGAACGGCCTCGTATTTACTGCAAAGCAGGGGAGCAACGCGTCTTTTGAGGCACTGTAAAGTGCTGCTTCATTTTTTGGGGGTGCGGTTACTGCAGCAAAAAAATATAAGTCGGTTGTGAGTCTTCACATGTGATGCTAATCTACCAATCACATCCACGCATTCAGGTACAAGAAGTGAGATACACTGTGGAGAGAGGAGAGATAGAGACAGGCATGGAACGGGGTGAAGCCAGACTGGACTGAAAACGACTTCCTCCTCCCAGCTCAGAGACCAGCTCAGAGACCAGAGATCAGCTCAGAGACCAGAGATCAGCTCAGAGACCAGAGACCAGCTCAGAGACCAGAGACCAGCTCAGAGACCAGAGACCAGCTCAGAGACCAGAGATCAGCTCAGAGACCAGAGACCAGCTCAGAGACCAGAGATCAGCTCAGAGACCAGAGATCAGCTCAGAGACCAGAGATCAGCTCAGAGACCAGAGACCAGCTCAGAGACCAGAGATCAGCTCAGAGACCAGCTCAGAGACCAGAGATCAGCTCAGAGACCAGAGACCAGCTCAGAGACCAGAGATCAGCTCAGAGACCAGAGATCAGCTCAGAGACCAGAGATCAGCTCAGAGACCAGAGATCAGCTCAGAGACCAGAGACCAGCTCAGAGACCAGAGATCAGCTCAGAGACCAGAGATCAGCTCAGAGACCCAGAGACAACAGCTCAGAGACCAGAGATCAGCTCAGAGACCAGAGACCAGCTCAGAGACCAGAGATCAGCTCAGAGACCAGAGACCAGCTCAGAGACCAGAGATCAGCTCAGAGACCAGAGATCAGCTCAGAGACCAGAGACCAGCTCAGAGACCAGAGATCAGCTCAGAGACCAGAGATCAGCTCAGAGACCAGAGACCAGCTCAGAGACCAGAGATCAGCTCAGAGACCAGAGACCAGCTCAGAGACCAGAGATCAGCTCAGAGACCAGAGACCAGCTCAGAGACCAGAGACCAGCTCAGAGACCAGAGATCAGCTCAGAGCCAGTGTCTTGTGTTCTGAGACAGTGACCTTTATTAAAAGCAGCATAATTAAGCTCCATAATGAAACCAAACACAACACAGCTCACTGTCAGACCCTCACCCCAGCTGTCACAGCACAACAATGTTAATCAAGTTAAGTTTAAAAGTAAGAGCTGATTATTTTTCTTAAAATAGGTATTCAGAGCAATCAGATCTTTTATTTTAAAATTACTTTATTTGATATAAGAATATAAAATGTACCTTTTTATTTTATTGATGAAATATAATTTAAAGAAATACTATTTGAAGGCATGAAACAGACCTTGTGATGTTCTGGACTTCACTTGAGGACATTTTCACAGATTGGACTTCAGTGAATGTTTATAAGAAGGAAGAGTTATGGATCACAAGCTGCTTGTTGCACTTTTAAAGGAGCAGGAGTGAACATGGAGACTTGGAGTCTGCTGCTGTCAGAGCTCAGTGTAGGCAGAGGTATGAAAAGGGGTTTGAGACCTGAGGAAAGCAATCCATGAGTTTTGTCCTGACCAAGGAGAACTCTCAGATCCAGACTGGAGCTGGCATTCTGTTGATTTGACTGTTCAGTAAACTAAACACTAATACAGCTAAATGCACATATAAACTAAACTAACTGTTTTTGTTAATGCTGTTTTGGTAAATGCTGAAATTTCCTGTAATCTTTTTGCATTTGCTTGCTTATATTTATTAAGTTTAAACATAAATAGATACACAGTCGTTATTGAGCACAAGCAAACTTAGTGTTGACCCGGCCCTCTGCAACCGGCCCAGATTCAAATGTGGCCCTCAGGAAAAAATAATTGCCCGTCCGTACTCTAACCCATATGTGACTATAGCGCAGGTCATTGTAGAGTTGGGCGATATCTATTTTTTCATACCGTCTTACCGTCCCCAAATTATCCTGGGGTATATGGTATCGTCGACCCGCTTAATTGAAGCTAAACTTTCCTTTAAATCTTTGTTAAAACGTACTTTGAAAATGTAGGGACAGCTATTGTTTTTTGGGCAAAAAAGAGGTATAGTAAATACAAAAATGTGTTTCTGAAGTGCTTAATTGGAAAAACACAACAACTCCAACACGTCCTTCTGTGCCTCTCTGAGCTACATATCTCGCTCTCTCTCCTCCACTTTATTTAGCCCTTTAAATATCTGGGAGGGCGCAAAAATGTGTTAAAATGTGGCCAAACAGGGTTGTGGATGTCATTGTTTAAATAATTGTCCGAGGAAGCTTATTTATTTTCCATTTCGCGGGATGCTTCAGCACGGCTCTCTCCACTGTGCTTTTGTAGCCATGCTGACTACAGCAGCAACAGTCACAGCAGAAAACTACTATGGACACTGAAAACCACTATTTAAGGACTTACTTAACACATGTGAACACTTGGTAAAATAATTTATTGCTCCTTAATCAGAATAATGTGGCTTTCCGCCATCTGCCTTTGAATTTTTAACTTTAACAGAGAACTGAGGGAGACCGTGAAACGGTATTTTGTTTTCCCATTATCCCTGCTCATTTGGGCAGTTTATTAATGTTATTTTAATTTGTTCACCCACCTGGAACAGTACTGTCCAGGACTAGTTTCCTCTTGTACCTCAGTGTGCATAAAAAATGTAGCAGAAGTGGGCCTGTCCAGAGGCAAGGTGTGCGTCATGGCGCATAGTTGGAGGATTACACATCCTGTACATCACTTAATGTAAATACACATAGCTATATTCCTCTTTTCTTGAGAGAGCACGGTCTTCTTTTTGCCAAAGTTATCCTCTGTGTGTGTCCAGCTTGAGTAGTTTGTCAGGTCGCGGAGAGAGAGTGCTATGCCATAACTGCATGATGACATGTTTAGGTGGGCTGTGTAATTTTATATTATGTGACAGTAAAAGACGTTCCTAAGCTTTTATGGCACACTTATTTATTCAGCTTTAAGGCCAATGCTTTAGACAACACAGCAGAGGATGCATTTTTAAGGGACCTACTCAGACAGGTTGGCTGCTCTAACACTGCCTGCGCATAGAAAGTCAGGCCTGTAACATGATGTCAGATCAAGAGAGCTAATTAAAGTATAATATTATGCTGTTGCTGTTAATCTGAAAAGATATGCTTATTATTACACAAAGATTTACACTTATCCCCATTATATTGGCATGAACATTGATACACATTTTAGGCATTTAATAAAAACTATTGCACAATTCTCCAGGGGATTTAAACCACGGTACTGAAAGTGATACCGCTGGGAATTTTACATACCCTGGTATACGGTAATATCGTTATAGCGCCCAACCTTTGGCCATTGCCAGTACTAAGGCAATTCTAAGTTAGCAAAGAAGGGCTGCTGAGCACCTCAGAAGCTGATAAGGCAAAAGCCTAAATGTTCTGTACAACCAGGGTTGCCAGGTCGGAAAGTCAAAATCCTCCCAACTGCAAATTATAAACCACCCAAAACCTGCAGAACAGTGGATGAAAACACTGTGCGATAGTAATTAGCGCCGCTGTGCCAAAGGAGCGCTCCTCTGGTGACTCGGACTCACCCCCTGTCCCTCTCTCACAGACAGGCTGATAAGTTGATTTGGCCCAGCTTCAGTGTGATTTGGGTTTTAAAGATATGTCACTCAAAATATGGAGAAAATAGCCTATCATTTACAAAAAAATAAATAAAAAATAGCTCTGCCCAACCTGCAGATAATTTTTTGTTAGAATAAGATAATGGGGACTATTTGTGACTGAAAATGTCTCTTCTACAGTATTTATAAGGTATTGCAGTCTATATATATATATATATATGTATATATATATATATATATATATATATATATATATATATATATATATATAGTCTACTGCACAGAACTCACCACTGAGGGCTGTGTTAACTTTAATTGCAGAAAACATTTCTTTCAATGCAAACAAAGTACATCTATATTGTTGAACTGAACATGTTTTTCTAAGAAAGACTATGATCCATGACTTGACCCACTCTGAGCCAGAAAGCAGTTTAACATGTGTCAGAGATGACCGCATTACTTTACAAAGACCATTTGTGTACACTCAGTGTAAAAACTGACACTGCAGTCACACATCAATTAACAGACGTCTCCTCTCTGTGCTGCAGCTACGGAACAAGGCGTTAATCCAGGAAGGATCAAGGATTATAATAAAATGTAAATAGCATAAGCTCGAGTCACAATGTCTGTCATTACAGCAGTCAATCAGTACAAATTGGCTCCTCTTGTCATTTTGAGATTCTCATGTTCATTTAGAGAAGCAGCAGTAAGTAAAAACACCAGCCTTAGGCACAGCTGCGAGTCTACTGGTGTCAGACCCACACTGCGGAGATGCAAGGTTGTTCACACCAGTTGCATGAGCTTCTCCACAGAAAAGGCATGCAATAGTCAATATGTTAGTACAGCCATATATAACAGACCTATGGTAACTACAGTAGACTGAATGTATGTTTACCATCTCTGTAGGCTGGTCATTGCAAATGTGAAATTTTTTACAGTAAAAGTGAAAGTGCTAATTCCTGGTCCATCAGTGATCAAGCCAGTGATCCCCCAAACATTCAAAAAATGCACCAGGTATGTGTAGTGCTCCTGGTAGTTGCCAAAATATAAACAAACAATAAATGCCTATTTTGTGTTTATTTTAGATGAAAAACGCAACCAAGTGCCAGGCGAGAGAGTAAAAAATTTGGCAAAGTTTGATTTTCTAGGATAGCCACAGCAGAGTCCCATTTGATGGGTCCGTCGAGCGTCATGTCTCATGCGGGCAGTATGGCTGCTCTAATCTGCTTAGCTGGGCGCCAAAGTGAAAATGGCTCTCTGACGCTGTTGCCACGCTGAAGTTATCCATCCAGTGTGTGAGGGGCCTTACCTTTAGGAGATACATTAGAAGTCTAAAACACTCTCATCTGCAGAGCTTTAACTGTTTTATGGCTTGAGCTTCTACAGGAGAAAGCTCTCCTCTGAGCTTCAAACTGTTTCTAACCTGACAGGAATAATGACAGTTTTATTACAAATATTTTCTCTCTTGTCATCTCTGTTGTGTTTTATTTATTTATTTTTGTTGTCCACATATCTGTCAGTGACTTAGCAAAGAGACTTATATTTAATCTGCTGCACAAATGTCCAAATCCCGGTTTGCACGGCTCCATTCTGTCTTTAGTTTAGTCAACTCTCAGAATACACTAATGTTTGTGTCCAAACCTGTTTTAAGGCGATATTGTCTGTATTTTACGTGGATATCTGTCATATTGTGCTCTCACATACAGTCCACCGTCTCATGAATCCAATCCACCGCTCACCAGCCTGTAGACCCTCCTACTTCACACAGGGAGCCAATTATACTCAAGCTTAACTAAAGTGATTAAATACAAAGCAAGCTGGGCAAGACTTGTGATAGAACAGCCAATCAGAGATAAGTGTCCCTGTGTGACTGGCAGACAAAATCAACCAATAAAGCGAGAAGCACAGGGCAGTCACACACAGAGAGGGAGTGGAGAAGCGGAGAAGTGACGGTCTGACAGCCACACAATAAATAAAGCTCTTGGTGGCTGAATGTGAATCACTATTTTATCAGTAATATTTTTTCAGTGTGAGAAATTCTGGAATTGTGTGAGAAAGTAGACAGTTGCGTGAGTCTCACGCTCAATGCGTGAGAGTTGACAGCTCTGGAACAATCATATCTGTGTGTTTTAATCCAAAGTACACTGTATCAAATGTATAAACAACAACCACTCATTTCTGACATCTAAAACATCTAATTTTATGTTTTTATTTAGCTCCCTTATGCAACTGAATGGTAAATGTTGTAACCAAGCTTTGGTTACAAGATTTACCAATTACCAAACTCACAGCTTATCTGAATACATCACTCATAGAACGGTCTATAAATCCATAGCATCTATGTACAATATAAATCTTTCAAATACTGGTCTTCATCCCTCACTTATAAAAATACTTGCTCACTCTGATTTTTACAGATCCTGCTCCCAGTCCGTCTGGAGTTGTTCTTTGTCCTCTGCTTGATTCCACTGCTGATCTGTGTGTTCTGCTACCTGCGCTGCATCTACCTCCTGTACAGCCGTCCCAGGATCTCTGCGAAGCAGAAGCAGAAGGCTATAGGCATGGCCCTGGGGACTCTGGCTGTGTTCTTAGTGTGTGTGCTGCCTTACAACCTATCTCACCTGTTGGGATACTTCCAAGGCCAGAGTTTGACGTGGAGGTACTACACACTGCTGCTGTCTACATTCAACACCTGCCTGGATCCAATCATCTTCTACTTCTCCTCCTCAGCCTTCCATTGTAGGAGTCAGAAGTCTATCTTCAGAAGAAATGAGCAGCCTATTTCGGTAATACAAGGGCAGCCTACAAGCTCAGCATCTTAACAATAAACAAGACATTTATAAGGGATATGGATACAACATTATCCCTGTTGAAAAGGAACTATGCAACTATATATCCTTATTTTAACACTTTAACATTTTTTTTGTATAAACACTTTTTTTCTGTGTGTTTGGACCTCAGTGATCTCTGTTTTAAAGCCAGTACAGGAGATTTTGTTTACTATTGCCCATGTAAAGATTTTTTTAAATTTTGTATTCAGAAGCAATAAAAAAAAAAACTATAATATACCCATGTCAGCATATGTACAGTTGTGTTCAAAATAACAGCAGTCCAACATTACAAAGCAAAACATCACTGTTTTTGGTAAAAAAAATAATAATAATAATTAAAGCCGCACGCGGCATTGATAGGCCCTCGCCGGCCGCAACCGGAGCTGGGGCAGAGGAGAAACCATTTTGCCAAATTTTTAGTTGGTGACTTTTGATAACAAAAACTGCCAAAAGCGTCCTAATACTCCATAGAACTGCACTGAATGGATTTCCCATTGGAATAAGGGCACAATTCAACCATCGCCATGGCAACACCGAATGAAATACGACTTGGGTATTATTAGAATTGTTGATCAGGATGGCATAAAGAATGTTTGTGCCTAATTTGAGAAATTTTCGTGCAAGTATTATTTTTTCTGTCCATTGAGATTTTTTGTTGTAATCCCATTGGAATAAAATGGCAAGTTTTAGTCATCGCCATGACAACGCAGTATAAAACATGACATTGGTCTCATTGGCTTTCGTGATCAGCGTCACATAAAGTATTTTTCTGCCAAGTTTCCTACATTTTGAAAAACTAAATTTTTTACTCACCATATAAATATTTGTCTCATTCTGTAGGGGGCGCTATCATGTCAAATTTCATTCTTTCTCATTTAATGGGTTTAGGCTTGGAGGGTTTATGAGTGTTGAAAATTTGAGGCAAATGGGAGTTAATATGTGTGATTGTAGCAAATTGCAGGTACAGAGAAATAAAAAAAAAAAGTTAAACTTTGCAGCTGCACTGCACAAAAACTGTAAGACTTTTGTGAAGAATTTGAATAACTTTTTTAATGCCCCACTTCTGTAGATTATGTATAGTCATTTTAGGGTCATTTGGTTAAATGCCCAAGGAGGAGTTAGAAAAAGTACGACGTGCAAAATTGCTGACTCAGCACTTCGCAAGTTTCAATCCAAGATGGACGACTTCCATTTGTCAGGGGGCGTGGCCATAATAATATTTTTAGTCTGGCTCCACCTGAGCAATGTGTGTATCAAATTTGGTGGGTCTGCGACAAACTTTATGTTAGGCTGAGTCCCATTAACACAATGTGTTTGCGATTTTGTAAGTGGCGCTATCACGCCACTTTTGTATTGTAAAATTCCGCACACCTGAATTTTGGGCAAAATTTGATGAGTTTTCACAAATGTTCAGGGGGTCAAATTAGTGCTCAAAGAGCAGAAGAAAAATAACATTATACCCACAAATTATATCTTTTTGGAAAGCTCTCGAGGTCCCACACGTGACCGTGGGGTCAAATGTCACGAATGGGCTTCGCCCATTGACTTCCATTCATTCTGAGCAAATACAAGTATGTGGCTTCCATACCTGAGGTATATATATTTGTGTAGTACCAGATGCCATGAGTGTGTACATGGGAAAGTGCTTCGCGCTTTAGTGTGCAAGGCGCACTGCTGTGCAGAAACAATAGGCCCTGCGGCACCATTAGGGCTCGGGCCTAATAATAATACAAGTAACTTACAAGTAAGTGTAGCAGAGTAATAGCAAAAAATAGACCCAACAGTCATGAAATGCCTGCTGCTATTTTATTTTATTTTTTTAAATAATGAATTGAAAAGGGCATGTTCAAAATATAGGGACCACAGTCAGTTGTGAGAAATCAGCTGTTAAACAGCTGTCTCAAAATGACAAATGTCTCAAAAAGATCCAAATGCGCAGAGGTGATGAATGCACAAATGGAGTGATCCACAAGTGCAGATTGGACTTTTTACATGCAAAACTGCAGATTTATAAATGACAAACATGAAACATGAAATAACTGCAAATAATTTATTTGCAAATTAGAATTTGTTTGCAAAAATCACTGCATGCAAGTTACAAATTAGGCATTTTGAATAAATAATTCTAGTTGCATCAATACATTTATTGTTGTATCAATTATTAATTTTAGCTTTGCATCATGCTTCATTTTATTGAAACAAATATAGCTCCATATAAATGTTTGAGTTGTTAAGAAAAGTGCAGACACTGCTATTTTTTTCACTTTCTGCAAAGGAATAACAAATTAGATATTTTTTTTCATGTTTTGATTCGGAATAGAATGAGCAGTGCATTGCAATGCTCATTGCATGTCTGGAAATAAAAGCTAGAACAAGGATTTTGAGATTTACTCTGATACACTCACTACTATTATTTTGAACACAACTGTAAACTGTAGGTACCTGTGCCTTTGTGAAAGTACTTATGTTTGCCAGTCCACAGAAACCAGGGAAGATAAGTAACTGTGACCCAATTGTGGATACTAACCCAGCCTTTAAGAACCACTGGTTTGTCTAGCAGCTGTCATCCTACCATGACTACTACTGGCACAGTCCTGTATAATGTAGTAAAATATTTGACAGGAAGGATTATATTTAGTAACGTGTTTCTAAGCAACACAAATGACACCTCAGGTCAGGGTGTATTTTTTACTGTGGTTTTAATTTTAACAAAAAATATAATTTCAAACTGAATGTGTTATGTCATTTATCTCTGTTTACGCAGTGTCCAAGATCTTTGAAACCATTAACTCACACCAGCATTAAGTTATCTGCAGTAGCTGGAGATGTTTTATTAGTACCACATTTATTTATAAAGTGCCCGATGAACACATTTGCATTTTAGTCCACAGTAACCATGAGGTGTGGTCAGGGGAGTTTGACTCAGAGCTTTTTTCGCATCATTTTTATCTCATCATATGGGATCTCTACAGTCTAGAGATAAAAGCCAAAGAACAGTACATAGAGCTTTTTAGAAACTAGGAGGTAAGTACTTTTTTTTTTCATGTCTACTCTTGCTGTGTAGTAAGTATTGTTTTGGAGCTTATTTCTGTAGAGGGCATCTTTTAGTCATTTACATCAGTAACTCACTTTTTCACAACATAAAACCAATACTGAGGTGGCGCCTATGATTTTGCATTTATCTATGATGAAATCCCAACTAAATAGCTTGTAATTCTTTACATATATCTCAATTTTAACAATACTTGACATGTTACATATAACATATACATACATGGTATGATCACATTCATTAATCAAATTCTTGTTTATTCCTATCTATCCATCAATGACATGAGGTTATTTTATGCTATTTTATAAAGCCTATTCAAAAACACTAAGAAATGCCTCTATTTTTACAAAGGGTTATTGATGCTGGTCCGGTGTCAAGATGGTGGAGGTGCAGACTGAAGTCATCCTCTCTGTTTACACCATTTCTTTCCTCCTCATGTATTTTTTTAATGTTTGAAGGATTACGGTCTCTGATGTACAGAATTATGCTGTTATCTAGGAAAAACAAAAGAAATATGAGATAAATGGAGCAAAAAAGTTATGAATCAATGGCCGTTTCCGGCTTCTGTGCTGATGAACTGTGAATCAGGACTTTTATTTTTACTGGTAAACACACGTCTATTCAGTTAAATATAGTCACCATAGGTCTTTTATATGTGGCTGTAATCTCATATTGACTGTTGCATAACTTTGCCTGTAGACTTTTCTGTAGACCTGCTCCCGTCTCCCCAGCATGGCTCTGACGGTAGACTGGCGTCACTTTAACTGTTGAACAGCACAAATCCTACTTGAATGAGTTAACTTTAGTAAATGGGACTATAGACTATCATACAGTATCTGGGCATTTTAATACAAAGTGGGCTAAATTTTAACAAATATATAAACAACCACTAAATTCTGCCATCTAAAAACATCTAATTTAATGTTTTTAATGAGATCCCTTATGAAATTAAATGGTACAGTAAATGCTAATCTTGTAATGTCCCTGCCCTTATGAAAGGACAAAGGCAGCACATTTTTTGTAGACTGGTTATATAACATTTGTCTCAAAAAATCTGTGTAAAATGGGTCTTTCGAGACATTGTTCAGAAGAACAGTGTACTTTGATTAAAAAGTTGACCGGAGAGGGGGAAACACAAAAAAGAAGCGCAGAAAATAATAAACTGCTCAGCTAAAATGATCTCAAATGCTCTAAAATTGCAACCAAAACCTGAAAGACATGGGAGAAAACAAAAAAATCATCATTTGAATGGGCCAAAGAATAGCTCTAATGGCAAATGCTCAGCCAATGATCAGATCCAGGAAGATTAAAGGAGATCTAAAAATACCTGTGAGGACTGTAACAATTATAAGACACCTTTGTGAAGCCAAGCTTTCAGCAAGAAGCACCCGCAAAGCCCCATTTTTTACAAAAAGACGTGCTGAAGAGGTTACAAGAACAGATTGACTGGCCTAAAGAGAAATAGCACAACATTTTGTGGACAGATGAAAGTAACATTGTTCTTTTTGGGTCTAGGGGTCACAGACAGTTTGTCAGATGACCCCCAAACACTGACTTCCAGCCCCAGGACACCATGAAGACAGTAAAGCCTGGTGGAGCAAGCATCGTGATATGGGGATGTTTCTCATACTAAGGTGTCGGACCTGTTTATCTCATCACAGGGATCATAGATCAATTTAAATATATCCAAATATTTCAAGAGCTCATGTTGCCTTTTGCTGAAGAGGAAATGCCATTGAAATGGGAGTTTCAACAAGACAATGATCCAAAACACACAGTAAAAGAGCAGCATCTTGGTTCAGGACCAAAAAGATTAACGTTATGGAGGGGCAAGCACAATCCCCAGATCTTAACCCTATAGAAAACTTGTCGGGAGAAAGTACTTCTGCTTCCCAGTACCTATGTTTCCCAGTACACTGACACAGAAAACCTCAGAATAATATAATCATGATATAGTTCGAAAAGATGCTTGTTTATTTCCTGTATTTTTTTCTTTTTCTTTCGGCTTCTCCCTTTCTTATTTGGGGTTGCCACAGCAAACTAATTGCACAGTGATTTGGCAGGGTTTTTTTTACGCCAGATGCCCTTCCTGTCACAACCAGCCACATATTTGTGACTGGAGTAGGCAATGTGGGTGAAGTGTCTTGCCCAAGGACACAACGATAGTAGTTCAGATGAGATCGAACCGGCTACCCTCTGGTTGCTGGGTGAATGCTTAACCCTCTGCACCAAGAAAATGGCATGTTTGCAGAGGTACAACTACCAAGATTGACACACGTTTGAATCCTGTGAATGGCGAAAGTAATGTTGAGGTAATAGTAGCATTTATTCTCCTTCTTCCCTGTAATATACAATTATATGTTGATTTAAAAAAATTAGACATTATTCATACACATATTTGTCATTAATGAAGCCTGTCTAGGGCCGTTCATAGTATATGGTGGGTGTAGTGCATTTGGTCCTTTGATGTTACTATAGTGCGTGTGTACCGTGTCAGTTTAATTATTTTACAACATATATCACATAAACTACTGACACGATACACATGTAACTGCAGCTGGTACACATTTTATATTCAGTGATTGTATAATTTGTAATTCTGATTCAGTTCATTTTATTTTTCTTTATATTGTAATGTATGAGACTTGAAATTTGCACTTTTTTTAAATATATGAACTAAAATGCCACCACAAATTCCTAATATGTGAAACCCTATTTCAATTATAATAAAATAAATAATGCAATAAAGCTTATTCTGATAAAAAAAATATATATATATATAACTATTCATGTGTAAAATTTGTCTTAAACTATACCACATGGAATGATTTTATTAAAAAAATGTTTATTTCAGAACAAAATTCTATTAATCAAAGAGGTATTATTACAGCCAAAGCAAGGACAAACTTAACTGCTCTAGTGTGCAGTAATATTTACAAATATATTATTTTTATCATAAATATTTTAAGGTAAGAGGATAGAAGAATATGTTGGTGTGGTTACATCGACATCAAGCTAAGACAGCCCTCAGCTTCAATAAGAGAGTCCAGAAAAATGTGCAATACAGATATGAATATATGTACATAATACTTGTATTTACAAAAATATACAAAAACACAATAATATACTGTTAAAATCAATTTAAGGAATAAAAATTGTTTTAAGTGTGCTTTTTTCTCATTTATAGATAATACTGAATTGTGCTATATTTTTAAAATGCTGATTCGCAATTGTCCTTTTTCCTGCCATTCCCCTGAGACTCCATAGTTGCTCTCTATTCTGCTTCACAGAACCAGTTTGCCCAATATTGGTAATGGGTGGCAGGGTCTGTCTCCCTCCCACTGTTTACACAGGATGGCCTCAGTTTGTCTTTTACAGCGTCTTATTCCCTTTCCACTTTCTTCTTCTTGCTGCTTCTTTTTGTGATAAAGCTGTGTCGTGTATGAAATGAAACGTCCCTGGAACTAAGCATTGGAAATGTAAGACATTGTGAAGCTGGCAGGAGAAATCAGAGAAAGAGAAAATAGTTTGTGATGTAGAACGGATTGTCCATGAAGCAGTCTGTGGTGTAGGACAGAGAGTTTGTAACGCAGGCTGCAGGAGCTGAGGAGCTGGGTGAAGGACAAAAACATGAGGACTGTCAACAAAGGGTGCTTGAGGTCCGCTCATAACAGGTGGTAGGTGTTGCTGGTGCAGAGATGCCATGCTTAAGAACACTCAGTACCTGTCTGTATATGACAATATATTGTCAGAACATAATCTAAATAAACATAGTACATTTTAACATCTCTAAATTATTAATGAACATACCCAACTAGCAACAGTTGCAGAGTTAATCACTGGGAGCTGGATGGTAATCTTCCATTACTGTAGTGTTGCTAATAATGATCATGTGGATGTGGCGATAGTCCCCTATAGCAAGGCTGCTATATTCATGCCTCACATCCTTAATGTTTCGGGGTCCTCTGTACTCAGCACAAAGAGTGATAAGAAAAGCCTCACACACTCTGTTAAAGTTAGGCCACGGTGCTGGTCTTTTACCTCCTGCAGAGGTATAAAATAGTTTCACAAAACAGGTAAATAAACTGATAAAGATACAATATTACACTACAAAGGATATTACACACATCTCTTTGTACTCTTCATAACTGGGGCATGAGTTGATTTTGTTGCACTGAATCTTCTTTTGGTCAGGGTGTCCCAGTGCTGTGAAGGACACACTGTGCATTGTTTGGAAACTCATGCTGATGGTCCCACAAAGCAATAATGTAAAAGGCCTCTTCACTGGACAAGGCAAGAGCATGGACTTTTTGTTTAAAAAGGTAGTCTGCCAAGTCCTGGACCTCTTTGAAGCCTTGAATGTTGTAAGGCAAAACTGAATCCTGTATTAGAAAAACACACATCAAACATAATTATATCAAAACAAAAGATGTACAATCACACTGCTAAACTAAACTGTATAATATACCATAGTACATGCTATATGGAGTGTCTGTTTGTCCATTAGCAGATACTTTGGATTTAAATGTGAAATAAATAAACACTGTAAACATACATAAAAGCTAGTGGGTCCTGATAATGCATCTGCAGGGTTTGTATGAGCTTGCCAACTTGATAACCTACTTTAGATTAGGCTTGAACTGAGGATGTCGAGGGCACTGATGGTGTTGGAGGGGTGGCAGCAGGAGGAAGCGTAGCAGGAACCTCAGCTGAAGTTGTGTGTCATACAGTGAATAGAGGAGTTTCAATTAATACGGACCAACAGAACAGTGTTTTTGCAATCCAATGCTGGTCGACTTCTAGCAATGCAGGCATCCAATCACCAGGCAAACAAATTCTGGACTCTTTTATCTTCTAGCATAATAAAATTATTACAAATGCAACAGAGTATGATCTGTATGTTTCATAGTGGTTTTAGTGTAAGCACATGCTTGTCATATGTGCCTCTTCAAACTTAACCTCTGCCAAAAGAATCCTGTCATCCATCTCAATTGTTATAGAGAAGTGGGGGATGAGCTCTGAAGTAGACACAAGAGTCTGGTGGACAGGAGGAAGTATCTGCTGTAGCCTCACTCAGTGAAGGTGGAGGAAGGCCTAGGTGTGAACATTTTCAACGGCCTTACATGTGCTTGTGCCAAAGCTGAAAAGAAAAGTCACATTGTAATCACATTGTAAATAAATGCTGAATGACAAACTGATAGTATAAAACTATCTGCTACAGGCTTCCCTCTTTTTCATTTTTCCATCTAGTGGCTTCAAGGAAAGCATTAGTAAAAAAAAATAGTTACATATTTGTATAACTCAATGTACTATTTTACAATAAACTGATGTCCCATATGTTCAGTACAAGTTTACTGTACATGTAGCAGCTACTATCAATAAAAAACGTTGTGTATGTTGTAGTGAGATGAGCAATAGGAGTAAAAACATCTTTACAGACTTATTTATAATGAAATGAAGGAGCCTGAACATTAAAGCATTAAATATTAGTTTACCACAATAATAGCTTTGTTAAATTTGCCAATAGATCTTGCATATCTGCACTGTTGATATTTAGGTCTGCAGTTAGCCTTCACAGGGTGACACGGACATTTAAAAAGAAAGTGTACTGTAGTAGGTAGTTAAAATTGCCCATAACCTGTGTGTGCATACCTACACTGTTACATTAGAATGTATACATTATAATAAACAAAATGGGCAATGGCCAAAGGCAAAATCTGTATTCTGCAGTTGGATCCTAGTGCCATACATTGTGCAATAAAAACATAGCACTCAAGGTAACTTCCATTCATTACTTTTGTTACCCATCATTGCTAGACCCTAACATGATAAAGATAACCACTTTAACTTGTCAAAAATTGTTTATATGAAAATTTTAACAAACTACCGAAATGAGCAAAGTGTGCCCCATTCATACTGGACATGTTGGTCATTGGTAAGCTGTATACAGTACAGTCCAGTGCTGTAAGATACACTGGTTGTGGACTGGTATGCTAGCATATTAGCGGAAACGGCTTTTAAAACTTTTTTCAATGTAAAGGGAATTCGACTTACCAGAAAAATATGTGCCAGTTTAAACAAGTTGTTGTTTTTGTCGGTCCACTCGGCAGTAGTCCAGTAGATGAGAGCAACCATCCAGGTACTGGCGGCAACTACAAATTATCAAATCTTTTGTCAATCAAGACTTAAAAATCTAAACACAAGCTCACAGAAGCACGAGAAAAATCGCCAGTTAATTTAAAGAAAGATCAGTGTCGTTCTTTGAAGAAACTCAGTGAAATAGGAGCCGATTGCTAATTTAGCTGCCTCTGTCACGGGTGAACGACCCCACGTAGTGGACGTATTTTAGTACAGAATACTTTTTTTAACGACATGACAAATACAATATCAGTAAAATGTTGGCCTACTTAAATGAGTTTAGTGTTAATTTACGTCCGGACTGAAATGACATCAACATTTATATTAAAAAGATCTGTGCTTTTTATAAAAGCTTATAAAACCATTCAAACAGCCACCTTTAATCTTTAAACTAACTAAAGTTAAGTAAATAAATATTTTATGTGGTAGGAATATTAATTCAGATATGAACATCAACAGAGTTGCCATTTTTAAATGTGTACATCTGACACACGCATTGTTCTGACCCCAGTTTACTGTCTTATACAGTAAACTGGGGTCTCTACCGGTCATTTTATCCCTCGTTCTTTCTGTGTCTTGCCCAAGGCCACAGATCTCCTCCTTTGGTTTCTTTTAGTCTGTGAGCAGGCAATTCAAATCTCAAATTGGGTTTTTCTTTTATTACTGAAAGCACAAAATCGATCGTGGCAGCACTTGGTCTCATACCACCAGCTTCTCTAGATCTACCCATGAGCAACAGGGAGCGCCACTGTCACCCCTTGTTTATTTCCTGTATAACGTAGTAAAATATTTGATAGGAAGGATGATATTTAGTAACTTTTTCTCTGGCACCTCAGATCAGGATGTTTTTTTTTTTTGTTTTTTTTTTGACAGTGGTTCTAATTTTAACTCAAAATATATTTTAAACCAAATGTGTTATGTCATTTATCTGTGTTTACCCAGTACCCAGAGTCTTTGAAATCATTAACTCACACCAGGATTAGGTTACATGCAGTAGCCGGAGATGTTTTATTAGTACCGCCTTTATTTATAATGTGTCTGATGAACACATTTGCATTTTAGCCCGCAGTAACCATGAGGTGTGATCAGAGGAGTTTGACGCAGAGCTGACTGTCTCCGCATCATTTTTATCTCATCATCTGTGACCTCTCCAGTCTAGTCAGTGTTAATGTTAGTGGGACTTTCCTGGTTAAATAAAAGTCATACAGGATGTAAATCAGTACATCAGGTCTTACTACTCACTTCAATGCCTTTTCTAACACTTTTTGCACCTAAAATGTTTTGTGATATGGCCTACAGTGAAAATCTTAACAAGCGTTTGACAGTATATAAAGTATACAATATTTTGTTATCAGCGACATGAGGCTCTGTGATGGTTATTTTATGCTAGCTCATGAAGCCTATTCAAAAACACTAAGAAAATATCTCAATTTTTACCCAGGGTTATTGATGCTGGTCCGGTGTCAAGATGGCAGTTGTGCAGACTAAAGTCATTCTCTCTGTTTACATCATCTCTTTCCTGATGGGACTTCCAGCAAACCTACTGGCTTTGTACGCATTCAGTGTGAAGATCCACACCCGACCTCTGCCAACAGACATCCTTCTGTTAAACCTGACTGTGTCTGATCTGCTCTTTCTCATTATCCTGCCTCTGAAGATGCACGAGGCAGCATCAGGAATGAACTGGACCCTGCCTAAAGTTCTGTGTGCCATCACCTCCTTCACCTTCTTCTCCACTATCTATACCAGCACCCTCCTGCTGATGGCTGTGAGTGTGGTCCGATACATAGCTGTGGCGTTCCCCGTCACCTACCAGAGGCTGCACAGACCGGTGTATGCCATCGTGTGCAGTGCTGTCATATGGACAATTTCAGCAGCTCATTGTAGCATCACAGTTATCATCCAACACCTTCCATCTCTGTCTGGGAACAACTCCACCAAGTGCTATGAAGGCTTCTCTGACAAACAGCTGCAGGTATGTTGTAAATAAAAGCCACCACATTTAAATCTGATTGAAAATGTTAAGTAGGATTTCAAGAAAACAGATGCAGCACAAAGGCAATCAAAGATCACTGAGCTAGCAGCTTTTGGATGGGAAGAAGAGGCAAAGATTCTAGTCAAAAGGTGTAAGAAACTTGTTAGCAATTTGTGTACAATCACCTGATATCTTTTGAAATCTAACTTGCCATGCGACTTCACAAAAACCTTTCTGGTAAAAATTTATGATATTCTGTTATGTTTACTGTTAAACTACAACCTACACACACACCCACTGACTTTATATTCAAATGTCACGCAGTTCTTATCTGCTTTCAGTTTGCCATTTTCCTATGATATGCATATTTTGTAATGCCCCCCCCCCCCCCCCCCACACACACACACACACACACACATAAATAAATAAATAAATAAATAAAAATAAATAAATAATAAACCATTTGATGAATTATAAATTAAATGTATCTTATACTGAGACAATTAATATATAGACCATTTTAGTGTTTGTTAACAAAATGGCTTCATTCCAAAGAATGGTGCCATGAACTTAAAGGTGCTATGAGCAGTATATATATATATATATATATATATTATATTTTCTAAAAATTACCCTCATATGTCCCAAGACATGAGGTAAACATGTTTAAATCAAATATTAGTTTTACTGATAACAATGGTTAAGCTGATTTATTCACAAATATATTTTACATAATGGCCAAATTGTTTATGTTTACATTTTTTGTTTTGGTTCTAAAACCCTGCATTGCCAATCGTCCAATCAGAAAAGCAGAAAGACTGGCAACCCACAGACCATTGTTTTGATTAAGACTGCAGTGCATGCTGCTTATGGTACCTTTAACAGATCATAATATATTTTCTATAGAGGATTTAGAATTAGCCTCATAATATCGCAAAAAATGAGTAATCAAGATGGTTTTGGCAACTGACAACCGATTAACTACATGCAAGTAAAATCAGCCTGGTTAGAAAACATTAACATTAGTAAAGTTTAGCCGGTTTAGTTTATGTAGCAATTAGCACCTTTAACTAGTATATAAACTTATCCATATGTGACTATAGCGCAGGGCAGTCGTAGTTCTAAGCAGGGGTGTAGTCTACATTTTTGTAGTGGGTATACTGTGATGATTTCAGCCTCATATACACCAGCATTAGTGTGCTGAATACAGTTTTTTGGGGTTGTGTTTTTTTTAGTGTATAGGGCCTACATACATTATTTAGCCAAATCTAGTTTTCAGAATCAGAAAAACTTTATTTATCCGCAAGGGGTAATTCATTTGTAGCTTCCAAGCTGTACATTCATTCATTCATAACGGCAAACACTGAAATAAAATAGATATATATCAAGAATACAATGCCCTGTAGGAGAGCACTGAGATAAAAATGTATATAAAACAGGCCTATTCAATTACAAACTCTCCTGGACCAGATTTTAAAAACATCAGATGTTTCGGGGCTGAACATTTTATTTTGCAGCAAGATGAAATATTAATAAATATTAGGCCAGTGACAGAGGTAGTACTACTTACTAATATTTTGGTAATACAAATCATTTGTCACCATAACCATAAACCATTAATAACAGGGGTCTCCAACTAAAATTGCTCTTTTTTTAAAATAAATAAACTCCATCTGGAGTCAAACATGTACAATGCATATTTCCATTAGGGGAAAAAATAATCGTCTTCACTCGAACAGCAGCTGATTTTTTAAAACTTGGATGAGACTCAGATCATACTGGAGATGGATTTATAAACTCTTTGCCCCTCTCTTCCAGGCAGCAGTATTTGGATAATGCTGTTTTAACTTTATTCACTCTTAATGCAAACGATGGAGGGGAGTACAGCTCCATAATACAGGGTAAACACGCTAATTAGCGGCTAATTAATATGCGCATGTACTCGGATTAGTCACACCTCGTTCATCTGTCTAAAGAGGACCAGTGTCTAAAGAGAACCAGGGTCTAAACGTGAGAGGAGAGGCTGCTTCTTAAAGTCCATTTTAATTCAAAGCACTGATATGTTTATGTCCTGAAACTAACTTAGTCAAGAGGGTCTGGCTGCAGACTCCACCAGCATGTACCTCCACCAGCATGTACCTCCACCAGCATGTACCTCCACCAGCATGTACCTCCACCAGTATGTACCTCCACCAGCATGTACCTCCACCATCATGTACCTCCACCAGCATGTACCTCCACCAGCATGTACCTCCACCATCATGTACCTCCACCAGCATGTACCTCCACCAGCATGTATCTCCACCATCATGTACCTCCACCATCATGTACCTCCACCAGCATGTACCTCCACCAGCATGTACCTCCACCAGCATGTACCTCCACCATCATGTACCTCCACCATCATGTACCTCCACCAGCATGTACCTCCACCATCATGTACCTCCACCAGCATGTACCTCCACCAGCATGTATCTCCACTGTCATGTACCACCGGAAAAACAATATAACCTTTCAAATTAAGAGTTTATTGCTATTTTTTTAAACATTTTAAAACATGCACGTTATATATTTTATAGTAAAAGACCTTCAAAAAATGAATTAGTCTTTATTGCAATTAACTAAAATTTTAAATACTTTTTTGGGTACAGTTTTAAAAATATTTTTCAGTTAATTTAAATAAAGTGTGTTTTAGGTTTTTACTGATTATGTTCTAACCTATAGCCTTCCTATACACTCTGCAGTAATGTATGATGAAAATGCAATTGATTTTAATCCACTGTTTATACCACTAGACAAGCAATTTGAAAATATAAATTCTCCAAATATTATATAGTGGGCTAACTTGTAATCTAAATTTTGCAGACTAAAATAATAGAGATACATCATTATGTATCTCATGTGTGCATCATTCACTAATGAAAATATCTGAAAAAGCATATGGCCTATTAGCATTCAAATAATTCAAGTAGAGTGTGAAGCATCAGTTGTATAGTCATTAACAGAGAGCACAGTCAAGAGGTGGCTAGTACTTTTTTTTACTGTAGTAATAGTAAAAACAAACAAACAAAAAAAACAACAACAGTAAAACAACACAGCATTACAATATGCAAAATAAACAAGAACAGGACAAAGCAAGATCAAACATTGTTTAATCAACTTGGCATTCACCAAAAAACATGTAGCCCCTGTTGTCTAGCACATCCTCAAGAAATCTCCACATATCTTCAATGTTGTGGAAAAAAAATTTGAAGGGCTCCAAGATGGTGTCATCCTCCTCTTCATCCAAGTTCAGTTGATGCTGACTGTGCCAGCTCATCTTCCTCCATGACTAGTGCAAAAGGAAACACAACCCTTTGTGTGAACAGAGCCATGTTTTGTTGTACCCACTCAGCAGCCTTTCTGCAGTCAGCGATCACTTTTATATCTATGGTCTCCTAAAAAGTAATAGATACAAAAATTTGAAAAATTAGTACTGTCTGGAAATGTTGATAAGAAGAACACAATGACACCTCCACTGTAGACTCAACATTGATTTGAGCATCAATGTCTGGTAACTGAGTCTCTTCATTCTGAAAAACAGAATGAGTTTGTATTGTATAAGCAGTTTTGCAAATTGATTTGGTCTTAAACGTGCATAGATACCTCTTTTGTCTCTTCAAACTTGCGCCTCTTAAGCCTGAAAACTGGTTCGACCTCTCCTCGAAGCAGTGCCTTTGCCTCCTCTGTCCAGTGGGCAAATAACTTCCCATGGCTTGAGTAAATGGAGAAAGAAAAAGTAATTATTCAGTCATTAGTTTTAGCAAAGTACATATTTTTATCATCAGACTAAACATGATATTAATAAAATTTTGAACATTTACCTTCCAAGTTCAAACGTTTCAAGGAGCAAGAAACACCACCAATTCCTTAAAGTGGGCATGTCCACCTGTAAATTGGATCAAGTCACTTAACATGTTAACATATTCAATTTCAGTAATTGTTCTAACAACTGAAGATCCACTTACAATAGAAAAGTCAAATGGTGCATCCAGGACAGTGTAGAGAGCATACTGCAGTATAAGGACTATCATTTAGCTGTTAAGTCAATACCAGAACCAGCACAAAATAATTCACAAGATAAAAGATTTCTTATACCATCAAAATGAAGACTCCATAGTCATTTCCATATGGCTGCATTGGAAAATCCTACAAATACAATTTGACAAATTGATTTACTTTCACAATTTTTATTTTCATTTTAATTAGTGAGTATGTTACCTGTAATTCTAGACCAGTTCTCTCTGTCCATGAATTCCCAGGTATTATGGACTGGCTAACATTTCTGCAATTAACATTTTATTTAAGAAATCTGAATAAAATACAATACATGCACATCTCATGCACGATGCTTTGCATAACATTTGAACTTGAACACAACAACAAGGCTTTTTAGGGTGCCACTTCACAAATTTACAATGAACAATAGTATGTCAATAGTCAGCCAATTGTGACCAACCAGAAATTAACATTTGAATGTTTAATTAAAGCCTTCTGCCTAAAAAGCCCATATACTACAGATCAGAACATGATCTGGTGAACACAAAAATCTCTTTGTTGAACGGCAAAGGAACAGGAACCAAAGTTTAGATTTTAGAGTTATTAGTAACCTCAGAAGCTGTCTCATTTCCTGATCACCAAAACCAAATTGTGCATCTGCACATTTGGAGTCCAGAAACCAGATCTCTTTTTGACCTGGCTTCAAAACCTAGAATTTTTATTAATACATTTAACAGTCATGTTAGTAAACAGAATAAAGTGCAAAATATTTTTACTGGTACAAAAATAGCTTGGACATGCAATATAGTAGTACTTACAGCTAGTAGGAAATGCCCCGGTTTCCAAATTGGAGTTACAATGGCCTCCCATCGCAGCATCATTCTATTATTAAACAAAATGTTGTAACATAACTGTGCAAACATGTAAATACTTATCTTTGATACTTGCAGGGAAAGTTAACAGTGGGTTGCATCCATGGGGTTGTCGCCAAGTTGGCACCACATAAAGATCCACAACAAAAATGCTTTTTCCCTACCAAAAGAAAAACAAAATAGTATTACATTCATCCGGTTATTTTGTTTTTGAATATTTTTTTACCTTTGCTTTTGCAATCTTTGAAATGACCTCAAAGCAAGCGTTCCCTATCTGTAGATTAAAATTAAATTAGTAAAATAAACAAACTATACATATTACAATTACTGTGTGTATGTGTATCAATTTATGGATGTACTACTCACTGTTGACTCCATTTCTCCAATCATTTACAAGGCAAATATACAAACATCTTGTTGAAATGGGTGTTTGGTGTGAGGGATGACATACAGCATCTGGGAAAGGTTGTTTTACAGTGAAGAAAGTGCAGACAAAAAAGAGGAGGGTGCAGTGCCACCATTGTTTATGTGCATGGCATATTATAGCCAGTGAAATATTGTTCTCAGAGATTAGATGAATTGGTAGGGCCTCACTACTTTCATTAAGCAGAAGAAAGTGCATGAGTGTATTGAGAATATACACTGAACAAAAAATATAAACGCAACACTTTTGCTTTTGCTCCCATTTTTCATGAGATGAACTCAAAGATCTGAAACTTTTTCCACATACACAAAATAACCATATCTCTCAAATATTGTTCACAAATCTGTCAAATCTGTGATAGTGAGCACTTCTCCTTTGCCGAGATAATCCATCCCTCCTCACAGCTGTGCCATATCCAGATGCTGATGAGACAGCATGATTATTGCACAGGTGTGCCGCAGACTGGCCACAATAAAAGGCCACTCTGAAACATACAGTTTTGTTTTACTGGGGGGGGGGTTTACTGGGAGGTCTGGGGACTCCAGTCAGTATGTGGTGTGACCACCATTGGCCTCATGCAATGCAACACATCTCCTTCGCATAGAGTTGATCAGGTTGTCGAGTGTGGCCTGTGGAATGTTGGTCCACTCCTCTTCAATGGCTGTGCGAAGTTGCTGAATATTGGTAGGACCTGGAACACGCTGTCGTATACGCCGATCCAGAGCATCCCAAACATGCTCAATGGGTGACATGTCTGGTGAGTATGCTGGCCATGCAAGAACTGGGATGTTTTCAGCTTCCAAGAATTGTGTACAGATCCTTGCAACATGGGGTCGTGCATTATCATGCTGCAACATGAGGTGATGTTGTTGGATGTATGGCACAACAATGGGCCTCAGGATCTCGTCACGATATCTCTGTGCATTCAAAATGCTATCAATAAAATGCATCTGTGTTCTTCGTCCATAACATACGCCTGCCCATACCATAACCCCGCCGCCACCATGGGCCACTCGATCCACAACAGTGACATCAGAAAACCGCTCACCCACACAACGCCACTCACGCTGTCTGCCATCTGCCCTGAAAAGTGTAAACCGGGATTCATCCGTGAAGAGAACACCTCTCCAACGTGCCAGGCGCCAACGCATGTGAGCATTTGCCCACTCAAGTCGGTTACGACGACGACCTGGAGTCAGGTCGAGACCCCGATAAGGACGACGAGCATGCAGATGAGCTTCCCTGAGACGGTTTCTGACAGTTTGTGCAGAAATTCTTTGGTTATGCAAACCGATTGTTTCAGCAGCTGTCCGAGTGGCTGGTCTCAGACGATCTTGGAGGTGAACATGCTGGATGTGGAGGTCCTGGGCTGGTGTGGTTACACGTCGTCTGCGGTTGTGAGGCTGGTTGGATGTACTGCCAAATTCTCTGAAACGCATTTGGAGATGGCTTATGGTAGAGAAATGAACATTCAATTCACGAGCAACAGCTCTGGTGGACATTCCTGCCGTCAGCATGCCAATTGCACCCTCCCTCAAAACTTGCGACATCTGTGGCATTGTGCTGTGTGATTAAACTGCACATTTCAGAGTGGCCTTTTATTGTGGCCAGTCTGAGGCACACCTGTGCAATAATCATGCTGTCTCATCAGCATCTGGATATGGCACAGCTGTGAGGAGGGATGGATTATCTCGGCAAAGGAGAAGTGCTCACTATCACAAATTTGACAGATTTGTGAACAATATTTGAGAGATATGGTTATTTTGTGTATGTAGAAAAAGTTTCAGATCTTTGAGTTCATCTCATGAAAAATGGGAGCAAAAGCAAAAGTGTTGCATTTATATTTTTGTTCAGTGTACATCACCCCCACCTTTGTCAGTGTCCATGTGGACTTCTTGTACTGATCCCAAAGCTCGCTGGCCATCACTGGCTGGCGGAGGTCTTGGTGCTTTTAAAATGTAAATATCAATTCAAAAATGTATTGAAATAGAGTGAATGTTTGTGAATTATTTATTTCATATTTACCAAAAATGGCTTGTCCAAGGTTGTTCAGCGTTATCTCTTGGTATGTTTGACTTTTTTGTCCTCTTTGCAGTTGTTTTTTTCAAATATTTCTCATTTCTACTATTGTTTTGATGTGAGGATTAAACTATATTTGAATTCACCTCAAAATAAATTGTCAGAATAAAACATTACTGGACACTCAAGTCTGCCCCACAAATCCTTTATACCCTTATATTGTTATTTAAGATAATAATCCACTGACCATGCATTACTGTTGTAAGAAGTAAGAACCACACATTAGCCTGTTTTGAGTCTTTAGATAATAATAGTGGGCAACTGGTCATTACTTATGTCACAAGCCCGCTGGCTTCAAATCGAGGTCCAGATATGGAGCATGTCTCCAAATACAAACTAACTCCCACAACAGTAATGCACACTGATAATGTAATGATACACATTAACAATAGCCTAATATTTTCAGTCTCAAATGCCCAGAGAAGGTACCAGTTGAAGGAAAAAGCACGTGTGCCAAATCTGACAAATATCCAATTAACGTTACAGCAAAAAATGGTAAAAAAACAAATTTGTTCATTTTATTTATTTATTTACATTTTTAAAGAGGAATAACCCCTTGAGATGTAGCATCTCAAGGGATTAAATAAACAAAAACCACAAAATTAACTATTAACTAACTATTAACTATTCACTAAATACAGTCCAAACATGTTACTTACGTTAGCATTTGTGCACAAAACATTGAGTCCAAATCAGATTTAACGTTATATTGATGGAAACTCGTGGTCCTTTTTCACCTGATGCATAGCCTCATTACCAGGTCTAATTTCTGATTGGCTAACTGCATATCGTGTCACAAGTCTCTAGGCAGAAAACCACATTCTAAGCCTTTTTTTCAATAACTAATACTGACATGTTTCTAGGCTAATTTTGTTTACGTTGTTAGATTTTAAAGATATAAATCAATTATTTAATCTCGCTATACATTATGATATATAACTTAAATAAAAATAAACAGAGATATCACCATTGGATATCACTTACCACGGTGAAGCCCGTAGCGCATGCAGCCAGACCCCTCTCAACTTAGTTGCTAGTGAAAGCTAATGAAAGCTAAGGAAGTAGCGCCAGGACAAATAAGCGTTGCAAAACTCACCACAGACATCTTCATGTCCCTTAAAAGTAACATTTGATTTTTTTGATGCTACCATAAAACAAATCCTTTGTTCTTAATACACCGTTCATACTTAGTCCAGGCACAAGATCATTCTCATTAAAAGAAGCAGTCTCCCTGAGCTCTCGGCGTGAATCAATGCTGGTGTTTAATTATTTATAAGAGTTTTTAGTTCTTCCAAGCTCGTTTATATCCACCGCTGTCAGAACAGTGTGCTCTGTAACCATAGTAACCGAGAAAGAACCCTTGTGTCTTACTCGCGCCTGTTCAAAAATAAAATTATATGGCCCCCACTCGGGGGCCCCCCTAGATCCACTTTGGCTCATGGGTCAAGTAGGTTAATATAAAATATACTATAAAAGTCGAGCTTTAAATCCAAAACTCTTCCAAGAAAAAAAAACACCACAAAGATCTGCACTACACCAAGACCCAGGGTCAGTAGACCTATGAGTAAAGGGTGAGTTTATACTAAACCATGCAGCATAGAGAAGTGCTACTGCAGCCTACTTGGCCTGCTTTGCCTATGGTACAAGTAAAATCAAGATATATACTGTGGTTTATAGTTTATAACTATTATACTACACAAATCACCTTATTTTTTAATCAAGTGTAAAACTAATTACTGGACAGTGTTCTGGGACCACTCAGAGTCTCACAATAAAATGCCAAATGCATCTCTCAGTTACTTCAATTCCCAAAACCAGTCAAATAATCTTAATACATACATAAGGCTAAATTGAGCCTCTATAAATATCACAGATATTACAGAGTCATATATGTGCTGTACAACACCTACAAATGCAAATAGGCTACTTTCAACAAAAAAACTGTCACCAACTACCCCACTGTTATGTGATGAGCCCTAAAATGTGGGTACAAAGAGATAAGAGAAGCATTGCTCAGTAAAAATGCCTACCTTGTCTTTAAGAGTCAGATTTGATTGTTGATATTGGGCTCCTTAAGCATCTTCAGCTGTAGCTGTATTTGTCTTTAATACTGTACTTTCTTTACTTGTACACCCAGCCTTCTGCCTTAGTTTCCTCCTCTGATACCTGACAAAATATTCAGTTTAATGAACAGAGTGAAAATGTTTGGTTAGTCACTTATCTCAGTAGGATATATTTAAAATGCTAATTTGATAAATTAGCCTACTTACATTTTAGCTCAGAGTCTCTAACTCCTCTGAGCCCTCCTCTCCTGCTGTAGCTCATACTCCTCTAGTATCTGTGTTCAACGCCTGGTTTATTGTATTTTTATAAAGCGCTACAGATGTATTATTGTCTTCTGCTGATATCATTTGTTTACTGTCTGAATCTGGCGCTGCTGAGGCGCGTTCACAACACACGCGTTCATGAACGGGAGACAACCAATGAGAGGGCGGCGGTGGCGGGACAAGCGTCAGAGGAACCAATAAGAAACGAGTTAGTCTTCCAAAGAGCTCCGTTTGCTGCGATGCTGCCAACTTAGCGACTTTGTCGCTATATTTAGCGACTTTTCAGACCTCTCTAGCAACTTATTTTCAAAAAAGCGACAAAACTTTTTCTGGTGTTGCTAGCAATTTTGGCGACTCACGAAAAACATGAAAACACTTCTCAATACTCTACTCTTCTAGCTACCTGCAGTCGCCGTGAGCTTCTCCTCCTCCTCCGTCTCGTCTTGCCGCCAGCAGCTGTTGCTGTTGTGCTTTTAACTCCGCCTCTTTCCCTCTGCCACATGACCAGCTGCAGTCAACACAGAGCAGGAGCATTTTTTACGTTTATTCAACAAATTTGTGCATAATACCAATATTTTACAGACATTACAGCACTGTTCAATAGTACATAAAACATTTATAACGATAATAATAAAAATATAGAGTATTTTTTGCCAATTATGTCCCTAATTTGCATGTAAATAACATGCAGTTACCTGTTAGAGTGCAAGCCAACAACAACAACAATTATGCAAATTAGGCAATGACATCATCTAGCGACTTCTAGTGACTTTTAGGACAGCCAATAGTGACTTTTCTTTTTGAGGAGTTGGCAACACTGACGTGAACCGGAGGAGAGAGTAGCGAGGCTGAGCGGCTTTAAAGAGTTATCGCTGGGCTCTGTGAACAGAGACAAAAGTATAGAGGAGGTAATGATTGTTACGCATCATTGCGCACTTTGAAGTGGGTATACGGAAATTCTGCAGCATTCCTAGTGGGTATACGGCGTATACCTGTGTATCACGTAGACTACACCACTGGTTCTAAGGCAATTCTAAGTTAGCAAATAAGGGCTCCACCATCTCATGAATCCAATCCACCGCTCACCAGCCTGTAGACCCTCCTACTTCACACAGGGAGCCAATTATACACAAGCTTAACTAAAGTGATCGTGTCTGTGACTGGCAGACAGAATCAACCAATAGAGCATAAGGAGCAGGGCAGAGTCACACACACACAGAGAGGGAGTGGAGAAGCGGAGAAGTGACGGTCTGACAGCCCCACAATAAATAAAGCTTTTGGTGGCTGAATGTGGATCACTATTTTATCATTTTTCTAGTGCGGAATTATGTGAGAAAGTAGACAAGTGTGTGAGTCTCACGCTCAATGCGTGAGAGTTGACAGCTGTTTTAATCCAAAGTACATTGTAACAAATGTATAAACAACGACCACTCATTTCTGCTGTCCAAAACATCAAATTTTATGTTTTTATTTATCAGAATACATCACTCATAGAACGGTCTATAAATCCATAGCATCTATGTACAATATAAAGCTTTCAAATACTGGTCTTGATCCCTCACTTATAAAAATACTTGTTCACTCTGATTTTTACAGATCCTGCTCCCAGTCCGTCTGGAGGTTTTCTTTGTCCTCTGCTTGATTCCACTGCTGATCTGTGTGTTCTGCTACCTGCGCTGCATCTACCTCCTGTACAGTCGTCCCAGGATCTCTGCGAAGCAGAAGCAGAAGGCTATAGGCATGGCCCTGGGGACTCTGGCTGTGTTCTTAGTGTGTGTGCTGCCTTACAACCTATCTCACCTGTTGGGATACTTCCAAGGCCAGAGTTTGACGTGGAGGTACTACGCACTGCTGCTGTCTACGTTCAATGCTTGCCTGGATCCAATCATCTTCTACTTCTCCTCCTCGGCCTTCCGCGGCAGGATTAGGAAGTCCATCTTCAGAAGAAATGAGGAGAATCTTTCAGCAATACAAGAGCAGCCTACAAGCTCTGCATCTTAAACGATAAACAAGACATTTATAAGAGACATGGATACAATGTTTTTCTTTTTGAAAGGGTACTATGCTTTTTTTTTTACCTTAATTTAACACCCTTGTTTATAAAAACAGACTTTTTTTCTATGTGTTTGGACCTCTGATCTCTGTTTTAAAGCCACTACAGGAGATTTTTCTTTACTATTGACTGTCTAAAGATTATTTTATTATCATTATTATTTAGAAGCAAAGGAAAGAAAGAAAAAAAAATCTGTGTAATGCACCTATGTTCCCCAGTTTATATGGACTGGGGAACATAGGTACCTATGCCTTTGGAAAGTACCTATGTACTCCGGGTCCATAGAAACCAGGGAAGATAAGTACCTGTGACCCAATTGTGGATAATATTTTTAACATTTCTCACATCATCAGTGTTTGTGTGAGAGCTTCTAAAAGTGTGTAAGTATGATTTTGAGTTAAGGACTCAAGAGAAAGCTATTAGAGACAGGGAGGGAGTGAGAGAGAGAGAGGTAATAACCCAAAACAGTTTTTGTCTCCCTTCATGCAGCCTCTTCACTTCTCCCCACCCATCATATCACACCACCTGGATTCACCTTCATTGAGAATCCTAGCCCTGAGGGGCGGGGTGGTGGAACAGCAGTCATATACAGAAAGATAGCACCACCATCTCTCTTCCAGATATCCATTCCTTTGAAAATTATCTGGTCTCGCCCCCTTAGTCACTGCTGTCATTTATCGCCCTCACAAACCAAATCCCTCATGCCTCTCTGAATTTACAGTATAAAGCCTTCAAACACTGCTCTTCATCCCTCACTTATAAAAATATTTGCTCACTCTGATTTTTACAGATCCTGCTCCCAGTCCGTCTGGAGTTGTTCTTTGTCCTCTGCTTGAACTACCTCCTGTACAGTCGTCCCAGGATCTCTGCGAAGCAGAAGCAGAAGGCTATAGGCATGGCCCTGGGGACTCTGGCTGTGTTCTTAGTGTGTGTGCTGCCTTACAACCTATCTCACCTGTTGGGATACTTCCAAGGCCAGAGCTTGAGGTGGAGGTACTACACACTGCTGCTGTCTACATTCAACACCTGCCTGGATCCAATCATCTTCTACTTCTCCTCCTCAGCCTTCCATTGTAGGAGTCAGAGGTCCATCTTCAGAAGAAATGAGCAGCCTATTTTGGTAATACAAGGGCAGCCTATAAGCTCATGTTCCTAAATTCTTTACTGACATTTTTTTTTTTTTTTTTTTTTGCATTACACTAAACTGACACTTATAAGAGATATGGATACACTGTTATGCAACAAACTATGCAACTATATAACCTTAATTATTTTTTTTATAAACACTTTTTTTCTTTGGGTTTGGACCGCTTGATCTCTGTTTTAAAACCAATACAGGAGATTTTATTTACTATTGCCTGTGTGAAGATTTTTTTTTTTTTTTTTTTTTTTTTTTGGAAGCAAAAAAACTGGTTGTACCTATGTTACCTAGTTTGTACATATGTACAATTATGTTCAAAATAATAAATATATTTCTACATAGCAAATAACTTACTAGTAGGTGTAGTAGAGTAATAGAAAACAAATAGACCCAACAGTCATGAAATGCATCCTGCTAATTATTTTTGTTTGAATAATGAATTGAAAAGGGCATGTTCAAAATAATAGGGACCTCAATCAGCTGAGAAATCAGCTGTTAAACAGCTGTCCCCTATAAAAGGACAAAGGCAGCACATGTTGTCCAGGCTGGTTATATAACATTTCTCTTAAAAAAATCTGTGTAAAACAGGTTGTTCAGAACAGTGTACTTTGACTAAAAAGTTGACTGGAGAGGGGAAAACATATAAATGCAGAAAATGATAGACTGCTCAGCTAAAATGATCTCAAATGCTCTAAAATGGCAACCAAAACCTGAAAGACATGGAAGAAAAGAAAAAATTATCATTTGAATGGGCCAAAGAATAGCTCTAATGGCAAAGGCTCAGCCAATGATCAGATCCAGGGAGATTGAAGATCTAAAAATACCTGCGTACTGTAACAAATTGAAGACGCCTTTGTGAAGCCAAGCTTTCAGCAAGAAGCACCCGCAAAATCCCATTGTTTAAAAAAAGACGTGCTGAAGAGGTTACAAGAACAGATTGACTGGCCTAAAGAGAAATGGCACAACATTTTGTGGACAGATGAAAGTAACATTGTTCTTTTTGGTTCTATGGACCACAGACAGTTTGTCAGATGACCCCCAAACACTGACTTCTAGCCCCAGGACACCATGAAGACAGTAAAGCCTGGTGGAGCAAGCATCGTGATATGGGGATGTTTCTCATACTAAGGTGTTGGACCTGTTTATCTCATCACAGGGATCATAGATCAATTTAAATATATCCAAATATTTCAAGAGCTCATGTTCCCTTATGCTGAAGAGGAAATGGGAGTTTCAACAAGACAATGACCCAAAACACACAGTAAAAGAGCAGCATCTTGGTTCAGGACCAAAAAGATTAACGTTATAGAGGGGCCAGCACAATCCCCAGATCTTAACCCTATTGAAAACTTGTCGGGTGACATTTAAAATGCTGTTTCTGAGTCCAAGCCAAGAAACCATAAGAAATTGTGGAATGTAGTCCAGTCGTCCTGGGCTGCAATACCTGCCAGAAGTTAGTGGACTCCATGCATCATAGATAAAGAGCACTTCTCAAAATCTATGGTTATGCAACTAAATATTAGTTCAGAGATCTACAGGAAAGCTAAATCTTGAAGTATTTTTATATTTATACAGTAAATGTTTGAGTTTGTTAATAAAAGTGCAGACACTGCTATTTTTTGAACAGCCTAATATTCCTTTTTTCCTCACTTTCTGTAAAGAAATAACAAATTAGATAATTTTTTCATGTTTTGATTTAAAATAGAATGAGCAGTGATCTCAATGCATTTGCATTTGTGGAAATAAAAGGTAGAACAAAGATTTTGAGATTTACTCACTTTGATACACTCACTACTATTATTTTGAACACAACTGTAGGTACCTGTGCCTTTGTGAAAGTACTTATGTTTCCCAGTCCACAGAAACCAGGGAAGATAAGTAACTGTGACCCAATTGTGGATACTAACCCAGCCTTTAAGAACAACTGGTTGATAACTGGATGATATTTAGTAACTTTTTCTAAGCAACACAAACAACACCTCAGGACAGGATGTTTTTTTTTTTTTACCGTGGTTCTAATTTTATCTCAAAATATAATTTTAAAACAAATGTGGAAAGTCATTTATCTGTGTTTACGGAGTACCCAGAGTCTTTGAAATCATTAACTCACACCAGCTTTAGGTTACATGCAGTAGCTGGAGATGTTTTATTAGTATCACATTTATTAATAATGTGTCCGATGAACACACTTTATTTTAGTCCACAGTAACCATGAGGTGTGGTTGGAGGAGTTTGACTAAGAGCTGACTGTTTCCGTGTCATTTTTATCTCTTCATCTGTGATCTCTCCAGTTTAGTTGCAATGAAAGCCAAAGGAGAGCAAACAGAGCTTTTACTGTTCATCATAAAGGTGGGATGTTTTAGAACCTTGAAGGTAAGTACATGTTTTATTCATTTTGACACAGCAGGCTGCATCTACTCTTGCTGTATAGGAAGTGTTGTGTTAGAACCTATAGCTGTAATGGGCATCTTTTAGTCATTTCCATTAGTAACTCACTTTTTTATGGAGCTATATTTGTCTCAGTAAAATTAATTGATGTAACTAAAATGAATTGAGGCAACAATAAATGTAATGAAATGCGCAAAAGTGATGAAGGCACGAATGGAGCGATCCACAAATGCAGATTGGACTATTCACATGCAAAACTGCAGCTGTACAAATAACAAACATAATTTGTTTGTGAAATAATTGCAAATAAAATATTTGCAAATTAAAATTTATTTGCAAAAATTGCTGCATGCAAGTCACAAATTAGGCATTTTGAATAAATCATTCTAGCTGCATCAATACATTAATTGTTGCCTTAATTATTTTAGCTTTACATCAGTTAATTTTATTGAGACAAATATAGCTTCATACTTTTTCACAACATAACACTTTTGAAACCAATAATGAGGTGGCACCTATGTTCATGACTTTTCAATTATCTATGATTCCAATCCCAACTAAATAGCTTGTAATTCTTTACATCCATCTCAAGTTTAACAATCATCCCCATAGCAACCTATGACAACTGCAGTGCACAGTAATTGCAACAATTGTCTTCTTACTCCAGTCATGTAAAAGTATGACCAGCAAAAGATAGATACTATGAGAGGGAGAAACCTCTTAAAGGCACAGAGTAATAGCTGTAATATTGTGAAGATGTTTACTGATGAAGTTCATGCGGACTTTGAACTATTATAAACTGTGCAACATAAGTATAAGATGTAATGACATGGGGAGCCATTAGACAGTAAGGTTTGTCACCCCTTTAAAAATAGAACTGTATGAAGAAATAAGTTCAGAAAGAGTTCAAAAGCCTTCACTGTAAATGGCCCAAATCTGTTGTAGGGCGTACTGTACAGTTCACATTGTGAACTTCACAGTACTTTCTTCTCTCCTTCTGTCTCTCAAAAGTATCAAAGATAATCATAATTATATATCCTAATGTGGTAGTGGGCTCTATAAAAAAACTTACATATCTATAGCTGTCTTTTATGCAAGGTACAAATGGTTTGTTTTAAGGTATTGTTTTTTACACTGTGGTGGAGTGGTTAGCACACCTGCCTCACAGCAAGAAGGTCCTGGGTACAAATCCCAGACCATGCACAGCCTTTTCCGTCTCCTATAGGCCTCTCCTGGAAAAAAAGATTGTTAATAAAGGTCACACAGTAAGTTAATCAGTACATCAGGCCTTACTCCTCACCTTGATGCCTTTCCTAACACGTTTTGTGATGGCACTTTATTTGATATGGCCTACAGTGAAAATCTTAACAAGCGTTTGAAAGTATATAAAGTATACAATATTTTGTTATCAGCAACATGAGGCTCTGTGATGGTTATTTTATGCTAGCTCATGAAGCCTATTCAAAAACACTAAGAAAATGCCTCAATTTTTACCCAGGGTTATTGATGCTGGTCCGGTGTCAAGATGGCAGAGGTGCAGACTGAAGTCATTCTCTCTGTTTACATCATCTCTTTCCTGATGGGACTTCCAGCAAACCTACTGGCTTTGTGCGCATTCAGTGTGAAGATCCACACCCGACCTCTGCCAACAGACATCCTTCTGTTAAACCTGACTGTGTCTGATCTGCTCTTTCTCATTATCCTGCCTCTGAAGATGCACGAGGCAGCATCAGGAATGATCTGGACCCTGTCTAAAGTTCTGTGCTCCATCACCACCTTCATCTTCTTCTGCGCTATCTACACCAGCACCCTCCTGCTGATGGCTGTGAGTGTGGTCCGATACATAGCTGTGGCGTTCCCCGTCACCTACCAGAGGCTGCACAGACCGGTGTATGCCATCGTGTGCAGTGCTGTCATATGGACAATTTCAGCAGCTCACTGTAGCATCACAGTTATCACCCAACACCACCCATCACTGTCTGGGAACAACTCCACCAAGTGCTATGAAGGCTTCTCTGACAAACAGCTGCAGGTATGTTGTAAATAAAAGCCTACATTTATGTTTAAATAAAACAACAAACAAAACTGATTTGATGTTTAGAGTATTTCTAAGTGTTTCAAGACAAAGTAGTTGAGGTAACACTGAATGTTGCAACTTTGCTAAACCCCCTATAATGTACAGTAACATTAACAGCAGCACTTACATTTGATCAACATACACATACATACAGTTGCAAGCAAAATTGGAAAGCCCTGGATTGGCCTTCTCAGTTACCAGATTTAACATATCTGATTGAAAATCTTTGGTGGGATTTCAAGAAGGCAGGGGTAGCACAGGGGCCATCCAACATCACTGAGCTAGAGGCCTTTGGATGTGAGGAAAATGGCAAAAATTCCAGTCAAGAGGTGTAAGAAGCTTGTTAGCAATCTAAAATAACTTGATCATTATAACTCAAACCTCTTTTGAATTCTAACTTATCATACGACTTTAAAAAACCTTTCCAGGAAAGTTTATGAGATTCAGTTTTGTTTACTGTTAATCTACTACATACACCCACACCCAGGGTCATATTCAAATGTTACTCACTTCTTATCTGTTGAGATATTTTTCCTATGATAGGCATATTTTGTAATGTTTTAATGTAAACCCCAAAATAAACCATTTGAGAAATTGTAAATTCAATGTATCTTATACTGAGACAGTATAAGATACATATACTTTTAGTGTTTGTTAACAGAATGGCTGTGTTCCAAAGGATGGTGCCATAAACTTAACAGATCATTATATAATACATTTTCTATTGAGGATTTAGCATTAGCATCAAAACAACCCAAAATATGAGTAATTAAGATGATTTTGGCAACTGACAACCAATTAGCAACATGTAAGTAATATCAGCCTTTTTAGAAAACATTAACAGGGGTTTTAATGTTTAGTCATTGTATTTAAAAAAGCAACTGCGTCCATAATTAGCATATAAGCTAAAGGTTACTTAAGATATGTTTTTTAATTTTAATGTTATACTGGACAGGTATTTACAGAAATGTGGCAGACCACACTAGTTTGTTAGTGAATGCTCAGATTTAACCACTGATCAGCTAAATTCCTACTATAAAATAAACTGAATAAACTGGTTATCAGATCTGGGGGCAGTAAGTTTTAAAAAATATATAAACAACACCTCATTTCCGCCTTCTAAAATTCAAAATTTAACTAAATGTTTTTAATTAACTATAAAACTGAATGGTGAAGAAAGCTAATCTTGTAACCAGTCTTTATTCGCAGCTTATCTGAATACATCACTTGTGGAAGCATCTATAAATCTATAGCATCTATGAACAATCTATAATATAAAGCTTTCAAACATTGCCCTTAATCCCTTACTTATTAAAAATACTTGCTCAGAAAAAAACAGAATGACTGAAAGCAGGTAAGACACTGATTCTCTATTCTATGATTGTGATTCTATGTTTGGATAGATAGCAATTTAATTTTGTTATAGTTTTAATCCGTGTGTTTTTTAGATTTGATTGGTCAAGCACTGCTTGCCTTGCTTGCCCTCACGGCACGTCCATGGTTTCTTAAATTCTTTACTGACAAATTTTTTTCCATAACGATAAACAAGACATATACAAGAGATATAGAAACAGTGTTTCCCCCCCCCCCCCCCCCCCCCCTTTTTAAAGGGAACTATGCAACTACTACCTTAATTTAACACCCTTATATTTTTATAAACACACTTTTTTCCTGTGTTTGGACCTCTGATCTCTGTTTTATAGCCACTGTTTTTACTATTGACTGTCTGAAGATTATTTTTATTTTTATTTAGAAGCAAAGAAAAGAAAAAGAACTTTAACTGTAATGTACCCAGGGCTCGGTACTACGTACCGGCATAAGATTTAGAGGGGGTACGCAGTACCGGGTAGAAAGAGATCAGCTGTCCAGCCGTCTTTGCAGCTTTTACACACATTAGAAAGCAGCCGCGGACCGCGGACGCTTTTATGAGGAAAAAAAAATCTGACGCTAAAGCATGTGAACCAGGCAGTGCTTTATCTCATCATATCTGTGTCTGTGTGTTTTTTAGTGGCTTATGATCGCTCCGTGATGTGATTTAATACACAGAATGTCCCTCTCCCCTCTCATCATTCACTGATTGTCTCGCTTCCTTAAACAAAGCATCTTAAGCCCAAAGCACACCTGGAGTGCCGCCTAAAATTACATCAAACGCTTGAGAAGGCTTTAATCAGTGGTCCTCAACCCGGCGAACGCGATCTACCATCGATCGTAAAAGCAGTGCGGGTAGATCGCGGAGCCATGTCTTTCCAAATAAAGTCATTTGCCTATGGCATTTGAACGCCCCGCAGATGGATCAGACTGAGATTCTTTCTAAAACACGAGACACCGCGGAAGCGCGAGGAAACCGCACGAGCTACGAACTAAACAGAATACACGCAACTTAATAACAATCAGAATTCTCTCCGCTTTCAGTTCTGTTGCGGAGGCTGTGGGCGGCTCGCGCTCCGCGGCCGCTCTGAACACTGCCATGGGGCTGACGCACACACGCACACAGGAGGAGAGGCAGCGGTATCAGGGAGGAGACAGGTGAGGAAGGTGTCAGAGCCTGATGTATGTCACCTGTTTGCTTTGTTTTTGTTACTGCAGAAGTACGGGGGCCATGTGTGCGCCTCATAGAAAACAATAAGGGCATATTTTTTGACGTGCGTCCGGTGTGTGTTGGCCTTTATAGGGTGCGTTTGATTTGTTTTCAAACCCTGTTAAACCCTGTATAAGCCATGTCTATATTTTTCATTTATAGTCAAGATTCATTCTTAACCTCGTATATCTGCTTTTTCTGCTATATATATATATATATATATATATATATATATATATATATATATATATATATATATATATATATATATATATATATATGTAGGCATAATTTGTTATAGTACATAAGCAAAAATCTACTTTCACCCCTGAATGTACCTATGTGCTCCAGTTTATAAGGACCAGGGAACATAGGTACCTGTGACCCAATTGTAGATCCTGACCCAGCCTTTGGGAATGACTGGTTTGTCAAGCAGCTGTCATCCCAACATGACGACTACTGACACAGAAAACCTCAGAATGATATACCCCCATAACCTTGATATAGTTTGAAGAGATATTTGTTCATTTCCTGTATAACGTAGTAAAACATTTGACAGGAAGGATGATATTTAGTAACTGTTTCTGAATAACACAAATGAAACCTCAGATAAGGAAATGTCTTTTTATCGTGGTTCTAATTTTAACTAAAAATATAACTTCAAACCAAAGGTGTTATGTCATTTATCTGTGTTTACTCATTATCCAGTGTCTTTGAAACTATTAACTCACACCAGCATTAACTTACATACACTAGGTGGAGATGTTTTATTAGTTCCACATTTATTTATAATGTGCCTGATGTACACATTTTAGCCCACAGTGACCACGAGGTGTGTTTGGAGGAGTTTGAGTCAGAGCTGACTGTTTCCGCATTATTTTTTATCTCATTATCTGTCATCTCTACAGTCTAGTCAGTTGTGATGAAAGCCAAACAACAGTACACAGAGCTTTTTAGAAACTAGGAGGTAAGTACTTTTTTTTTCATTTACATCAGTAACTCACTTTTTCACAACATAAAGCGTTTGAAACCAATACTGGGGTGACACCTATGAACAATTTTTTTTTTTCATTTATCTGATTGAAATCCCAACTAAACAGCTTGCAATTTTTTTTACATAAATCCCAATTTTAACAATAATACTTGAAATGTTACATATAATATATAAACATTTTTTTATTCGTTTATTTGGATGGGACAATGCATATTCATGAACATACAATTTGTGTGAAATCACACATATTAACGTAAATACGCCGGATTTAGCACAGGTGATAATTTCCATCCGTAGTGGTAGTGGTACATGGTATGATGGCATTCAGTCATCAAAGTCTTGTTTATTCTTATCCATCCATCAATGACTTGAGTTTCTGTGATGGTTATTTTATATCTTAAGGCTATTTTATAAAACCTATTCAAAAACACCAAGAAAATGCAATATTTTTACCCAGGGTTATTGATGCTGGTCCGGTGTCAAGATGGCAGTTGTGCAGACTAAAGTCATTCTCTCTGTTTACATCATCTCTTTCCTGATGGGACTTCCAGCAAACCTACTGGCTTTGTGCGCATTCAGTGTGAAGATCCACACCCGACCTCTGCCAACAGACATCCTTCTGTTAAACCTGACTGTGTCTGATCTGCTCTTTCTCATTATCCTGCCTCTGAAGATGCACGAGGCAGCATCAGGAATGAACTGGACCCTGTCTAAAGTTCTGTGCTCCATCACCACCTTCATCTTCTTCTGCGCTATCTACACCAGCACCCTCCTGCTGATGGCTGTGAGTGTGGTCCGATACATAGCTGTGGCGTTCCCCGTCACCTACCAGAGGCTGCACAGACCGGTGTATGCCATCGTGTGCAGTGCTGTCATATGGATAATTTCAGCAGCTCACTGTAGCATCACAGTTATCACCCAACACCACCCATCACTGTCTGGGAACAACTCCACCAAGTGCTATGAAGGCTTCTCTGACAAACAGCTGAAGGTATGTTGTAAATAAAAGCCTACATTTATGTTTAAATAAAACAACAAAACTGATCAGATGGTCAGACCATTTCTGACAGTAGAATGTAAGTGTATCAAGACAAAGTAGTTGAGGTAACACTGAATGTTGTAACTTTGATAAACCCAGTGGTGAAATGTCATGAAGTAAAAAACTTAGTTACTTTACTTAGGTACAATTTCCCTGTATCTGTACTTTATTTGAGTAAATTTTTAAAGGGGCACTTTTACTTTTACTTCACTACATTTTAGAGCAAGTATCTGTACTTTTTACTTCACTACATTTCTGAGGTGGTTTGAAATACAAAGTAGTTTGAGTTTTGGTTTAAAATCACTTTTTTTTTTGCACACTCATTGTACATACATAGTACTTAAATATAAAATACGCAGTTAAGTTGTACTCCTTTAGATACATCAGAATAATAAAGACAGAAGACCTCACCAACAGATTCAGTCTCTTGTATTGCAACAGTTTGTTCATTTCATCGGTAATCAGCACAATTTTTCAGCAAAATTCCTCATATTTAACACATAATGAATTATCAAGTCTGTGCAAAATACTTTTTTTTTTTTACTTTCAAGTACATTTAAAAGTGATAACTTTTATTCTTTTACTTAAGTAGAAATTTTAAGGTGATACTTTTACTTTTGTCATTGTTTGCACATTTATCTGTACTTTTACTCAAGTAAAGAAATGGAGCACTTCTTCCTCCTCTGTATAAACTCCTTTGTACAATACACATAGCCTACTGTACATACATACATTTGCAAGCAGTTGCAAGCAAGTCTGGAACATCATGGAATTCACTTCTCATTCACCAGATTTTTAATGACTTCCCTTAAGAAACTGAATGGTAAATAATGCTAATCTTGTAACCAAACATTGCTTGCAGCTTATCTGAATACTTCATTCATGGAAAGGTCTAAGGTCCATAGCATCTATGTACACTATAAAGCCTTCAAACACTGCCCTTAATCCCTCACTTATAAAAATACTTGCTCACTCTGATTTTTACAGATCCTGCTCCCAGTCCGTCTGGAGGTTTTCTTTGTCCTCTGCTTGATTCCACTGCTGATCTGTGTGTTCTGCTACCTGCGCTGCATCTACCTCCTGTACAGTCGTCCCAGGATCTCTGCGAAGCAGAAGCAGAAGGCTATAGGCATGGCCCTGGGGACTCTGGCTGTGTTCTTAGTGTGTGTGCTGCCTTACAACCTATCTCACCTGTTGGGATACTTCCAAGGCCAGAGCCTGAGGTGGAGGTACTACACACTGCTGCTGTCTACATTCAACACCTGCCTGGATCCAATCATCTTCTACTTCTCCTCCTCGGCCTTCCGGAACAAGATTATGAAGTCCATCTTCAGGAGAAATGAGCAGCCTATTTCGGTGATACAAGGGCAGCCTACAAGCTCCGCGACAACAAGCCAACAAGCCTTTCCTCATGCATGTAGCATGAGCCCAACGGTTAAAAAATAAAATATAAAGCTCTGTACTTAAAAATGCTGGCTGAAAATTAAGAGAAAATGTAATTCAGCATTCCTTGTTTTACGCAATTATAGTTTATAACATTTAAGTAAAAGTTTTTCCAACAGTTATAACAGCTAAAGTCACATTTAGCCTGGACAGCCATTAGCAGCTAACAGCTAATAGTTGTTCAAGTTGCAAAAGTTGACAATTAACATTTGCATCATACCAAAAGTTAACTCTGATAAATTATACAAAAAAACAAAACAAAAACAAAAAAAAACTTCTAAACCGTTTATGCTATTGACATAATACGTTTTTTTAATTCCTATATTCACCGCAGAAAATCCGTTTTCTATTTCTGTTAAAGTGCTCATAGGAAGTAAAAGCCATTGTTAATGAAAATCTTTATCCAGTGTATTTTGTTTCCTTTGCACTTAGCTCATGCCAAATGTACCTAGCAGTGCCCCGTACATATCAAAAGGTAATGTAAACAATCAAACACAGGCAAAGAGGAGAGCCCACCACTGTACAAACACATTTTCCTTCACATTATTTGAAAGGACCATATTTAAGTAACTATGTTAGCAGTTGCGATGTCCACCTTGTGACTATTTTTTTTTTTTTTTTTTTTTTTTGTTGCTGCAATTATTTCAGCTCATTATTTTCCTACATGACGTGTTTTACAGTTTTGCGTGACACATACAATCACCACAACACACTGAGATAAATATGCAAAACTCCCAATTTTATTATTTTACAGCATATTTTATATCCTTTGCCTTATATGTGGTTTCCTGGTCATTTAACGTGGGCCAGCCACTCTCCGGCACTCATGCATTCTGTAGGCGCACATGTAGAAAATACCTGTGAAAGAAAGCATTTAGATTCTTTGGTTGTGCAACATTAGAAGTGTAACATTAGATGTGTCACTGATATGAATGTTAGTTTATTTTTGCCTACTTTGCATATCTGCATTTACTCACATTCATTGCAATGAAATAAAACAGGAAACTACTAGAATTCACATTTGCACAACGTTATTGGGGTGCTATAGCAATACTGTAATGAAGATTCACCTTTACTGACAAGCTATGCAAGCAAACATAGGGGCTTACATTGTTATATTACTTAACACTGTAATTTTATCTAGTAGATTTTTTGATAATAATAATAATAATAATAATAATAATAATAATAATAATAATAATAATAATAATAATAAAAAACCTTCATTCTTATTATTACATGTCATGTGTTCCTTCAGCATGTGAAAAATTTTATACCTTTTTTGCTTTATCTTTACTTTACCTTTACTAGGCCAAATAGCTAATGCTACATTGCAGAGCTCACTGATTTCATGCTAACAGAAACTATTTTGAAATGACGTAGTTGCATTTTGTGTGTTTTCATTTTTTTGTATTATATTTGCATGCAAAAAGTTATCCAACTAAAATGGGTATATGATTAAAAATATAAAGGCACACATAGGGCTATGTAAGAAACACATCAGGAGAGTTACATTTGTTGTCAAAGCAGAAGCTGAAGAACCATATTGATAAAATACTGTAATATTCTGGTATTTGAGCGACTATTGAGTGACTATGAGTATGTATTATTTTAAGTTATTGTGTTTACTTGTAGCTACAGTATTTAAACATTGTCATAATATCTCTAGGCTATGGCTAACGCTACATTGGGAGAGTCACTGAATACAAGCTAACGTAGCTGGAGTCTGTAAGGTTCCAAACCTGGCTAAATGAAAAAGTGACAAGACATAATAATTTGGTGTTTTTATTTTCTATATTTGTCTAAAAATGTGTTTATTTTATTTTATTGAGTTGGTTTAGTTACAGTAATTTTACTTTTGGGTACATGGTTAAACATAAAAAAGCTGGCACACTGATAAGGCTACTGTAAAATTAGATTAGACGTTATCTGTCCTATGCTTGTCGCTTGCCAGCAGATGCGCTAGTGTTGTTGACATGCCATAAAACTGTGAATGCGACAGAAGTGTCAGGCATGAAAATAGGAACTAAAAGACTAAGACTCTATGTCAAAGATGCATCAAAAATAACTTTAGTGTTAAACCCACTGTGCTATTATTATATATGCCTGTGGTTTTATGAACTAACCTGCAAAGAATGTCATGAGCAGAGCCACCCAGCCTAGTATGTATGACCAAGAGAAACGCCAGTCCCCAAAGCGTTTGCCCAGGAAGTTCACTGTCACTCCGGTGTAAATGGCCATTGCAAGCAAAACAAAGAGAGCTGCAGATGGAGGCAGACACATAAATTAAAATTATGGGCAATACGACTATTGCTGTTAATGGATAACAGGGTGCACAAGAGAGTCTCTGTGACTGCTCCAGGATATGTGTGTGAATTATGTTAAAACTATGAGGTCTTGTCTTACTCACTGGAAACAAAGAACATGATCCCAGCTGCAAATGAGCGGTTGAATCTCTCAAAAGCTGAGAAGTGGGCAAAGGAGAGGATTCCTGCGATGATGCCAGCAAAGCATGACATGGCAGACAGGATCATGAATGCACGTGTAGCATTCCAATAAGCTGGACAAGAATACATAAGGGGATAAATAACATAATTGTAAGGATTGTGTCTTACATTACTGTGACAATAGTTTGGATTACATTTAAAAGAACTGAGATGGCTATAGTCTATTTTGACAATTAAAAGATAAATCAGCTTAGCATACAGTATGCTACCTAGGGGACCTCTAACAGTTAACATCTGTCTGGTATACTATTTCTATTGTCAGCCTAACAAGCATATCCATACCATGGTCATATCCATACCGTTGTTATATCAATTATCATATATTCACACTGTTTACTCATTTTATCCCTTGCTCTCTACAGTTACTGTGTGTTAATGCAGTTCTTCTGAATTTTTTTGCACTCTCTAAAGGGACTGTTTTTGTGGCTGCAGTTGTACAAACCAACTTCCATTTAGTGCCACTACAGATCTGTTAGCGGGAGCATGTCTACGTTCCCACTGCCCAGTGTTCCCATGTGTTCATTTCTAATCCTAAATCTTAGAAATTTGGGAACATAGGGGTGTGTTAACAAAGGGCCTAATTTTGAAATCTGACCAGACCTGTGCTGGGGCATAACATCAAGTGGCCCAGGACATTAGCGGGGCCCATAGAGAGTCCTCAACTATAGTCAATGTTAGCACTTTTAGTTAGTGCACTTTTAGTAGTGCACTAACTTAAAGTATGATATATGGGTGTATAGACTTCCTGAATGTGCTTTGTAACTTTAGGGTCCATTTTAAAAACCTGCACTGGGGCTCGTCTTTACCATCTTATGCCACTGGACCTGTGGAAACTAGAAACATCCCACCACACATAGCGGACCAATCTGGACCTGATCTTAAGCCGGCACTCCTGGCTGACTTCTGGCATGGCAAGCAGTATGTCAACTGGTTGTGGGCCAGGTCTGCCAATTATGGCACTTTTTATATGTGACATGCCACATATGGGCCAATGTATGTGGCCCAGATCTGTTCATACCACTGGTGGGCTGATGGTGTATGAGCTTATGGAGCCTAATTTTGAAATGTGGGAACACAGGGCTGACCTCCTATTAGCTAATGTTAACTTATTGTCGTAGGATTTGTGATTAAATAAACCTGACCTTAGATTTACAAATTATTCAGTGATTTTTAGTTGTTAGCTTAAGCCTAAGTAGCGATAATTACCCTTATAAATACAGTTACCATTTTTATCTGCCCACTGATTTCTTCTAACCAAGCACTGAAATTACACACATAGTAAACTGGTTGCCATATAAGCATCTTGTTTTTATACCATTTGGCTAATACTAATTCACCCAATGAAAATATTTAGGTCTGCTTGACTTCATTTATACAAAATTGTAGCATAGTTAGCAAGTTAGCATATTGCTTTAGCTTGTGATAATAAATTGAACAGAGCTCACCAATGCTGTCTGTCTGCATGTAGCACTTGCCCGACATGCAGTACCTCCACAGGCCCTGGTGAGCAAAGCTGCCCGATAGACGGTACTGCATCCAGTAGTCCGTGGCTGTGGAGACCACCAACAGGATGTTCCCCATGATGGCACAAAACAGGCCCCCTCCCATAAAACTGTACATCATGAGTGACGCTATGACTGTGGATAAGATGCGATGCACTGGCAAAAAGACCAAAGGAAACAATGGGAAGAGAGTTATTGAATGAAAGCAGACTGGATGTAGAGGGCTTGTTGATTGGTTAGCATTTCCTGGAGTGGGTGGGGGTTAGTGGAACCAAGCATTCTGAGGCCTCAGAAACTCAGGGCCAGAGAATACCAGATTACTCAAACAGGCGTGAATGAAACAAAACACCACTCCAAGTATGTTTTTGACGAGGGAACATTATAACATGGTAGAAAGCTCAGAAAAGTTGATTTTGCATAATATAGCCCCTTTTAAGTTTATTTAGTATAAACGGGACTTTAGCTTGTTAACCTGACAGACTACATTTTGCATATATTTATTTTTATTAAGTATCATTATTGTTTATATTTCATTAAATAGAACTGCATTGGAAATTATAATTATTATGTACTGCAGTGTAGTCTAAAGCTTAAAATATGCTAGATGACCGTTATAATGCACTAGAATGTTAAGCGGTCTGTTTTCACCTTTTAATGTTAAAAAATGGCCAAGAGAAAAAGCCTAAATGTGCTTTGCTTAGTTACTCACTCACTATGCAAAGCATGCATTATGTTAGTACAAGAACGTAGTACGTAAAAAACATCATATTTGATCTCCTCCAGTAACAGGACAAGTTTATACAAAATACTAATGTATATCAAGTCGTATGCATTATAAATTCAGAACAAACAATATATTTCACAGCTAATGTCAGTGTCTCATCCTCTGCACCTCTACACATCAGCAAAACCACAGTCTATCACATTCATCTATGACACCTCTAACTTCAGTACATCTACAGATAAACAAAACTCATCATCACCGGCATTTCATTTATAACATATATATACATTTTTTTGTATTTAGCTTCATAGCCTAAACGTCACAAACTGGACCAAGGCCTCAGACCAACCTGTGAGAACATAATTGGCTTTGTATGTATTCCTGATGTAAGGTCTCATATTTTTCACAGTTCATTCAAGTAACACCAGTCATGATAGTAATCTTGAGTGTCTCACCTGAGGTCCTGAGGATTAACCAACCCTCTTAAGTATCAGCCTTTCCTCGGGGAAAGAGTGAAAGAGAGTGCAGGCCTGGAGTGAGCCAAATGTCAAAGAGAGAGCCCTAGGCTGAATTCCAAAAAGTTATCCCCTCCACTTTCTGTTGATGGAGGCAAAATCCTTTAAAACAAATGCAGTTGAGCTGGAGGGCCCGGGGCACGTGACTCTTTCACAGTGGACCACATGGGAGTATGTTGGTGGGTCATGGGAGTGGGGAGGGAGGGGCGGAGGGAGGGTCTGGGACACGGGTCTGGGACACGGGGCCGCTGCACCGCTGTCCACTTATCTGTTGTTCTATGAGGTATTCTGGAAACTGTGGATGTGCAGAGGCTTGCAGTACTGCAGTGGTCAATGGAACATGCTGAAGCCACACTTTCTTTCAGTGTGCGCGGGGTGTGGTCATGAGGACTCATACACGTTAGACACATGACCACAGCTTACTACAAATACAGTACGTTCACCACTAACATATGTCAACATATGTATGATTCATGATGAGCTGTTACAAATTAGTAAGTTTTTCTCACTGTCCACTATTTGTCTCACAATGATAAGCAGCATTCATTCATTTAATTTTTTCTTCTATTTATTCCTGTTAGGGGCCACATATCTCAGCTGTAAGGGCCAGAGGCCCATGCATGGTGGCATGAAGTTGACATGAAACACTTTGCAACCTACAGTCAATTAATGAAAACTTATTTTGTAAAATAATTTTCCTGTAAAAGACTGCACTGTTGAACCCTTAGTAGCTCCAAGTAGTAGTAGCTCCAAAGGCACTACTGCCGTGCATGGATCATAGATGCTCACTGGATACTCTGTTACATCATGCAGAAGAAGGTCCATGTTGTTCAGTAAATATGTGTGCCATAGTTTAGTTTTTGCTAAAAAAAAAAAAAAAAAAATGCTATAGATTCATTAAGTGTTAGAACTGGTTTTGTATTATACCAGATCTTGTGAGTGTGACTTCTAAAGAGAGTCTCACTTTTTGTTTATCTCTTTGATCATCCAGGTTTACCTTACATGTGTCATAGAGGAGCTTGCTCTGGCTCGGGCAGAGCCACAGATCTGAGAGGTTTCAAAGTCAGAAATGAAAAAGCATATCCTTCAACACCCTTCAACAGAAGACTACAAAATCAGACAGGGGGATGGTTCATCATAACCAAAGAAAACATTCTTAATGTTATTTGCCTTTACAGAGAGAAACACAAATATTATGCAAAGTGTAACTTCCTCTAATTTATTATTACTACAGGTAAATTTGGACATTTACTGTTGCTTAAGGTTGCTTTCTCTGTCTAACTATTTTTTATAATGCTAATGTATCAGTTCATGTTAAAGGATAATCACCAGATTGTTTGTAGTCATTACTGCATGTTTACTTGTTTGCAATTCAAACTTGTATTGGTCAGGAGATCACTTATGATCATTGACGTTTCAGTTCACTGATAAAACTGGAAAACTCTGTAACACTTCCATCTGCTGGTTACTCCCTGAAACTACAGCATGAAGCAATTTCCTGCAGTCACGTTTGTTTTTAATGGACAACACTTGCATGGGAAATGCACAGCTAGTTTGTATTTATTTTAAAAATAATTATATTAGTAATATAATAATTAGTTTGTATTTTTTTTGCAACATACAACTTGAAGTTAAAAAGGAATTATAGGAAGGGCACAAACATCTACATTGAAAATGTATGAGTAATACATGAGTAATATTTACATTAATTTATTGAATAAGTGATCATTTCTTTTGATTTCAGAACAGTTCAGAGGTCACAGTTAAAATGGCAAGGATAAAATAACATCACAAACAAAAATGGAATAAGTTAAAGTACAATAAAATAGTGTTTTCTGTACAATATGTGCTTCATACAGTTGTAGCGACTCTGACAGGAGGTGGTGGGACAAACATGGGGAGAGCCATAGATCGTTCAGAAGAAGCCTCGAAGAAAAATAACAAATGTTAACTTCATGTAAATTAACAAAATAATCCTAGTTTCCATTGGTGGTGAGGATACCTGGTGTAAGTGGTTGTAATCTTGGGGAAACTTTAGCTCTCCGGACATTAGGATGTTATTAGAAGCCAGCTCTGCTTTGGTTTTCATTCCCTTAAGTTAGAGAATAAAACAGACAAAACACAAATCACAAATGACCTGTTGACATTGCTTTATCCCTGCTTAATATATTGTGTAGTAGTAACACAAGTACTAGTAATGGCAGAAGTAGTAGTTTGGTGCCCTCACTTTACTGACATGGTTTGTAATATAGAAATCATGGCTAAAATCATTGCATATCTCATCTAAGTCTCACCTTATCTGTTGTCACTGGATATCTGGCCTGCTCACCTGAGAAAATAAACAAGTACAATTAATCAGAAAGTTCATACATGCATAATTCCTAAGATGCTGGTTGGTGTATTGCGTAAAACATGAATAAATAAAATACTGGGTTTGTACATTGTTTAAAAAAGACAGGCTTGACCTACTATCATCATTTCTGCTGTAGATAAAGAGGCAGATGAGGCCGAGCAGTACCAGCAGCACAATAATACCAGCTGGAATACCAGCTGCAATTCCAGCGATGGCTGACCCACTCAGTCCTTCACCTGTTATCAACCCAAAAAAATAATGAGATTCAGAGGCTGTAAACAGTTTTATTCTCTGGCGATTCAACGTTAGCATAAAAAGCCTAACCCTAACCCTCAGCCTGGCTCACCACCACCGAGTGTGAGTGAGGAGTGAATGAATAATGGACCAAATTGTAAGGCGCTTTGAGAACCTTGCCAAGCTTGTAAAGCGCAATATAAATCCAATCCATTATTAAACTAACTAAAGCACTGAAAAAGACAGTGAATTACAAAAACATGAATGTATAAATATAAAACCACAATATGGTACTATAGTTGCCAATGGGTTTTTAAGGCTAGAGCTGTTACATCATTATCTTTACTGAAGAGGCGTCTTCTTCACAGTATACATGAGAGCGGAGCTGGTGCTCAGCAGGGGCCCAAAACAAAACAAAAGAATGCTTTTGGGAGAAGAAAACACCTTTTCTTTTATTAACGGTGCCAAGGGTATACAGTTCTAGCTTTGTACCTGGACCAGTTCTGTGCACCACAGATGGCTCCCCTTCAGTCAAGCGAGCTTTGGGGATGATCCGAAACTTGTACGTCACTTCAGGGTTGAGGGTGAAAATATCTGCTGAGCGAGCACTGCCAGGTTTTTGCTGGATGGTGCGGAACGTATCTGATCGACTTGTAACTCGGGTGACATTATGGTATGCACGCAGAAGATCTGGCCCCAGCATTTGAATGTCAAACCCTATAAAAAAAAAAAAAAAAAAGAAAATCACACATTTATTAAAACCAGTGAGTCATTTCATAAGGAAACAGCCAGTGACATTTCTCTCCCACAGTACTGGTTCTGTTTTCCAAAACACTGCTCTGCTAGTGACTTGACGTGTTTACACCCCCCTATACTCTCAGAATGTTTCTGTTTTCAACACATTACATCACATAACTTCTGCTGATAGGTACAGATTTAGAACCAGAATTCTCAGTAGATAGGCTTGTAATGATGAATCAGCTTGGATGTACACAACACTGGCTTCTAGGAGTTATTGAGTGCTTCACCTGTAACAATAGAATTGGGCGGGACCTCCCAAGTCAAAGTGATGACTGTTCCGTCTTGGTTTGGGAACAGACTGGAATCTGAGACAGTGGGTCCTGCAGAGAGAGGGGAGAGGGAGATTTACAGCAGACTATAGAGCCTTGTTTAAAAGGAAAGTGCAGTCTCAGGTATTACTTAGGCCCTGGTCTGAGGCTCCATTGTTTGCGTTACTAATGCCAGCCCTTTAAATTAGAAGCTGGGGGCAACATAATCCTAAGGACAGTCAAGGAAGTCATAAAGTGGAACTATAATAACCACAACAAAATAAAAAGCTTTTGGAAAAAGTATTTTATCAATAAGCATACAATTTAACATTTAGTAGTTGCAATACTAACAGTAGTAGTAGTAGTTGTGTTAGTGGTAGTTGGCGTTCTAGCAGGGTGACTGCAGTGTTTCCTTTGAAAATAAGATGTCAAGCCATGCCTAAATGTTTACAGGTCAAGGGACCCAGTGGCACATTTTATTACAATTAAAAGTCAGGCGACCCACTAAGCTCCTGATTGGCTCACAGATGTGCACCAAATTGTTCATCTGCACGTTAGTCTCTCAAGGCCTAATTTGTAACAAGCTATAGTAGTGTCTAATAGTGGGTCAAGTACCATCTTGTTAAGTAAAGCTTGTATATCTATGGAAGGGAGGAAACAAGGATCCATTGTCAATAACAGTCAAAATTTATGTTTATTTTGTGTTAACTTACATTAGCTATGGCTTTTTTCTCTATAGCAATCTGGCTTGTCTTCTGTAGTGTATCTTTTTTATTTTAGTATACACTTCACCTGGGTTTACACACTGAGCTGTACTCATAATTCTGTATAAAGTGCATAAATACTTTATTTCTAACTACTACAAAAGAGCAGCAGAAAATCCTATAAAAAAAAGTGGCTATACCAGTGGTAGCTATAACTGATTACGCAGCAAAACAGTGCAAACAAATACATAAATAGAGGTATTACAAAATGAGCATACATGTGATGGGAGGAAACTGAAATCAATGTGGGATTGCATTTGTACAATGAACTCAGTTGAGTATGTTTTAAAATAGATTGATGTAATGTGATGTAAAGTATTTTGCTTTGGTGAAATGTTTAACTTTTTATTAAATAAAAGCAGGCACGTCCCTAAGTTGTTGTGGGAGTCATGTGTGTGAAGGATGGAGAAAAGACCCAACTATGTCCCAGAGGCAGCAGATCTAAGACATACCCAGAAGCTGTATCTCCCGTTGCTGGACTCCCAGTGGGTTGCGGCAGGAGCAGGTGTAGTTGTGGAGGAGGAAGACGCTCACGTTGTAGCTCTTGATGTTGAGATGTGTGGAGTTTGGACTGATGGTGTACAATGAACCGCTGATGACAGCCTCTCCGCCTTTGGACCAGGACACCACAGCCTCAGGCAGGGCCGCACTCAGACAGCTGATAGTGACCCGGATTTTACCTTCAGCATTCACTCCAAATCTCAGGGAGGGCAGGAAGGGCACTGGAGCTCCTGGATGAGAGATAATGCAAGTGAATGAATTATAGCAAAATACAAAAATTATGCAGACGTGTGTTCTCATGTAAACCCTTCCATGAGTGACATAATCAAGTTAATGCATTACAATTATAAAAGTTGTAAATCAGATCTTTTTGGAGGAAACAAAATGTGGTTGATATGATTGTACAAACATGTTTCAAACAGTAGCACATGGATTTGGTATTCAGCTTAATTTGCCAAAATTTTTTATTAAAAATTATGATCTTGTAAAATATTGTGATTGGCCATGTTTTTGTGCCTGTCCAGTAAAACATAAACATTTTTGACTTTTCTTATGTGGTGCTATTTGCTTATAAGTCAAAATTGTTGTGGATATGGTTTTACAAATCAGGGCAGGTCAAGGTTAACTTTTTTTTTTTCTTTGGTCGTTTTATTTATTGACTTGACTATTAAAGGTCCCACATGACAAATTCAGTAACTTTGATCAAATAGCGGTATGTACGGTGGCCCTGAAAGGCAAATCACACCAACAATACTAAAACACGCACGCAAATTTGGAAATACGCACACAAATTCGAATGTTTGCATGTTTTCGTGTGCATGTGTTCGTATTTGTGTGTGTTTTTGTATTTGTGTGTTTTTGTATTTCTGTCCGTGTTTTTTTATTTGTGTTTTTTTTTCAAATTTGTGTGCATGTTTTTGTATTTGTGTGCGTATTTTTGTATTTGTGTGCATGTTTTTGTATTTTTGTGCATGTTTTTGTATTTGTGTGCGTGATTCTGATGTTGTGTGCATGTTTCAGTTTTTGTTTGTTTGTGATTTTGTTGGTGTGACTTGCCCTATAGGACCACTGTAGGTATGTGTTTGAATTTAATAAAACTTTACAACTATTGTGCCACTTAGTAATGTTCTCTACCCAGGCACTGACATTAAAAATACAAATAGTCATAGTAGTTGTTGCCATTTTGCAAAACTAGCATTGTAGTAGCTAATGCTTATTTGTGCAATAAACATATTGATGTCAGCTTACAACCTCAGTTTTAGAAATATAAATAAAACACAATGCTTTACAATACTGTTAAACATCCAAGAAATAAGTGAGACATGTTACTTTTCCATGGTAATTATTAGCTTATTTTAAAATTCATGGCAGCAACACATCTTAAAAAACTTGGGACAGGGCAAAAAAGGACTAATAAAAAGTTTTACTATTAAGGACAAAGAGCTGGAGGAGCATTTTGGATCTTATTATATTCATTTCAGTTAGAATATTTGTGTATGAAAAGAGAATATCACTGGACTGGTCTGTATTATTAGTATTGGATGTGCATTATCTTCAGCCATTATTCTGTAAAACCTTTATTTTTCAGCCTTTTGTTGACCCGTTCAAACTTTTTCAAGACATGTTGCTGCCATCAAATCCAAAGCTATTATTTGTCGTGAAATGTTTGTACTTTACAGCATTTAAATACACACTCTCAAAGGTCTACATACTGAAACAATTTAAACTTACTTGCAGTGACGTTGCACATGCTCTGTTGAACTGGGTGGGATGCCATACAGGAGACTGGTGTTCCACTTAGGCTCTCTGAAGCATTGACATTGATGCTGAGGTGTCCAACTCCGCTGCTGCTATTGTTCAGTCCTGGGAAGGAAAGTATGGCCGGTGGGGTTCCACCTGGCCATGAGCACTCATACTGCAGGTTTACATTAGCCAAGGACCTGACAGAGCACACTGCACTCCCATTTGGCTTCTCTGTGCACAGAAAGAATGAAAATATGCCACTAGTTAGATAAGGGTTGGGACAAAATAATTGAAGCTATAACTATATATTCATTCATTTATTTTCTACTAGCCTGCTGTTGCAGTTGCTTTTGTTTTTTTCTACTAATGGAAGCACAGGAGTTCCACAGGGTACAGTACTCGCTCCATTTCTGTTCACCATATACTCTACAGCAGGGGTGTCCAAACTACTTTCTGTTAATAGGCCCATTACATTAGTGTGAGGTGGACATTGCATAAAAGTAGAAAGAAAATTATCCATGCTAACCAAAAAAGAGGTTAGCCAATGTAATGTGTAGATACTGGATGCCTTGAAAAAATATTAGTCACCTTAACAATATAAATTAGGTTCCATGGGGATGAATGCTACATAGACCATCCTCTAGTTGTGATCTTACACACAAACAATATAAAACACTTCAAAATGATGCAGCAAAAGCATTCTATAAACATCCAGAAATATTTTTTGCATGTATTATTATCAAGCACTTTAAATAACATACAAACGTCATTCTTACATACCATAAACTTTTATAGTTATGTTCTTCTGGCGACTTGCATTTGTCTGTTCATTGACGACGGCGCAGGTATACACTCCACCTTGGCTTGTCTTCACACCACTTAGATTCAGAATTCCTCCAGTGGTATTAAGTGTCTTACCACCAAATATCCAGTTAACAGTCGGTGGCGGGAAACCATCAGCATTGCATGAGAGACGAAAAGAAGAACTGGACACATAAAATTGCTGGGCTGGGGTCACCACGAGTACAGGGTCGTCTGGTCCATCTATACAGGACAGGATAACAGTATTAGGAAAGCCAGTTGCAAATAAAATTTCAAATTAAAAGTCTTACATAATACTGTGATATTCTTCTGCAATGTCGCGCCGCTGTAGGGGTTCCTCAGTGACAATGTGTACAAGCCTGTGTCGTTCCTCTTTGGACTGTGGATTAAAAGGCTCTTTTGCTCCACAGAGTAATGGGAGTTGGGTTTGATCTCGTTGCCATTGAAAACCCAAATCTGTTTTTCTACAACTCCTCGCACCATGGCATACTGGAGTGTGAACCGGTCAGCTCCCTCCACAGCAAACTCTGGCTGTGTGCCAAGAGTCACATTCTCAAACTTTTCTGTCAACAAAGAATAGTAGGTAGGTAGGTAGGTAGTTTATTGTCCCCGTAGGGAAATTGGTCTGCAGCGAGCTAAAACATGCAACACATAAAAACAAAATCAGAAACACTCACATGCACACAACATACAATAAATGCAACATATATCAGTAAAAAAAAAAAAAAACTCTGACCAGGCCACACAGCTACTAAAAGCAACCTCAAGATCCCCTGCTGTACATTTCATACAAGACTTGGCTTACTAAAAAAAAAAAAAAAAAAAAGTTATCCTAAACCTATAAATTAGATTTGTCCTGTGCAGACCAGCTGAACACAGAGATAATAATTAATATTAAGAATTTAAACTTAAATATTTATTCAGTAAGCTAATTACCTGTGGGACAAATGATTGTCTGGTTCTATTTTTGCTGATAGCTGGATATCGATACCTCCGCCCTGAGGGGAGCAGCTCAAATACATTAAAGAGTGGGTGATTTGGATCGGATAAAATTTTCTCCGCTTTGTTCTTAGATCGACCTAAATAGATGTCCAGCAGACTGTTTGGAGCGATACCTTGAATTTTGCTAGCAATAATGACTATTTTTCTGAGTGAATTTTTTTGTGCCTCAGTTGCAGCCCCAAACCAACAGACAATGCAAAACGTCAACACACTCTCCACAAAAGCACTGTAAAACATTTTTAGCATTGCTTTGTCCACATTAAAAGACACCAGTTTTTTAAGAAAGTATAGTCTCTGTTGGCCTTTTTTAGTTAAGTGGTCTGTGTATTTGTCCCACTTCAACTTGTGGTCGAGAACCACACCCAGTGTAACAATGAATAAACCAGTGTTAGATTTGAGTTTAGTCATTAGACCAGTAAATGTGATGCTGTTGACCACAAACACTGCATGATATAAAAACTTGCACAATTCAACAATATGCTTCGTATTATTTACATACTCCTTTAGGCCAAACTAGATTTTGTGCAGTTGATGCAGACCACCCTAACCTAGTTTCCAACAGGAAGCTCATCTTCACAGGACATCAGACCAGACATCAGACCAGACGAGAATCTTTCTGTGTGCATTTTGCATGTCCATGTCTGGGTGTTTTTTTTTTTTTTTTTTCTTCTTCTGGGTGTTATGGTTTCCTCCATCAATCTAAAACATGCACTATATAGGCTAATCCTCCAGCTAGATACTCCTGACTAAAATCCTGGATCAGATCTGGATAGGGGTCCCTGGGCTCTGCTCTGCTCCTGACAGGTTGTCCCAGTGGCACTCAAGAATGGGTCAAATACAGAGAATAAATTTACCTATGGGGACAATGACCTTAACCTTGAGTGAACTTATATGACATTTCTTGGGTTATTGGGTATAACCCTCCTACACCCCTAAAACATTTTTTAATGTTCTGCAACATCTGTTTTTGTGGATAATTTTTGCAGTGTTAATTCAAATGGCATAGATTTTGCCACAGGAGTATATTTTGGGATGAATTTTCAAAATTCAGGATTAAAAAATAAAATCCTATTAAAATGCTGTCTAAAAAAATAGTCACACCTTTACCCCAAGACATTTTTTGTGCTTTGACTCCCATTCAATCGCTACTTTTATAATACAGTGTCATAGCAAAAAAATTTCACATTTTGATAAAGTATTTCATGGATTCATGATAGTGAGGGATTGGAATTTATTTTTTTATTGTTTTCTACTAGGTGGCACAATTTCCCAATATGGTAAATAGATGTATAAATGAGGAAATGCCCCCATTAGTGTTTGTATAAATTATCGTACCTGCAAGGTAAATAAAAAAAAAAAAAATCTGAACTAAAATTATTTGGGAGTGTTTTAGTGTTGTCATAAATTGGTGGGAAAGTGTGTGTTGAGAAAATAGTTCATTTGTGTATGCGTATGCACACATCCAAAATGTAGTCTTTACTGAGATCTGCATCAGTGCACTGTAGAAACTGTGCCCGACTGAGCAGATGCCTCTGTTTGTGTTGGATGTGTGCGCCACAAAAACTGGAATTTAAGGGGTTAATAAAGTAGCAAAGCTGCAGTATTTATCCTGAGAAGCTGCTGATGCATGGAGAGGCTGCAACTGTGTGTGTAAAGTTACTTCCCCAGTATATCAGTATGCATCCCCAGTTCTGAGTATGTGCACTGGAGTAATCATAATGCACCTATGTTTACTTGCTGTTTCTTGCTAACCATAAAACAATCTGTTTAGTTTTATGCCAAAGCAATGACCATATAACTGCAAAATGTGGTATGGTCATTGAAGCAGACCACTACCATAATAAAACATTAATAGAATATAAATATAAAAATAAATATTGTTAAATAAAAGACAAATACATATTTGGGTTGACTAAATCTATTGTAGATTTAGTCGACTAAAATTGTATAACATTTAGTCAACAAAAACTAGACTAAAACTAAAGAGCATTTTAGTCAAAGGACTAAAACTAAAGCTAAATTAAAATTTGTTGTCAAAATTAACACTGCAGGAGGGTTAATATTATGTAGATAGTGAATAAATTTGTTTTGATTCACAGAGTGATCTAGCAAGATTACTAAACATAGCTTCTTCTTGCTACTTCTAGTATCAATGCGATACAATGTATGATGTTTACAGAACAAAAGTAGCATTGACTGGATTAAATGTAAAATGTAGACTTTTCTTAGGTCTAAAAACAGGATGTTGACTGAAAAAAAAAACATGTTATTACAATATCCTGTCTACAGAGTGTGTCAGCGTTTCTGTGAATATTATATGTGTGACTTCCTGCTGACTTAAGAGCTGCATTTCAAGTGTTATGGGACAACAAGTGTGAGGCGGGTCAGTTTACACTACAGGGCCACTTGCTGCAAAGTCTTGTCCTGTCAAATCTCTTCTTTGCATTAATGTTCCAAGAAAAACAGACGCACATGTTAAAGAATTTGGAGAATCATAATAGAAGCATTGTTTTCAACTTCCTCTGTATCCTCAGTAACATAGAATAAGGGTGAATCACAATTCCAGCTTTTGTTATGGATAAAACTGCACAGTCCAGGGGTTCTCAAGCTGTGGTATGGGCACTTCTGGTGGTACACTGGCTTCTTCTTGTGCTACTCAAGACTAAGTTCTGATCAGTTAATGCTAGAGCCAGTTATACTCCTGTCTCAGTATAGACCACTGCTTAGTCCTGATTTAGACACAGTTTAGTCCACTTTTAGTCTTTGTTAAGACCTGGCTTTATCCTGGTCTAGGCTTAGTCCAGTTTTAGTCTTGGTTTAATCATTGTTTTTGTCTTCCTCATTTTACTCAGTTGAAGATAGTACTTTACAATAGAATACTGTTAAAAAACAAGTCGTTAATTGGTCATCTTGGCATTATTGACAAGTATTTTAAAATGCTTGCACACCGTAGTAAGGAATGCTTCCACTGGCTGTTAGCCAATACTCAATAAATGATATGAAAATATAGATATTCCAGCACTGGTTATGTGTGCTTACACAGTGTAATAGTGTAAACAGAGAAATATGAAATAGATAAATATTGGCATTGCATTCATGCTTTGTTAAAAAAGGCAGGGCACTGGTTTGATTGGTATTAAAAGTAAACTAAAGGTGGTTTAACTCTTAAACTGTCTTTGGTACATTTTTGTACTTTGAGGTGAGGAGAAGTGGAGGGGTGGTATGAAGGGAGACAAAAATAGTTTTGGGTTATCACCTGTCTCCCTCTCTCTCTCTCTCCGTCTCTAACAGCTCTGTCTTGAATCCTTGACTCGCTCACACTTTTAGATGCTCTCACACAAACACTGATGTGTGAAATGTTAAAAATATAATTGTTATGATCAGAACTCAAGTTGATTAAAGTGTTTGAGTAATTAAAAGTGGAAAAAAATATCTTCAATAATATACTTTAAAGGATGTGAACACTTTTGGTAATAAAAGACAATAAGTGTCACATTTTTCAAAAAAATAAATAAATAAATAAATAAAATAAATTAATTAAATGAATAAATAAACGGCCCCTGTCCAAAAAATAAAAAATCATCAAAATCATTGTTGGTGGCAATCAATGACAAAATTTCCACAAAGCACAAAATATTTAATTTTTTGTGTTTTTTATAGTGGTGTACAGTAGCAAAATGGCACTTAAAGGGTTAAAAATATTTTTAAAATATTAAAATATAAAAGTTTTTATAAGAAATGAAGTTGATTAGTAGAACTGAGTCATTCAAAGTGGAAAAAATATCATACTGTATTTAATATTTTCATGACACTTTTGGGGAGGTGGTAATGCTAGCTCAGTACTATGTTATGTACTTACCATAAACAGTGAGAGTGAAGTTTGCCGAGGCTGTGCCCTGTCCAGACTTGGTCATCTCCACAGAGTAGCTGCTGCTGTAGTCTAAGGTCACATTCTGAAATATAAGGGAGCCGTTTGAGTTCACTCTCAGGACATTAGCCATGCTCTGTGCTATGTCGGGAGGAGTGGTGGAGTTAATAGTCCAGGTGACGATAGGATCATTGGCCTTCCTCCAGATGATGGCTGGGTTTATGGCTCCGCTGTAGGACACAGCTAGAGTCACAGTGTCCCCCACTAAGGCAGGGTTCTGTGTAGCACCAGCTGGAGTCACCACCAGCTGAGAGTGGGAACCTGTTGAGAGGAGGAATAGCATTAGGTCCTCTACTATTAAGTAAAGGAATATTAATCTAATAACAGTGGTGGAATGTAATGAAGTAAAAGTACTTAGTTACTTTACTTAAGTACAATTTTCATGTATCTACACTATATTTCCAAAAGTATTTACTCACCTGCCTTTACACACATATGAACTTATTTCTTAATTCATAGAGTTTAATATGACGTCGGCCCACCCTTTGCATCTATAACAGCTTCAACTCTTGTGGGAAGGCTTTCCCCAAGGTTTAGGAATGTTTATGGGAATTTTTGACCATTCTTCCAGAAGTACATGAGACTCTGATGTTGGCCGAGAAGGTCTGGCTCGCAGTCTTCATCCTAATTCATACCACAGGTGTTCCATCAGGTTGAGCTCAGGACTCTGTGCAGCCGAGTCAACTTCTTCCACATCCAAACTCACTCATCCATGTCTTTATGGACCTTGCTTTGTGCACTGGTGCAGTCATGTTGGAACAGTGGCCATCTCCAAACTTTTGCACAAAGTTTTCCACAAAGCTGCTGCCTAGGTGCTTGATTTTATACACCTGAATTCAGTTATTTGGGTGGGTGAGTAAATACTTTTGGTAATATAGTGTATATTTTACTTGAGTAAATTTTACAAGCAATCATTTTACTTCACTACATTTTGGAGCATGTGTCTGTACTTTTTACTCCACTACTTTTTTTTCAATTGGTTTGAAGTAAAAAGTATTTTTAGTTTGGTTTAACATCATTAGTTTTTGTTGTGTCATCATTCTAGACAGTACATGAGCATAACAGATGCAGTAAAGTAGTACTCCTCTTAAAAATCTCACTACAGATTCAGTGTCTTTAGTTTTTCAGCAAAATCACTCACACTCACAAAATACTTTTACTTTTTACTGTCAAGTTCATTTGAACGTAAGTACTTTTATACTTTTATGTTTTAATGATCATGTGATATTTTTACTTTTACTTGCTCCTTTTACAATTTTTGCTCCTTTATACTTTTACTTAAGTAAAAAAAATTTACTCCTTGCACCACTGTGTAATATGGACAAGTGTAGACAAAATAATAAATACAATGTTGCCTGAGTAGTAGAAGTGTTTTCAGCAAATGCTTATTCATTAATGTATTAAAATAAAATATGAAATAACAGCCATAATAATAATAATAATAATAATAATAATAATAATTATAATAATTTTGAACCAAAACTTTAAAAATGACAGTTTTTCCACAGTAAAAAGTATGGTGACAATACAGGACTACTAACACACATGACCAAATAATACTACGATTTTACAGCAAACAATTGGCCATACTGTAATTTCTGTTTATTTAGCTAAATTTGTCATAATGATGTAGTTTGTTTTATACCATTATGTACATACTGTAAATAGAATACACTATAAATAAAATCTGTAGTTATAAATTATTTAAAATTTGCACAATTGAGTGTATTCACTATACTGTTTGCCATACTGTTTTTACCTCAGTGACCTTGAAAAAAACAAAAATGTATTACAACACAATAGAGATTAAACTATTATTAATATTACAAGCCTATAATAAATGCTCGTATAGTGAGTTTGTTTCTCTTTGGTAAATATCTTAATCCTGTGTTGTGTAGTAAGGCTAACCTTTGTTTTCTTGCTCAAAATTAGTTCCAAAGCACTGTAATATGTAAATATGACAAATAAAGCTCGTCTTGTAGCATATTTAGCTTTATAAATAAAATATATTGTCCGTGTTCAAATGTTTAGGAGTCTAAAACACAATTATTAACGTGCATAATGTGTACATGCTAGCTTTACGCACAAATCACTTTGGAATTCATCACTCTTACCTTCAGGGATAATCCCGAGTAAAACGACTATAAAACCTCCGCAGAAACTTCCAACTTGACAAAGAAACGTCATTTTTAACCTATCAGGAACATTAGTCCCATAAACTATAAAACGTGCTCTATGTATCCAAAAATTTAAGCTCGCGTAGCCATGTAATTACGCATAAAAGTCGTATTATTGTATTCCAAGTCAACAGCTCACGGTGCGTCTCCTGTCCCGTCCCGTGTATCCTCCAGGCAGAACAGAGGTAACCTGACAGGTGTACTAGCAAGGGACCAGCGTGATTGTGTGCGTAGCCAAGACCCCGCCCCTTTACCTTTAGGAAACGAGGAGGGATGGCCTACCAAAAGCTTGACACTATATCGAAATTGCGAGTTTTGACAGCTTTGTTAGGATACAGCATGTAACATTATATATAGATTTAACTGAGCTATTAGGTGGCATTCAAAGCTTTGTAAATTGCTGCAAAACTTTATAGTTTTCCAGTTCAATCATTTGAACAGAATGAAAACACCAGTGTCTCAATGTGGGTATGAAAAACTGGCTGCTTTATTGTTTTGATAATGTACTGTACAATCAAAGGAGATTTGAGGCGCTTGCGGTAAAACTTGGGCCTTTCCTTTCCTCGTACTGAGAGACACCATCTTGGCAGTTCTTTAAATTCATATATTTTTGAACAAGTTTAGATTTATTATATTTACAGAAGACATAAAAAGTACATCTTTACATGTATGACTACATATACAGGTGAGTCAACAGCTTACAGTTTTTGCTATCTATAGAGGAACAGCCATGTAATTTAAATACACAGCAACAGAGTGGTCCTCTTCAGACTGGCCGGATCTGCTGCTGGACAGTGTTTCTCAGTACTTCTCTGCATCACCTCAGGAACCAGGCTCTGAAATAGAGGATTACACACACACACATACGAGTTAGTCCTCTGGCTATGATTACGAAAGTATGTAAAGCATTTGTTCATAAAACAGTGGAACAATGAGATAAGAAAACTGAGATGAGTTTTAAAAAGAACACTGCAATTAAAAAAAGCTAATTGGTTTGCTTTGCCGCAGGACACAAAGTATTTCCACAAAGAAGAACTATGAGAAAATATTGATTAAAAGCATATGCTGTACAACGTGAAGCCTGCAGTCTCATTTGTGGTTGTCTGACTTTTTATCGGATTTGTAACTGAAGTAATAATTGGATGTTTGCCCTTTTTTTGCTGCAACTTTAGTTTTAGGCCCTGAGTACATTTTTTTTTAAATAATTATATAGATTAATATAAAAGAAAACTTTTTCAAAATGATCTCTACACAGCACCCTGAAAATGCTCAAGTTGAGATCTTTAAACACTTCACTGCAGCAACCACTATGCCATAAACCAGTGGAATAGAATATGTTCAGTTTGATAAAATTCATATGCAAGTATCAGCTAAAGGGGATATATTATGCAAAATAAACTTTTCTGAGCTTTCTACCATGTTAGAATGTTGTTCCCTCATCAGAAACATACCTGCAGTTGTGTTTTGTTTCATTCACGCCTGTTTATGTCTTTATCCAAAATACAGTGTACAGCTTTATTTCAACTGATTCCTCAAAGCTATTTTTCGTTTTGTTGAATCATACAAAAAGTTCAAGGAAGTAAAGTGATATTTTTCTAGAGGTGACCAACATTTGTTTAAAAATGATTAGGGCTGGGTACTGTTAAATGATACTTATGTGGAATCAAAAGAAAAGGTACAATACTACTGGTATCAAAAAAATAATTTTTATTTAATACCAAGTTTTAATACCTAGTGGGACCTTTAATGTTCCTTTGCATGTATGAATCAAATAAATAACAGAATAAATCATACAAACTAGTGGTTTTAACTTAACAAACATTTGTCTTTTATTCATCAATATTATTGTGTTTTATGATTGTAGAAGATGAATTAGCACCATAGCTAATTTAGCATCATAGATATCAGAAAAAGTATCGCTCAGGTACTGGTATTGAAAACTAGGTATCATTTAAGTACTGGTGTTAAAAAAATCTGAATGGTACCCAGACCTAAAATGATTTTGTATGTGGTATGTGTGTCCGAGCAGAGCAGAGCACTCTTAACACACCACACACAGCAGGAATATCTGATAGGATTATCTTTAGTTCCATTACGACAATCGGGGCGACCTTAAGATTGTCGGAAGGGGAGAATCGGGTCAAAAATCGGCATAATTATCTTGCCATGTGAACCAGGCTTAAGATGACGTACAAAAAACCCTGCTGCCATGGTGAAAAGAGATATGAATTGGAAAAAGAGCAAGTCTTAGAGGACATTTGGCTAAGAAGCCTGCCATCTTTTCAGTAGTGTTCAATGAGATCCAAATTGTATGCTATTTTTCAATGTCTCTCGAAGTGCATTCAAGAGGTTACCTTAGCTTATAATTTGCTCACTTGCCCAAAAACATTGCCCTTGTGGACTGGAATGCTTCGTGTTTTTTTAGATGTCCCATTAACCATGATTCAGAAATAATTATCTTGGGGACATTAGAACAATTTATCACTTAACACCTACGGGTTGCCAGAAAAAACAAATATTGAGAGGGTTTTATATTTGATAAATCCCTGTTCATGCATAAAAACAAATTTTACAGTTTTTCAAGCTTATTGTATATATAAAATCAATACAAAAACTCCACCTTTTAAATTGTGACTAGTAAAAACACAAATTGGCTTGTAACTTTTGACAACAAATTAGCGACAGTGGCCAGTGATCTAAAAAGTAAATGCCAAGCCCTGGTTACCATTATATATCAATATAGAGAACACCTATGGTTTACGCAATTGCTGACATTGCCTAGATGAAAAGTATAAGTGGTCATCCTACTTTGAAAAACCAAGTCCAGATTTTTAACCTTTTGTTGTGGTCAATGTTGTATGTTTGTAAATGACGGTTAAAGTCACCTCTCCATTTCAAAGACAAAAATATAAAATGCTACTAAAATATACAGTAAATAGCAAGCCACGTCCTTAAATAGTTATATTTTAGCAATAGTGAGTTAGAATAAAAAACACTCACCCTTGTGTTTTGTGGTTTCCCAGTCTGTGCTTGTGTCGCGTCTATATCCTCCCCGTCTCCTTGAGTTTGCCCACCAGGTCCTCCACCGTCTCCACCTTCACTCCTGCCTGTCTCTGGGGAGGCTCTTCTACTTTGAGCACCTCCAACCGAGGGGCAAGGTCCACTCCTAGGTCTGCTGGCTTCACGTTAGCAATCTTCTTCTTCTTGGCTTTCTAAATAAAGAAATATGTAGAAATGTCCTTCACTGCACAAATTTCTTAAAATCATAATTTGTTTTAAAGAGCACTTCATATTCACCCTTTGCACACACGTGACCATGATCACGTGTCTGCGCCATGACGGACGGCGGCAGAAGCAGTCTTTTACGAGCAAAGATCGTAGTATATGAGTGTGAAATTTTAAGCAATAAGTGACTGCAATGATTTTACCTTTGGTAATGACCACCTCTAGTTGAGGTAGGCCATCTTGTAGGAGCTCACAAGAGCGGTATTTAGAAAAGCTAGAAATAGCAGGGTTAAATAACGACCCATATCTTCTGTCTCCAGCCATTTTCACGGATTTAACAAAATCATCGTCTCTGCCTGACTTCAGTCCACACAATACCACTATGTTGTAAATGGAGCATACCCATACACAGGTGCTGACTTAAAAAGCGTACAAAATTCTAGACGCTTACCAGTTCTTTGTCGCTGGCTGGGTCACTGCTACACGGTGCTATGCTCACGGTGGGGAATGTACCTCATAATGGCAAAGGTAAGACAACATATGCTGATTATCATGTAATCTAAATGTTATTTTTCATTATCATTGATGTCCTATGACACATACTGTAAATCACGAGTTACGATCTGATAATTCTACAAAGTAAGCGTGATTTAATTTTTGGGGGGGTTTGACCTCTTAGACACAACATAAAAGTAATGAGCTTTTATGGTGTCACTGCAGCAATAATAATAAGAAAATATTAACAAACACTGAAGGACAAATATTGAAATATATTATGAATTCATAATATATGAAGTAATTTATTCATGACATTTTCTGTAATTTCATGTTCATTGTAGTCAGTGACTGTCTGAAGCCCAACTAAAACCCTGGGTGTCTCTGAAGAAGGATGGGATAGTAGTGAGGCCACTGTACATGTAAAGCGGGCCTGGGAGGTGTGCTCTCACATAACAGCTCTGCTGTACGCACTAGACTCTGCTGTTAAACATCTAGAAGACAGAAGCTGCACTGTTGGGCCCAGACAGTGAGGACTTCCTCCTGCGAAAGCAGGCAAAGCATGTATGAAGGACTGGGAATTGATTTCTCAAATCCTGCAAAAAATCATAGTGGTGTAAACAACAAATGCCATACAGGTCCATCTGGAAAAAAATAGGTGTATCTACAGCTAAAATTCTACAGGGATCTGGATAATGCAGCCCCAAACCATTCAGAGAAGAATGGTCTCCTAAGCATACTGCCAAAGTACTGTAACCTGTTCCAACCAAAGGTGGTGTCTCTAGATCTACCACAGCCTCTGACCGAGTTGTACAGTCCTCACAACCGAAAGCTGTCTGCCTCTGACCTTGAGAAGGAATGCATGAAGAGACCATCCCACAGTCTCCCCAAGTGCCCTAATCTATGTATCCCCAGTTGTATGTTGAGCCAAATCTCCCTTTCCATTTATTCTTAATATTCCTGTGCTATTACATGCACAGCAAATGCCCTATTTAACACAAATGTTAAATAGGGATGTCTATTTTCAGTGAAGCAATGTGATGCACTGTAGTCACAACTGAACAGTATTATTCAATATCAGGTTAGGATGCAAAAAAATACCAGCTATTAAGATCAGGCCAATTTTGGGCATTGGCATTAGAGGAGCTTACAGTGAAGAGGGAAATTATAGAAAAATACAATGGAAAGGGTACTCGAAGTGCTGCAACAACTATACACTAAAACAACTTGATTTTCTTGTTTGTCAGATGGGGATGTAAACATGAGAAAACAGCCAGACAGACGTATGAGGCTTTCATTGCACAACAGCATCAGGACTTGAGTGTTTGTGACGCCGGTCTCCACATTGACCCCCTCCCGCTCCTACCTTAGAGCATCTCCAGATGGCTTGCTTTCCTGTGCCTGTTGTGGCAAAGGTGTTTTGGAGATTAAGTGTCCCACTGTGCCAAAGACACCAGGGTCCCTGGTGCCACATATAAAAAGCATTTCTGCATTGAACACACAAACGGTTCATATGCACTGAGCAGAGATCATGCATATTACTGCCAGGTCCAAGCTCAGTTGTTTGTGACAAGGCGAAAGTACTGTGATTTCATGGTGTGGTCTGCATCAGATTTTTTTCTTACATAGCATTATGCCTGATGCTGACTTTTTTACAGAAGAAGTTCAGAATGTGGAAGCATTCTATAATTCTGCCAGTTGTTGGCCAAGAAATATACAAGCCTAGATAAAGTATTGTCAGATATAACACAGTCCAAATATCCAATATGTTAAAATATTTGTTGTGTGACATACAAACAAACCGCAGTCAAGTTACATTCCAAATGAGTTTAATGTAAACATTTATATTTGAATGTTCTATGCATAAAGTTGCAATTGTTACCCAAATAAAGTTGATATACTTTGCTACACTTTGTTGAAGATGAACTGAGGGGCACATGCCACTCTGACTATTTTATCCAGAGTGGTGTACTCTGCTTCATCAGTTGATTTCATGAGATGACTAATGGGAACAGGTCCATGTAGTATTTTATACTTGGATCGCGCTTGTCCAATCTCAACATGTATGCGGACTCCTGCAAGTTTTCGTGTGTCTTCTAGTTCAACAGCGCCCATCTGTTTTTGCCCCGTGTAAAGGCAGGTGTTTCAACCTTTGCACAATACAGCCCAACTTGGTTCTGAATTGTGAAACCATGGTCACCAAGGATTAAGTCTCCTGGTAGGAGGTTATCCAAAAACCCACTGTTTGCTGTAATGTGAGCATCCGTAGTCCGCCCACCCCAGCATTTGAGATGACGGAGATTACTCCTTGTGGGGTAATACATATTAGGTATTTCATGGTGTTGTGAGCCTTGTAATGAGAGTATCTCTGTGCCCTTGCCTTCAGATCTTTAGGTTATTCCAGGGCTATCTCGAAACAGTCTATTACTGACATGCAATGCTTGAACGATTTCCTGAAACACATAGGCATAGATGTTTGAACGTGTTCTCTCTTAGGCCATAACACACACACACTGGTACTAAGAGCTCATTTAGAACAATCACATTTGTAAAAACTCTGGAAATGGTAGAGCTGTGAACACCAAATAGATAGGATAAAAATGAAGAAGCTAAGTTAACTCTGAGTCTCATTAATGTTAAAAGTAGCTGTTGAAAGGAGGTAAAGTTTGAAGTGTCTTTGAGGGTTGGCTTTACAAGGTCTAGCACTGCCATAAACACTTGATAGTTGTGTAGTCGTGTAAGACTTTTTAGCTTGTCTTTATTTTCAAAACTTCTTTGGTTAAGAAGATCTGAGATTGGCTTCTCTTTCAATACAAAAGTCTCTCCCCAGAGTAGCTGACACTCACACTGAAGTGATTTGATGTGTTTTGAAGTCTGTTTTGGCAAATTACTTCCCAATTTGTTTCATAGACACTTGCGTCATTTTCAGTATCCTCGTCAGCCTCAACTAACACAGCTGAAAGACTGAGGAGTGCTCTGGCAGTTTTGCATCTGGATGACTGCTGCCTCTTTTTTTTCCCTTCATTGCCTGTCTCACGTTGTTTTTTTTGTAGACTTCCCAGGGCTTGCCTTTTTGCAGGGGACTTGGTGTGTGCAAAAACAGATGGCACATAATCGGGTGACAAGGGGTCGTCGCTCTTCTGTCCTGGTAAAAGAAATCAGTAAATTGGTCAGCAACTGCCATCTAAAGCATTTAACAGAAATTTTAAGCCACCATCAGTGTTTCATTCAAGTTAACGCAGGGTCAGACATTCCTTAGAAATTGGGCACTTACTGAAATAGTGCTGCTAATATGTTGCCAGTATTATTCTGATTAGTCAGTTTACTTGTTATTCAAACTCAAGTGAAAGTGAGTTCAACACCTGAGTCTGAATTATGGGTAAACTATAAACTGTAATCAGAACAATACGGGTAACATAAGTGCAGCACTATTTTGTATTTTTAGGTACAATAATGCCTTCAGATATCAAAAAGGTGGAAATAAACATCACATAATTTAATTTTTGCATAATTATCTATGGATTTATACTGATCTGCCTGCAACAACCACTTGTTTTATATGCACATGACACATAGATTAGGCTGTGAGGGTTGCGATACACTAAACTATGCCTTGGCTTGGCCATTAGATACTCGTGTTAGAAACATGACTGTATGCACCATAGTTGTCTAGAGGTCTGGACCTCAGTATTTTTCTCTTTTTCTCAGGACTAACCCAGGTATAAAACAGGACTAAACCAGGTCTAAACCAGGATTAAACAAGAAAAAAATACCCTAAACCAGGGCATATTTAGGAAAAAGACAAAACAAAACTAAGACTAATCCAGTTTTAAACAAGGACTAAACCAGTTTTAAAGAAGGATTAAACCAGGTCTAAACCAGGACTAAACCAGAAAAAAATCTCTAAACCAGGACATATTTAGGAAAAAGACAAAACAAAACCAAGACTAAACCCGTTTTAAACAAGGACTAAACCAGTTTTAAACAAGGACTAAACCAGGACTAAACAAGGACTACACCAGGTCTAAACCAGAAGAAACACTCTAAACCTGGATTTATTTAGGAAAAAGACCAAGACTAAACCAGGACTAAACAAGAACCAAACCAGGACTAAACCAGGTCTAAATAAATACTAAACTGGCTGCCAACATGATAGACCTCAGTATTTCTAAAATCCTGTGTACGGCCCTGGTTAGAAATTACAATTTGGTGTCTATATCATTACATTAATTAGGTGTAAGTGTGAGCATGAATCTTACCTTGTAAAAAATGCTCGCTGCAAATCCCGAGTACTTGGTGGGCGGCCAGTCCTTCCAACTGATTGCTGCAATCCATCGCCCCCTTCCTTCTTCATCCAAAGGTATATGATAAAAAGCTAAAGTAGGCTTATACCCCTGCCTGTTGGTGCAGCCCACCGCGCAACAAGATATAACCATTTTACCACAAAAGACGCTGATAAAAGGGTGTATGGGTGCCGGTTTCGGCTTATTATTCTGTTCTTCTGCCGTCAGAGCATAGTAGGCGTACCTCCGTAGAGCATCACATCACACGCAAAGGGTGAATAATACACATTTTTAATTCATAAAATTCATTACCAACCATGATATTGGGCAGGGTGGCATATCTCGGGGTGTTGAGTCGCAGGTCTGCAGTCACCACTGCTGGTGTGTTGATCTTAATCGTCTCCAGGCCACCGTCAATTTCTCTTACCACCTTCATTTTGCCCCCTTCCAGTGTCACCTCTGATGCGAAAGTGCCCTGTAGTACAACAAGAATTATAAAATAAAAAATATAGAAATTCATTAGCACTTCCCATTGGCAGGTGTATTTGTATAAGAGGGTACAAAAATAGGGTTACTTAAGAGGTTATTTAAGGTCACAAAATAGTCTTTGTACCCCATCTATTGGTTGGATGGAGGAACTACAGAATCATTCCACAATATCTGGAGAAATAAGTGACATAACATGAAAATAATTCTTTTTGAATCTACTTTGAACATAAAAATAGGATCTTTACAGTTACCTTCACTACAACAGAACAGTACACTATGATGTTTTTACAGATCTGGTTGCTTGTGACTTCATGGCTCCAGGCAACCTTTGACCTCATCAATACAGTTCTCACAGGGAGTTCTATCCAACTCTAGCTGGCCTAAACTGACCTTAGTTATACAGCTCTTGTTTAATTCATAATTATAAAACAATAATAACATCTGACGTAGAAGAGGTGTAGACTACTCAAATGTCAAACCACATCCCCCATTTTTATGTCAATTTATGTTTGATGCTCAAATGGGGCTGATTGTTAACATATGTTTGTCTGTCTCGGCTTAATGCCCCATAAATGGAGATTTTAACAGCACCATCTGGATGCACAATTCATTATACTAATTGGTTAAGAGGTAATTATTTTACTTAATCAAAACAGCATTGTCTGATTAAACAAACCCAAAATTTGCAGGATTGCGTGATATGAAAAAAAAACAATATACAATAACTATGTTGAATATTGCGATAATGATATGATTGGCAATATTTTGATCTACTATTTTGACAATAATTAAATTAAAGCAGAAATGCAAGTCCTTGTTTGTACCAAAACTATGTCACAATAAAAACTTAC